>CM059818.1:56149989-56839989 GCA_030435695.1 Brachymystax lenok tsinlingensis | reverse complement strand
AGGAGATGGATTCTGAAATTGTGACTCTCTGATAGTAAACCCTCCTCTTTAACCTCTAGGCTACCTGCTGTCACCCTCCCAAAATGCCAGAACAGTGAATGCAATTCGAATTTGGCACACATGCAGGCAGGCAGGCAGACAGACTCGTACCTCCATTTCTACTAAAAGTCCAGTGTCTGCTCACAGTCTTTCCAGAGCTCCTCTCACAGCGACAGGTAAAGTCCAGACAGGTTACTGAGAACTATAGATGTAATCCACAGTGTTCTAATGTGGTGATGTCCCACTCTCTCTCTCTCACATACACCCACTGGGAGGTCTGTTATATAGCAGAGGAATCCCACTGAAGCCAAGTGTGTGTTGTGTCTCCTACGGGCACAGTGCCCCCCACTAGTCCCCCACCCATCTCCATCAAAGTAACAATTGAAGGAAGTGCCAGTCCATCAGCCAGTTAACTGATTAGTCTGCACATACACGCCAATGCCAACCAAAATATTCCACACACGCACATCCCTGCCAATCCAAACATCTCAAGCAGAAAACACACACACAGCTACCCTACCAGCAATCAGAACCCGGTCAGAATAGAACACAATAACACTACAGAGGGGTGAGTCACATAGAAAAACTGATTGAGAGAGAAAGAGAGAGAGAGTGAGAGAGAGAGAGAGAGAGAGAGAGAGAGAGAGAGAGAGAGAGAGAGAGAGAGAGAGAGAGAGAGAGAGAGACCAATTAGGATCTGGCAAAAAAAATACTTTAATCAGTTATAGAACCCATTGCCCTTAATGGTTGTGAGGTCTGGGGTCCGCTCACCAAAAGCCATCACCTACAGAGAGAGTAACATGGAGAAGAGTCCCCTGAGCAAGCTGGTCATGGGGCTCGGTTCACAAACACAAACAGACCCCACAGAGCCCCAGGACAGCAACACATTTAGACCCAACCAAATCATGACACATTGGAAAGAATCAACAAAAAAACAGAGAAAACTAGCATGCTATTTAGCCAGTGAAGAACAACCAGTGAAGAACAAAAACCATTGTAAATACAACCCATATTTATGTTGATTTAATTTTCCCTTTTGAACTTTAACTGTTTGCACATGGTTACAACACTGGATATCAACATAATACGACAACGTCTGTGAGTGTAATGTTTACTGTTCATTTTTTATTGTTCATTTCACTTTTGTTTATTATCCCACCTATTCTGATGAGTGCAATTGCAACACTAGCTGTAGCAGACTCTGCCCCTCCCCCACCTAGCTGTAGAAGACTCTGCCCCTCCCCCACCTAGCTGTAGCAGCAGACTCTGCCCTCCCCACCTAGCTGTAGCAGACTCTGCCCCTCCCCAACGTAGCTGTAGCAGACTCTGCCTCTCCCCCACCTAGCTGTAGCAGACTCTGCCCCTCCCCCACCTAGCTGTAGCAGACTCTGCCCCTCCCCCACCTAGCTGTAGCAGACTCTGCCCCTCCCCCACCTAGCTGTAGCAGACTCTGCCCCTCCCCCACCTAGCTGTAGCAGACTCTGCCCCTCCCCCACCTAGCTGTAGCAGACTCAGCACCTCCCCCACCTAGCTGTAACATACTCTGCCCCTCCCCCACCTAGCTGTAGCAGACTCTGCCCCTCCCCCACCTAGCTGTAGCAGACTCTGCCCCTCCCCCACCTAGCTGTAGCAGACTCTGCCCCTCCCCCACCTAGCTGTAGCAGACTCTGCCCCTCCACCACTTAGCTGTTGCAGACTCTACCCCTCCCCAATATAGCTGTAGCAGACTCTGACAGCTGTAGCAGACTCTGCCCCTCCCCCACCTAGCTGTTGCAGACTCTACCCCTCCCCCACCTAGCTGTTGCAGACTCTGCCCTTCCCCCACCTAGCTGTAGCAGACTCAACCCCTCCCCCACCTAGCTGTAGCAGACTCTAACCCTCCCCAACGTAGCTGTAGCAGACTCTACCCCTCCCTAACGTAGCTGTTGCAGACTCTACCCCTCCCTAACGTAGCTGTAGCAGACTCTACCCCTCCCTAACCTAGCTGTTGCAGACTCTACCCCTCCCTAACTTAGCTGTAGCAGACTCTACCCCTCCCTAACGTAGCTGTAGCAGACTCTACCCCTCCCTAACCTAGCTGTAGCAGACTCTCCCCCTCCCTAACGTAGTTGAAGCAGACTCTACCCTTCCCCCACCTAGCTGTAGCAGACTCTACCCCTCCCTAACCTAGATGTAGCAGACTCTACACCTCCCTAACGTAGCTGTAGCAGACTCTACCCCTCCCTAACCTAGCTGTAGCAGACTCTGCCCTCCCCACCTAGCTGTAGCAGACTCTGCCCTCCCCACCTAGCTGTAGCAGACTCTGCCCCTGAAGCAGACTCAGCACCTCCCCCACCTAGCTGTAACATACTCTGCCCCTCCCCCACCTAGCTGTAGCAGACTCTGCCCCTCCCCCACCTAGCTGTAGCAGACTCTTCCCCTCCCCCACCTAGCTGTAGCAGACTCTGCCCCTCCCCCACCTAGCTGTAGCAGACTCTACCCCTCCCTAACGTAGCTGTAGCAGACTCTACCCCTCCTAATGTAGCTGTAGCAGACTCTACCCCTCCCTAACGTAGCTGTAGCAGACTCTACCCCTCCCCCACCTAGTTGTAGCAGACTCTACCCCTCCACCACCTGGCTGTTGCAGACTCTACCCCTCCCCCACATAGCTGTAGCAGACTCTGCCCCTTCCCCACCTAGCTGTAGCAGACTCTGCCCCTCCCCCACCTAGCTGTAGCAGACTCTACTCCTCCCCCACCTAGCTGTAGCAGATTCTACCCCTCCATTAACGTAGCTGTAGCAGACTCTACCCCTCCCTAACGTAGCTGAAGCAGACTCTACCCCTCCCCCACCTAGCTGTTGCAGACTCTACCCCTCCCCCACCTAGCTGTAGCAGACTCTGCCCCTCCACCACCTAGCTGTTGCAGACTCTGCCCCTCCCCAACCTAGCTGTTGCAGACTCTACCCCTCCCTAACGTAGCTGTAGCAGACACTACCCCTCCCTAAAGTAGCTGTGGCAGACTCTACCCCTCCCCAACCTAGCTGTTGCAGACTCTACCCCTCCCTAACGTAGCTGTAACAGACTCTACCCCTCCCCAACCTAGCTGTTGCAGACTCTACCCCTCCCTAACGTAGCTGTAGCAGACTCTACCCCTCCCTAAAGTAGCTGTGGCAGACTCTACCCCTCCTAACGTAGCTGTAGCAGACTCTACCCCTCCCCCACCTAGCTGTTGCAGACTCTACCCCTCCCTAACATAGCTGTAGCAGACTCTACCCTCCCTAACCTAGCTGTAGCAGACTCTACCCTCCCTAACCTAGCTGTTGCAGACTCTACCCCTCCCTAACGTACCTGTAGCAAACTCTACACCTCCCTAAAGTAGCTGTTGCAGACTCTACCCCTCCCTAACGTAGCTGTAGCAGACTCTACCCCTCCCTAACGTAGCTGTAGCAGACTCTACCCCTGCCTAACGTAGCTGTAGCAGACTCTACACCTCCCCCACCTAGCTGTAGCAGACTCTGCCCCTCCCCCACCTAGCTGTAGCAGACTCTACACCTCCCCCACCTAGCTGTAGCAGACTCCACCCCTCCATTAACGTAGCTATAGCAGACTCTACCCCTCCCTAACGTAGCTGTAGCAGACTCTACCCCTCCCTAACCTAGCTGTTGCAGACTCTACCCCTCCCTAACGTAGCTGTAGCAAACTCCTCACCTCCCTAACGTAGCTGTTGCAGACTCTACCCCTCCCTAACGTAGCTGTAGCAGACTCTACACCTCCCCCCCATTGTAGCAGACTCCACCCCTCCATTAACGTAGCTGTAGCAGACTCAACCCATCCCTAACTTAGTTGAAGCAGACTCTACCCCTCCCCCACCTAGCTGTAGCAGACTCTACCCCTCCCTAACCTTGCTGTAGCAGACTCTACACCTCCCTAACGTAGCTGTAGCAGACTCTACCCCTCCCTAACGTAGCTGAAGCTGACTCTACCCCTCCCCCACCTAGTTGTTGCAGACTCTACCCCTCCCTAACGTAGCTGTAGCAGACTCTACCCCTCCCTAACGTAGCTGTAGCAGACTCTACCCGTCCTAACGTAGCTGTAGCAGACTCTACCCCTCCACAACGTAGCTGTAGCAGACTCTACCCCTCCCCCACCTAGTTGTAGCAGACTCTGCCCCTCCACCACCTGGCTGTTGCAGACTCTACCCTTCCCAAACGTAGCTGTAGCAGACTCTACCCCTCCCTAACGTAGGTGAAGCTGACTCTACCCCTCCCCCACCTAGCTGTTGCAGACTCTACCCCTCCCTAACGTAGCTGTAGCAGACTCTACCCCTCCCTAACGTAGCTGTAGCAGACTCTACCCCTCCTAACGTAGCTGTAGCAGACTCTACCCCTCCACAACGTAGCTGTAGCAGACTCTACCCCTCCCCCACCTAGTTGTAGCAGACTCTGCCCCTCCACCACCTGGCTGTTGCAGACTCTACCCCTCCCCCACATAGCTGTAGCAGACTCTGCCCCTCCCCCACCTAGCTGTAGCAGACTCTACCCCTCCCCCACCTAGCTGTAGCAGGCTCTACCCCTCCCTAACGTAGCTGAAGCAGACTCTACCCCTCCCTAACGTAGCTGTAGCAGACTCTACCCCTCCTAACGTAGCTGTAGCAGACTCTACCCCTCCACAACGTAGCTGTAGCAGACTCTACCCCTCCCCCACCTAGTTGTAGCAGACTCTGCCCCTCCACCACCTGGCTGTTGCAGACTCTACCCTTCGCCCATATAGCTGTAGCAGACTCTGCCCCTCCCCCACCTAGCTGTTGCAGACTCAACCCTCCCTAACGTAGCTGAAGCAGACTCTACCCCTCCCTAACGTAGCTGTGGCAGACTCTAACACCTTCTAACGTAGCTGTAGCAGACTCTACCCTTCCCCCACCTAGCTGTAGCAGACTCTACCCCTCCCCCACCTAGCTGTAGCAGACTCTGCCCCTCCCCCACCTAGCTGTTGCAGACTCTGCCCTCCCCCACCTAGCTGTAGCAGACTCTGCCCCTCCTTCACCTAGCTGTTGCAGACTCTACCCTCCCCCACATAGCTGTAGCAGACTCTGCCCCTCCCCACCTAGCTGTAGCAGACTCTGCCCCTCCCCCACCTAGCTGTAGCAGACTCTACCCCTCCCCCACTTAGCTGTTGCAGACTCTACCCCTCCCTAACGTAGCTGTAGCAGACTCTACCCCTCCCCAAAGTAGCTGTGGCAGACTCTACCCCTCCTAACGTAGCTGTAGCAGACTCTACCCCTCCCCCACCTAGCTGTTGCAGACTCTACCCCTCCCTAACATAGCTGTAGCAGACTCTGCCCCTCCCTAACGTAGCTGTAGCAGACTCTACCCCTCCCCAACCTAGCTGTTGCAGACTCTACCCCTCCCTAACGTAGCTGTAGCAAACTCTACACCTCCCTAACGTAGCTGTTGCAGACTCTACCCCTCCCTAACGTAGCTGTAGCAGACTCTACCCCTCCCTAACGTAGCTGTAGCAGACTCTACCCCTGCCTAACGTAGCTGTAGCAGACTCTTCACCTCCCCCACCTACCTGTAGCAGACTCCACCCCTCCATTAACGTAGCTATAGCAGACTCTACCCCTCCTTAACGTAGCTGTAGCAGACTCTACCCCTCCCTAACGTAGCTGTAGCAGACTCTACCCCTCCTAACGTAGCTGTAGCAGACTCTACCCCTCCACAACGTAGCTGTAGCAGACTCTACCCCTCCCCCACCTAGCTGTAGCAGACTCTGCCCCTCCTTCACCTAGCTGTTGCAGACTCTACCCCTCCCCACATAGCTGTAGCAGACTCTGCCCCTCCCCCACCTAGCTGTAGCAGACTCTGCCCCTCCCCCACCTAGCTGTAGCAGACTCTACCCCTCCCCCACCTAGCTGTTGCAGACTCTACCCCTCCCTAACGTAGCTGTAGCAGACTCTACCCCTCCCCAAAGTAGCTGTGGCAGACTCTACCCCTCCTAACGTAGCTGTAGCAGACTCTACCCTTCCCCCACCTAGCTGTTGCAGACTCTACCCCTCCCTAACATAGCTGTAGCAGACTCTACCCCTCCCTAACGTAGCTGTAGCAGACTCTACCCCTCCCTAACCTAGCTGTTGCAGACTCTAAAACCTCCCTAACGTAGCTGTAGCAAACTCTACACCTCCCTAACGTAGCTGTTGCAGACTCTACCCCTCCCTAACGTAGCTGTTGCAGACTCTACCCTCCCTAACGTAGCTGTAGCAGACTCTACCCCTGCCCAACGAGCTGTAGCAGACTCTTCACCTCCCCACCTACCTGTAGCAGACTCTACCCCTCCATTAACGTAGCTATAGCAGACTCTACCCCTCCTTAACGTAGCTGTAGCAGACTCTACACCTCCCTAACCTAGCTGTTGCAGACTCTACCCCTCCCTAACGTAGCTGTGGCAGACTCTACCCCTCCTAACGTAGCTGTAGCAGACTCTACCCCTCCCCCACCTAGCTGTTGCAGACTCTACCCCTCCCTAACATAGCTGTAGCAGACTCTACCCCTCCCTAACGTAGCTGTAGCAGACTCTACCCCTCCCTAACCTAGCTGTTGCAGACTCTACCCCTCCCTAACGTAGCTGTAGCAAACTCTACACCTCCCTAACGTAGCTGTTGCAGACTCTACCCCTCCCTAACGTAGCTGTAGCAGACTCTACCCCTCCCTAACGTAGCTGTAGCAGACTCTACCCCTGCCTAACGTAGCTGTAGCAGACTCTTCACCTCCCCCACCTACCTGTAGCAGACTCCACCCCTCCATTAACGTAGCTATAGCAGACTCTACCCCTCCTTAACGTAGCTGTAGCAGACTCTACCCCTCCCTAACGTAGCTGTAGCAGACTCTACCCCTCCTAACTTAGCTGTAGCAGACTCTACCCCTCCACAACGTAGCTGTAGCAGACTCTACCCCTCCCCCACCTAGCTGTAGCAGACTCTGCCCCTCCTTCACCTAGCTGTTGCAGACTCTACCCTCCCCACATAGCTGTAGCAGACTCTGCCCCTCCCCACCTAGCTGTAGCAGACTGTGCCCCTCCCCACCTAGCTGTAGCAGACTCTACCCCTCCCCCACCTAGCTGTTGCAGACTCTACCCCTCCCTAACGTAGCTGTAGCAGACTCTACCCCTCCCCAAAGTAGCTGTGGCAGACTCTACCCCTCCTAACGTAGCTGTAGCAGACTCTACCCCTCCCCCACCTAGCTGTTGCAGACTCTACCCCTCCCTAACATAGCTGTAGCAGACTCTACCCCTCCCTAACGTAGCTGTAGCAGACTCTACCCCTCCCTAACCTAGCTGTTGCAGACTCTAAAACCTCCCTAACGTAGCTGTAGCAAACTCTACACCTCCCTAACGTAGCTGTTGCAGACTCTACCCCTCCCTAACGTAGCTGTAGCAGACTCTACCCCTCCCTAACGTAGCTGTAGCAGACTCTACCCCTGCCTAACGTAGCTGTAGCAGACTCTTCACCTCCCCCACCTACCTGTAGCAGACTCTACCCCTCCATTAACGTAGCTATAGCAGACTCTACCCCTCCTTAACGTAGCTGTAGCAGACTCTACACCTCCCTAACCTAGCTGTTGCAGACTCTACCCCTCCCTAACGTAGCTGTAGCAGACTCTACCCCTCCCTAACGTAGCTGTAGCAGACTCTACCCCTGCCTAACGTAGCTGTAGCAGACTCTACCCCTGCCTAACGTAGCTTTAGCAGACACTACCCCTCCCCCACCTAGTTGTAGCAGACTCTGCCCCTCCACCACCTGGCTGTAGCAGACTCTGCCCCTCCCCCACCTGGCTGTAGCAGACTCTACCCCTCCCCCACCTAGCTGTTGCAGACTCTACCCCTCCCTAACGTAGCTGAAGCAGACTCTACCCCTCCCTAACGTAGCTGTGGCAGACTCTAACCCCTTCTAACGTAGCTGTAGCAGACACTACCCCTCCCCCACCTAGCTGTAGCAGACTCTGCCCGACCACCACCTAGCTGTTGCAGACTCTACCCCTCCCCCACCTAGCTGTTGCAGACTCAACCCTCCCTAACGTAGCTGAAGCAGACTCTACCCCTCCCTAACGTAGCTGTGGCAGACTCTAACACCTTCTAACGTAGCTGTAGCAGACTCTACCCTTCCCCCACCTAGCTGTAGCAGACTCTACCCCTCCCCCACCTAGCTGTAGCAGACTCTGCCCCTCCTTCACCTAGCTGTTGCAGACTCTACCCCTCCCCCACATAGCTGTAGCAGACTCTGCCCCTCCCCACCTAGCTGTAGCAGACTGTGCCCTCCCCCACCTAGCTGTAGCAGACTCTACCCCTCCCCACCTAGCTGCTGCAGACTCTACCCCTCCCTAACGTAGCTGTAGCAGACTCTACCCTCCCCAAAGTAGCTGTGGCAGACTCTACCCCTCCTAACGTAGCTGTAGCAGACTCTACCCCTCCCCCACCTAGCTGTTGCAGACTCTACCCCTCCCTAACATAGCTGTAGCAGACTCTACCCCTCCCTAACGTAGCTGTGGCAGACTCTACCCCTCCTAACGTAGCTGTAGCAGACTCTACCCCTCCCTAACATAGCTGTTGCAGACTCTACCCCTCCCTAACGTAGCTGTAGCAGACTCTACCCCTCCCTAACGTAGCTGTAGCAGACTCTACCCCTCCCCCACCTAGCTGTTGCAGACTCTACCCCTCCCTAACATAGCTGTTGCAGACTCTACCCCTCCCTAACGTAGCTGTAGCAGACTCTACCCCTCCCTAACGTAGCTGTAGCAGACTCTACCCCTCCCTAACCTAGCTGTTGCAGACTCTACCCCTCCCTAACGTAGCTGTAGCAGACTCTACCCCTGCCTAACGTAGCTGTAGCAGACTCTACCCCTGCCTAACGTAGCTGTAGCAGACTCTTCACCTCCCCCACCTAGCTGTAGCAGACTCCACCCCTCCATTAACGTAGCTATAGCAGACTCTACCCCTCCTTAACGTAGCTGTAGCAGACTCTACACCTCCCTAACCTAGCTGTTGCAGACTCTACCCCTCCCTAACGTAGCTGTAGCAGACTCTACCCCTGCCTAACGTAGCTGTAGCAGACTCTACCCCTGCCTAACGTAGCTGTAGCAGACACTACCCCTCCCCCACCTAGTTGTAGCAGACTCTGCCCCTCCACCACCTGGCTGTAGCAGACTCTGCCCCTCCCCCACCTGGCTGTAGCAGACTCTACCCCACCCCGACCTAGCTGTTGCAGACTCTACCCCTCCCTAACGTAGCTGAAGCAGACTCTACCCCTCCCTAACGTAGCTGTGGCAGACTCTAACCCCTTCTAACGTAGCTGTAGCAGACACTACCCCTCCCCCACCTAGCTGTAGCAGACTCTGCCCGACCACCACCTAGCTGTTGCAGACTCTACCCCTCCCCCACCTGGCTGTAGCAGACTCTACCCTTCCCCCACCTAGCTGTTGCAGACTCTAACCCCTTCTAACGTAGCTGTAGCAGACTCTACCCCTCCCCCACCTAGCTGTAGCAGACTCTGCCCCTCCTTCACCTAGCTGTTGCAGACTCTACCCCTCCCCCACATAGCTGTAGCAGACTCTGCCCCTCCCCCACCTAGCTGTAGCAGACTGTGCCCCTCCCCCACCTAGCTGTAGCAGACTCTACCCCTCCGCCACCTAGCTGTTGCAGACTCTACCCCTCCCTAACGTAGCTGTAGCAGACTCTACCCCTCCCCAAAGTAGCTGTGGCAGACTCTACCCCTCCTAACGTAGCTGTAGCAGACTCTACCCTTCCCCCACCTAGCTGTTGCAGACTCTACCCCTGCCTAACGTAGCTGTAGCAGACTCTACACCTCCCCCACATAGCTGTAGCAGAATCTACCCCTCCCTAACGTAGTTGTAGAAGACTCTACCCCTCACTAACGTAGCTGTAGCAGACTCTACCCCTCCATAACATAGCTGTAGCAGACTCTACCCCTCACTAACGTAGCTGTAGCAGACTCTGCCCCTCCCTAACATAGCTGTAGCAGACTCTACACCTCCCTAACCTAGCTGTTGCAGACTCTACCCCTCCCTAACGTAGCTGTTGCAGACTCTACCCCTCCCTAACGTAGCTGTTGCAGACTCTACCCCTCCCTAACGTAGCTGTTGCAGACTCTAACCCTCCCTAACGTAGCTGTAGCAAACTCTACACCTCCCCCACCTAGCTGTAGCAGACTCTACCCCTCCCTAACGTAGCTGTAGCAGACTCTACCCCTCCCTAACGTAGCTGTAGCAGACTCTACCCCTCCCTAACGTAGCTGTTGCAGACTCTACACCTCCCCCACCATAGCTGCAGCAGACTCTGTCCCTCCCCTACATAGCTGTAGCAGACTCTGCCCCTCCACCACCTGGCTGTTGCAGACTCTACCCCTCCCCACATAGCTGTAGCAGACTCTGCCCCTCCCCCACCTAGCTGTAGCAGACTCTACCCCTCCCTATCGTAGCTGTAGCAGACTCTACCCCTCCCTAACGTAGCTGTAGCAGACTCTACCCCTCCCTAACGTAGCTGTAGCAGACTCTGCCTGTCCCCCACCTAGCTGTTGCAGACTCTACACCTCCCCACCTAGCTGTTGCAGACTCTACACCTCCCCCACCTAGCTGTTGCAAACTCTACCCCTCCCTAACGTAGCTGTATCAGACTCTACCCCTCCCTAACGTAGCTGTAGCAGACTCTACCCCTCCCTAACGTAGCTGTAGCAGACTCTACCCCTCCCTAACCTAGCTGTAGCAGACTCTACCCTTCCCCCACATAGCTGTGGCAGAATCTACCCCTCCCCAAAGTAGCTGTAGAAGACTCTACCCCTCCCTAACGTAGCTGTAGCAGACTCTACCCCTCCATAACGTAGCTGTCAGACTCTACCCCTCCCTAATGTAGCTGTTGCAGACTCTGCCCCTCCCTAACCTAGCTGTTGCAGACTCTACCCCTCCCTAACGTAGCTGTAGCAAACTCTACACCTCCCTAACGTAGCTGTAGCAGACTCTACCCCTCCCCCACCTAGTTGTAGCAGACTCTGCCCCTCCACCACCTGGCTGTTGCAGACTCTACCCCTCCCCCACATAGCTGTAGCAGACTCTACCCCTCCCCCACCTAGCTGTTGCAGACTCTACCCCTCCCTAACGTAGCTGAAGCAGACTCTGCCCCTCCCTAACGTAGCTGTGGCAGACTCTAACCCCTTCTAACGTAGCTGTAGCAGACTCTACCCCTCCCCCACCTAGCTGTAGCAGACTCTGCCCCACCACCACCTAGCTGTTGCAGACTCTACCCCTCTCCCACATAGCTGTAGCAGACTCTGCCCCTCCCCCACGTAGCTGTAGCAGACTCTGCCACCCCCCCACCTAGCTGTAGCAGAATCTGCAACTCCCCCACCTAGTTTTTGCAGACTCTACCCCTCCCTAACGTAGCTGTAGCAGACTCTACCCCTCCCCAAAGTAGCTGTGGAAGACTCTACCCCTCCTAACGTAGCTGTAGCAGACTCTACACCTCCCCAACCTAGCTGTAGCAGACTCTGCTCCTCCAACACCCAGCTGTTGCAGACTCTACCCCTCCCCCACATGGCGTTAGCAGACTCTGCCCCTCCCCCACCTAGCTGTAGCAGACTCTGCCCCTCCCCCACCTAGCTGTAGCAGACTCTACCCCTCCCCCACCTAGCTGTTGCAGATTCTACCCCTCCCTAACGTAGCTGTAGCAGACTCTACCCCTCCCTAACGTAGCTGTAGCAGACTCTACCCCTCCCTAACGTAGCTGTAGCAGACTCTACCCCTCCCTAACGTAGCTGTAGCAGACTCTACCCTTCCCCCACCTAGCTGTTGCAGACTCTACACCTCCCCCACCTAGCTGTTGCAGACTCTACCCCTCCCTAACGTAGCTGTAGCAGACTCTACCCCTCCCTAACCTAGCTGTTGCAGACTCTGCCCCTCCCTAACGTAGCTGTAGCAGACTCTACACCTCCCTAACGTAGCTATTGCAGACTCTACCCCTCCTTAACGTAGCTGTAGCAGACTCTACACCTCCCTAACGTAGCTGTTGCAGACTCTACCCCTCCCTAACGTAGCTGTAGCAGACTCTACCCCTCCCTAACGTAGCTGTAGCAGACTCTACCCTTCCCCCACCTAGCTGTTGCAGACTCTACACCTCCCCCACCTAGCTGTAGCAGACTCTACCCCTCCCTAACGTAGCTGTAGCAGACTCTCGCCCTCCCTAACGTAGCTGTAGCAGACTCTACCCTCCCTAACGTAGCTGTAGCAGACTCTACCCTCCCTAACGTAGCTGTAGCAGACTCTACCCCTCCCTAACCTAGCTGTTGCAGACTCTACCCCTCCCTAACGTAGCTGTAGCAGACTCTACACCTCCCTAACGTAGCTATTGCAGACTCTACCCCTCCCTAACGTAGCTGTAGCAGACTCTACACCTCCCTAACGTAGCTGTTGCAGACTCTACCCCTCCCTAACGTAGCTGTAGCAGACTCTACCCCTCCCTAACGTAGCTGTAGCAGACTCTACCCTTCCCCCACCTAGCTGTTGCAGACTCTACACCTCCCCACCTAGCTGTAGCAGACTCTACCCTCCCCAACGTAGCTGTAGCAGACTCTCGCCCTCCCTAACGTAGCTGTATCAGACTCTACCCCTCCCTAACGTAGCTGTAGCAGACTCTACCCCTCCCTATCGTAGCTGTAGCAGACTCTACCCCTCCCTATCGTAGCTGTAGCAGACACTACCCCTCCCTAACGTAGCTGTAGCAGACTCTACCCCTCCCTAACGTAGCTGTAGCAGACTCTGCCCCTCCCCCACCTAGCTGTTGCAGACTCTACACCTCCCCCACCTAGCTGTTGCAGACTCTACCCCTCCCTAACGTAGCTGTAGCAGACTCTACACCTCCCCCACATAGCTGTAGCAGAATCTACCCCTCCCTAACGTAGCTGTAGAAGACTCTACCCCTCCCTAACGTAGCTGTAGCAGACTCTACCCCTCCATAACGTAGCTGTAGCAGACTCTACCCCTCCCTAACGTAGCTGTTGCATACTCTACCCCTCCCTAACGTAGCTGTTGCAGACTCTACCCCTCCCTAACGTAGCTGTAGCAAACTCTACACCTCCCTAACGTAGCTGTTGCAGACTCTACCCCTCCCTAACGTAGCTGTAGCAGACTCTACCCCTCCCTAACGTAGCTGTAGCAGACTCTACCCCTCCCTAATGTAGCTGTAGCAGACTCTACACCTCCCCCACCTAGCTGTAGCAGACTCCACCACTCCATTAACGTAGCTATAGCAGACTCTACCCCTCCATAACGTAGCTGTTGCAGACTCTACCCCTCCCTAACGTAGCTGTAGCAGACTCTACCCCTCCCCCACCTAGCTCCTAACGTAGCTGCAGCAGACTCTACCCTCCCCACCTAGCTGTAGCAGACTCTGCCCCTCCACCACCTAGCTGTTGCAGACTCTACCCTCCCCACATAGCTGTAGCAGACTCTGCCCCTCCCCCAACTAGCTGTAGCAGACTCTGCCCCTCCCCCACCTAGCTGTAGCAGACTCTACTCCTCCCCCACCTAGCTGTAGCAGACTCTACACCTCCATTAACGTAGCTGTAGCAGACTCTACCCCTCCCTAACGTAGCTGTTGCAGACTCTACCCCTCCCTAACGTAGCTGTAGCAGACTCTACACCTCCCTAACGTAGCTATTGCAGACTCTACCCCTCCCTAACGTAGCTGTAGCAGACTCTACACCTCCCTAACGTAGCTGTTGCAGACTCTACCCCTCCCTAACGTAGCTGTAGCAGACTCTACCCCTCCCTATCGTAGCTGTAGCAGACACTACCCCTCCCTAACGTAGCTGTAGCAGACTCTACCCCTCCCTAACGTAGCTGTAGCAGACTCTGCCCCTCCCCCACCTAGCTGTTGCAGACTCTACACCTCCCCCACCTAGCTGTTGCAGACTCTACACCTCCCCCACCTAGCTGTTGCAGACTCTACCCTCCCTAACGTAGCTGTAGCAGACTCTACCCCTCCCTAACGTAGCTGTAGCAGACTCTACCCCTCCCTAACGTAGCTGTTGCATACTCTACCCCTCCCTAACGTAGCTGTTGCAGACTCTACCCCTCCCTAACGTAGCTGTAGCAAACTCTACACCTCCCTAACGTAGCTGTTGCAGACTCTACCCCTCCCTAACGTAGCTGTAGCAGACTCTACCCCTCCCTAACGTAGCTGTAGCAGACTCTACCCCTCCCTAATGTAGCTGTAGCAGACTCTACACCTCCCCCACCTAGCTGTAGCAGACTCCACCACTCCATTAACGTAGCTATAGCAGACTTTACCCCTCCATAACGTAGCTGTTGCAGACTCTACCCCTCCCTAACGTAGCTGTAGCAGACTCTACCCCTCCGAACGTAACTGTAGCAGACTCTACCCCTCCCTAACGTAGCTGTAGCAGACTCTACCCCTCCCCACCTAGCTCCTCGTAGCTGTAGCAGACTCTACCCCTCCCCACCTAGCTGTAGCAGACTCTGCCCCTCCACCACCTAGCTGTTGCAGACTCTACCCTCCCCACATAGCTGTAGCATACTCTGCCCCTCCCCAACTAGCTGTAGCAGACTCTGCCCCTCCCCACCTAGCTGTAGCAGACTCTACTCCTCCCCACCTAGCTGTAGCAGACTCTACACCTCCATTAACGTGGCTGTAGCAGACTCTACCCCTCCCCACCTAGCTGTAGCAGACTCTGCCCCTCCACCACCTAGCTGTTGCAGACTCTACCCCTCCCCACATAGCTGTAGCAGACTCTGCCCCTCCCCAACTAGCTGTAGCAGACTCTGCCCCTCCCCCACCTAGCTGTAGCAGACTCTACCCCTCCCCCACCTAGCTGTAGCAGACTCTACTCCTCCCCCACCTAGCTGTAGCAGACTCTACACCTCCATTAACGTAGCTGTAGCAGACTCTACCCCTCCATAACGTAGCTGAAGCAGACTCTACCCCTCCCCCACCTAGCTGTAGCAGACTCTACCCTTCCCCCACCTAACTGTAGCAGTTTCTGCCCCTCCACCACCTAGCTGTTGCATACTCTACCCCTCCCCCACATAGCTGTAGCAGACTCTTCCCCTCCCCCACCTAGCTGTAGCAGACTCTACCCCTCCCTAACGTAGCTGAAGCAGACTCTACCCGTCCCCCACCTAGCTGTAGCAGACTCTACCCCTCCCCCACCTAACTGTAGCAGACTCTTCCCCTCCCCCACCTAGCTGTAGCAGACTCTGCCCCTCCCCCACCTAGCTGTAGCAGACTCTACTCCTCCCCCACCTAGCTGTAGCAGACTCTACCCCTCCCTAACGTAGCTGTAGCAGACTCTACCCCTCCTTAACATAGCTGTTGCAGACTCTACCCCTCCCTAACGTAGCTGTAGCAGACTCTACACCTCCCTAACGTAGCTGTTGCAGACTCTACCCCTCCCTATCGTAGCTGTAGCAGACTCTACCCTTCCCCCACCTAGCTGTTGCAGACTCTACACCTCCCCCACCTAGCTGTAGCAGACTCTACCCCTCCCTAACGTAGCTGTAGCAGACTCTCGCCCTCACTAAAGTACCTGCAGCAGACTCTACCCCTCCCTAACGTAGCTGTAGCAGACTCTACCCCTCCCTATCGTAGCTGTAGCAGACTCTACCCCTCCCTAACGTAGCTGTAGCAGACTCTACCCCTCCCTAACGTAGCTGTAGCAGACTCTACCCCTCCCTAAAGTAGCTGTAGCAGACTCTACACCTCCCCCACATAGCTGTAGCAGAATCTACCCCTCCCTAACGTAGCTGTAGAAGACTCTACCCCTCCCTAACGTAGCTGTAGCAGACTCTACCCCTCCCTAACGTAGCTGTAGTAGACTCTGCCCCTCCCCCACCTAGCTGTTACAGACTCTACACCTCCCCCACCTAGCTGTTGCAGACTCTGACCCTCCCTAACGTAGCTGTAGGAGACTCTACCCCTCCCTAACGTAGCTGTAGCAGACTCTACCCCTCCCTAACGTAGCTGAAGCAGACTCTACCCCTCCCCCACCTAGCTGTAGCAGACTCTACCCCTCCTCCACCTAACTGTAGCAGACTCTGCCCCTCCACCACCTAGCTGTTGCATACTCTACCCCTCCCCCACATAGCTGTAGCAGACTCTTCCCCTCCCCCACCTAGCTGTAGCAGACTCTGCCCCTCCCCCACCTAGCTGTAGCAGACTCTACCCCTCCCCCACCTAGCTGTTGCAGACTCTACCCCTCCCTAACGTAGCTGTAGCAGACTCTACCCCTCCCTAACGTAGCTGTAGCAGACTCTACCCCTCCTTAACCTAGCTGTTGCAGACTCTACCCCTCCCTAACGTAGCTGTAGCAGACTCTACACCTCCCTAACATAGCTGTTACAGACTCTACCCCTCCCTATCGTAGCTGTAGCAGACTCTACCCTTCCCCCACCTAGCTGTTGCAGACTCTACACCTCCCCCACCTAGATGTAGCAGACTCTACCCCTCCCTAACGTAGCTGTAGCAGACTCTCGCCCTCCCTAACGTACCTGTAGCAGACTCTACCCCTCCCTAACGTAGCTGTAGCAGACTCTACCCCTCCCTATCGTAGCTGTAGCAGATTCTACCCCTCCCTAACGTAGCTGTAGCAGACTCTACCCCTCCCTAACGTAGCTGTAGTAGACTCTGCCCCTCCCCCACCTAGCTGTTGCAGACTCTACACCTCCCCCACCTAGCTGTTGCAGACTCTGACCCTCCCTAACGTAGCTGTAGGAGACTCTACCTCTCCCTAACGTAGCTGTAGCAGACTCTACCCCTCCCTAACGTAGCTGTAGTAGACTCTGCCCCTCCCCCACCTAGCTGTTGCAGACTCTACACCTCCCCCACCTAGCTGTTGCAGACTCTACACCTCCCCCACCTAGCTGTTGCAGACTCTGACCCTCCCTAACGTAGCTGTAGGAGACTCTACACCTCCCTAACGTAGCTGTAGCAGACTCTACCCCTCCCTAACGTAGCTGTAGCAGACTCTACCCCTCCCTAATGTGGCTGTAGCAGACTCTACCCCTCCCTAACGTAGCTGTAGCAGACTCTACACCTCCCCCACATAGCTGTAGCAGAATCTACCCCTCCCTAACGTAGCAGTAGAAGACTCTACCCCTCCCTAACGTAGCTGTAGCAGACTCTACCCCTCCCTAACGTAGCTGTAGCAGACTCTACCCCTCCCTAACCTAGCTGTTGCAGACTCTACCCCTCCCTAACGTGGCTGTAGCAAACTCTACACCTCCATAACGTAGCTGTTGCAGACTCTACCCCTCCCTAACGTAGCTGTAGCAGACTCTACCCCTCCCTAACGTAGTTGAAGCAGACTCTACCCTTCCCCCACCTAGCTGTAGCAGACTCTACCCCTCCCTAACCTAGCTGTAGCAGACTCTACACCTCCCTAACGTAGCTGTAGCAGACTCTACCCTCCCTAACGTAGCTGAAGCTGACTCTACCCCTCCCCACCTAGCTGTTGCAGACTCTACCCCTCCCTAACGTAGCTGTAGCAGACTCTACCCCTCCCCACCTAGTTGTAGCAGACTCTGCCCCTCCACCACCTGGCTGTTGCAGACTCTACCCCTCCCCACATAGCTGTAGCAGACTCTGCCCCTCCCCACCTTGCTGTAGCAGACTCTACCCCTTCCCCACCTAGCTGTTGCAGACTCTACCCCTCCCCACATAGCTGTAGCAGACTCTGTCCCTCCCCACCTAGCTGTAGCAGATTCTGCCCCTCCCCACCTAGCTGTAGCAGACTCTACTCCTCCACCACCTAGCTGTAGCAGATTCTACCCCTCCATTAACGTAGCTGTTTGCAGACTCTACCCCTCCCTAACGTGGCTGTAGCAGACTCTACCCCTCCCTAACGTAGCTGTAGCAGACTCTACACCTCCCCCACCTAGCTGTAGCAGACTCTACCCCTCCCCACCTAGCTATAGCAGACTCTACCCCTCCCTAACGTGGTTGAAGCAGACTCTACCCTCCCCACCTAGCTGTAGCAGACTCTACCCTCCCTAACGTAGCTGTAGCAGACTCTACCCTCCCTAACGTGGCTGCAGCAGACTCTACCCCTCCCTAAAGTAGCTGTGGCAGACTCTACCCCTCCTAACGTAGCTGTAGCAGACTCTATCCCTCCCCCACCTAGCTGTAGCAGACTCTGCCCCTCCACCACCCAGCTGTTGCAGACTCTACCCCTCCCCCACATAGCTTTAGCAGACTCTGCCCCTCCCCCACCTAGCTGTAGCAGACTCTGCCCCTCCCCCACCTAGCTGTAGCAGACTCTACCCCTCCCCCACCAAGCTGTTGCAGACTCTACCCCTCCCTAACGTAGCTGTAGCAGACTCTACCCCTCCTAACGTAGTTGAAGCAGACTCTACCCTTCCCCCACCTAGCTGTAGCAGACTCTACCCCTCCCTAACCTAGCTGTAGCAGACTCTACACCTCCCTAACGTAGCTGTAGCAGACTCTACCCTCCCTAACGTAGCTGAAGCTGACTCTACCCCTCCCCCACCTAGCTGTTGCAGACTCTACCCCTCCCTAACGTAGCTGTAGCAGACTCTACCCCTCCCCCACCTAGTTGTAGCAGACTCTACCCCTCCACCACCTGGCTGTTGCAGACTCTACCCCTCCCCCACATAGCTGTAGCAGACTCTGCCCCTCCCCACCTAGCTGTAGCAGACTCTACCCCTTCCCCACCTAGCTGTTGCAGACTCTACCCTCCCCACATAGCTGTAGCAGACTCTGTCCCTCCCCCACCTAGCTGTAGCAGATTCTGCCCCTCCCCCACCTAGCTGTAGCAGACTCTACTCCTCCACCACCTAGCTGTAGCAGATTCTACCCCTCCATTAACGTAGCTGTTGCAGACTCTACCCCTCCCTAACGTAGCTGTAGCAGACTCTACCCCTCCCTAAAGTAGCTGTGGCAGACTCTACCCCTCCTAACGTAGCTGTAGCAGACTCTACACCTCCCCCACCTAGCTGTAGCAGACTCTACCCCTCCCCCACCTAGCTATAGCAGACTCTACCCCTCCCTAACGTAGTTGAAGCAGACTCTACCCCTCCCCCACCTAGCTGTAGCAGACTCTACCCCTCCCTAACGTAGCTGTAGCAGACTCTACCCCTCCCTAACGTAGCTGTAGCAGACTCTACCCCTCCCTAAAGTAGCTGTGGCAGACTCTACCCCTCCTAACGTAGCTGTAGCAGACTCTATCCCTCCCCCACCTAGCTGTAGCAGACTCTGCCCCTCCACCACCCAGCTGTTGCAGACTCTACCCCTCCCCCACATAGCTTTAGCAGACTCTGCCCCTCCCCCACCTAGCTGTAGCAGACTCTGCCCCTCCCCCACCTAGCTGTAGCAGACCCTACCCCTCCCCCACCTAGCTGTTGCAGACTCTACCCCTCCCTAACGTAGCTGTAGCAGACTCTACCCCTCCCTAACGTGGCTGTAGCAGACTCTACCCCTCCTAAGCGTAGCTGTAGCAGACTCTGCCCCTCCCTAACGTAGCTGTAGCAGACTCTACCCTCCCTAATGTAGCTGTTGCAGACTCTACACCTCCCCACATAGCTGCAGCAGACTCTGTCCCTCCCTACATAGCTGCAGCAGACTCTGTCCCTCCCCACATAGCTGCAGCAGACTCTGTCCCTCCCCACATAGCTGTAGCAGACTCTGTCCCTCCCCACATTGCTGTAGCAGACTCTGTCCCTCCCCACATAGCTGCAGCAGACTCTGTCCCTCCCCACATAGCTGCAGCAGACTCTACCCCTCCCCACATAGCTGTAGCAGACTCTGCCCCTCCCCACATAGCTGCAACAGACTCTGCCCCTCCCCACATAGCTGCAGCAGACTCTGCCCCTCCACCACATAGCTGCAGCAGACTCTGCCCCTCCCCACATTGCTGCAGCAGACTCTGTCCCTCCCCACATAGCTGTAGCAGACTCTGCCCCTCCCCACCTAGCTGCAGCAGACTCTGTCCCTCCCCACATAGCTGTAGCAGACTCTGTCCCTCCCCACATAGCTGCAGCAGACTCTGCCCCTCCCCACATAGCTGCAGCAGACTCTGCCCCTCCCCACATAGCTGTAGCAGACTCTGCCCCTCCCCACATAGCTGTAGCAGACTCTGTCCCTTCCCCACATAGCTGCAGCAGACTCTGTCCCTCCCCACATAGCTGTAGCAGACTCTGTCCCTCCCCACATAGCTGCAGCAGACTCTGTCCCTCCCCACATAGCTGCAGCAGACTCTGTCCCTTCCCCACATAGCTGCAGCAGACTCTGTCCCTCCCCACATAGCTGCAGCAGACTCTGTCCCTCCCCACATTGCTGTAGCAGACTCTGTCCCTCCCCACATAGCTGCAGCAGACTCTGTCCCTCCCCACATAGCTGCAGCAGACTCTACCCCTCCCCACATAGCTGTAGCAGACTCTGCCCCTCCCCACATAGCTGCAGCAGACTATACCCCTCCCCACATAGCTGCCGCAGACTCTACCCCTCCCCACATAGCTGTAGCAGACTTTGCCCCTCCCCACATAGCTGCAGCAGACTCTGTCCTTCCCCACATAGCTGCAGCAGACTCTGTCCCTCCCCACATAGCTGCAGCAGACTCTACCCCTCCCCACATAGCTGTAGCAGACTCTGCCCCTCCCCACATAGCTGCAGCAGACTATACACCTCCCCACATAGCTGCAGCAGACTCTGTCCCTCCCCACATAGCTGCAGCAGACTCTGTCCCTCCCCACATAGCTGCAGCAGACTCTACCCCTCCCCACATAGCTGTAGCAGACTCTGCCCCTCCCCACATAGCTGCAGCAGACTCTACCCCTCCCCACATAGCTGTAGCAGACTCCTGCCCCTCCCCACATTGCTGTAGCAGACTCTACCCCTCCCTAACGTAGCTGTAGCAGACTCTACCCCTCCTAACGTAGCTGTAGCAGACTCTACCCCTCCCTAACGTAGCTGTTGCAGACTCTACCCCTCCCTAACGTAGCTGTAGCAAACTCTACACCTCCCTAACGTAGCTGTTGCAGACTCTACCCCTCCCTAACGTAGCTGTAGCAGACTCTACCCCTCCCTAACGTAGCTGTAGCAGACTCTACCCCTCCCTAATGTAGCTGTAGCAGACTCTACACCTCCCCCACCTAGCTGTAGCAGACTCCACCACTCCATTAACGTAGCTATAGCAGACTTTACCCCTCCATAACGTAGCTGTTGCAGACTCTACCCCTCCCTAACGTAGCTGTAGCAGACTCTACCCCTCCGAACGTAACTGTAGCAGACTCTACCCCTCCCTAACGTAGCTGTAGCAGACTCTACCCCTCCCCCACCTAGCTCCTAACGTAGCTGTAGCAGACTCTACCCCTCCCCCACCTAGCTGTAGCAGACTCTGCCCCTCCACCACCTAGCTGTTGCAGACTCTACCCCTCCCCCACATAGCTGTAGCATACTCTGCCCCTCCCCCAACTAGCTGTAGCAGACTCTGCCCCTCCCCCACCTAGCTGTAGCAGACTCTACTCCTCCCCCACCTAGCTGTAGCAGACTCTACACCTCCATTAACGTAGCTGTAGCAGACTCTACCCCTCCCCCACCTAGCTGTAGCAGACTCTGCCCCTCCACCACCTAGCTGTTGCAGACTCTACCCCTCCCCCACATAGCTGTAGCAGACTCTGCCCCTCCCCAACTAGCTGTAGCAGACTCTGCCCCTCCCCACCTAGCTGTAGCAGACTCTACCCCTCCCCACCTAGCTGTAGCAGACTCTACTCCTCCCCCACCTAGCTGTAGCAGACTCTACACCTCCATTAACGTAGCTGTAGCAGACTCTACCCCTCCATAACGTAGCTGAAGCAGACTCTACCCCTCCCCCACCTAGCTGTAGCAGACTCTACCCCTCCCCACCTAACTGTAGCAGTTTCTGCCCTCCACCACCTAGCTGTTGCATACTCTACCCCTCCCCACATAGCTGTAGCAGACTCTTCCCCTCCCCACCTAGCTGTAGCAGACTCTACCCCTCCCTAACGTGGCTGAAGCAGACTCTACCCGTCCCCCACCTAGCTGTAGCAGACTCTACCCCTCCCCACCTAACTGTAGCAGACTCTTCCCCTCACCCACCTAGCTGTAGCAGACTCTGCCCCTCCCCCACCTAGCTGTAGCAGACTCTACTCCTCCCCCACCTAGCTGTAGCAGACTCTACCCCTCCCTAACGTAGCTGTAGCAGACTCTACCCCTCCTTAACATAGCTGTTGCAGACTCTACCCCTCCCTAACGTAGCTGTAGCAGACTCTACACCTCCCTAACGTAGCTGTTGCAGACTCTACCCTCCCTATCGTAGCTGTAGCAGACTCTACCCTTCCCCCACCTAGCTGTTGCAGACTCTACACCTCCCCACCTAGCTGTAGCAGACTCTACCCCTCCCTAACGTGGCTGTAGCAGACTCTCGCCCTCACTAAAGTACCTGCAGCAGACTCTACCCCTCCCTAACGTAGCTGTAGCAGACTCTACCCTCCCTATCGTAGCTGTAGCAGACTCTACCCCTCCCTAACGTGGCTGTAGCAGACTCTACCCCTCCCTAACGTAGCTGTAGCAGACTCTACCCCTCCCTAAAGTAGCTGTAGCAGACTCTACACCTCCCCCACATAGCTGTAGCAGAATCTACCCCTCCCTAACGTAGCTGTAGAAGACTCTACCCCTCCCTAACGTAGCTGTAGCAGACTCTACCCCTCCCTAACGTAGCTGTAGTAGACTCTGCCCCTCCCCCACCTAGCTGTTACAGACTCTACACCTCCCCCACCTAGCTGTTGCAGACTCTGACCCTCCCTAACGTAGCTGTAGGAGACTCTACCCCTCCCTAACGTGGCTGTAGCAGACTCTACCCCTCCCTAACGTGGCTGAAGCAGACTCTACCCCTCCCCACCTAGCTGTAGCAGACTCTACCCCTCCTCCACCTAACTGTAGCAGACTCTGCCCTCCACCACCTAGCTGTTGCATACTCTACCCCTCCCCACATAGCTGTAGCAGACTCTTCCCCTCCCCCACCTAGCTGTAGCAGACTCTGCCCCTCCCCCACCTAGCTGTAGCAGACTCTACCCCTCCCCCACCTAGCTGTTGCAGACTCTACCCCTCCCTAACGTAGCTGTAGCAGACTCTACCCCTCCCTAACGTAGCTGTAGCAGACTCTACCCCTCCTTAACCTAGCTGTTGCAGACTCTACCCCTCCCTAACGTAGCTGTAGCAGACTCTACACCTCCCTAACATAGCTGTTACAGACTCTACCCCTCCCTATCGTAGCTGTAGCAGACTCTACCCTTCCCCCACCTAGCTGTTGCAGACTCTACACCTCCCCCACCTAGATGTAGCAGACTCTACCCCTCCCTAACGTAGCTGTAGCAGACTCTCGCCCTCCCTAACGTACCTGTAGCAGACTCTACCCCTCCCTAACGTAGCTGTAGCAGACTCTACCCCTCCCTATCGTAGCTGTAGCAGATTCTACCCCTCCCTAACGTAGCTGTAGCAGACTCTACCCCTCCCTAACGTAGCTGTAGTAGACTCTGCCCCTCCCCCACCTAGCTGTTGCAGACTCTACACCTCCCCCACCTAGCTGTTGCAGACTCTGACCCTCCCTAGCATTGCTGTAGGAGACTCTACCTCTCCCTAACGTAGCTGTAGCAGACTCTACCCCTCCCTAACGTAGCTGTAGTAGACTCTGCCCCTCCCCCACCTAGCTGTTGCAGACTCTACACCTCCCCCACCTAGCTGTTGCAGACTCTACACCTCCCCCACCTAGCTGTTGCAGACTCTGACCCTCCCTAACGTAGCTGTAGGAGACTCTACACCTCCCTAACGTAGCTGTAGCAGACTCTACCCCTCCCTAACGTAGCTGTAGCAGACTCTACCCCTCCCTAATGTAGCTGTAGCAGACTCTACCCCTCCCTAACGTAGCTGTAGCAGACTCTACACCTCCCCCACATAGCTGTAGCAGAATCTACCCCTCCCTAACGTAGCAGTAGAAGACTCTACCCCTCCCTAACGTAGCTGTAGCAGACTCTACCCCTCCCTAACGTAGCTGTAGCAGACTCTACCCCTCCCTAACCTAGCTGTTGCAGACTCTACCCCTCCCTAACGTAGCTGTAGCAAACTCTACACCTCCATAACGTAGCTGTTGCAGACTCTACCCCTCCCTAACGTAGCTGTAGCAGACTCTACCCCTCCCTAACGTAGTTGAAGCAGACTCTACCCCTCCCCCACCTAGCTGTAGCAGACTCTACCCCTCCCTAACCTAGCTGTAGCAGACTCTACACCTCCCTAACGTAGCTGTAGCAGACTCTACCCCTCCCTAACGTAGCTGAAGCTGACTCTACCCCTCCCCCACCTAGCTGTTGCAGACTCTACCCCTCCCTAACGTAGCTGTAGCAGACTCTACCCCTCCCCCACCTAGTTGTAGCAGACTCTGCCCCTCCACCACCTGGCTGTTGCAGACTCTACCCCTCCCCCACATAGCTGTAGCAGACTCTGCCCCTCCCCCACCTTGCTGTAGCAGACTCTACCCCTTCCCCACCTAGCTGTTGCAGACTCTACCCCTCCCCCACATAGCTGTAGCAGACTCTGTCCCTCCCCCACCTAGCTGTAGCAGATTCTGCCCCTCCCCCACCTAGCTGTAGCAGACTCTACTCCTCCACCACCTAGCTGTAGCAGATTCTACCCCTCCATTAACGTAGCTGTTGCAGACTCTACCCCTCCCTAACGTAGCTGTAGCAGACTCTACCCCTCCCTAACGTAGCTGTAGCAGACTCTACACCTCCCCCACCTAGCTGTAGCAGACTCTACCCCTCCCCCACCTAGCTATAGCAGACTCTACCCCTCCCTAACGTAGTTGAAGCAGACTCTACCCCTCCCCCACCTAGCTGTAGCAGACTCTACCCCTCCCTAACGTAGCTGTAGCAGACTCTACCCCTCCCTAACGTAGCTGTAGCAGACTCTACCCCTCCCTAAAGTAGCTGTGGCAGACTCTACCCCTCCTAACGTAGCTGTAGCAGACTCTATCCCTCCCCCACCTAGCTGTAGCAGACTCTGCCCCTCCACCACCCAGCTGTTGCAGACTCTACCCCTCCCCCACATAGCTTTAGCAGACTCTGCCCCTCCCCCACCTAGCTGTAGCAGACTCTGCCCCTCCCCACCTAGCTGTAGCAGACTCTACCCCTCCCCACCAAGCTGTTGCAGACTCTACCCCTCCCTAACGTAGCTGTAGCAGACTCTACCCCTCCTAACGTAGTTGAAGCAGACTCTACCCCTCCCCCACCTAGCTGTAGCAGACTCTACCCCTCCCAACCTAGCTGTAGCAGACTCTACACCTCCCTAACGTAGCTGTAGCAGACTCTACCCCTCCCTAACGTAGCTGAAGCTGACTCTACCCCTCCCCCACCTAGCTGTTGCAGACTCTACCCCTCCCTAACGTAGCTGTAGCAGACTCTACCCCTCCCCCACCTAGTTGTAGCAGACTCTGCCCCTCCACCACCTGGCTGTTGCAGACTCTACCCCTCCCCCACATAGCTGTAGCAGACTCTGCCCCTCCCCCACCTAGCTGTAGCAGACTCTACCCCTTCCCCACCTAGCTGTTGCAGACTCTACCCCTCCCCCACATAGCTGTAGCAGACTCTGTCCCTCCCCCACCTAGCTGTAGCAGATTCTGCCCCTCCCCCACCTAGCTGTAGCAGACTCTACTCCTCCACCACCTAGCTGTAGCAGATTCTACCCCTCCATTAACGTAGCTGTTGCAGACTCTACCCCTCCCTAACGTAGCTGTAGCAGACTCTACCCCTCCCTAAAGTAGCTGTGGCAGACTCTACCCCTCCTAACGTAGCTGTAGCAGACTCTACACCTCCCCCACCTAGCTGTAGCAGACTCTACCCCTCCCCCACCTAGCTATAGCAGACTCTACCCCTCCCTAACGTAGTTGAAGCAGACTCTACCCCTCCCCCACCTAGCTGTAGCAGACTCTACCCCTCCCTAACGTAGCTGTAGCAGACTCTACCCTCCCTAACGTAGCTGTAGCAGACTCTACCCCTCCCTAAAGTAGCTGTGGCAGACTCTACCCCTCCTAACGTAGCTGTAGCAGACTCTATCCCTCCCCCACCTAGCTGTAGCAGACTCTGCCCCTCCACCACCCAGCTGTTGCAGACTCTACCCCTCCCCCACATAGCTTTAGCAGACTCTGCCCCTCCCCCACCTAGCTGTAGCAGACTCTGCCCCTCCCCACCTAGCTGTAGCAGACCCTACCCCTCCCCCACCTAGCTGTTGCAGACTCTACCCCTCCCTAACGTAGCTGTAGCAGACTCTACCCCTCCCTAACGTAGCTGTAGCAGACTCTACCCCTCCTAACGTAGCTGTAGCAGACTCTGCCCCTCCCTAACGTAGCTGTAGCAGACTCTACCCCTCCCTAATGTAGCTGTTGCAGACTCTACACCTCCCCCACATAGCTGCAGCAGACTCTGTCCCTCCCCTACATAGCTGCAGCAGACTCTGTCCCTCCCCCACATAGCTGCAGCAGACTCTGTCCCTCCCCCACATAGCTGTAGCAGACTCTGTCCCTCCCCCACATTGCTGTAGCAGACTCTGTCCCTCCCCCACATAGCTGCAGCAGACTCTGTCCCTCCCCCACATAGCTGCAGCAGACTCTACCCCTCCCCCACATAGCTGTAGCAGACTCTGCCCCTCCCCCACATAGCTGCAACAGACTCTGCCCCTCCCCACATAGCTGCAGCAGACTCTGCCCCTCCACCACATAGCTGCAGCAGACTCTGCCCCTCCCCACATTGCTGCAGCAGACTCTGTCCCTCCCCACATAGCTGTAGCAGACTCTGCCCCTCCCCACCTAGCTGCAGCAGACTCTGTCCCTCCCCACATAGCTGTAGCAGACTCTGTCCCTCCCCACATAGCTGCAGCAGACTCTGCCCCTCCCCACATAGCTGCAGCAGACTCTGCCCCTCCCCACATAGCTGTAGCAGACTCTGCCCCTCCCCACATAGCTGTAGCAGACTCTGTCCCTTCCCCACATAGCTGCAGCAGACTCTGTCCCTCCCCACATAGCTGTAGCAGACTCTGTCCCTCCCCACATAGCTGCAGCAGACTCTGTCCCTCCCCACATAGCTGCAGCAGACTCTGTCCCTTCCCCACATAGCTGCAGCAGACTCTGTCCCTCCCCACATAGCTGCAGCAGACTCTGTCCCTCCCCACATTGCTGTAGCAGACTCTGTCCCTCCCCACATAGCTGCAGCAGACTCTGTCCCTCCCCACATAGCTGCAGCAGACTCTACCCCTCCCCACATAGCTGTAGCAGACTCTGCCCCTCCCCACATAGCTGCAGCAGACTATACCCCCCCCACATAGCTGCCGCAGACTCTACCCCTCCCCACATAGCTGTAGCAGACTTTGCCCCTCCCCACATAGCTGCAGCAGACTCTGTCCTTCCCCCACATAGCTGCAGCAGACTCTGTCCCTCCCCCACATAGCTGCAGCAGACTCTACCCCTCCCCACATAGCTGTAGCAGACTCTGCCCCTCCCCACATAGCTGCAGCAGACTATACACCTCCCCACATAGCTGCAGCAGACTCTGTCCCTCCCCACATAGCTGCAGCAGACTCTGTCCCTCCCCACATAGCTGCAGCAGACTCTACCCCTCCCCACATAGCTGTAGCAGACTCTGCCCCTCCCCCACATAGCTGCAGCAGACTCTACCCCTCCCCCACATAGCTGTAGCAGACTCTGCCCCTCCCCCACATTGCTGTAGCAGACTCTACCCCTCCCTAACGTAGCTGTAGCAGACTCTACCCCTCCTAACGTAGCTGTAGCAGACTCTGCCCCTCCCTAACGTAGCTGTAGCAGACTCTACCCCTCCCTAATGTAGCTGTTGCAGACTCTACACCTCCCCCACATAGCTGCAGCAGACTCTGTCCCTCCCCTACATAGCTGCAGCAGACTCTGTCCCTCCCCCACATAGCTGCAGCAGACTCTGTCCCTCCCCCACATAGCTGCAGCAGACTCTGTCCTTCCCCCACATAGCTGTAGCAGACTCTGACTGTCCTTTATTTAAAGGGGGAGATCAAGCTGATCCTAACTGTTATAGGCCTATTTCTATTTTACCCTGTTCATCAAAAGTGTTGGAAAAACTTGTCAATAATCAACTGACTGGCTTTCTTGAAGTCAAATGTATTCTCTCTGGTATGCAATTGGGTTTCCGCTCAGGTTATGGATGTGTCACTGCAATCTTAACTTCTTAGGGAGCGGCAAGTAAGGTGACGGTTGTGGAGAGTCTGGCGTGCCCAAAGCAAAATGCCTGCCACTCAGGCTCAGAAAATAGGATATGCACATAATTAGTACTATTAGATAGGAAACACTCTGAGGTTTCTAAACATGTTAACGTAATGTCTGTGAGTATAACAGAACTCATTTATCAGGCGAAAACCAGAGAAAAATCTATCCGGAAATCAGTTTCTGGTGACCTATTGCTCTGTTTGACAAACTCCCCATTGAATCAATTTGTAACCAGGACTGAGACTCCAGTACCTATGGCTTCCACTAGATGTCAACAGTCTATATACAAAGACTCGGAGAGATTGGAGTAAACAGAACGAATAGGTACAGGAAATTGTCAAGGTAGCTCAGATGTCAACCAGTTTTCTCTGGCGCGAGTCTGGCTGTGCCCCCACTTTATTTTACTTATATAAGGTATAGGTGACCATCCGAGTGAAATATTATCACTAATATTCATAAAAGGATAGCTAATGATGCATTTTAACTGGTATTTGATTTGTTTAGGAAAAGTTTATAGGTATATTTGATCGCGTTCTCTTCACGTTTCAATGGGCGATTCGAAGTTGGATTTTCTGAACATAACGCGCCAACCAAACTGAGATTTACGGATATAATAAATGACTTTTTCTAACAAAAGAACCATTGGATGTCTTCGTTGGACACTTGGGAAGCTCTCAGCAGAAGTTCTTCAAAAGGTAAGGGATTTGATTTTGCTGTGAAATGTGTTTTGTGTGAACCGCTGTCACGTTTCACTTCTGCGGGAACAGACCAAGACGCAGCGATGTAGCCAGAATACATGATTTAATAAATCCACGGGAACAAGACGGAACAAAACAAAGAACGGAGAACGTAACGATGAACATAACTGAACAAACAAACACAGCTATGAACATACAATAACCCAAGAAACTAAGGTGCAATTCCCAAACATATAAATGGTTCCCAATTAGAGACAACGAGACTCAGCTGCCTCTAATTGGGAGCCATTAACCCAACATAGAACTAGACACCATAGAACTGTGAAAACCCCTAAACCAAAATGAACCCAAAACGCTCTAGCCTGTAAACCCAGGCCTGGGCGTTACAACCGCGATGGTTTATGAATTTATGGTAATGGTGAAAATATGTTAGGTGCTACCCTCAAACAATCAAATGTGGTGCTTTCGCCGTAAAGCCTTTTTGAAATCTGACTACGCTGTGATATTGCCAAGAAGCAGAGCTTTTGATGACTATATGTTACGTTCCCCAGTTTCTGTGGTGCTTTTGCTTGTATGTGTGTGTTTCAGGATGGCTTCCTGAAATTTTCCCCTTTACTAATTGGAGCTGACCCCGCCCCCTCGTCAGGATACAGCTGTATCCCATTAGACACCTTCTCCAGCTATATAAGCCAGGGTTCTATTGCTCAGGAGGGAGAAGGCTGAGAGAGGAGGCGGATAGATGAGGCTGATGACTGAGGGTGAAGTGCATCCTGAATTTAAAGTTGTTAAAAGATTGTGGTATGTTAGCTGTTACTGATTGTTATGTTCTGTGTTAGTGATTTTTGCTAAAAGAGAGAGATCTATCAAAAGGTCCGTAATGATTATTTGAAATTGTTTGTATTTTCCTGTGTTTGTTCCCAGGGGGGAAGGGGAAGGCACCTAGGGAGTGCTTAGGCAAGAGGCCTGCGGGCATACATAACCCGTAGTATTTTACTGTCTATGCACACTAGGTAAGACCTGGACGGACCACCCCCTGTATTTTGGTTAGTGCACCAGGTGGTGCTAAGTTAGGTAAGTTGTGGGTAGGCAGGTAAAATAGGAGAGGGGCTTTGACTTTACTTTCTTTGCTTTGGTTCCGTTCAGCCCCTTTTCCCCAAAACTACCGTGTGACGGAATAAATTCCTTGTTAACGGTACCGCTCTTTGCTTTTGTCATCCTTACTCGCTCCTACAGTCCCATACCTCTTTCACTCCGTGGGGAATTTAGAGCAGCAGGGAGTTGCGTTCCCTCCTCCAAGAGGCGTGCGTAACACTATGAAACACTTGTTAGCGCCCCACCACTCCATAAGAAGTTAAAGAAATGTGTACGTAGAGGGGTAACATTCTTCACCAGTTCTCTTACCATTTTGTACAATTGTTTGATTAGCCAGTTGGTGTAACTGTAATGTTAATTCTCTTGAGAGGAATTTAGCTCTTCACTATCACAATATTAAAAACGTTCAAATGCGTTCATGAGCCTATTTATATAATATGAATTCAAAGGGCAGAAATTATTAAATCTTAAAGCATTAGAGTTTTAAGAATTGTGTGTGTTCGATTATTTGTGACATTGTGACATTTAAAGCATATTGAAGTTAGAAGCAATAGGATTTGCAGCAATAGCCTACCCGTGTGGGGTCAACTATTTCAGCAACGTTTCACGCTGCTCTTAGACAAGCAAGGGGATTGGTATTGATAAATCAATCATATTTTTATTTTCACTGAATCTCCGTTTGGGTATTGGTTACACTACAATTAGGGTGTGGAAATGTTATGCTGTTAGTACTGTAGCCTACTCCTGACCGGTCACGTTGTACAGTGCCATATTTTCCTAACGGAAACACTGAGGGTTTCGTTTTTTTGTTTTTCTTGGAAAAGAAACACCATAATATTAATCAAATGAATTAAGCAACATTTCTTAAAATCATTCCCATATACTATGTTCTTACAAAAAAAGGTTTTAAATTCTCTAGTACAGCCACTACTGAAGCTGTCAGAGCAGTTCACAGACCCCTGCACCTGTATATAGCCCATCTGTAAATAGGCCAACCAACTACCTCATCCCCTACCGTATTTATTTATTTATTTATCTTGTTCCTTTGCACCCCAGTTTTTCTACATTGCACATTCATCTACTGCAGATCTACCATTCCAGTGTTTAAATGCTATATTGTAATTACTTTGCCACCATGGCCTATTTATTGCCTTACCTTCCTTATCCTACCTCATTTGCACTCTTTGTATATAGATTAGTTTTTTTCTACTGTATTATTGACTGTATGTTTGTTTCATTCTCATCAGCAGGAATGTAGTGGAGCAGGTTGAAAGCTTCAAGTTCCTTGGTGTCCACGTCATCAACAGACTATCATGGTCCAAACACACCAAGACAGCCGTGAAGAGGACACGACAACGCCTATTCCCCTTCAGGAGACTGAAAATATTTGCATGGGTCCTCAGATCTTCAAAAAGTTCTACAGCTGCACCAGCGAGAGCATCCTGACTGGTTGCATCACTGCCTGGTATGGCAACTGCTCGGCCTCCGACTGCAAGGCACCAAAGAGGGAAGTGCGTACAGCCCAGTACATCACTGGGGCCAAGTTTCCTGCCATCCAGGATCTCTATACCAAGCGGTGTCAGAGAAAGGCCCAAAAAATTGACAAGGACTCCAGCCATCCTAGTCATAGACTGTTCTTTCTGCTATTGCACGGCAAGCAGTACCGGAGCACCAAGTCTAGGTCAAAAAGGCCTCTTAACAGCATCTACCCCCAAGCCATAAGACTCTTGAACACTTAATCAAATGGCTACCCAGACTATTTGCATTGTCACCCCCATTTTTAAGCAGCTGCTAATCTCTGTTTATTATCCATGCATAGGCACTTTACCTTTACCTAAATGTACATATTACCTCAAATACAATTTGATTTGATTTGAACATGCCCAATTGGGGTCACCAATCCACTTCATCATAGACACCAGGAGTAATGACCTGGAGGCCCAGCTGGGGTTACCAAGCCACATCATCACATACACCAGGAGTAATAACCTGGAGACCCAGCTGGGGTCACAAATCCACTTCATCATAGACACTAGAAGTAATAACCTGGAGGCCCAGCTGGGATAACCTAGCCACATCATCATACACACAAGGAAAGAACAGCCCTACACCCCAGCAGACATGAACAACCAGGGAGACAAACACCGTAACGCAGGATTACCGCCCCGTAGTACTCACGTCGGTAGCCATGAAGTGCTTTGAAAGACTGGTCATGGCTCACATCAACAGCATCCTAGACCCACTCCAATTCGCATACCTTCCCAACAGATCTACAGATGACGCAATCTCATTCGCACTCCACACTGCCCTTTCCCACCTGAACAAAAGGAACACCTATTTGAGAATGCTGTTCATTGACTACAGCTCAGAGATCAACACCATAGTGCCCACGAAGCTTATAACTAACCTCTCCCTCAATGTGATCAAGACAAAGGAGATTATTGTGGACTACAGAAAAAGGAAGGCCGAACAGGCCCCCACATCAACGGGAAGGTAGAGGAGCGGGTCGAGAGTTTCATTTTCCTTGGTGTCAACATTACCAACGAACTATCATGGTCCAAGCACACCAAGACAGTCATGACGAGGGCACGACAACAACTTTTCCCACTCAGGAGATTGAAAATATTTGTCATGGGTCCCCAGATCCTCAAAAAGTTCTACAGCTGCACAATCGAGAGCATCCTGACCGGTTGCATAACCGCCTGGTATGGCAACTGCTCGGCATCTGACCGTAAGGCACTACAGAGGGTAATGCAAAGCTTCCTGCCATCCAGGACCTATATAATAGGCGTTGTCAGAGGAAAGTCCATAAAATTGTCAGAGATTCCAGTCACCCAAGTCATAGACTGTTTTCTCTGCAACCGCACGGCAGTGGTATCGGAGCGCCAAGTCTAGTACCAAATGACTCCTTGACGACATCAACCCCCAAGCCATAAGACTCCTGAACAATTAATCAAATGGCCACCGGACTATTACATTGAACCCCCTCCATTTGTTTTGTACACTGCTGCTACTGTCTGTTTATCTATACATAGTCACTTCACCCCTACCTACATGTACACTGCTGCTACTGTCTGTTTATTATCTATACATAGTCACTTTACCCCTACCTACACGTACACTGCTGCTACTGTCTGTTTATTATCTATACATAGTCACTTTACCCCTACCTACACGTACACTGCTGCTACTCTCTGTTTATTATCTATACATAGTCACTTTACCCCTACCTACATGTACACTGCTGCTACTGTCTGTTTATTATCTATACATAGTCACTTTACCCCTACCTACATGTACACTGCTGCTACTGTCTGTTTATTATCTATACATAGTCACTTTACCCCTACCTACATGTACACTGCTGCTACTCTCTGTTTATTATCTATACATAGTCACTTTACCCCTACCTACATGTACACTGCTGCTACTGTCTGTTTATTATCTATACATAGTCACTTCACCCCTACCTACATGTACACTGCTGCTACTGTCTGTTTATTATCTATACATAGTCACTTCACCCCTACCTACATGTACACTGCTGCTACTCTCTGTTTATTATCTATACATAGTCACTTCACCCCTACCTACATGTACACTGCTGCTACTGTCTGTTTATTATCTATACATAGTCACTTCACCCCTACCTACATGTACACTGCTGCTACTCTCTGTTTATTATCTATACATAGTCACTTTACCCCTACCTACATGTACACTGCTGCTACTGTCTGTTTATTATCTATACATAGTCACTTTACCCCTACCTACATGTACACTGCTGCTACTGTCTGTTTATTATCTATACATAGTCACTTCACCCCTACCTACATGTACACTGCTGCTACTCTGTTTATTATCTATACATAGTCACTTCACCCCTACCTACATGTACACTGCTGCTACTCTCTGTTTATTATCTATACATAGTCACTTTACCCCTACCTACATGTACACTGCTGCTACTGTCTGTTTATTATCTATACATAGTCACTTTACCCCTACCTACATGTACACTGCTGCTACTGTCTGTTTATTATCTATACATAGTCACTTCACCCCTACCTACATGTACACTGCTGCTACTCTCTGTTTATTATCTATACATAGTCACTTCACCCCTACCTACATGTACACTGCTGCTACTGTCTGTTTATTATCTATACATAGTCACTTTACCCCTACCTACATGTACACTGCTGCTACTGTCTGTTTATTATCTATACATAGTCACTTCACCCCTACCTACATGTACACTGCTGCTACTCGCTGTTTATTATCTATACATAGTCACTTCACCCCTACCTACATGTACACTGCTGCTACTGTCTGTTTATTATCTATACATAGTCACTTTACCCCTACCTACATGTACACTGCTGCTACTCTCTGTTTATTATCTATACATAGTCACTTTACCCCTACCTACATGTACACTGCTGCTACTGTCTGTTTATTATCTATACATAGTCACTTCACCCCTACCTACATGTACACTGCTGCTACTATCTGTTTATTATCTATACATAGTCACTTTACCCCTACCTACATGTACACTGCTGCTACTGTCTGTTTATTATCTATACATAGTCACTTCACCCCTACCTACATGTACACTGCTATCCAATCCACACGGAGGTGAACTGCCAATCCAGACCATACGTAGAAGAACTCTCTATCCAGACCATATAGACGAGAACTGTCTATCCAAACCATACAGAGATGAACTGCCTACCCAAACCATTCAGAGAAGATCTGCCTTTCCAAACCATAAGGAGAATAACTGCCTATCCAAACGGAGAACTGCCAAACCAGACCATACGGAGAAGAACTGCCTATCCAAACCATACATAGATGAACTGCCTATCCAAACCATACGAAAAAGAACTGCCTATCCAATCCACACGGAAAAGAACTGCCTATCCAGACCATACGGAGAAGAACTGACTACCCAAACCATACAGAGAAGAACTGACTACCCAAACCATACAGAGAAGAACTGCCTATCCAAACCATACGGAGAAGAACTGCCTATCCAAACCATACAGAGAAGATCTGTCTATCCAGACCATACGGAGATGAACTGCCTATCCAAACCTTACAGAGAAGATCTGCCTATCCAGACCATACGGAGATTAACTGCCTATCCAAAAAAGTGACCTATGGATTAATTACTTTGAAGAATTTATATAGAAACATTTCAATGAATTTGATGCAAAATAAATATATTAAAAACTTCAAATACTTGAATCATCTATTAAAGACAACCATAACCCTCTATATTCTCCAATCACAGATAGACTATATAATTTATGAAAAAATAATAGTCTTGCGGTAGAGATAGAATATAAAATACACAGACAGAATATTCAGCACTGCCATAATCAAACTATTTAACAAAGTGTCGTAGGCTATTTCCCTGACATCTGGAACCAGGGACTAATAACACCATTTGGCATTTGTGTCAACATCATGAACAGGGTTCACAGGGTTAATTTCTATTTTCAGGATGGATTTTAGCACGTATGGCACGATAGCACATAGGGCGCACCAATTGGTGTCACCTCGTTAGTCAGTATGTTTTCCACCTGTACTGTTTTCCATCTCGTTAGTAGGAAGGTGTTTCACCTGTGCTGGCCCAGGTGCTATATAAGAGTGGCTGGCCCAGTTCTCTTGAAAGATGTGAAAGGTTAATCCTTTTATTTGGCGCGCCCTAGTTTGACGTCTAGACAAACAATCCTTTATCTAATCCGTTTTGATTTGCTTCCTGTCTTTAAGTTTGGTCTTAGTTTTTCTTTTGTTTGCCTCTTTTTGAGCAGATTTTGTGGGCACTCATGATGGCTGTCCTTTAGGTCCCAGTTGTTGCTAGTCAACTTTCAATGCACACTCCCATGCATGTCTTTTAAAACTCCTCCTAAAATGTTACCTCATTTTGGTTGGTGTCTGTGACTCTGTTAGTTCCCCCTCCTGTTTGAGTTACATTTCTGGTTTTCTTGCTGGAGAATGTAACAAAATGGGGGCTCACCCAGGATATTGTTTCCCATGAGTATGGTAGTCGCTATAATCACCTACTCTTAAGCTCTGCCCAGATATTGCAGTGTTCAAAATACACTATGTGGTAATCGGTCACTGACATCCACCCAAAGGGGTTATAAGATTGGGGGAATCATTTTTAAAGTTGCATAAACACACATTTTAATAAAATAAAGCCACATACTTTAAGATGGAAGAATTTGTGAAGACCCTACATGGGGAAATGCTAGATAAATGTACGAAGGCGAATCTGCCTTGACATTGTATAGCAGTAGTAAGACATGATCGGTACTGCTTTGGTGGAGGAGGAAATCCTTCTGGAGAGTGAGGTTGACGGGTGGTAGAGACGTGCAACTAAGGGAGTTAGAAGTAAAGACAAAGTTGGTGCAACAGAAATTGGAGATGAAGCACAGGGACAGACGAGATGAGTGTGCAGCCAGACTAGAATAAGAACAACGTGCACATGCCATTTGATTAAAAGAGATGGTGCTGGAAGCACTCCGAATCCAGTCAGGCCGTCCTGCACCCTCAATAGAGTTTGATCTTGGTCGAAACAGCCGATTTGTACCGCTTGTACTTCAATGAAAAGGAGGTGGATGTGTATTTTACTCTGTTTGAGCGGATTGCCCCATCCCTAAAATGGCCTCTAGATATTTGGTCACTGCTCATTGAGAGTGTTTATGTTGAGAAAGCTGCAGTCCTTGCAAAATGAGTTTGTGTTGACACATAAAACTACCTTCACAAACAAAGCTCCCAGTAGTTATTCCTATGCAAAAAGCAATCCAGAGACGTCACCTCCTACTCCAAGGTTTCAGTCCATTTCCACAGTGCCCAAAGATAAAGATCAACAGAACTGGTATATCATATCTGCCAGTTTGTCATTACTGCCCTGAGAAAGGACACATTGTATCAGTGTCCTGAGCTGAAACAAAAATGAGCAATGGGGAGAAAAGCTATTTCTTCTTGGGGGAGAACTCCAGCCCATCAAGACTCTGGTTGGGACTAGTATGTCTCCTAAACCAGATTTTGGATCAGATGTGTATGAACCCTTCGTGTCTCTGCAGAGGGGAGATGCTGGTAAGCAGCCAGTGAAGATACTGCAAGACACTGGGGCAGCCCAGTCCTTCATGTTGGAGGGTGTTTTGCCTGGTTGGTTCCAGTGTGTTAGTACAAGGCGTGGAGATGGGCTGCATGGAAGTTCCTTTGCATACAGCTATGATTTCTTTTAAATGATCAGTTTATCTGGTTTTACTGTTTCTAGGTATGTGTTTGGGTAAAAAAAAAAATATATATATATATATATATTCTATAAACTACTTACAACATTTCTCCCAAATTAAAACAAAAATATTGTCATTTAGAGTGTTTATTTGCAGAAAATGACAACTGGACAAAATAACAAAAGATGCAGTGTTGTCAGACCTTGAATAATGCAAAGAAAATAACAACACAATACTAATGTTTTAACTTAGGAAGAGTTCAGAAATCAATATTTGATTTTCAATCACAGCTTTAATGCATCTTGGCATGCTCTCCACCAGTCTTTCACAATGATGTTGGGTGACTTTATGCCAGACCATCTTCCTCTTCCTCACATTCCAGAAGTTTTCAATGAGGTTCCGGTCTGGAGATTTTTGCTGGCCATGACAGGGTCTTGATCTGGTGGTCCTCCATCCACACCTTGATTGACCTGGCTGTGTTGCATGGAGCATTGTCCTGCTGGAAAAAACAATCCTCAGAGTTGGGGTACATTGTCAGAGCAGAAGGAAGCATGTTTTCTTCCAGGACAAACTTGTACATGGCTTGATTCATGCGTCCTTTATAAAGACAAATCTGCCCTATTCCAGTCTTGCTGAAACACCCCCAGATCATCACCGATCCTCCACCAAATTTCACAGTTGGTGTGAGATCTGGAGACGCCTACAAGCCACAGCCCACTCTTAATAGTTCAACTTTTGGATTTTGAATTTGGCGCCTTGCATTTCACCGGGTAGTGTCGGGAGTGGGGCGCTAGCGCACCACTGCTCGGTAAGAGGTTAAAACCTCCATGAAAATATATGAAAAGGAAAGCAAGAAACCAAAAAGAGCTAAGAGACAAGGGAAAGAAATCCCCCTGTGATGCATCATCATACCCATCAACAAAGTTAACAGATGCTGTGACTTTACTTTCATTAATCTGATGACTGTTATTTGTTGAATGAGCTAACTATGTTTAATTGTTGCTCAATTTAAATTAATCATGTAACAATTAACTCTTCAGGAATTTGGGGCACCACGAGAGTGGTTGTTAAAAGAGTTACCATCTCCCGAATTAAACTCTAAAGGTGTTTACCTATCACATCCATAAAACAGTCAACATATTAAATCATAACCTCGTATCATATCACAATTCTGAACGGTTGTAACCTTCTTGGATCTGCAAACCCCCAGCTTTACTCATGATTCAGTACAGCACAAATTGCTTTAATTTCTTTACTACCTCTCTGAACTCACTCAGGGCATGGGTACATACTATGCACCGTTTATAAGAGATAGGAATGTTATTTTAGAAGCCATAAGAGAATCTATCTTAACAAAATAAATGTCATCATTTTTCATATTATCTGCACAACGTATTAGATGGAAACTTGACAAAGGGGATATACTTTTCAAGTTTTTATGATATTACAAAATAACAACCCATATGACATGATTCTTTTTTAGATCACCACTGACCATTCCCCACATTCCTATATTAGAAATATTGTTCCAGTATTCACTTTTTGAACGGTTAGTTTTGGCAGGACACAGTCTGTTTCTTGGGTTAAATACTGGAGGGGGAGAGAAAGTCCTCTTCTCCTGTAATTTAGGACAGGGTGTGAACTGTCAACCCCCCAGCAGCTCCCTCCCCCCTCTGTGGGTGAGAGAGGGCCTGGTTACTGTCATCGACCACCAAGCTGATATGACCCATTCTGATCCTCACAGGACGGTCATGGCACAGACAAGGGAATCCCCCTGTGATGCATGATTGCCTCTGACCCATCATCAGAGGGAATCACGATCAGACCAATCATCTGTCTTTCCTTTTGCTTCACCTTTTCCTTTACTTACTCTTGCAACATGACAGACGTCCCCTCTGACTAACTTAATATGATTCAACCTGACAGGGGCACTCTGAGATGCTACATTTACATTGATGGGGATATCCGACAGCTTTTCAATCTCTTCCTCCATCCTCATTGAGCAGCTCCACGTAATCCGGAGCCTGCCGGCTCCCCCACACTGCCCCCAACCCCTCCCCAATATATCACCCTGCTTGTCTATAATTTCACTCGGCACATCACCCTCGTGTCTGCAATTACATTGGGAACATAATTTTCCATTGTCTGTGAGACTGGTGTATCAGCCTTGGAGTCAGTGTTGCCAGTACCCTCTGTAACCACTGCAGGGTACTCAGTCACTATCACGCCTGGCCCTGAGCCCACCACCACAGCAACCTCAGCTACCTCATTCACCGTACATGCGACGGAACCTTGCAATTCCGATGGTTGGGGTCTGGACCCGGGTAGAGGCCAGGGCTGCCCGGAAACGCCCGCACCTCTCTCAGATCTGGAGCCAGACGTGACAGAGGGTCCATCAGTGCCCTGCTCGCCCCGCTCCCTGTGCCTGCATGCCTGCCCCTTATGTCCAACCTCCCCACAATCAAAACACTTCCGTCTACCTGTATTCGCATAAATCATTTAGGCTTTCCCCATATACCTGATACGAAATATCTAAATGTTTTGTTGGTGTGTCCAAAAACATGAAAACCTTCTAAAGTGAAAACATGTTTCAACAGTGGGTTTTTACATCCAAGTAATAACACTGGCAAATTTCCTGTTAAGCTCTCGCATCAGGTCGCCATCAGGAATGAACGGTACGTTGGATATATTAAACCGCGTAGCCGGAGAGAACAGCGGCGTGATCTCAGTTGACAAGGCGCTCCTCTTTCAGAAGCACCCACTTTCATGGCCAACCTGTTCTTCCACAGTGAGGAGAACATCCTCCACCGTAACATTAGTCTCAGACATACATCTGAACCCATGGCGGAGAGACAGGGACGGTTTCACTACGTGAGGTGCCATTCCCACTCCCACCAAACAAATGCCACCCGAGAGAGAGAGAGACAGACGGAAACAGCCCCCCCCCCATGTCCTTCAAAGGGACAATTGAAGGAAGTGCCACTTCATCACCCAACTGACTGATTAGTCTGAACACACACACACACACACACTCTGCACATGTACATTCCTGCCAACCCAAACATGCAGAAAACACACACCACACACGAATAGCAACACACACACACTAAACAACAGTTCATGGGAGTCACAAGTCACCACATTACTATGATCATAGTCTCATGAAGATGCACAGTATCTATTTTAGTGTGGCGGAAAGGATGTCAAATTAGAGGTGTCTATCAACTGATGACTTTAATTAAATGCTAAATAACCGATAGACAGTCTGTAATTAATGTATCAGGTTATCTGACAGTTCCTCTGTTTATGTGTTCAAACTGTAAGGGGATATTTACAGTATATTAGGGTTATTGATTCCCCAAGGTTGATCCGTTGCTGTGTAGCTGTGCTGAAACCAAGGAGGAAGGGCGCTCCGCTTGCCGAGACATTGTGCCATGGGGCCAGGGGCCCAGCCCACCCTGGGGAAGTAGTGTGATCCAGCCCACCCTGGGGAAGGGAAGTGTTGTGATCCTGTGGTGCGCCGCAAAAATGGGATGTTCCCAGCGTCCAGGCAGGTGTCGGTGAGGAAGTGGTGATTAACTGGAGAGGCGACTCCTGTTAGGCACTGTCGCTCCGTCTTGGGTCTCTGCAATAGCTGCCTTGCTCAGTTCCGTACCGCCCTGTAGCAGAGTCAATCCTACCGAGTAACTTTAGAGGGGTCCAGCATGGGTATTTCTGGGTGTGTTGGGCCGTGTCCTCGCCAGGCCACACCCTGGCTGTCCCAAGGTCCGGAGGCTAATGCTGCGTGCTGCCGCACTGAACCACCACAAGACCATCGCCTTTTTAAAGACGTCCTGGACATAGTTCAGGAGGGCACTCCGCCTCTAGCCCCTGCAGGCAGCAGGGTTAGGGTTAAATGGAGAGGGAAGGAGACTGTCCATCCATGTCCCACAGGCAGTTGGATATTACCTGTATACTGTATGGTGTGTCATGAGTTAGGAGCGACAGAAGGGCCTGTATTGCTAGGGGTGGTTCGGCGCAGAAGCGGCACGACTGCGAGAGTCAGAAGACCGAGGGTTGTGGGGGTAGAGTCACTGCCAATTTGTGTCTTGAACCCTCGAAGTACTGCTACAGGGTGGTACGTAATGGAGCAAGACAGCGGAGACCCGAGATGAAGCGACAGTCCCAAACAGGAGTCAACTCTCCAGATGATGACCACTTCCGAGGCCTGGACACAGAACATCCCATTTTTGTGGCGCACCACAGGATAAAACCACTTCCCCTTCCCCTAGGTGGGCTGGATCACGCTACTCTAACTTCCACGATGCATACAAGGCCCTCCCCCGTCTTCCCTTCGACAAATCCAACCACGACTCCATTTTGCTCCTACCGTCCTATAGGCAGAAACTCAAACAGGATGTACTCGTGACTAGAACCATTCAATGCTGGTCTAACCAATCGGAATCCACGCTTTAACATTCATTTGGTCACGCGGACTGGGAAATGTTCTGGGAAGGCTCAAAAATAAAGATTTATGCGCTGACTCTGAGTTTATAGGGAAGTGTATTGGAGATGCTGTACCTAATGAGACTTTTTAAAACCTACCCTATGTGCAACCAGAGAAAATAAATCCTAGACCCACAGAGATGCATACAAAGCTCTCCCTCGCCCTCCATTTGGCAAATCTAACCATAATTAAATTCTTCTGATTCCTGCTTACAAGCAAAAACTAAAGCAGGAAGTACCAGTGACTCGCTCAATATGGAAGTGGTCAGATGACGCGGATGCAACACTACAGGACTGTTTTGCTATCAGAGACTGGAATATGTTCCGGGATTCATCCAATGGCATTGAGTATACCACCTCAGTCATCGGCTTCATCAGTAACTGCATCGACGAAGTCATCCCCACCGTGGCCGTACATACATATCCCAACCCAAGGCCATGAATTACAGGCAACATCTGCATCGAGCTAAAGGCTAGAGCTGCCGCTTCAAGGAGCGGGAGACTAATCCGGACGCTTATAATCCCGCTATGCCCTCAGACGAACCATCAAACAAGCAAAGCGTCAATACACGATTAAGATTGAATCCAACTACACTGGCTCTGACGCTCGTCGGATGTGGCAGGGCTTGAAAACTACAAAGGGAAACCCAGACGCGAGCTGCCCAGTGACGAGAGCGTACCAGACGAGCAAAATGCCTTTTATGCTCGCTTCGAGGCAAGCAACACTGAAGCATGCATGAGAGCACCAGCTGTTCTGGATGACTGTGTGTGAACGCTCTCGGTAGCCGATGTGAACAAAACCTTTAAACAGGTCAACATTCACAAAGACGCTTTGCCAGATGGATTACCAGGGCGTGTACTCAAAGCATGCTTGGACCAACTGTCAAGTGTCTTCACTGACATTTTCAACCTCCCCCTGACCGAGTCTGTAATACTTACATGTTTCAAGCAGACCACCAAAGTCCCTGTGCCCAAGGAAGCGAAGGTAACCTGCCTAAATGATTACCGACCCGTGGCACTCACGTCAGTAGCCACGAAGTGCTTTGAAAGGCTGGTCATGGCTCACCTCAACAGCATCCTCCCAGACACCCTAGACCTACTCCAATTCGCATACTGCCCCAACAGATCCACAGATGACACAATCTTAATCGCACTCCACACTGCCCTTTCTCACCTAGACAAAAGGAACACCTATGTGAGAATGATGTTCATTGACTGCAGCTCAGCATTAAACACCATAGTGCCCACAAAGCTATTCACTAAGCTAAGAACTCTGGGACTAAACACCTCCCTCTGCAACTGGATCCTGGACTTCCTGACGGGCCGCCCCCATGTGGTAAAAGTAGGCAACAAAACATCTGCCACGCTGATCCTCAACACTGGGGCCCCTCAGGGGCGTCTACATAGTCCCCTCCTGTATTCCCTGTACACCCACGACTGTGTGGCCAAACACCACTCCGACACCATCATTAAGTTTGCTGATGACACATAATTTCAGCCTGATAATTTCGACAACGATGAGACGGAGGTCAGAGAACTGGTAGTGTGGTGCCAGGACAACAACCTCTCCCTCAATGTGAGCAAGACAAAAGAGCTGATCGTGGACTACAGGAAAATGAGTAACGAGCACGCCTCCATTAACATCAACGGTGCTGTAGTGGAGCAGGTCGAAAGTTTCAAGTTCCTTGGTGTCCACATCACCAACGAACTATCACAGTCCAAACATACAAGACAGTCTTGAAGAGGGCACGACAAATCCTTTTCCCCCTCAGGAGACTGAAAAGATTTGGCATGGGTCCCCAGATCCTCAAAAGGTTCTACAGCTGCACCATCGCAACCGGTTGCGTCACCGGTTGCGTCACCGCCTGGTATGGCAACTGCTCAGCATCTGACCATAAGGTGCTACAGAGGGTAGTGCGAATGGCCCAGTACATCACTGGGGCCAAGCTTCCTGCCATCCAGGACCTCTATAATAGGCGGTGACAGAGGAAAGCCCATAAAATTGTCAGAGACTCCAGTCACCCAAGTCATAGACTGTTTTTTCTGCTACCACACAGCAAGTGGTACTGGAGCACCAAGTCTAGGACCAAAAGGCTCCTCAACAGCTTCTACCCGGGAATCCATAAGACTGCTGAACAATTAACAAAAGGCCAATCTACTCTGACCCCCTCTCCATTTTGTACACTGCTGCTACTCGCTGTTTATTAATAACTATGCATAGCCACTTAACCCCCACCTCCATGTACAAATTACCTCAACTAACCTATACCCCCACACACTGACTCTGTACCGGTACCCCCTGTATATAGCATCGTTATTGTTATTCTTATTGTGTTACTTTTATTATTACTTTTTTTTTATTTATATTTTTGAACTACACTGTTGGTTAAGGACTTCGGAGTAAGCATTTCACGGTGAAGTCTAAACTTGTGTTCGGCGCATATGACAAATAAAGTTTGACTTGATTTAACCAGAAACCGTGGATAGGTGACTGCATTCACTCAAAACTGAAGCGCAAACCATCGCATTCAACCATGGAAAGATGTCTGGAATATGGCAGAATACAAACAGTGTAGTTATTCACCCCGCAAGGCAATCAAACAAGCAAAATGACGGTACAGGGACAAGGTGGAGTCGCAATTCAACTGCTCAGACACGAGACGTATGTGGCAGTTTCTACAGGCAATTACGACGTCTTGCATCCAGACAAGCTAAACACCTTCTTTGCCTGCTTTGAGGATAATACAGTGCCATCGACGCGGCCGCTACCAAGGACTGCGGGCCCCCCCTCTCCTTCTCCGTGATCGACATGAGTAAGTCATTTAAACGTGTTAACCCTTGCAAGGCTGCTGGCCCAGACGGCTTCCCTAGCCGGGTCCTTTCTGACGGGCCGCCCTCAGGATGTGAAGATAGGAAACAACATCTCCACTTCGCTGATTCTCAACACTGGGGCCCCACAAGGGTGCGTTCTCAGCCCCCTCCTGTACTCCCTGTTTACCCATGACTGCATGGTCAAGCACGCCTCCAACTCAATCATCAAGTTTGCAGTCGACACAACAGTAGTGGGCTTGATTACCAACAATGACAAGACAGCCTACAGGGAGGAGGTGAGGGCCCTCGGAGTGTGGTGTCAGAAAACACCTCTCACTCAAAGTAAAAAAAACAAAGGAGATGATCGTGGACTTCAGGAAAAAGCAGTGGGAGCACCCCTCTATCCACATCTACATGACAGCAGTGGAGTTTGAAGTCCCTCGGCGTACACATCACAGACAAACTGAAGTGGTCCATGGTATTGCGATGGTGAACATCGCAATACTAGAGTACTAGAGAAGCGATGTTATACTCAGAAGCATAGCATATAAAGGAGTGAAGGAGGTTTTTGAATGGTCGAACTGTGTTACAGGTGGGGATTCTCAACACTACACTATATAGCACTGAAGGGGAGAGTTCAGGGAGAGGATTACACAAGGTGCTCCAAGCCCCCAATCAATTATCGAAAGAATTCACTAGGACGTCAATTTAAAAAAAGTTCCTACACTGGGGTGAGAAATAAGGGCCCAACCCATCCACTTAAAAAAATAAACAATAAGTGCTTTATTACATATAAGTACATCAATAAGGAAATAGGAGGGCAGATAGTTATGTAAGTGCCCTATCACTTCCCAAGCTAAATAAATCACAAGAAATAGAAGGTATTGTGTTCGTCATCAATTCCCCCAGTGTCATTATATGAAACCGTCATAGTCCTAAACTTTTTTTTTCTCATTGAGGCCATTAGGGACCGTGACAACCATCACCTTTCTGAGGCCAGCCTCTGGACCCTGGACCACCCCACACCAGACTCAAGGCCTGCTATTGTTAAACTCTCCCTACCATGTGTGTGGAAGTGCACATACAACCCTGTCAATTTACTCTGCTCTACCGATGCAGTACATATGTTGTTGGAATCGTTGCTGAAGTTGTTCTTGGTTTGCCCAATACACATTATATTACACTTTACACACTCAATCATATACGCAATATAAGACTGGAGCCCCTATTCCCATATGTACATATAAATATATGGATGAGCGATGGCTGACCGGCATAGGCAAGATGCAGTAGATGGTATGGAGTACAGTATATACACATATATATATATATATGAGATGAGTAATGTAGGATATGTAAACATTATATAAATGGCATTGTTTAAAGTGGCTAGTGATACATTATTTCATCCAGTTATAATTATTAAAGTGGCTAGAGATTTGGGTCGATGGCCGAACGGCATAGGCAAGATACAGTAGATGGTTTAGAGTACAGTGTATACATTTGATATGAGTATGTCGGATACGTAAACATTATATACAAAATTGTTTAAAGTGGCTAGTGATACATTTGTTACATCCAATTCCTATGTTTAAAGTGGCTAGAGATTTAAGTCAGTATGTTGGCAGCAGCCACTCAATGTTAGTGATGGCTGTTTAACAGTCTGATGGCCTTGAGGTAGAAGCTGTTGTTCAGTCTCTCGGTCCCAGCTTTGATGCACCTGTACTGACCTCGCCTTCTGGATGATAGCGGGGTGAACAGGCAGTGGCTCGGGTGGTTGTTGTCCTTGATGATCTTTTGGCCTTCCTGTGACATCGGGTGGTGTAGGTGTCCTGGAGGGCAGGTAGGTTTCCCCCGGTGATGCGCTGTGCAGTCCTCACTACCCTCTGGAGAGCCTTACGGTTGTGGGCGGAGCAGTTGCCGTACCAGGCGGTGATACAGCCCGACAGGATGCTCTCGATAGTGCATCTGTAAAGTTTGTGAGTGATTTTGGTGACAAGCCGAATTTCTTCAGCCTCCTGAGGTTGAAGAGGCGCTGTTGCGCCTTCTTCACCACGCTGTCTGTGTGGGTGGACCAATTCAGTTTGTCCGTGATGTGTACACCGAGGAACTTAAAACTTTCCACCCTCTCCACTACTGTCCCCTCGATGTGGATAGGGGGTGCTCCTCTCCTGTTTCCTGAAGTCCACGATCATCTCCTTTGTTTTGCTGACATTGAGTGAGAGGTTATTTTCCTGACACCACACTCCGAGGGCCCTCACCTCCTCTCTGTAGGCCGTCTCGTCGTTGTTGGTAATCAAGCCTACCACTGTAGTGTCGTCAGCAAACTTGATGATTGAGTTGGATGCGTGCTTGGCCACGCAGTCATGGGTAAACAGGGAGTACAGGAGAGGGCTGAGAATGCACCCTTGTGGGGCCCCAGTGTTGAGGATCAGCGGAGTGGAGATGTTGTTTCCTACCCTCACCACCTGGGACCGGCCCGTCAGGAAGTCCAGGACCCAGTTGCACAGGGCTGGAGTCGAGACCCAGGGTCTCGAGCTTAATGACAAGCTTGGAGGGAACTATGGTGTTAAATGCTGAGCTGTAGTCGATGAACAGCATTCTTACATAAGTATTCCTCTTGTCCAGATGGGTTAGGGCAGTATGCAGTGTGATTGCGATTGCGTCGTCTGTGGACCTATTGGGACGGTAAGCAAATTGGAGTGGGTCCAGGGTGTCTGGCAGGATGGAGGTGATATGATCCTTGACTAATCTCTCAACGCACTTCATGATGACAGAAGTGAGTGCTACGGGCGATAGTCATTTAGCTCAGTCACCTTAGCTTTCTTGGGAACAGGAACAATGGTGGCCCTCTTGAAGCATGTGGGAACAGCAGACTGGGATAGGGACTGATTGAATATGTCCGTGAACACACCAGCCAGCTGGTCTGCGCATGCTCTGAGGACACGGCCAGGATGCCATCTGGGCCGGCAGCCTTGCGAGGTTAACACATTTAAATGTTTTTCTCACATTGGCTGCGGTGAAGGTGAGCCCGCAGGTTTTGGTAGCGGGCCGTGTCGGTGGCACTGCATTGTCCTCAAAGCGAGCAAAGAAGTTGTTTAGTTGGTCTGGGAGCAGGACGTCATGGTCCGCGACGGGGCTGGTTTTCTTTTTGTAATCCGTGATTGACTGTAGACCCTGCCACATTCCTCTTGTGTCTGAGCTGTTGAATTGTGACTCTACTTTGTCTCTATATTGACGCTTAGCTTGTTTGATTGCCTTGCGGAGGGAATAGCTACACTGTTTGTATTCAGTCATGTTTCCGGTAGCCTTAGCCTGGTTAAAAGCAGTGGTTCGCGCTTTCAGTTTTGCTTGCGAATGCTGCCATCAATCCACGGTTTCTGGTTGGGGAAGGTTTTAATATTTGCTATGGGTACAACATCACCAATGCACTTGCTAATAAACTCGCTCACCGAATCAGCGTATACATCAATGTTGTTGTCAGATGCTATCCGGAACATATCCCAGTCCACGTGCTCGAAGCAATCTTGCAGCATGGAATCAGATTGGTCGGACCAGCGTTGAACAGACCTGAGAACGGGCGTTTCCTGTTTTAGTTTCTGTTTGTAGGCTGGGAGCAACAAAATGGAGTCATGGTCAGACTTGCCGAAAGGAGGGCGGAGAATAGCCTTGTATGCATCACCGAAGTTGGAATAACAGTGGTCCAGGATTTTACCAGCCCGGGTGGCACATTCGATATGCTGGTAAAATTTCGGGAGCCTTGTTCTTAAATTAGCCTTATTAAAATCCCCAGCCACAATAAATGCAGCCTCAGGATATGTGGTTTCCAGTTTACATAGAGTCCGATGAATTTCTTTCAGTGCCGTTGATGTATCAGCTTGAGGGGGGATGTACACGGCTGTGATTATAATCGAGGAGAATTCTCTTGGTAGATAATGCGGTCTGCATTTGATTGTAAGGAATTCTATGTCAGGTGAACAAAAGGACTTGAGTTCCTGTATGTTGTTATGATCACACCACGTCTCGTTAATCATAAGACACACACCCCACCCTTCTTCTTACCAGATAGATGTTTGTTTCTGTCGGCGCGATGCGTGGAGAAACCAGGTGGCTGTACCGACTCGATAACGTGTCCTGAGTGAGCCATGTTTCCGTGAAGCAAAGAACGTTGCAGTCTCGGATGTCTCTCTGAAAGGCAACCCTCGATCGGATTTCGTCTACTTTGTTGTCAAGAGACTGTACATTGGCGATTAAAATACTCGGGAGAGGTGCACGATGCGCCCGTCGACGTAGCTTGACCAAAAGACCGCGCGTTTCCCTCTTCTCCGGCGCCGCCGTTGTTTTGAGTAGCCACGTGCTATCCAGTCTATTGTTGTGTTTGGGTTAACAAACAGAGAATCCTCTGTGGGAAAGTCGTATTCCTGGTAGTAATGTTGGTAAGTTGACGTTGCTCTTATATCCAATAGTTCCTCCCGGTTGTATGTAATAAAACTTAATATTTCCCAGGGTAATAATGTAAGAAGTAATACATAAAAAAACAAAATACTGCATGGTTTCCTGAGAACGTGAAGCGAGGCTGCCATCTCTGTCGGCGCCGGAAGTAGTTACAGTACCAGTCAAAGGTTTGGACACACCTACTCATTCAAGTGTTTTCTTTTGTTTTTACTATTTTCTACATTGTAGAATAATAGTGAAGAAGACAAACTATGAAATAACACATATGGAATCATGTAGTAACCAAAAAAGTGTTAAACAAATGAAAATATATTTTATGAGATTCTTCAAAGTAACCAGCCTTTGCCTTGATGACAGCTTTGCACACTCTTGGCATTCTCTCAACCAGCTTCACCTGGAACACTTTTCCAACAGTCTTGAAGGAGTTCCCACATATGTTGAGCACTTGTTGGCTGTTTTTCCTTCACTCTGTGGTTCAACTCTGTGGCCACTCCTGCATTGTCTTGGCTGTGTGCTTAGGATCGTTTTCCTGTTTGAAGGTGAACCCTTACTCCAGTCTTGAGGTCCTGAGCAGGTTTTCATTAGATTTCTATGTACTTTGTTCCATTCATCTTTCCCTCGATCCTGACTAGTCTCCCAGTCCCTGCCACTGAAAAAACATCCCCACAGCATGATTCTGACACCACCATGCTTCACCATAGGGATGATGTCAGGTTTCCGCCAGACGTGACACTAGGCATTCAGGCCAAAAAGTTCAAACTTGGTTTCATCAGACCAGAGAATCTTGTTTCTCATGGTCAGAGTCCTTTAGGTGCCTCTTTGCAAACTCCAAGCGGGCTGTCGTGCTGAATACTGAGTGGCTTCTGTCTGGCCACTCTACCATATAGGCTTGATTGGTGGAGTGCTGCAGAGATGGTTGTCCTCCTGGAAGGTTCTCCCATCTCCACAGAGGAATTCTAGAGCTCTGTCAGAATGACCAGCGGGTTGTTGGTCACCTCCCTGACCAAGGCCCTTCTCCCCTGATTGCTCAGTTCGTTGCGTAACCAGGGTGTTTGAACTCTTTGGCCTGAATGCCAAGTGTCACATCTGGAAGAAACCTGACATCATAATTTTTCAGGTCTAGGAAGTGTCTTGGTGGTTAAATTATTATTTACAATGACGGCCTACCAAAAGCCGTCCTGCAGGGACGGAGGTTAAACTTTAACCCTAACTCTAATCAATGAGAGAGCTCTTCTGAAAAACAAGTCCCACTTCTCGTCGATTGCCAAGTCCAGCCATCCACCTGGTCACCCGGTGTTAACCCAATGAGAGTTATTTTGTCCAACTCTTGCTTGTTCAGCACAAGTCCAGCCATGCACCTGGTGAACAGATGGGTAAACCAGGCACTGAATAGGGGGAAGGCTCCTGGGGCCCCAAGGACAGGTTGGGTGAGACCCACCAGGGGGGCCCCACACCCCCCACCAGGGTTAAGCCACCACGGGACTCCACTGTACATTTTAAGACATTTTTAACCACAGACACCTGGGAAGCCAATTCATACATAGGGACAATTTATTCAGCACATTTCCTGTGGTAACTTAACTTCTTAGGGAGCGGCTATTTCAGTTTGTCCGTGATGTGTACGCCGAGGAACTTAAAACTTTCCACCTTCTCCACTACTGTCCCGTCGATGTGGATAGGGGTGCTCCCTTAGCTGTTTCCTGAAGTCCACGATCATCTCTCAAAGCACTTCATGATGACAGAAGTGTGTGCTACGGAGCGATAGTCGTTCAGTTACCTTTTGTCTTCTTGGTTACAAGAACAATGGTGGCCATCTTGAAGCATGTGGATACAGCAGACTGGCATAGGGAGAGATTGAACATGTCCGCAAACACACCAGCCAGCTGGTTAGCGGATGCTCTGAGGACGCGGCTAGGGATGACGTCTGGGATGGCAACCTTTCGAGTGTTAAAACATTTAAATGTCTTACTCACATCGTCAACAGAGAAGGAGAGGGGGGGCCCCCCAGTCCTTGGTAGCGGGCAACGTCAGTGGCACTGTATTATCCTCAAAGTGGGCAAAGAAGGTGTTTAGTTTGTCTGGAAGCAAGACGTCAGTGTCCGTGACGTGGCTGGTTTTCTTTTTGTAGGTCGTGATTGACTGTAGACCCTGCCACAAACACAAATGTCAATTTTTCAGGACCCTGTCTTTCAAAGATAATTCGTAAAAATCCATATAACTTCACAGATCTTCATTGTATAAGGTTTAAACACTGTTTCCCATGCTTGTTCAATGAACCATAAACAATCAATGAACATGCACCTGTGGAACGGTCGTTAAGACACTAAGGTCACAGTTATGAAAACCTAGGACACTAAAGAGGCCTTTCTACTGACTCTGAAAAACACAAAAAGAAAGCTGCCCAGCTTTCCTGCTCATCTGCGTGAATGTGCCTTAGGCATGCTGCCAGGAGGCATGAGGACTGCACATGTGGCCAGTGCAATGTCCGTACTGTGAGACAGTTATAAGACAGCGCTACAGGGAGACAGGACGGACAGCAGTTAATGAGGGCTTGTAGGCCTGTTGTAAGGCAGGTCCTCACAAACACACCGCCGCTGGACGAGACCAGACAGGACTCGCAAAAAGTGCTCTTCACTGACAAGTCGCGGTTTTGTCTCACCAGGGGTGATGGTCAGAATCATGTTAATCGTCAAAAGAATGAGCGTTGCACCGAGTCCTGTACTCTGGAGCGGGATCGATTTGGAGGTGGAGGGTCTGTCATGGTCTGGGGCGGTGTGTCACAGCATCATCGAACTGAGCTTGTTGTCATTGCAGGCAATCTCAAAGCTGTGCATTACAGGGAAGACATCCTCCTCCCTCATGTGGTACCATTCTTGCAGGCTCATCCTGACATGACCCTCCAGCATGACAATGCCACCAGCCATACTGCTCATTCTGTGCGTGATTTCCTACAAGACAGGAATGTCAGTGTTCTGCCATGGCCAGCGAAGAGCCCGGATCTCAATCCCATTGAGCATGTCTGGGACCTGTTGGATCGGAGGGTGAGCACTAGGGCCATTCCCCCCAGAAATGTCTTGGTGGAAAAGTGGGGTAACATCTCACAGCAAGAACTGGCAAATCTGGTGCAGTCCATGGGGAGGAGATGCACTGCAGTACTTAATGCAGCTGGTGGCCACACCAGATACTGACTGTTACTTTTACTTTTTGTTACTAATTTTGACCCCCTTTGTTCAGGGACATATTATTCCATTTCTGTTAGTCACATGTCTGTGGAACTTGTTCCGTTTATGTCTCAGATGTTGAATCTTGTTATGTTCATACATATATTTACACATGTTAAGTTTGCTGAAAATTAATGCAGTTGACAGTGAGAGGACATTTCCTTTTTTGCTGAGTTTAGTACCCACAAAACACCAGTCTCAACATCAAAAGTGAAGAGGCAGCTCAGGGATGCTGGCTTGTTCCAGGTTGGGGATGCTGGCCTGTTCCAACAGTGGCATGCTCGGGGAGTAATTTATTTTGGGCATGAAGATGGCTGCATTGGCGAAGGCCTGGGCCGCCGTCCTGAATAGGAGTTCAAGGCCCTTTTGGTAGGGGGTCGCCATTCGCTTTTCCCGGTTGTTGAGGCCGAAGGAAATGATTTATCTTGGTTACCTGAGGGAAACCCTCTGGTAGTAGGTAGTCCAGGACAGTGGTGGTGTGGCAGAGGTAGGCTTCCACTTGGACCTGGTCCAAGGAGATCAGCAGGAGCCTAGCGATGTTGGAGTCATCTAGGATGAGTATGAGTTGGTGAGGTTGTACCCTGCATTGAGGTTTGGCTAGCTCCGGGGTGGCGCCTGAAGCTGCTGGTATCCTGTGTCGATGTTGTATCTGTTGCTGTAGGTGCTGTCAGACGGATTGTGTTGTAACGGGATGAGGAGGAGGAGACGGTGGAGGAGGAGAGGAAGGAGGAACAAGGGGAGGTGGCGGGACCAAGGGTAGTGGTCCTGATTGGTGGGCACGTCCGGGCCGGGGTCAAGTGGCTCGGTTCCTGGTCGGAGTAGGGCAACTCTGTCTGCCAGGGGTCAGCTGGCCCCGGAAAGTTGTTTCCGGATACTCTCTGTGAGAGTGATAGAGACAGTCTGTGACTTCCCCGAGTCTACCATTGGAGGCTGTTGGAGGTGTCGGATATGTGAGGGAGGCTGTCACCTCTCTACTGTCCCTTGCAGCCCGGCACTGGATTGAAGCGAGGGTGGAGGAAGGAGAGAATGCTGGTGGCTGTGGGGGTGCCATGGGGGATGGCCTGTGTGTTCCGGGGGTGGTAGAATGAATGCTGTTCCTCCAGGCCTCGTGCTGGTGAAGCGAGGAGGAGGAAGGGACCCGTGAATATTCACAGGTGGCCATGGTTGTTGCCTCGTGTGGTGTCGTCGGTCGCTTGCTCGTAGTGCTGGGTGTTGCGCCTCCTCTGGAGGAGTAGCGGTACCAGATCGGTGATCAGTCCTGCTCGTCGCTGTGTGGGCTGCTCTTGGGGGGAGACGTCTCTGCCCAGGTTCCTGAGCGTCCCGTTGCCGTTGTCGGAAGGGGCCCTAGCATATTCTTGCGCTCCACGTTGTTCCTGTTGCGATGGTCGTGGGAGTCGGTGGTGCCGTACCGGTGCCAAAGGGCTGTCCAGTCGGGTCCCGCTGTGTCCTTGGTCACCGTTAGAGACGGGATGGGCCGTTCCGGAGTGTCTCTTTGTGATTTCTGCCCGTACCAAAGCCTTGACCACCGTTCTTATATTGACTTAGTATAATGCTGTTGAAATCGGTGTACTCCTGTTGTGTTCTGTTTGCTCCAATTCGGAGTGGTGGTTGTAACTAGCTGCAAGGGACATCTTTGTGAGGTGTTTTATTGCCTTACGATATGTCCTTAGTTGGGTGCATTGACCACCTTTCCCATTACTTAAAGTGTAGCAGTAGAGCGACTTACTCCTGCTGTGTTCTGTTGGCTTTCAAATCAAATCAAATGTTATTTGACACGTGCCAAATACAACAAGTATAGACCTTACAGTGAAATGATTACTTACATGCCCTTAACCAACAATGCAGTCAAGAAAAATACCTAAAAAAAAAATGAAATAAAAGTAACAAATAATGAAAGAGCAGCAGTAAAAAAACAATAGTGAGGCTATATACAGGGGGTACCGGTACAGAGTCAATGTGGAGGCTATATACAGGGGGTACCGGTACAGAGTCAATGTGGAGGCTATATACAGGGGGTACCGGTACAGAGTCAATGTGGAGGCTATATACAGGGGGTACGGTACAGAGTCAATGTGGAGGCTATATACAGGGGGTACCGGTACAGAGTCAATGTGGAGGCTATAAACAGGGGGTACCGGTACAGAGTCAATGTGGAGGCTATATACAGGGGGTACGGTACAGAGTCAATGTGGAGGCTATATACAGGGGGTACCGGTACAGAGTCAATGTGGAGGCTATATACAGGGGGTACCGGTACAGAGTCAATGTGGAGGCTATATACAGGGGGTACCGGTACAGAGTCAATGTGGAGGCTATATACAGGGGGTACTGGTACAGAGTCAATGTGGAGACTATATACAGGGGGTACCGGTACAGAGTCAGTGTGGAGGCTATATACAGGGGTACCGGTACAGAGTCAATGTGGAGGCTATATACAGGGGGTACTGGTACAGAGTCAATGTGGAGGCTATATACAGGGGGTACGGTACAGAGTCAATGTGGAGGCTATATACAGGGGGTACCGGTACAGAGTCAATGTGGAGGCTATATACAGGGGGTACTGGTACAGAGTCAATGTGGAGACTATATACAGGGGGTACCGGTACAGAGTCAGTGTGGAGGCTATATACAGGGGGTACTGCACAGAGTCAATGTGGAGGCTATATACAGGGGGTACCGGTACAGAGTCAATGTGGAGGCTATATACAGGGGGTACGGTACAGAGTCAATGTGGAGGCTATATACAGGGGAGTACCGGTACAGAGTCAATGTGGAGGCTATATACAGGGGGTACCGGTACAGAGTCAATGTGGAGGCTATATACAGGGGTACCGGTACAGAGTCAATGTGGAGGCTATATACAGGGGGTACCGGTACAGAGTCAATGTGGAGGCTATATACAGGGGTACCGGTACAGAGTCAATGTGGAGGCTATATACAGGGGGTACTGGTACAGAGTCAATGTGGAGGCTATATACAGGGGGTACCGGTACAGAGTCAATGTGGAGGCTATATACAGGGGGTACCGGTACAGAGTCAATGTGGAGGCTATATACAGGGGGTACTGGTACAGAGTCAATGTGGAGGCTATATACAGGGGTACTGGTACAGAGTCAATGTGGAGGCTATATACAGGGGGTACCGGTACAGAGTCAATGTGGAGGCTATATACAGGGGGTACCGGTACAGAGTCAATGTGGAGGCTATATACAGGGGGTACTGGTACAGAGTCAATGTGGAGGCTATATACAGGGGGTACCGGTACAGAGTCAATGTGGAGGCTATATACAGGGGGTACTGTACAGAGTCAATGTGGAGGCTATATACAGGGGGTACCGGTACAGAGTCAATGTGGAGGCTATATACAGGGGGTACCGGTACAGAGTCAATGTGGAGGCTATATACAGGGGTACCGGTACAGAGTCAATGTGGAGGCTATATACAGGGGGTACTGGTACAGAGTCAATGTGGAGGCTATATACAGGGTACCGGTACAGAGTCAATGTGGAGGCTGTATACAGGGGGTACCGGTACAGAGTCAATGTGGAGGCTATATACAGGGGGTACTGCACAGAGTCAATGTGGAGGCTATATACAGGGGGTACTGCACAGAGTCAATGTGGAGGCTATATACAGGGTACCGGTACAGAGTCAATGTGGAGGCTATATACAGGGGTACTGCACAGAGTCAATGTGGAGGCTATATACAGGGGGTACCGGTACAGAGTCAATGTGGAGGCTATATACAGGGGGTACTGGTACAGAGTCAATGTGGAGGCTATATACAGGGGGTACTGGTACAGAGTCAATGTGGAGGCTATATACAGGGGGTACTGGTACAGAGTCAATGTGGAGGCTATATACAGGGGGTACCGGTACAGAGTCAGTGTGGAGGCTATATACAGGGGGTACTGGTACAGAGTCAATGTGGAGGCTATATACAGGGGGTACTGGTACAGAGTCAATGTGGAGGCTATATACAGGGTACCGGTACAGAGTCAATGTGGAGGCTATATACAGGGTACTGGTACAGAGTCAATGTTTAGGCTATATACAGGGGGTACCGGTACAGAGTCAATGTGGAGGCTATATACAGGGGGGTACCGGTACAGAGTCAATGTGGAGGTTACATACAGGGGATACTGGTACAGAGTCAATGTGGAGGCTATATACAGGGGGTACTGCACAGAGTCAATGTGGAGGCTATACACAGGGGGTACTGGTACAGAGTCAATGTGGAGGCTATACACAGGGGGTACCGGTACAGAGTCAATGTGGAGGCTATATACAGGGGGTACTGGTACAGAGTCAATGTGGAGGCTATATACAGGGGGTACCGGTACAGAGTCAATGTGGAGGCTATATACAGGGGGGTACCGGTACAGAGTCAATGTGGAGGTTACATACAGGGGATACTGGTACAGAGTCAATGTGGAGGCTATATACAGGGGGTACCGGTACAGAGTCAATGTGGAGGCTATACACAGGGGGTACTGGTACAGAGTCAATGTGGAGGCTATACACAGGGGGTACCGGTACAGAGTCAATGTGGAGGCTATATACAGGGGGTACTGCACAGAGTCAATGTGGAGGCTATATACAGGGGGTACCGGTACAGAGTCAATGTGGAGGCTATATACAGGGGTACCGGTGCACAGAGTCAATGTGGAGGCTATATACAGGGAGTACTGCACAGAGTCAATGTGGAGGCTATATACAGGGGGTACTGCACAGAGTCAATGTGGAGGCTATATACAGGGGTACCGGTACAGAGTCAATGTGGAGGCTATATACAGGGGGTACCGGTACAGAGTCAATGTGGAGGCTATATACAGGGGGTACTGGTACAGAGTCAATGTGGAGGCTATATACAGGGGGTACTGGTACAGAGTCAATGTGGAGGATATATACAGGGGGTACTGGTACAGAGTCAATGTGGAGGCTATATACAGGCGGTACTGCACAGAGTCAATGTGGAGACTATATACAGGGGTACCGGTACAGAGTCAATGTGGAGGCTATATACAGGGGTACCGGTGCACAGAGTCAATGTGGAGGCTGTATACAGGGGGTACCGGTACAGAGTCAATGTGGAGGCTATATACAGGGTACTGGTACAGAGTCAATGTGGAGGCTATATACAGGGGGTACTGCGGTACAGAGTCAATGTGGAGTCTATATACAGGGGTACCGGTACAGAGTCAATGTGGAGGCTATATACAGGGTACAGTACAGAGTCAATGTGGAGGCTATATACAGGGGGTACTGGTACAGAGTCAATGTGGAGGCTATATACAGGGGGTACTGGTACAGAGTCAATGTGGAGGCTATATACAGGGGGTACCGGTACAGAGTCAATGTGGAGACTATATACAGGGGGTACCGGTACAGAGTCAATGTGGAGGCTATATACAGGGGGTACCGGTACAGAGTCAATGTGGAGGCTGTATACAGGGGGTACCGGTACAGAGTCAATGTGGAGGCTATATACAGGGGGTACTGGTACAGAGTCAATGTGGAGACTATATACAGGGGTACTGGTACAGAGTCAATGTGGAGACTATATACAGGGGGTACTGGTACAGAGTCAATGTGGAGGCATATATACAGGGGTACCGGTACAGAGTCAATGTGGAGGCTATATACAGGGGTACCGGTACAGAGTCAATGTGGAGACTATATACAGGGGTACTGGTACAGAGTCAATGTGGAGGCTATATACAGGGAGTACTGCACAGAGTCAATGTGGAGGCTATATACAGGGGGTACTGGTACAGAGTCAATGTGGAGACTATATACAGGGTACCGGTACAGAGTCAATGTGGAGGCTATATACAGGGGGTACCGGTACAGAGTCAATGTGGAGGCTATATACAGGGGGTACCGGTACAGAGTCAATGTGGAGGCTATATACAGGGGGTACCGGTACAGAGTCAATGTGGAGGCTATATACAGGGTACTGCACAGAGTCAATGTGGAGGCTATATACAGGGGGTACCGGTACAGAGTCAATGTGGAGGCTATATACAGGGGGTACCGGTACAGAGTCAATGTGGAGGCTATATACAGGGGGTACCGGTACAGAGTCAATGTGGAGGCTATATACAGGGGGTACCGGTACAGAGTCAATGTGGAGGCTATATACAGGGGGTACCGGTACAGAGTCATTGTGGAGGCTATATACAGGGGGTACCGGTACAGAGTCAATGTGGAGGCTATATACAGGGGTACTGCACAGAGTCAATGTGGAGGCTATATACAGGGGGTACCGGTACAGAGTCAATGTGGAGGCTATATACAGGGGTAATGGGTACAGAGTCAATGTGGAGGCTATAAACAGGGGGTACCGGTACAGAGTCAATGTGGAGGCTATATACAGGGGGTACCGGTACAGAGTCAATGTGGAGGCTATATACAGGGGGGTACCGGTACAGAGTCAATGTGGAGGCTATATACAGGGGGTACCGGTACAGAGTCAATGTGGAGGCTATATACAGGGGTACCGGTACAGAGTCAATGTGGAGGCTATATACAGGGGGTACCGGTACAGAGTCAATGTGGAGGCTATATACAGGGGGTACTGGTACAGAGTCAATGTGGAGGCTATATACAGGGGGTACCGGTACAGAGTCAATGTGGAGGCTATATACAGGGGGTACCGGTACAGAATCAATGTGGAGGCTATATACAGGGGGTACTGGTACAGAGTCAATGTGGAGGCTATATACAGGGGGTACCGGTACAGAGTCAATGTGGAGACTATATACAGGGGGTACCGGTACAGAGTCAATGTGGAGGCTATATACAGGGGGTACCGGTACAGAGTCAATGTGGAGGCTATATACAGGGGGTACCGGTACAGAGTCAATGTGGAGGCTATATACAGGGGGTACCGGTACAGAGTCAATGTGGAGGCTATATACAGGGGGTACCGGTACAGAGTCAATGTGGAGGCTATATACAGGGGGTACCGGTACAGAGTCAATGTGGAGGCTATATACAGGGGGTACTGCGGTACAGAGTCAATGTGGAGGCTATATACAGGGGGTACTGGTACAGAGTCAATGTGGAGGCTATATACAGGGGGTACCGGTACAGAGTCAATGTGGAGGCTATATACAGGGTACTGCGGTACAGAGTCAATGTGGAGGCTATATACAGGGGGTACTGGCACAGAGTCAATGTGGAGGCTATATACAGGGGGTACCGGTACAGAGTCAATGTGGAGACTATATACAGGGGGTACCGGTACAGAGTCAATGTGGAGGCTATATACAGGGGGTACCGGTACAGAGTCAATGTGGAGGCTGTATACAGGGGGTACCGGTACAGAGTCAATGTGGAGGCTGTATACAGGGGGTACCGGTACAGAGTCAATGTGGAGGCTATATACAGGGGGTACCGGTACAGAGTCAATGTGGAGACTATATACAGGGGGTACTGGTACAGAGTCAATGTGGAGACTATATACAGGGGGTACCGGTACAGAGTCAATGTGGAGGTTATATACAGGGGATACCGGTACAGAGTCAATGTGGAGGCTATATACAGGGGGTACCGGTACAGAGTCAATGTGGAAGCTATATACAGGGGTACCGGTACAGAGTCAATGTGGAGGCTATATACAGGGGGTACCGGTACAGAGTCAATGTGGAGGCTATATACAGGGGGTACGGTACAGAGTCAATGTGGAGGCTATATACAGGGGGTACTGGGTACAGAGTCAATGTGGAGGCTATATACAGGGAGTACCGGTACAGAGTCAATGTGGAGGCTATATACAGGGGGTACCGGTACAGAGTCAATGTGGAGGCTATATACAGGGGTACCGGTACAGAGTCAATGTGGAGGCTATATACAGGGTACGGTACAGAGTCAATGTGGAGGCTATATACAGGGGTACCGGTACAGAGTCAATGTGGAGGCTATATACAGGGGGTACCGGTACAGAGTCAATGTGGAGGCTATATACAGGGGGTACCGGTACAGAGTCAATGTGGAAGCTATATACAGGGTACCGGTACAGAGTCAATGTGGAGGCTATATACAGGGTACCGGTACAGAGTCAATGTGGAGGCTATATACAGGGGGTACCGGTACAGAGTCAATGTGGAGGCTATATACAGGGGGTACCGGTACAGAGTCAATGTGGAGGCTATATACAGGGGTACCGGTACAGAGTCAATGTGGAGGCTATATACAGGGGGTACCGGTACAGAGTCAATGTGGAGGCTATATACAGGGGGTACTGGTACAGAGTCAATGTGGAGGCTATATACAGGGGATACCGGTACAGAGTCAATGTGGAGGTTATATACAGGGGATACCGGTACAGAGTCAATGTGGAGGCTATATACAGGGGGTACCGGTACAGAGTCAATGTGGAGGCTATATACAGGGGGTACCGGTATAGAGTCAATGTGGAGGCTATATACAGGGGGTACCGGTACAGAGTCAATGTGGAGGCTATATACAGGGGTACTGGTACAGAGTCAATGTGGAGGCTATATACAGGGGGTACCGGTACAGAGTCAATGTGGAGGCTATATACAGGGGGTACTGCACAGAGTCAATGTGGAGGCTATATACAGGGGGTACACTGCACAGAGTCAATGTGGAGGCTATATACAGGGGGTACCGGTACAGAGTCAATGTGGAGGCTATATACAGGGGGTACTGCACAGAGTCAATGTGGAGGCTATATACAGGGGGTACCGGTACAGAGTCAATGTGGAGGCTATATACAGGGGGTACCGGTACAGAGTCAATGTGGAGGCTATATACAGGGGGTACTGCACAGAGTCAATGTGGAGGCTATATACAGGGGGTACTGGTACAGAGTCAATGTGGAAGCTATATACAGGGGGTACTGCACAGAGTCAAAGTGGAGGTTATATACAGGGATACCGGTACAGAGTCAATGTGGAGGCTATATACAGGGGTACTGGTACAGAGTCAATGTGGAGGCTGTATACAGGGGGTACCGGTACAGAGTCAATGTGGAGGCTATATACAGGGAGGTACCGGTACAGAGTCAATGTGGAGGCTATATACAGGGGGTACCGGTACAGGATCATTGTGGAGGCTATATACAGGGGGTACCGGTACAGGGTCAATGTGGAGGCTATATACAGGGGGTACGGTACAGAGTCAATGTGGAGGCTATATACAGGGTACCGGTACAGAGTCAATGTGGAGGCTATATACAGGGGTACAGGGTCAGAGTCAATGTGGAGAATATATACAGGGGGTACTGTACAGAGTCAATGTGGAGGCTATATACAGGGGTACCGGTACAGAGTCAATGTGGAGGCTATATACAGGGGTACTGGTACAGAGTCAATGGGGAGGCTATATACAGGGGGTACTGCACAGAGTCAATGTGGAGGCTATATACAGGGGGTACCAGTACAGGATCATTGTGGAGGCTATATACAGGGGGTACCAGTACAGGATCATTGTGGGGGCTATATACAGGGGGTACGGGTACAGAGTCAATGTGGAGGCTATATACAGGGGGGACTGGTACAGAGTCAATGTGGAGGCTATATACAGGGGGGTACCGGTACAGAGTCAATGTGGAGGCTATATGCAAGGGGTACGGGTACAGAGTCAATGTGGAGGCTATATACAGGGGGTACCGGTACAGAGTCAATGTGGAGGCTATATACAGGGGGTACTGGTACAGAGTCAATGTGGAGGCTATATACAGGGGGTACCGGTACAGAGTTAATGTGGAGGCTATATACAGGGGGTACCGGTACAGAGTCAATGTGGAGGCTATATACAGGGGGTACAGGGTCAGAGTCAATGTGGAGACTATATACAGGGGGTACCGGTACAGAGTCAATGTGGAGGCTATATACAGGGGGTACCGGTACAGGATCATTGTGGAGGCTATATACAGGGGGTACCGGTACAGGGTCAATGTGGAGGCTATATACAGGAGGTACCGGTACAGGATCAATGTGGAGGCTATATACAGGGGGTACCAGTACAGGATCATTGTGGAGGCTATATACAGGGGGTACCGGTACAGAGTCAATGTGGGGGCTATATACAGGGGGTACGGGTACAGAGTCAATGTGGAGGCTATATACAGGGGTTCCTTGTACAGAGTCAATGTGGAAGCTATATACAGGGGGTACCGGTACAGAGTCAATGTGGAGGCTATATACAGGGGGGTACTGGTACAGAGTCAATGTGGAGGCTATATACAGGGGGTACCGGTACAGGGCACTGCTTAGTTGAGGTAATTGAGGTAATATGTACATGTAGGTAGTTATTAAAGTGACTATGCATAAACATAGAGTAGCAGCAGCGTTAAGAGGGGGGTGCAATGCAAATAGTATCAATTTGATTAGATGTTCAGGAGTCTGAGGGCTTGGGGGTAGAAGCTGTTTAGAAGCCTCGTGGACCTAGACTTCACGATCCGGTACCGCTTGCCGTGTGGTCAACCTGTTCCACTACAACCCCGTCGATGAGAATGTGGCCGTGCTCGGTCCTCCTTTTCCTGCAGTCCACAATCATCTCTTTTGTCTTCATCACGTTGATGGAGAGGTTGTTGTCCTGGCACCACAAGGGCCAGGTCTCTGACCTCCTCCCTATAGGCTGTCTTGTCGGTGATCAGGCCTACCACTGTTATGTTTTCGGCAACAAAATGATGGTGTTGGAGTCGTGCTGGGCCATTCAGTCATGAGTGAACAGGTAATATAGGAGGGGACTGAGCAAGCAGCCCTGGGGGCCCCGTGTTGAGGATCAGCGTGACGGATGTGTTGGATGTGGCAGGGCCATCAGGAAGTCCAGTGGCAGAGGGAGGTGTTTAGTCCCAGGGACCTTGTCTTAGTGATAAGCTTTGAGGGCACTATGGTGTTGAACGCTGAGCCGTAGTCAATGAATAGCATTTGGTTCCAAGTGTGGGTTATCGACGGGCTCGAGAGATGTTGGAGGCAGCGGTTAGCCATGGTGGGGTTGTAACTAACCCAGGGGGCCGACTCTGGTGTTTTTCCATCTTTTTACCGTCTTTGAAGTCGGGTGCCTTGACCACCGTTCTCCCATTGTTTGTTTAGTATAGTAACAGTAGAGAGCGATGTACTCCTGTTGTGTTCCGTTTGCTCTGGCCCAGAGTGTAGGCCATCCCCAGACTCAGGAGGTGTTGGTTCACTCTGGTGGGTCCTAAGTAGCCCAGGGGGGCACCTCTGTGAGGTGTTTTACAGTTCCATGATGTCTCCTAAGTTGGCTACGGATGGCTAAGAAGTGGATAAGAATCAACATTTCAAATTGAGGCCAAGTGGAGCTAGGGTTTTTAGTGTGGTTATCCACCGGTATTCTGTCGCCTTCCTCTGGGCTGTAGTCCATGTGGCTACTGTTTCCAGTCCAGTGATGTTCAGGTTTAATGGGGTGTGTTTGAAAGTGTTAAAATTACGAAACCAGTTTCCCCCACATTTATCTGATTGCATAGTTGGCAGGTGATGGCATAAATTATATTGGTGCTGTTTATGTTCATGAGTTGTGTGATGGGACTGGAGGTGTGTGCGTATATGTTATGTATGTTTGTCAGTTGTCTGTAATAATGGTGTTCTTTGGCTATTGCGGGAGATGTGCTTTTCATACGCAAGAAAAAGTAACATGCAAAAGTGCCATGCTGATCCTACCAGATGTCAAAAAATGTTTTTTGTAAATAGAAGAAATAAAAACGACACAATTTTCAAAGTCACTTATTGTTACATTCCCGGAGCCAATACATCTCTCCTACCGATGTAAATCTCTTAACCCTTAGAGGGAGCTCCAGCCGCTGTCTCCGAAGCCGGACACCAGACGGGGTTAAGGTGCCAGGTGATTTCGAATTTCTCATTTAAACCCATTGGATCAATAGTCTTAATAACCTTCATCCAATGTCTTTCTGTCATTGCAGTTTGGAACCAAAAACCCCAACATTGTGACATAATTCACAGTGTGTCTGTGGGTTAAGGTGAGGGTCAGGAATACGGTTCTGTGTGTTAAGGTTGGGGGTGAGGTTAGGGTTAGGGTTCTGTGGTTTAAGGTTAGGGTTGAGGTCTGTTGTCTCTGCCTGGTCCTGGGTGCTGTAGGGGACAGGAAGGGTATGGGGGTTAGGAGAAGGAGGCAGTCTGTTGGTGATGCTGGCCCTGATATCTCAGCCACCGTCTGGAATAGCCCCTCCTCCTCAGAGCCCCAAACAGTGTTTGTGTAGCTGTAGTGAAATCTGTATGTTGTGTGCATAATCTATGAAAACGGATGAGTAGGGATTTGACAATTCCCCTAAAAGTATGTTTGGGGAGTTAGCTAGTTCGGTGAAGTAATGCATGTGTGTCTGTGTCTTTAAACAGCCATCACTAACATTGAGTGGCTGCTACTGACTTAAATCTCTAGCCACTTTAAATAATAGAAAATTGGACGTAACAAATGTATCACTAGCCAATTTAAACAATTTTGTATATAATGTTTACATATCCGACATTACTCATATCAAATGTATACACTGTACTCTAAACCATCTACTGAATCTTGCCTATGCAGTTCGGCCATCGACTCAAATCTCTAGCCACTTTAATAATTAAAAAGTGGATGTAATAATGTATCACTAGCCACTTTAAACAATGCCACTTTATATAATGTTTACATATCCTACATTACTCATCTCATATGTATATACTGTACTCTATATCATCTACTGCATCTTGCCTATGCCGTTCAGCAATCGCTTATCCATATATTTATATGTACATATTCGTAATCATTCCTTTACACTTGTGTGTATAAGGTAGTAGTTGTGAAATTGTTAGATTACTTTATTAGATACTACTGCATGGTCGGAACTAGAAGCACAAGCATTTTGCTACACTCGCATTAACATCTGCATGTGACAAATACTTTTTGATTTGGTTTGATGTGTTGCAATGTAGGCATTGATATGCTTAAGCATGTCTTTCTGTTGATGTGAGGTTGGGTGAAAAATGTATAATTTGCCAGTAGATGGTGGCATTGGGATACATCACTGTGGTTTTATTGTGGAGTGTCTGTAATTGACTGATGGGTGTGGATTTTCTTTCCTGGTCTTTGTTATTGAGCTCCAAAGCCAGTAGAAGAACTCTTAACATTTGGGTTGGGGGAGATTTGGTCAAACCCCAGTGATGTCATGAAATTGTGCTCCTGTATAACTGTTAATTTGAATATGTTTATAGGGGTGTGGAGGAATTCTACTGAGATTGGATGCTCCTATAATGACAATCGTTTTTTTTTAGTTGATGTGCTAGTCGTGAATCTTCCTTGTACTCATGCAATGTCTAGTAGGCCGGTACAGGAGAGATTCTGGAGATATTGGGGTGGAGTGTCTGGGTACAAGTAAGGGAGAGAGTCTAATCAGCTGGTCTATTACTTTATTTTTATTGGTGCCCCAAAAGGGTGGTGTAAATGTAAGGTTTCTAGACTGTGGAGGCAAGTATTGGGGATGTTTAAGGTTAGGTAAGGGGAAATAATCTGTTACTAACTAGGAGTTCAGAGTGCACATAGAGAATTAGCCCCTTCATTTTATGAACCTCTAGTTAAACCCCGGTATCATTTTAATGAATTCTAAACATAGGTGAGTTGGTCCCAGAACGCTGAAAACTTCCGACCAGAATAAAGGGTAGTCCCCTGTAATGTTTGTTAATGGTCACTAGATGGCATAAAGTCACATCAACTGAGTTCCATTAAACAGTTGGCGCCAAGAGCCTTTCGAAATGGAACACCCAAGATATATTTTTCCTTCAGGGGAAACGAGCCAGCCATTTACCGGTCACTCTCCCCACTGGGCTATCATGGTCAGGTGCATAGCATTTAACATGTATAGAAGGTTTGCAAACTAGACATTGACTAGTTGGGAGGAGATGACACCAATCCTCAAAACATTTAGATCCTCATATAAATAAACATTATACAGTTGAATTCTTAAGTTTACAGACACTTAGGTTGGAGACATTAAAACTTGTTTTTCAAACACTCCACAAATATCTTGTTAACAAACTATAGTTTTGGCAAGTCGGTTAGGACATCTACTTTGTGCATGACACAAGTAATTTTTTAAACAATTATTTACAGACAGATTATTTCACTTATAATTCACTGTATCACAATTCCAGTGGGTCAGAAGTTTACAGACACTTAGTTGACTGTGCCTTTAAAGCTTGGTCACAAATGGGTCTTCCAAATGGACAATGACCCCAAGCATAATTCCAAAGTTGTGGCAAAATGACTTAAGGACAACAAAGTCAAGATATTGGAGTGGCAATCACAAAGCCCTGACCTCAATCCTATTGAAAACATATGGGCAGAACTGAAAAAGCGTGTGCGAGCAAGGTGGCCTACAAACCTGACTCAGATACACCAGCTCTGTCAGGAGGAATGGGCCAAAATTCACCCAACTTATTGTGAGAAGCTTGTGGAAGGCTACACGAAACGTTTGACCCAGGTTAAACAATTTAAAGGCAATGCTACCAATTACTAATTGAGTGTATGTAAACTTCTGACCCACTGGGAATGGGATGAAAGAAATAAAAGCTGAAATAAATTATTCTCTCTACTATTATTCTGACATTTCACGTGCTTAAAATAAAGTGGTGATCCTAACTGACCTAAGACACTGAATTTTTAATAGAATTAAATGTCAGGAATTGTGAAAAACTGAGTTTTAATGTATTTGGCTAAGGTGTATGTAAACCTCCGACTTCAACAATATATACAGTCGAAGTCGGAAGTTTACATACACTTAGGTTGGAGTCATTAAAACCTGTTTTTCAACCACTCCACAAATTTCTTGTTAACAAACTATAGTTTTGGCAAGTTGGTTAGGACATCTACTCTGTGCATGACACAAGTAATTTTCCAACAATTGTTGACCGATTATTTCACTTAATCACAATTCCGGTGGGTCAGAAGTTTACATACACTAAGCTGACTGTGCGGTTAACTTCTTAGGGAGTGGCTCCCGAGGTGACGGTTTTGGAGAGCCTGGCGTGCCCAAAGTAAAATGCCTCCCATTCAGGCCCAGAAAATAGCATAAGCACATATTTAGTACCATTGGATAGGAAACACTCTGAATTTTCCAAAAGTGTTAACCATTTGTCTGTGAGTAAAACAGAACGCATATGGCAGGCGAAACCCCAAGGAATTTCTGTCCTGGAAAAAGTGATTTTGACACATTGCTCATTTGGAACCCCTCCCTCATGAAAATGACCATATAAGGGCATATGAATGCAGTACCCATCGCTTCCTTTAGATGTCAACAGTCTCGAGACAGTGTACATTTTCATTTTGGATGCTTTAGACCAGAGAATAAGAGCAAACCAGGAAGTTACCTTTTTATGTCAACAGTTTTTACCGTCTTTATCGATCAGTTTATATTCCGGTTGATTTATAATAGTAAATATATGTAAAAGTGTTCCTAAGGATACATTTAAAACTATGTTTGATTGTTATTGGACAAGTTTATAGGTATAAGATGAACGAGTTCTCGTCACGTTTCAATGGAGGAGTAGAGGCTGTCGTTTCTGATTATAACGCACGAACCAAACGGAGATTTATGGATAAAATACATTACCTTTTCTAACAAAAGAACCATGGATTGTCTTCGTTGGACACTTAGGATGACCTCAGCAGAAGTTCTTCAACAGGTAATTGATTTGTTTTCGCTGTGAAATGTGTTATGTGTGTGCCATGATGGCTAATGGATTCATGGCTATGGGAAAAATATGTGAGGTGCTACCCTCAAACAATCAAATGTGCTGCTTTTGCCGTAAAGCCTTTTTGAAATCTGACAACGCTGTGATATTGCCAAGAAACAGAGCTTTTGATGAGTATGGAACACTTGTATATTGGTGGATGTTTAATAATTTGTGGATGTTTAATAACTTTTGGATTTTGAATTTGGCGCCTTGCATTTCACCTGGTAGTGTCGGGATTGGGGGCGCTAGCGCCCCAGCAATCCCTGAGAGGTTAAATATCCTCTTAAGCATCATTAAGGAGCGCTGGCGCACTAGCGCCCCGTTCCCGACACTACCCCGGTGAAATGTAAGGCGCCAAATTCAAAATCCAAAAGTTTAATTATTTAACATTCATCAATATACAAGTGTTGCATAGTCATCAAAAGCTCTGATTCTTGGCAATATCACAGCGTTGTCAGATTTCAAAAAGGCTTTATGGCGAAAGCACAACATTTGAATGTTTGAGGATAGCACCTCATATATTTTCCACATTGGCATAAATTCATATTCAGCGCGGGTCACACAAAACCCATATAAGAGCTAAAATAAATCACTTACCTTTCGAAGAACTTCTGCTGAGGGCATCCCAAGTGTCCAAGGAAGACATCCAATGGTTATTTTGTTAGAAAAAGTTAATTATTATATCCATAAATCTCAGTTTGGTTGGCGCGTTATGTTCAGAAAATCTACCGTTGAGTTAGATTTTGAACCGTGAAGAGTATGCGTTCAAACTATACCTATCAACTTTCTCCAAACAAATCAAACATCATTTATAATGTATCCTTAGGTACACTGTTATGTATATTTACTATAATATTTCAACCGGATGATAACCTGAACGATAGGAAAGGAAAAAAACAAAGAGCGGCGAGACCGTGAACGCGCATGTCATTCTATTGAGTTCCGGGGTCCACTTCTAAATTCTTCTTCTATTCGCTTCTAATTCAACCTAACATCTTGAAACCCTGTCTAAAGACTGTTGACATCCAGTGGAAGCCATAGGTACTGCCGTCTAAGTCCTAGATAACAGCAAATCCCATAGGCAGCCAGGAGAAAAAGGTCACCTAAAAAGAAAAATCTATTCCGGATGGATTTTCCTCTGGTTTTCTCCTGCTATATCAGTTCTGTTATACTCACAGACATTATTTTAACGGTTTTAGAAACTTCAGAGTGTTTCCTATCCAATAGCACTAATTATGTGCATAATCTAGTTTCTGGGCCTGAGTAGCAGGTATTTTACTTTGGGCACGCCAGACTCTCCAAAACCAACACCTCGGCTGCCGCTCCCTAAGAGGATAATGACCATCATTATGTTTGGAGGAAAAAGAGGGAGACTTGCAAGCCGAAGAACACCATCTCAACCGTGAAGCACAGGGGTTGCAGCATAATGTTGTGGGGGTGCTTTGCTGCAGGAGGGACTGGTGCACTCACAAAATAGATGGCATCATGAGGAAGAAAAATTATGTGGATATATTGAAGCAACATCTCAAAACATCAGTCAGGAAGTTAAAGCTTGGTCGCAAATGAGGCTTCCAAATGGACAATAACCCCAAGAATACTTCCAAAGTTGTGGCAAAATGACTTAAGGACAACAAAGTCAAGGTATTGGAGTGGCAATCACAAAGCCCTGTCCTCAATACTATAGAAAATATGTGGGCAGAACTGAAAAAGCGTGTGCGAGCAAGGTGGCCTACAAACCTGATACACCAGCTCTGTCAGGAGGAATGGGCCAAAATTCACCCAACTTATTGTGGGAAGCCTGTGGAAGGCTACCTGAAACATTTGACCCAAGTTAAACAATTTAAAGGCAATGCTACCAAATACGAATTGAGTGTATGTAAACTTCTGACCCACTGGGAACGTGATGAAAGAAATAAAAGCTGAAGTAAATCATTCCCTCTACTATTATTCTGACATTTCACATTCTTAAAATAAAGTGGTGATCCTAACTGACCTAAGACAGGGAATTTTTACTAGAATTAAATGTCAGGAAATGTGAAACTGAGTTTAAATGTATTTGTCTAAGGTGTATGCAAACTTCCGACTTCAACAATATATACATGTATGTATGTGAGTATGTGTGTATGTATGTATAGGGTTTATGGTTAGGTTGCTGGGTATAGGGGTTAGATGGGTAGATGGATTAGGTAGCTGGGTTAAGTAAGTAGCTTTGTAGTAGCTTTGTATATGGTTAGGATTTGGTATCTGGGTATAGGGGATAGGGGATAGGAAACTGGGTATAAGGGTTAGGGTTTGGTATCTGGGTTTAGGGTTAGGTTGCTGCGTAGATGGGTTAGGTAGCTGGGTAGATGGATAGGGTTAGGTAGCTGGGTGTAGATGGTTAGGGATAGTTAGCTTGGTATAGAGGTTAGGGATAGGTAGCTGGGTAAACGGGTTAGGGATCGGTAGCTGGGTAGATGGGATAGGGATAGGTAGCTGGGTATAGGGGTTAGGGATAGGGATAGGTAGATGGGTCAGGGATAGGTAGATGGGTTAGGGATAGGTAGCTGAGTTAGGGATAGGTAGCTGGGTGTAGATGGTTAGGGTTAGGTAGCTGGGTGTAGATGGTTAGGGTTAGGTAGCTGGCTGTAGATGGTTAGGGTTAGGTAGCTGGCTGTAGATGGTTAGGGTTAGGTAGCTGGCTGTAGATGGTTAGGGTTAGGTAGCTGGGTGTAGATGGTTAGGGTTAGGTAGCTGGGTGTAGATGGTTAGGGTTAGGTAGCTGGGTGTAGATGGTTAGGGTTAGGTAGCTGGGTGTAGATGGTTAGGTAGCTGGGTAGATGGGATAGGGATAGGTAGCTGGGGAAGGTTAGGAAGCTGGATAGATGGGTTAGGTAGACGGGTAGATGGGTTAGGTAGCTGGGTAGATTTTGGTATAAGTAGCTGAGTGTAAGGGTTAGGGATAGGTAGCTGGATAGATGGTTAGGGATAGGTAGCTGGGTAGATGGGTTAGGGATAGGTAGCTGGGTAGATGGGTTAGGGATAGGTAGCTGGATAGATGGTTAGGGATAGGTAGCTGGGTAGATGGGTTAGGGATAGGTAGCTGGGTGTAGGGGTTAGGGATAGGTAGCTGGATATATGGTTAGGTATAGGTAGCTGGGTTAGGGATAGATAGCTAGGTATAGGGGTTAAGGATAGGTAGCTTGTTATAGCGTTAGGGATAGTTAACTGTGTACAGGGTTAGGTAGCTGGGTAGATGGGATAGGTAGCTGGGTATAAGGGTTAGGGATAGGCTAGCTGGGTAGATGGGATAGGTAGCTGGGTATAAGGGTTAGGGATAGGTAGCTGGGTAGATTTTGGTATAAGTAGCTGAGTGTAAGGGTTAGGGATAGGTAGCTGGATAGATGGTTAGGTAGATGGGTTAGGCTGTAGATGGTTAGGGTTAGGTAGCTGGGTGTAGATGGTTAGGGTTAGGTAGCTGGGTGTAGATGGTTAGGGTTAGGTAGCTGGGTGTAGATGGTTAGGGTTAGGTAGCTGGGTGTAGATGGTTAGGTAGCTGGGTAGATGGGATAGGGATAGGTAGCTGGGGAAGGTTAGGAAGCTGGATAGATGGGTTAGGTAGACGGGTAGATGGGTTAGGTAGCTGGGTAGATTTTGGTATAAGTAGCTGAGTGTAAGGGTTAGGGATAGGTAGCTGGATAGATGGTTAGGGATAGGTAGCTGGGTAGATGGGTTAGGGATAGGTAGCTGGGTAGATGGGTTAGGGATAGGTAGCTGGATAGATGGTTAGGGATAGGTAGCTGGGTAGATGGGTTAGGGATAGGTAGCTGGGTGTAGGGGTTAGGGATAGGTAGCTGGATATATGGTTAGGTACAGGTAGCTGGGTTAGGGATAGATAGCTAGGTATAGGGGTTAAGGATAGGTAGCTTGTTATAGCGTTAGGGATAGTTAACTGTGTATAGGGTTAGGTAGCTGGGTAGATGGGATAGGTAGCTGGGTATAAGGGTTAGGGATAGGCTAGCTGGGTAGATGGGATAGGTAGCTGGGTATAAGGGTTAGGGATAGGTAGCTGGGTAGATGGGTTAGGGACTGGTAGCTGGGTAGATGGGTTAGGGATAGGTAGCTGGGTAGATGGGTTAGGGATAGGTAGCTGGGTAGATGGGATAGGTATCTGGGTAGATGGGTTAGGGATAGGTAGCTGGGTAGATGGGATAGGTAGCTGGGTAGATGGGTTAGGGATAGGTAGCTGGGTAGATGGGTTAGGGATAGGTAGCTGGGTAGATGGGTTAGGGATAGGTAGCTGGGTAGATGGGTTAGGGATAGGTAGCTGGGTATAGGGGTAAGGCATGGCTAGCTGGGTATTGGGTTAGGGATAGGTAGCTGGGTAGCTGGGTAGATGGGTAAGGCATGGCTAGCTGGGTATTGGGTTAGGGATAGGTAGCTGGGTACATGGGTAGATGGGATAGGTAGCTGGGTAGATGGGTAGATGGGTATAGGGGTTAAGGATAGGTAGCTTGTTATAGCGTTAGGGATAGTTAACTGTGTACAGGGTTAGGTAGCTGGGTAGATGGGATAGGTAGCTGGGTATAAGGGTTAGGGATAGGCTAGCTGGGTAGATGGGATAGGTAGCTGGGTATAAGGGTTAGGGATAGGCTAGCTGGGTAGATGGGTTAGGGATAGGTAGCTGGGTAGATGGGTTAGGGATAGGTAGCTGGGTAGATGGGTTAGGGATAGGTAGCTGGGTAGATGGGTTAGGTATAGGCTAGCTGGGTAGATGGGTTAGGGATAGGTAGCTGGGTAGATGGGTTAGGGATAGGTAGCTGGGTAGATGGGTTAGGGATAGGTAGCTGGGTAGATGGGTTAGGGATAGGTAGCTGGGTAGATGGGTTAGGGATAGGTAGCTGGGTAGATGGGTTAGGGATAGGTAGATGGGTTAGGGATAGGTAGCTGGGTAGATGGGTTAGGGATAGGTAGCTGGGTAGATGGGTTAGGGATAGGTAGCTGGGTAGATGGGTTAGGGATAGGTATCTGGGTATAGGGGTAAGGCATGGGTAGCTGGGTATTGGGTTAGGGATAAGTAGCTGGGTAAAGGGTTAGGGATAAGTATCTGGATATGTGGTTAGGGATAGGTAGCTGGGTAGATGGGTTAGGGATGGGTAGCTTGGTATAGGGTTAGGGATAGGTAGCTGGGTAGATGTGTTAGGGATAGGTAGCTGGGTAGATGGGTTAGGGATGGGTAGCTTGGTATAGGGTTAGGGATAGGTAGCTGGGTAGATGGGTTAGGGATAGGTAGCTGGGTATAGGGGTAAGGCATGGGTAGCTGGGTAGATGGGTTAAGGATAGGTAGCTGGGTATAGGGGTAAGGCATGGGTAGCTGGGTATTGGGTTAGGGATAAGTAGCCGGGTAAAGGGTTAGGGATAAGTATCTGGATATATGGTTAGGGATAGGTTGCTTGGTTACTATAGAGTTGTTGTGTAGTGTTGAGTACTGCATTGTGACTGGTATCAGCCGCCTGTCTGTGAAGCCTAAGGGTGACATCACATCACCATGACATTCTCTTTTTAACTGTGTCGGAAGTCGACTCTCTTCCTTCCCACTCTGCTTTCATGTTCTTTCGCATTTGAAATCCTTCGTCCCGCCTCCAGCGACCGCTCCGATGGGAAGCGTTGGGGAGGGGGTGGGGGCTGTCCCTGGTCACCCTTGCTGTCGCCAAGGATACTGACAGACCATATAATTGGCTCTAATCAACATGCGTCTCCGCTGAGTGAGTGACTGTGTCATTCTGAGAGGAGCAATATGGCCTGCATGATGTTTTACTACACACTGCCCTAGGCTGCTGGCTTCTCCAATACAACAACACTTCACAGGGTGTATACTACCACTACCAAACATCACACACCACAACACTTCACAGGAAACCCCAAACCGCAGTCCCTCTTTGGTCAAAAAATAAAGATTAAAAAGAGATAAAACATAGAGAGACAGACAGACGGAGACAGGAAGGGAGAGAGAGACTGGGAGAGAGAGAGACTGGGAGAGAGAGAGAGAGAGAGAGAGAGAGAGAGAGAGAGAGAGAGAGAGAGAGAGAGAGAGAGAGAGAGAGAGAGAGAGAGAGAGAGAGAGAGAGAGAGAGAGAGAGAGAGAGAGAGAGAGAGAGAGAGAGAGAGAGAGAGAGAGAGAGAGAGAGAGAGAGAGAGAGAGAGAGAGAGAGAGACTGGGAGAGAGAGAGAGAGACTGTGAGAGGGAAAGAGACACAGAGAGAGAGAGAGAGAGAGAGAGAGAGAGAGAGAGAGAGAGAGAGAGAGAGAGAGAGAGAGACTGGGAGAGAGGGAGAGAGGGAGAGAGACTGTGAGAGGGAAAGAGACAGAGAGGGAGGGTGGGGAGAGAGGTAGAGGGAAAGAGAAACAGATGGAGGGAGGGGGAGAGGTAGAGAGCACTGTCAATTTCATACGTCAAATCTTTGTGTTATGTAAAGCAGGCTTCAGTTCTATGCTTTATCATTTGACTTAAAGCTTTGAATTACAGTGGAATATCTGTCGAGAGTTAGAAGCAGAGAAATCAATGATTCATCACAAGGAGTCCTTTAAGGCTGACGAAGGAGAACAGGATTCTGGGATGAAACCAACATTCATGAAAATTCCATCTCCTCAAGCAATTATTAGCGGTGGTAGTTTGACATGTGGAAGAGTTGTCAACAACTAGCTTCAAAAAAAGTACCAAGCAGAGACAAACAGAGCCTGGGGCAAAATTAACTAGGGGACTATCAACCACATGAATTATAGATGTCCGTCTATCCACTCAGCATGGAGACACCAGGAGGCCTCATTCTACTAGCCTGTGATTACTCAGTATAGAGACACAACAAGGCTTCATATTAAACTAGACACTAGCCTATGATTAATCTGTATAGAGACACCAGGAGGCTTCATATTCTACTAGCCTGTGATTACTCAGTATAGAGACACCAGGAGGCCTCATATGCTACTAGACTACTAGCCTGTGATTACTCAGTATAGAGACACCAGGAGGCCTCATATGCTACTAGACTACTAGCCTGTGATTACTCAGTATAGAGACACCAGGAGGCCTCATATGCTACTAGACTACTAGCCTGTGATTACTCAGTATAGAGACACCAGGAGGCATCATATTCTAATAGACTACTAGCCTGTGATTACTCAGTATAGAGACACCAGGAGGCATCATATTCTAATAGACTACTAGCCTGTGATTACTCAGTATAGAGACACCAGGAGGCATCATATTCTAATAGACTACTAGCCTGTGATTACTCAGTATAGAGACACCAGGAGGCATCATATTCTAATAGACTACTAGCCTGTGATTACTCAGTATAGAGACACCAGGAGGCATCATATTCTAATAGACTACTAGCCTGTGATTATTCAGTATAGAGACACCAGGAGGCCTCATTCTACTAGCCTGTGTTTACTCAATATAGAGACACCAGGAGGCCTCATTCTACTAGCCTGTGTTTACTCAGTACATGAGTCCTCCTGGTGTCTCTATTCTAATAGACTACTAGCCTGTGATTACTCAGCAAAGAGACACCAGGAGGCCTCATATCCTACTGGATTACTAGCCTGTGATTACTCAGTATAGAGACACCAGGATGCCTCATATTCTACTAGTTTAGTAGCCTGTGATTACTCAGTATAGAGACACCAGGAGGCCTCATATTCTACTAGCCTGTGATTACTCAGCATGGAGACACCAGGAGGCCTCATACTACTAGACTACTTTAAAATCCTAGCACTCAGCTCAAAGTCAAAGTCACCATTATTAGTCAGTTGTACAACCAAATGCCTTCAACCGAAATGTGTCTTCCGCATTTAACCCAACCCCTCTGAATCAGAGAGGTGCGGGGGGCTGCCTTAATCGACTTCCACGTCTTCGGCGCCCGGGGAACAGTGGGTTAACTGCCTTGTTCAAGGGCAGAACGACAGATTTTTTTTCCCTTGTCAGCTCGGGGATTCGAACTTGCAACCCTCCGGTTACAAGTCCAACGCTCTAACCACTAGGCTACCTGCAGCTCTATCTCTACTGCTGGGGAAGTAGCATGTAAGTCAGGGAGAAGATAGGTATGTAATTTAATTTCTCTGTGGTACCAAATGAACCAGAGTATCCTCCCAGGGACATGGTGTAATTTCTGTTCTGGCCTTTTTCCAAGACTCACTATCTGTCTTTCACTTGTAAATGAACTCTTGTCACAAAGCACATTATTCAGCTAATTATCAATGTGGACAGACGGTATCAGACAATGTTGTATCTCATTCATCTCCATCTCTCAGATAGTTCAAAACTAGAATGATCATCAGCTTTTGTTGGTTCTGAAGAAGAATGATGTTCTGAGGTTTGGTTGGTTCTGAACTAGAATGATGTTCTGAGGTTTGGTTGGTTCTAAACTAGAATGATTTCATCAGGTTTGGTTGGTTCTAATCTAGAATGATGTCATGAGGTTTGGTTGGTTCTGAACTAGAATAATGTTCTGAGGTTTGGTTGGTTCTGAACTAGAATTATGTTCTGAGGTTTGGTTGGTTCTAAACTACAATGATTTCATCAGGTTTGGTTGGTTCTAATCTAGAATGATGTCATGAGGTTTGGTTGGTTCTGAACTAGAATTATGTTCTGAGGTTTGGTTGGTTCTAAACTAGAATGATTTCATCAGGTTTAGTTGGTTCTGAACTAGAATGATGTTCTGAGGTTTGGTTGATTCTGAACTAGAATGATTTCATCAGGTTTGGTTGGTTCTAAACTAGAATGATTTCATCAGGTTTGGTTGGTTCTAAACTAGAATGATGTTCTGAGGTTTGGTTGGTTCTGAACTAGAATGATTTCATCAGGTTTGGTTGGATCTAAATTAGAATGATTTCATCAGGTTTGGTTGTTTCTAAACTATAATTATTTCATCAGGTTTGGTTGGTTCTGAACTAGAATGATGTTCTGAGGTTTGGTTGGTTCTAAACTAGAATGATTTCATCAGGTTTGGTTGGTTCTGAACTAGAATGATGTTCTGAGGTTTGGTTGATTCTGAACTAGAATGATGTTCTGAGGTTTGGTTGGTTCTGAACTAGAATGATGTTCTGAGATTTGGTTGGTTCTAAACTAGAATGATTTCATCAGGTTTGGTTGGTTCTGAACTAGAATGATGTTCTGAGGTTTGGTTGATTCTGAACTAGAATGATGTTCTGAGGTTTGGTTGGTTCTGAACTAGAATGATTTCATCAGGTTTGGTTGATTCTGAACTAGAATGATTTCATCAGGTTTGGTTGGTTCTAAACTAGAATGATTTCATCAGGTTTGGTTGGTTCTAAACTAGAATGATTTCATCAGGTTTGGTTGGTTCTGAACTAGAATGATGTTCTGAGGTTTGGTTGGTTCTGAACTAGAATGATTTCATCAGGTTTGGTTGGATCTGAATTAGAATGATTTCATCAGGTTTGGTTGTTTCTAAACTAGAATTATTTCATCAGGTTTGGTTGGTTATAAACTAGAATGATTTCATCAGGTTTGGTTGGTTCTGAACTAGAATGATGTTCTGAGGTTTGGTTGATTCTGAACTAGAATGATGTTCTGAGGTTTGGTTGGTTCTGAACTAGAATGATTTCATCAGGTTTGGTTGGTTCTGAACTAGAATTATGTTCTGAGGTTTGGTTGGTTCTAAACTAGAATGATTTCATCAGGTTTGGTTGGTTCTAATCTAGAATGATGTCATGAGGTTTGGTTGGTTCTGAACTAGAATTATGTTCTGAGGTTTGGTTGGTTCTAAACTAGAATGATTTCATCAGGTTTAGTTGGTTCTGAACTAGAATGATGTTCTGAGGTTTGGTTGATTCTGAACTAGAATGATTTCATCAGGTTTGGTTGGTTCTAAACTAGAATGATTTCATCAGGTTTGGTTGGTTCTAAACTAGAATGATGTTCTGAGGTTTGGTTGGTTCTGAACTAGAATGATTTCATCAGGTTTGGTTGGATCTAAATTAGAATGATTTCATCAGGTTTGGTTGTTTCTAAACTATAATTATTTCATCAGGTTTGGTTGGTTCTGAACTAGAATGATGTTCTGAGGTTTGGTTGGTTCTAAACTAGAATGATTTCATCAGGTTTGGTTGGTTCTGAACTAGAATGATGTTCTGAGGTTTGGTTGATTCTGAACTAGAATGATGTTCTGAGGTTTGGTTGGTTCTGAACTAGAATGATTTCATCAGGTTTGGTTGATTCTGAACTAGAATGATTTCATCAGGTTTGGTTGGTTCTAAACTAGAATGATTTCATCAGGTTTGGTTGGTTCTAAACTAGAATGATTTCATCAGGTTTGGTTGGTTCTGAACTAGAATGATGTTCTGAGGTTTGGTTGGTTCTGAACTAGAATGATTTCATCAGGTTTGGTTGGATCTGAATTAGAATGATTTCATCAGGTTTGGTTGTTTCTAAACTAGAATTATTTCATCAGGTTTGGTTGGTTATAAACTAGAATGATTTCATCAGGTTTGGTTGGTTCTGAACTAGAATGATGTTCTGAGGTTTGGTTGATTCTGAACTAGAATGATGTTCTGAGGTTTGGTTGGTTCTGAACTAGAATGATTTCATCAGGTTTGGTTGGTTCTGAACTAGAATTATGTTCTGAGGTTTGGTTGGTTCTAAACTAGAATGATTTCATCAGGTTTGGTTGGTTCTAATCTAGAATGATGTTCTGAGGTTTGGTTGGTTCAAAACTAGAATGATGTTCTGAGGTTTTGTTGGTTCTGAACTAGAATGATTTCATCAGGTTTGGTTGGTTCTGAACTAGAATTATGTTCTGAGGTTTGGTTGGTTCTAAACTAGGATGATGTTCTGAGGTTTTGTTGGTTCTGAACTAGAATGATGTTCTGAGGTTTGGTTGGTTCTAAACTAGGATGATGTTCTGAGGTTTGGTTGGTTCTAAACTAGAATGATGTTCTGAGGTTTGGTTGGTTCTGAACTAGAATGATGTTCTGAGGTTTGGTTGGTTCTAAACTAGAATGATTTCATCAGGTTTGGTTGGTTCTAATCTAGAATGATGTCATGAGGTTTGGTTGGTTCTGAACTAGAATAATGTTCTGAGGTTTGGTTGGTTCTGAACTGGAATTATGTTCTGAGGTTTGGTTGGTTCTAAACTAGAATGATTTCATCAGGTTTGGTTGGTTCTAATCTAGAATGATGTCATGAGGTTTGGTTGGTTCTGAACTAGAATTATGTTCTGAGGTTTGGTTGGTTCTAAACTAGAATGATTTCATCAGGTTTAGTTGGTTCTGAACTAGAATGATGTTCTGAGGTTTGGTTGATTCTGAACTAGAATGATTTCATCAGGTTTGGTTGGATCTAAATTAGAATGATTTCATCAGGTTTGGTTGTTTCTAAACTATAATTATTTCATCAGGTTTGGTTGGTTCTGAACTAGAATTATGTTCTGAGGTTTGGTTGGTTCTAAACTAGAATGATTTCATCAGGTTTGGTTGGTTCTGAACTAGAATGATGTTCTGAGGTTTGGTTGATTCTGAACTAGAATGATGTTCTGAGGTTTGGTTGGTTCTGAACTAGAATGATTTCATCAGGTTTGGTTGATTCTGAACTAGAATGATGTTCTGAGTTTTGGTTGATTCTGAACTAGAATGATTTCATCAGGTTTGGTTGGTTCTAAACTAGAATGATTTCATCAGGTTTGGTTGGTTCTAAACTAGAATGATTTCATCAGGTTTGGTTGGTTCTGAACTAGAATGATGTTCTGAGGTTTGGTTGGTTCTGAACTAGAATGATTTCATCAGGTTTGGTTGGATCTGAATTAGAATGATTTCATCAGGTTTGGTTGTTTCTAAACTAGAATTATTTCATCAGGTTTGGTTGGTTATAAACTAGAATGATTTCATCAGGTTTGGTTGGTTCTGAACTAGAATGATGTTCTGAGGTTTGGTTGATTCTGAACTAGAATGATGTTCTGAGGTTTGGTTGGTTCTGAACTAGAATGATTTCATCAGGTTTGGTTGGTTCTGAACTAGAATTATGTTCTGAGGTTTGGTTGGTTCTAAACTAGAATGATTTCATCAGGTTTGGTTGGTTCTAATCTAGAATGATGTTCTGAGGTTTGGTTGGTTCAAAACTAGAATGATGTTCTGAGGTTTTGTTGGTTCTGAACTAGAATGATTTCATCAGGTTTGGTTGGTTCTGAACTAGAATTATGTTCTGAGGTTTGGTTGGTTCTAAACTAGAATGATGTTCTGAGGTTTGGTTGGTTCTAAACTAGAATGATGTTCTGAGGTTTGGTTGGTTCTAAACTAGAATGATGTTCTGAGGTTTGGTTGGTTCTAAACTAGAATGATGTTCTGAGGTTTGGTTGGTTCTAAACTAGAATGATGTTCTGAGGTTTTGGTGGTTCTGAACTAGAATGATGTTCTGAGGTTTGGTTGGTTCTAAACTAGGATGATGTTCTGAGGTTTGGTTGGTTCTAAACTAGAATGATGTTCTGAGGTTTGGTTGGTTCTAAACTAGAATGATGTTCTGAGGTTTGGTTGGTTCTAAACTAGAATGATGTTCTGAGGTTTGGTTGGTTCTAAACTAGAATGATGTTCTGAGGTTTGGTTGGTTCTGAACTAGAATGATGTTCTGAGGTTTGGTTGGTTCTGAACTAGAATGATGTTCTGAGGTTTGGTTGTTCTAAACTAGAATGATGTTCTGAGGTTTGGTTGGTTCTAAACTAGAATGATTTCATCAGGTTTGGTTGGTTCTGAACTAGAATGATGTTCTGAGGTTTGGTTGGTTCTAAACTAGAATGATGTTCTGAGGTTTGGTTGGTTCTAAACTAGAATGATGTTCTGAGGTTTGGTTGGTTCTAAACTAGAATGATGTTCTGAGGTTTGGTTGGTTCTAAACTAGAATGATGTTCTGAGGTTTGGTTGGTGTCTGTCCAGTCAGTCTGTCATGGATCATGTTGGCTGTGTGACAGTGGGTAGTGCAAACAGCCCAGTACATAACTGGGGTGGGGCCAAGCTTCCTGCCATCCAGGACCTCCATACTAGGTGGCTTCAGAGGAAGGCCCAATGGACTCCAGCCACTCAAGTCATAGACTGTTCTCTCTGCTACCTCACGGCAAGCGGTACCGGAGTCTGTGTTCAAAAGGCTCCTTAACAGCTTCTACCCCCAAGCCATAAGACTGCTGAACAGCTTCTACCCCCAAGCCATGAGACTGTTGAACAGCTTCTACCCCCAAGCCATGAGACTGCTGAACAGCTTCTACCCCCAAGCCATGAGACTGTTGAACTGCGTCTACCCCCAAGCCATGAGACTGTTGAACAGCTTCTACCCCCAAGCCATAAGACTATTGAACAGCTTCCACCCCCAAGCCATGAGACTGTTGAACAGATTCTACCCCCAAGCCATAAGACTGTTGAACAGCTTCTCAAATCAAATCAAAGTTTATACAAAATCTTATGCATTCTAAATAACCACCCATTTGGAACAGAAAAATGCAAGACATATTTACTCTGAGCTGCGCCTCAATAGGTTGGTTGTAGATGGAAGGCCGTGTTGCCCAACAGAGATCTTCCTGTCCTCTGTCGGATGTCTCTGGTGTTAGAACGGATACCTTGTAGTACTGTTTTCGTGTAGTAGAATGGATACGTTGTAGTACCCTGTCTTTCTGAAGAGGTTGTCTGTTCTTTCCTAGCCACGTTTGCAGCGACTAGGAGGTATCACTTCTGGAGTGAATGAGAGTTCAAAGTTCATACCAAGTTGCCATACTTTTACGCTCATGCTATATTCTGGCTGGTATAGTCGAAATTCCTCATTTCGGTGTGTCGATCGTCACCTCCACTCTGAAATTCGTCCTCTCATCCTCGGAACAGAAAGTTACATTTTCATGAAGGCTTATATATTCAGGGAGAGAGAGGCGTTTTTCACAGCCAATGTCTGTTCACTTGGGCGGGGCCACTGAGTTGAGCATAGTTCACTCATGAAAACCAATTCTCTTATTTAGGAGCTAAAATGACATTTCATCTAGCACGTCTAGTGACCTAGGAAGACTGTGTGACTAGAGGAGCTCCCTGGCACGTCTAGCGACCTAGGAAGACTGTGTGACTAGAGGAGCTCCCTGGCACGTCTAGCGACCTAGGAAGACTGTGTGACTAGAGGAGCTCCCTGGCACGTCTAGTGACCTAGGAAGACTGTGTGACTAGAGGAGCTCCCTGGCACGTCTAGTGACCTAGGAAGACTGTGTGACTAGAGGAGCTCCCTGGCACGTCTAGTGACCTAGGAAGACAGTGTGACTAGAGGAGCTCCCTGGTGTTACTGTGGTTTTGTGAAGAGGAGCCAGGACCAGCTGGCTGGTCAACATTCTGTTGTTAGTCTAGCTTGTTCTTCTGATGGGGGACTTGTGTCTGCAGGTGGCTGTCTGAATGGGTCTGTCTGAAAGGAAGGAGAATGAGGATGGGTGTTGTGTTTTAAACTACTGGAGATCCGTGACCCCTGTGCTACTGCTGAATCTCAGTAGAACTAGGTCTACAGTAGCTACACAACTGTATGGAGTAAGACAGGTCTGTGGCCCATTTAGCTTAGCAACGAGCACCAAGAGTAAAGAAAGCTTCAGAACTTGAAATTATTTCAATGGTATTCATGCCATCTTAACTGGCTGTATAATATATACATTTACTACAGTACGACTATAGCTGCCCAAATACTTAGTTATCTAGCTGGTTGGATGGGCAGCTAGGCAGGTTGGATCTGCTTAGCTAGCTAGCATTACAGATCAACAAAGGGGCTGTCTTAATCGACATCCATGTTATAAACTTCCATGTCATCGGCACCTGGGGAAAGTGGGTTAACTGCCTTGCTCAGGGGCAGGAAAGAAGGCAAAAAGTGTTATGCAGGCTAGATAAAGCTAGCTTGCAACCTTACCTAGATGGGTTATGAAACCAATACCTAATTGGAAAAAAGTTATCAAACTAGCTAGCTTGCGGTCTTTGGGTTGCTTGAAAGTTGTTACGTTCAAAATGCTCAACAGCTAGTTCAGCAGCTTGATCATTCAATTTCGTCCGTCCGTCCCGACCTTAAAAAACTTGTTTAGGTTATATAAACTGATCTGTCATCAACGACAACTAGCTAGCTTGTTTTTGAATTGCACAAAGTGGTGATGTCGTTTTTCGCATGATTATTTTTGATTTATACTAAAGAACAGTGGCACTACTTCTGCCTTGCCTCAAGCTAGCTAGATGGTAGCCTATACAATACGCTTTTTTGTTTAGCTAAGTGCATGCAGTTGTGGTAACCTGTGTTGAATTGGCAGTTAACAATCTTTGCTTTGTAGCTTGAAATAAGTTGTAAAACAAAGTTATTTGTTGAAATTCAACTTGATGGCTCTCACATCAGTAGAGTAAGAGTTGAACTCCTGTAGGCCTCAGTGTGCCTGTGTCACTGCTGCTGAAGTCCACATCCACACACTGCTCTATGAATATTCAGAGTTGGTAAAGTGGCTCTCGTTCCAGGAAGTGGGAGTCTGGTGGCAGGTAGCCTAGTGGTTAAGAGTGTTTGGCCAGTAACCAAAAGGTCATTGGTTGGAATCTCAGAGCCGGCAAGGTGGAAAAATCAGCTGTTCTGCCCTTGAGCAAGGCACATCCCTCAACAACAACTGTTCCCCGCGGGCTGATGACATGGATGTGGATTAAGGCAGCTCCCCGCACCTCGCTGATTCAGAGGAGTTGGGTTAAATGCGGAAGACACATTTCTCTTGAATGTATTCAGTTGTACAACTGACTAGGTATCCCCTTTCTGTTCCAGGGACTGTCAGTCTCTTTCTGGGGACTGTCAGTCTCTCTTTCCAGGGAGATTGAGTCTGTCTTTCCAGGGAGTGAGAGTTTGCACAGCGTGATCGTCTCTTCTGATTCAGAGGGTAACACCTTCCCTTCTCTCGTCTCTTCTAAAGCCCAGTAAACAACACATTCTGTTCAGAAACACTTGATGTAAACAACAACAAACATAGTAGCTCAATGTGATCTCCCTCTGCTAACAGGTGATTGACAGGTCTCTGTCTTCCACTGTAACTCAATACACCTTCACACATTAATGGTGGCTGTTATTATAGAGCATTAACCAATATATATTCAGCGTTTCTCTCTTCAGTTCTGAGGCCTCTCTTCAAACAGGGCGCTGTTAGTGAGCCGCACCACAGTGGATTCAGGAGAGTTGAAACACCGTTTTAGAACAAGGCAGAGAGAGTCACTGCAGAACTACATTCCCCCGAGCTGTTTTTTACTGAACAAAATAAACTAAAATAACTCAAGTTTGTTTTAAATTTGAAAGTGTTCATAAGTGAAAATAAACAGTAGGTGTAAACTGTGTGCAGCTGAATTCTGTCTGCATACCAATGAACATCCCGACTCTGTTTCTGACTTTCTCTTTCAATTATTCAACAGTCAGTCTCAGTTCTCTCTGGTTCCATTGTGCTCCGGTCTGTCTGATAGCTGATTGGACAGACCAGTTAAAGGTCTCTATGCTCATCTGGCGATGATAAAGAACATAGAAATGAAAAAGTGTCCTGTGCTTTGATAGAAAAAACATTGACCAAACTGGGGCAGGGAGTCTGGGTCTGAGGCAGGGAGTCTGGGTCTGAGGCAGGGAGTCTGGTCTGGGGCTTTGATAGAAGAAGTATTGGACCACCAATACTCTTCCTAGAGCTGGCCGCCCGGCCAAACTGAGCATTCTGGGGACAAGGGCCTTGGTCATGGAGGTGACCAAGAGCCCAATGGTCACTCTGACAGAGCTCCAGGGTTCCTCTGTGGAGATGGGAGAGCCTTCCAGAAGGACAACCATCCCTGCAGCACTCCACCAATCAGGCCTTTATGGTAGAGTGATCAGACGGAAGCCACTCCTCAGTAAAAGGCACCACACAACACTGTTGGAGTTTGCCAAAGGGTGTCTAACGGACTCTGACCATGAGATTTGATGAAACCAAGATTGAACTCTTGGCCTGAATGCCAATCTTCACATCTTGATGAAACCTTTCACCATCGTTGAAGCATGGTGGTGGCAGCATCAAGCTGTGGGGATGTTTTTCAGTGGCAGGGACTGGGAAACTAGTCATTATTGAGGGAAAGATAAACAGAGAAAATAACAGAGATCCTTGATAAAAATCTGCTCCAGAGTGCTCAGGACCTCAGACTGGGGTGAACTTTCACCTTCCAACAGGACAATGACCCTAAGCACACAGCCAAAACGCTGGAGTGGCATTGGGACAAGTCTCTGAATGTACTTGAGTGGCCCAGCCAGAGCCCGAACCCGATCTAACATCTCTGGAGAGACCTGAAAATAGTGACGCTCCCCATCCAACCTGATAGAGCTAGAGAGGATCTGCAGAGAAGAATGGGAGAAACTCCCCAAATACAGATGAGCCAAGCTTGACTCAAGGCTGTAATCATTGACAAAGGTGCTTCCACAAAGTACTGAGTAATGGGTCAATACTTATGTAAATGTTTTTTATTTTTAATAAATGTGCTAAACTTTCTAAAAACTACATTTTGCTTTTTCATTATGGGGTATTGTGTGTAGATGGAATTAAATTGTTTTTCATTCATTTTAGAATAAGGCTGTAACGCAATAAAATGTGGAAAAAGTCAAGGGGTCTGAATACTTTTCCGAAGGTTCTGGATGTTGGCTCAATCGGATTACCATTAAATTTCTATAATGAAATGTGAGTAGAGCCCTAGATTGACTGTATGACTGAGGCCAGAAAAGCCTCACCGAGCCGCCTGCATACATTTTTATTTTATTTATTTATTTCACCTTTATTTAACCAGGTAGGCTAGTTGAGAACAAGTTCTCATTAACAACTGCCACCTGCCCAAGATAAAGCACAGCAGTTCGACACATACAACACACAGAGTTACACATGGAATAAACAAACACTCAGTCAATAATACGTTAGAAAAAGGAAAAAAAAGTCTATATACAGTGAGTGGAAATTAGGTAAGATAAGGGAGGAATGGCAATAAATAGGCCATAGTGGCAAAGTAATTACAATATAGCAATTAAACACTGGGATGGTAGATGTACAGAAGATGAATGTGCAAGTAGAGATACTGGGGTGCAAAGGAACAAGATAAATAAATAAATACAGTATGGGGATGAGGTAGTAGGATGGGCTGTTTACAGATGGGCTGTGTACAGGTGCAGTGATCTGTGAGCTGCTCTGACAGCTGGTGCTTAAAGCTAGTGAGGGAGATATGAGTCTCCAGCTTCAGTGATATTTGCAGTTAGTTCCAGTCATTGGCAGCAGAGAACTGGAAGGAAAGCTTTGGCTTTGGGGGTGACCAGTGAGATATACCTGCTGGAGCGTGTGCTACGGGTGGGTGCTGCTATGGTGACCAGTGAGATATACCTGCTGGAGCGCGTGCTACGGGTGGGTGCTGCTATGGTGACCAGTGAGATATACCTGCTGGAGCGCGTGCTACGGGTGGGTGCTGCTATGGTGACCAGTGAGATATACCTGCTGGAGCGTGTGCTACGGGTGGGTGCTGCTATGGTGACCAGCGAGATATACCTGCTGGAGCGTGTGCTACGGGTGGGTGCTGCTATGGTGACCAGTGAGATATACCTGCTGGAGCGCGTGCTACGGGTGGGTGCTGCTATGGTGACCAGTGAGATATACATGCTGGAGCGCGTGCTACGGGTGGGTGCTGCTATGGTGACCAGTGAGATATACCTGCTGGAGCGTGTGCTACGGGTGGGTGCTGCTATGGTGACCAGTGATCTGAGATAAGGCGGGGCTTTACCTAGCAAGGACTTGTAGATGATCTGGAACCAGTGGGTTTGGCGCCGAGTGTGATGTGAGGGCCAGCCAACAAGCGCGTACAGGTCGCAGTTGTGGGTAGTATATGGGGTTTCGGTGACAAAACGGATGGCACTGTGATAGACTGCATCCAATTTGTTGAGTAGAGTGTTGGAGGCTATTTTGTAAATGACATCGCCGAAGTCGAGGATCGGTAGGATGGTCAGTTTTACGAGGGTATGTTTGGCAGCATGAGTGAAGGATGCTTTGTTGCGAAATAGGAAGCCGATTCTAGATTTAATTTTGGATTGGAGATTCTTAATGTGAGTCTGGAAGGAGAGTTTACAGTCTAGCCAGACACCTAGGTGTTTGTAGTAGTCCACATATTCTAAGTCAGAACCGTCCAGGGTAGTGATGCTAGTCGGGCGGGCAGGTGCGGGCCGTGATCGGTTGAAGAGCATGCAGGAGGTCTTTTAAGAAACATTAACATTATCATTTACATTAACACTGTCATAAATTGTACATGCTAATTACCATGAAGCTCCACTTTAATTATCTTAAAAATAACATGGTTAATTTTTGGTCTATTCATCCTCTAACATAGAGCACAACCTTATGTCTTAGTGGAACCAAAGAACAGGGACATTGTTGCTATTGAATTTGAGTAGTGATTTCAACAGCCTAGTTTCAAACAGACTGACTCGTCTCATAATCTGAGTGTTTAGCACTCACTACAGCCTCAACTAGGATTATAAATAACTCAATTAGTACTATACAAAATAAAATAACCCCTTAACCCCTCACGGAAATCTAATTAACATAATACAAATATCCCCATCAAAATCCATCTGTTTCAGCTAGAGATCTTTGTTTTGCAAGGGCTACGTCTGAATCCACCACTGATATCACCCTTCTGTATCTGAGGGGAAAGGTGGCAGAGCTACAGCTGTGTCTGTCAGACCATGAGACATCCCTAACATCAGTCTTCTCACAGAATTGTCTGTAGCGTCAAGACAGTTTTAACACCACTTGAAAGATGAGACGTTGGTGCTCTGTTTGGCTCTAGGACGCCCACTTGTCTTAATGTCAAACTTTGTCACATGCACCGACTTTACCGTGAAATGCTGACTGACAAGCCCTTAACCAACAGAGCAGTTCAAGAAGAAGAAAATATTTACCAAGTAGACTGAAATAAAAAGTCATCAGAAAAACACAATAAGAATAACTTATAACTAGGCTTTATACAAGGGGTACCGGTATCGAGTCAGTGTGGAGGCTATATACAGGGGGTACCGGTACAGAGTCAATGTGGAGACTATATACAGGGGGTACCGGTACAGAGTCAATGTGGAGGCTATATACAGGGTACCGGTACAGAGTCAATGTGGAGGCTATATACAGGGTACCGGTACAGAGTCAATGTGGAGGCTATATACAGGGGGTACTGCACAGAGTCAATGTGGAGACTATATACAGGGGGTACTGGTACAGAGTCAATGTGGAGGCTATATACAGGGTACCGGTACAGAGTCAATGTGGAGGCTATATGCAGGGGAATGGGTACAGAGTCAATGTGGAGGCTATATACAGGGGGTACCGGTACAGAGTCAATGTGGAGGCTATATACAGGGGGTACCGGTACAGAGTCAATGTGGAGGCTATATACAGGGGGTACCGGTACAGAGTCAATGTGGAGGCTATATACAGGGGTACTGCACAGAGTCAATGTGGAGGCTATATACAGGGGGTACCGGTACAGAGTCAATGTGGAGGCTATATACAGGGGGTACCGGTACAGAGTCAATGTGGAGGTTATATACAGGGGGTACCGGTACAGAGTCAATGTGGAGGCTATATACAGGGGGTACCGGTACAGAGTCAATGTGGAGGTTATATACAGGGGATACCGGTACAGAGTCAATGTGGAGGCTATATACAGGGGGTACTGCACAGAGTCAATGTGGAGACTATATACAGGGGGTACTGCACAGAGTCAATGTGGAGACTATATACAGGGGGCACCGGTACAGAGTCAATGTGGAGGCTATATACAGGGGGTACCGGTACAGAGTCAATGTGGAGGCTATATACAGGGTGTATGGTACAGAGTCAGTGTGGAGGCTATATACAGGGGGTACCAGTACAGAGTCAATGTGGAGGCTATATACAGGGGGTACTGCACAGAGTCAATGTGGAGACTATATACAGGGTACCGGTACAGAGTCAATGTGGAGGCTATATACAGGGGGTACTGGTACAGAGTCAATGTGGAGGCTATATACAGGGGGTACCAGTACAGAGTCAATGTGGAGGCTATATACAGGGGGTACCAGTACAGAGTCAATGTGGAGGCTATATACAGGGGGTACTGCAGTACAGAGTCAATGTGGAGGCTATATACAGGGGGTACTGCACAGAGTCAATGTGGAGGCTATATACAGGGGGTACTGCACAGAGTCAATGTGGAGACTATATACAGGGGGTACCGGTACAGAGTCAATGTGGAGGCTATATACAGGGGGTACTGGTACAGAGTCAATGTGGAGACTATATACAGGGGGTACTGTACAGAGTCAATGTGGAGGCTATATACAGGGGGTACTGCAGTACAGAGTCAATGTGGAGGCTATATACAGGGGGTACCGGTACAGAGTCAATGTGGAGGTTATATACAGGGGGTACTGCACAGAGTCAATGTGGAGGCTATATACAGGGGGGTACCGGTACAGAGTCAATGTGGAGGCTATATACAGGGGATACCGGTACAGAGTCAATGTGGAGGCTATATACAGGGGGTACCGGTACAGAGTCAATGTGGAGACTATATACAGGGGGTACCGGTACAGAGTCAATGTGGAGACTATATACAGGGGGCACCGGTACAGAGTCAATGTGGAGGCTATATACAGGGGGTACCGGTACAGAGTCAATGTGGAGGCTATATACAGGGTGTACGGGTACAGAGTCAGTGTGGAGGCTATATACAGGGGGTACCAGTACAGAGTCAATGTGGAGGCTATATACAGGGGGTACCGGTACAGAGTCAATGTGGAGACTATATACAGGGGGTACCGGTACAGAGTCAGTGTGGGGGCTATATACAGGGGGTACCGGTACAGAGTCAATGTGGAGGCTATATACAGGGGGTACCGGTACAGAGTCAATGTGGAGGCTATATACAGGGGGTACCGGTACAGAGTCAATGTGGAGGCTATATACAGGGGGTACCGGTACAGAGTCAATGTGGAGGCTATATACAGGGGGTACTGCACAGAGTCAATGTGGAGGCTATATACAGGGGGTACTGGTACAGAGTCAATGTGGAGGCTATATACAGGGGGTACCGGTACAGAGTCAATGTGGAGGCTATATACAGGGGGTACTGCGGTACAGAGTCAAAGTGGAGGCTATATACAGGGGGTACCGGTACAGAGTCAAAGTGGAGGCTATATACAGGGGTACTGGAACAGAGTCAATGTGGAGGCTATATACAGGGGGTACTGGTACAGAGTCAATGTGGAGGCTATATACAGGGGGTACCGGTACAGAGTCAATGTGGAGGCTATATACAGGGGGTACCGGTACAGAGTCAATGTGGAGGCTATATACAGGGGGTACTGGTACAGAGTCAATGTGGAGGCTATATACAGGGGGTACTGGTACAGAGTCAATGTGGAGGCTATATACAGGGGGTACCGGTACAGAGTCAATGTGGAGGCTATATACAGGGGGTACCGGTACAGAGTCAATGTGGAGGCTATATACAGGGGGTACCGGTACAGAGTCAATGTGGAGGCTATATACAGGGGGTACCAGTACAGAGTCAATGTGGAGGCTATATACAGGGGTACCGGTATCGAGTCAATGTGGAGGCTATATACAGGGGGTACCGGTACAGAGTCAATGTGGAGGCTATATACAGGGGGTACCAGTACAGAGTCAATGTGGAGGCTATATACAGGGGTACCGGTATCGAGTCAGTGTGCGGGAGTACAGGCTAGTTGAGGTACCAGTTTTAAAAATGAATGGAAGTTTATATATGGAGATAGTTTATTGTTTAAAATAAGAGACTAAATAGATGTCAAAAAATGCATAAATAGTTTCCTGATCTTTTTTATATCTCATGACAGACACATCAGAACAAACGTCCTTTAGATTTTTTGGGGACTATCTGTTGTTCCATGTCGTAAATATGTTATTCAATGGGTTTCAATTTGATAATAGCAGAAATGCCAAATTCAATGTTTCAATCAATAATTGTACTATATTTTTTTATAGCTTAAGGGATCTTAAAATTAAAATAGCTAAATAATCCTTGGTATGACCATTTTAAAACAATTCCATATGTTACAAGATCAGCAAATTATACTCTGATCTAGCTCCCGAGTGGTGCATCGGTCTAAGGCACTCAGTGCTAGAGGTGTCACTACAGACCCTGGTTCAAATCCAGGCTGTATCACAACTGGGCTGTAATTGGGAGTCCCATAGGGCGGTGCACAATTGGCCCAGCATCGTCCGGTTTAGGGTTTGGTTGGGGTAGGCTGTCATTGTAAACAGAAAATTGTTCTTAAATGACTTGCCTAGTTAAAAAACTAAATCCTCTTAAAAACATGGTTCTAGTGAATAATTGCATCATCATGACACATGTGGAACAGGATACATTTATTATAATCTCTTAACATTATTTCAGATACACATAAACTAACAGTCTGGGTTTTGTGAACAGCAAACACACACATGTAAAACGTTATAATAGCTGTTCAAAAGCAAAATAAGAAATAGCAGTATTATATAACTCGAAACATGTTTGTTATCAGCTCATGTACAGCAGTAGAAAGCTACAAACTAATTGGCAGCTAGTATAGTAGAGAAAAGCAGATAGTGAATTCTCTGGCCTGGATAAGGAGAATTGGCAGCTGGAATAGTAGAGGAGAAAATCAGGTAGTGAATTGACTGGCCTGGATAAGGAGAATTGGCAGCTAGAATAGTAGAGGAGAAAATCAGGTAGTGAATTGACTGGCCTGGATAAAGAGATTTGGCAGCAGCATGCAGAAGTCAATATAAAGGGTGAATAGATTATTCATTTAATGATGAACAAAAATACCCTATAGACTCCAAACTTTAAGCTAGAAATGCACCACTTGTGTTTTAATCGCCCGGAGTAAACATTAATACAATACACACAATGCAAGAACGGGAAAACCAGAGCACTGTTGGGCAAACAGGGTCAGGAGGAGGGGAGGGGTGGATTTAAATTCCAAAGGGGTCTCTGAGCCCGTTTCCCAGTTCCCCAGTCAGCAATGTGTTTGTGAGAAATCAGTCTTTTTGTCTACTCGAAAAAAGGCTAAATCTACATTGGTGGCCCAGTCTAAGTTTGCAATTCTTTGCTCTTTCTATTGAGTGAATGGAGAGAATGAAGTGGCTAGAAGGCGGTATTTGATATAGTCAATTGGAGAAAGTGACAGAATTCTAAAGTATTTGTTTACTGCGCCGAGATAGGCTGTTTCTTTCACAGCACCTGATGTTACTGACACTGACTAAATGCATGTTAATATAAATAAAAATACAACTAAACATATAAGCTATCAATGTAGCACACTTAAGGCCAACTACACACGTGGATATATAAATACACTATTGAGGATTATACAAAAATACCTAAGAAACAATTAAATAGAGATAAAAAATATTTGTCTACTGTGATTATTGCATTGTGAAAAAATGCACATTCAGAGATACATTTCGTTGATTGTAAATGATTTATTTAAAAAAATAATTGTTAGGCTATCCATAGTATTAATGTCAGCTTTGTAATATATGGCTTCAACAAGTCCAATTCAAATTGAATGTTAACCTTTCTTATATGATAATTACGATTTTTATCATGTGCTAGACCTACTCTGTTCATTGTCGATATGTTTTGGAAGTCAGAAGCAAATCTCATGGTGTTATATAGCCTAATGTAATTGTATTCCATCTCCGTGTCAGTGTGTGTTGCTTCATTTATTGAGGGTATATTAGTGTGTAGCTGAATGAATGAGGCCGGTTGTCTGCGCTGTGACTACGGCAGTACCTCCATGCATTCTAATCACCCGCATTCTGATTCTGATTCAGCAGTTCCACGGTTCTGTTCTGACTGCTCCTGTGGGAGCGGCGCGACGAGGGTTCTGGTGTAGCTTACACACTGTACACCGCATTGTTTGATTCACTTTATAATGATTCTCTGAACATTATTTGATTCACTTTATAATGATTCACTGAACATTATTTGATTCACTTTATATTTGTAATGGAAATATATTTGCTAGATTTGTATATATTTGTAATAGAAATAAATTAAATATTAGAAAGTGAAGAGTCATATCGAAATCGAAAAGTTGTATTGTTGTTAATATATAAGAATAATCATCATCATCATGCTATTATAATGTTTGTCTGGAAGTTTTCCCAGTTGTAAATCAGTAAGTGCATGATGACAGCATTATACCAGCTGTTAACATAATACACCAACCATTGTAATGTTTACACTATTTACACAGAATAAACCAACCATTATATTGTTTACACTATTTACACAGAATACACCAACCCTTAAAATGTTTACACCATTTTATTGAGAAAATATTTCGATGACCAAGTTTATAATTCATTGCAGACAATATGAACACTTTTGAAAAGCACGCATGCTGTCAGGAAAACAGCGTGTAGTTAGGGTTTCGCACGCTGTTCCGTTAACATAGAAAAGTCAACAGTTACAGCATGTAATCACATGTATGTCACCATGGCTTTAAATGGCTCTACATTAAATGCTTCACAGAACAGAATCATCTATCTAAAAAGGGTATTTTACAACATTTTCATATCAACTTATTTGCAATTATTCACATTTATTCACATATTTATTTTGCATTTAGTAAAGACTCTATAGTTCCCCCTAGCATTACTATTTTTTAAGATTGAAAAAAGATTCACAATTCACTTTGTTATTATTACATAGATAGCAGAAATAAATCAAAGTAAATCTATTTCATGCGCCTGACTGAGCCGCTGTTTGCATTGCCGCACTCATTTACAAAACACTGATACAACTGACACAACGAATAGCTTTTAAGTTGAACAGCAATATTTTACTATATCTCTGCTGGAACCATGTTAGAAGACAATTTGCATTCGAGCAAAACACCGACATCGAAATACACAATGATTCCACTGCAGCACGGAAGTCTCTTGCCTTAATTAACTGTAGCTATTCTCGGCCCAAGATGTCAGCGGCAAGAGAATAAATAAACGGTGGATTTGGTTTGAGCCTGCTGGTCTAGTTTCTAAAGAGTTCTGTATAGTTGTTAATGTTAGTGCACTGCCACGGACTGCAGTGTCGGGTTGGTGTGACTCTCCCTGGGAGTGGGGGGGCTGCCTTGGCTGGTGTCTGTCTGCGGGGAGGTGGGGCTCAGAGATTGGGGAGAGTTTGAAAGGAAGGCGGATGTGTGGGGCGTCAGCCCTGCCGAGAGACCCACAGTGGTCGGGTTGGGTTTGATGGGCACCGGAATGGCGGGTAGGGTCTGTCCTCCGTGACACAGAGATTTAAGGGGCATGCGGTAGGCCAAGTAGTCACCGCTCATAGAGATAGGAGAAACAGAGTCGACCATAGTGTTGTACATGTGAGGCCAGGCCGCAGTCAGCTGGTTGTGCAGCGGGTAGCCTGCAGACATGGACTGCATGGTGGAGAACGCCAGACTCCCCGGAACCTTGTACTCTCTGGCGATGATGTTTTCTATAGCAAATGGGTGTTTAAAAGTTGATGGCTGTGGCACTCCCAAGTTATAGCTGGACATCTGAGGGAGGTGTGTGCCGGTGGCAGCCAGGGCACTGAGCCTGAGGTAATGGGCTGCGTCAGACTGCTTGGACTGAGCCAGGTGCTCCTGCGCCATCATCATCATCACCTTGAACCGTTTACGGCGCCGCAAGAAGCTCCCGTTCTCGAACATGTCCCCGCAGCTGGGGTGCAGAGCCCAGAAGCTACCCTTCCCGGGCTGGTCTGGGCGCCGCGGGATCTTGATGAAACAGTCGTTGAAGGACAGGTTGTGTCGTAAGGAGTTCTGCCACCGCTGGGTGTTCTCTCTGTAGTAAGGGAACCTGTCCATGATGAACTTGTAGATCTCGCTGAGAGGGAGCATCTTCTCCGGGCAGGACTGGATGGCCATGGCCGTGAGGGAGATATAGGAATAGGGAGGTTTCTGGTCGCTGTACGTGTTCCTCCCTGGTCGGGGCATCCTGACAGTATTCTTTCACAACACTTTACTTCAAACAACTCGGTCCGCTTAGTTTAGCTTCGTGATGAAAACTTCTCAGCACTCTGCATGAAAATTAAATATTCTGCATGCGTAAAATACAAAACACAGGAGTAGTAAGTAGCCTACTGCAGTCAAAGTTGAACTGATAGAAGTTGAGTTGAGATGAGCTAAGTAGCAGCTATACATCCATGTCCTCCCTTTTCTGCCGTGTGATAGTTGACTGTGGTGACAGCGGTATAATAGACCCCCCCAGATCAGCTCCACTAATGTGCCACTTCTACATATCACATGACAACCACCCAGGGAGGAGGGGGCTCCTCGCGGATAAAGGCATAATCTGCTTTCATTGACCCCTATTTACATGGACACCTTGGGCAAATGGAAATCCTTTCCATCTGAAGACCGAGCAAAGGGTAAAAAGGCTCGGTAACCGGAATTGAACAGTGATGGTACTCGGTAGCTAAGAGTGTGTATGCGCTAACCTTTCTTCAGGGGGGTTAAAGCCGTCAATTCACACTACAATTGGAGCTACTGAGCTATGGGATGTTTGACATGTAAATTGGCTGACACTTGCACTGTGTTCTGTATTAGTAGTGTGTATTAGGTTGTTTGCTGTCATGACATTACCTTATAGGAAATCACCGTTAGAGTTTTGTTTATAGGAAATCGCCTTTAGTGTTTTGTTTTGTCTTTGTTTTGTATGCCACTGTCAATGTTGAAGTGTATGTATGTCGCTTTGGATGAAAAAAAACGAATCTGATAAATGACCATGTTATGCTCTCTACAAAGCAACATGTTTTACTACAATTTGAAGTCATGTGTGTTCTATTTATGTTAGTCTATGCATTCAGTAGGCAGCCTAGCCCGTGTGTGAGTCGTGTGAATAAACAGCTTTATTCACCAGATCCGTTCTGATCCTGATAATCGGGAATTAATACATTCAGACAGGTGCATAAAGTCGACTGCATTGGTGTGTAAAGCTGCTACATAAGCGTTACGTTAAACTGTCAATAGTTTCACCCGTAATCAAACAGGAAAATTCGTAGACACACTTTATTTTATTGCTATTAAATGCACTATAATTAAAATCACCAGCGCAATATGCTATCGCAGACCAACACAATTAGTATTCCCTGAAGCAAAAAATAACCATCTTCTTTGATTTATGGCAATTAATTAAGAAACCGCCAATGGTATGAAACTTGAACCAGCCTCAACGTATCATCTTTCCCTGTTTATCCAGGACATAAGGGTATAGTGTGGTCTATGAAACTTCATGAAGGCCAGTGAGTCTTTTGTGTTTATGTAAAACAAATTTGAAAAGTACTTCAGAAATGCAAATAAAGTCTCTGGGGTTGAAAACTATAAAATATCCATAAGTGAATTATATGAATGTGAAAACCAAATGCAGGCCTATATACAGCTATGGCCATTCAAACGTTTTTGCCAGGCTCACCATGGAGCCACTTTCCGCATGGCGGGTTCCCAATGCCAGGGACCACACATGCCCACGCGGATTTGATCATAATGTATGCTAATGAGCCTCCATAAATCCACAATACAGGCCATTGCAGGCTGACGGATTAGCAATACAATCTGCTATGGGAGGAGACTGGAATTGTTGAGTATAGTAACAGCTATGGGCCTACTCTCAGACAGATATCAGGTTTGATATTGAGGAAACTACGGTTGTAAAAGATGGGATCTTCTCCCAAGTTGTTAAATATTTACAAAACAGAGAATAAAGTAGGCAGACCAACCAAACGGGTTAGGGTTTCCTTGGTTGCCACACAATCCCTGTCTGAACAAAATAGACTGCAGGAAGTCAGATCCACGCTGCGCATGGAAGCATCTTTATACTTCCATGGGCTTTTATTCCTCATGACGAGATTCTTTTAACTTGTCATTCCTCTATTGGTGTTAGGCAGAAAGGAGTCTGGTTTTCAGGCTTTTCAACAGACATTTCTTAAAGTGTCCCAACTGCTCGTAGACCTCGGAACGCCCTAGGCCCAGAGGGTCCATTATTTAGGTGATAATGCCGGAGAAACTTGTGTTTGGAAGATATATTGGCACGGGTGTTGCTCGTCCAGGGCCGGCAAACCGTGCCAATATATCCTCCAAACACCGGCTTCTCCGGCATTATCACTTTTATACAACTGGTTACCAACATAATGATTGACATATTTTCATAAAAAACATTATTTTAATGAATTTATTCAAATTATTTCATCTTTCCCCTTTGCAGTCATAGTGCACTATAATTGCAGTACTGTTTTGGTTGTTCTATCGGTTCGTTTGCCAGAGATGCGACGCAGTCTGTAAGGATGTTTGTTCTGTATCTATAGACGCGACCCAGTCGTTCGTTCTAAATGTTCTATTGCCATACTGGCTGGCAACATTCTTATCCCTTGCTTGTGTAGCAGTGGGATGTTGTTCCCCTAGATTCTGCACCAAGTTGCACACACGGACCAGTTCAAATAGGCCAGGTCAAGAGGGGATGTTAATCATTTGATAATAATAATTCAGTGTGCTTATTATTTCATTACAGCTGCATAGCTAATGTTATTTTTTTGTATACAAACACTTTTTCATATCTATATTGTAAATACACTTGATTGTAAAAGTTTTGTATTTTTTGGTTTGGCATTTCTGTACCCTCCTATTGTTCTCTCTTGCCTGACTTTCAGCTAGCGAGGTATGTTGTCCTTGGTTCCGCAATGTAAAACCGTGGTAATGTTACCCAATGTGCTGTTATGCAACCATCAGTTTTGTTACAATGGACAATATAAATATTTGTTGACAAGTTTTACCGAGCTCGCTAACTAGGGTACCTATTGTAACTTGTGGGTACTTGGGACAGTGTTTGAGTGAGTTTCCATGTGCTGGCGCAGGTGCCTGAGATCTGTGACAGCGCCAAGGGCTAACATATTGTGCAGGTATGTCTTTGATTTTGTCTGAATCATGTTGTATATCATTTTACTTGTATTGTATGGTGTGCTGTTGTGCACTGAATGTGTGCACGTAGCACCTGTTATTTATTTTTGCTCTCTCTTGCCTTCAGCTAGCGAGGTGCCTGAGAGCTGTGACTGCGCCAAGGGCTAACATATTGTGTGTTGTCTCTTCGTGCGCAGGGCAAATAAAAATCCAACAAGCGACCTACAGTTGTCCTCATTAAATCATATCAAAATGTCAAGGATCTGGTTCTGTGGTGGAAAGGAGTCAGGCGCAGGAGGCTGAGATGCGTGTAGAAGGTATTTAATAAAGTCACCAGTAATAGTACAACACACGCTGGAATGGCAAAATACTCACGCGCTCAAAAATAACGGGCGAACAAACAACCCAGAAACTACGAGAACCAAAAGATACTAGCCCTAAGTACACAGACTGGGAAAACACCAAAGAACTCTGATAATCATACACTTAGGTTGGAGTCATTAAAACTCGTTTTTCAACCACTCCACACATTTCTTGTTAACAAACTATAGTTTTGGCAAGTCGGTTAGGACATCTACTTTGTGCATGACACAAGTAATTTTCCCAACAAATGTTTACAGACAGATTATTTCACTGTATCACAATTCCAGGGGGTTAGAAGTTAACATACACTTAGTTGACTGTGCCTTTAAACAGCTTGGAAAATCCAGAAAATTATGTCATGGCTTAAGAAGCTTCTGACAGGCTAATTGACATAATTTGTGTCAATTGGAGTGCATGTATAGACCTCCACAAGTCTGGTTCATCCTTGGGAGCAATTTCCAAACACCTGAAGATACCACGTTCATCTGTACAAACAATAGCACACTAGTATAAACACCATGAGACCAAGCAGCCGTCATATCGCTCAGGAAGGAGACGCGTTCTGTCTCCTAGAGATTAATTTACTTTGGTGCGAAAAGTGCAAATAAATCCCAGAACAACAGCAAAGGACTTTGTAAAGATGCTGGAGGAAACAGGTACACAAGTATCTATATCCACAGTAAACCGAGCCCTATCAACATAACCTGAAAGGCCGCTCAGCAAGGAAGAAGCAACTGCTCCAAAACCGCCATAAAAAAAGCCAGACTACGATTTGCAACTGCACATGGGGACAAAGATCGTACTTTTTGGAGAAATGTCCTCTGGTCTGATGAAACAAAAATAGAACTGTTTGGCCATAATGACCATCGTTATGTTTGGAGGAAAAAGGGGGAGGCTTGCAAGCCGAAGAACACCATCCCAAACGTGAAGCGCGGGGGTGGCAGCATCATGTTGTGGGGGTACTTTGCTGCAGGAGGGACTGGTGCACTTCACAAAATAGATGGCATCATGAGGTAGGACAATTATGTGGATATATTGAAGCAACATCTCAAGACATCAGTCAGGAAGTTAAAGCTTGGTCGCAAAAGGGTCTTCCAAATGGACAATGACCCCAAGCATACTTCCAAAGTTGTGGCAAAATGGCTTAACTTCTTTGGGAGCACCGCACGAGGTGACCGTTTTGGAGACCCTGGCATGCCCAAAGTAAAATGCCTCCCATTCAGGCCCAGAAAATAGGATATGCACATATTTAGTACCATTGGATAGGAAACACTCTGAATTTTCTAAAAGTGTTAACATGTCGTCTGTGAGTAAAACAGAACGGATATGGCAGGCAAAAACCCGAGGAATTTCTGTCCTGGAAAAAGTGGTTTTGACACATTGCCTCATTTAGAACCCCTCCCTTATGGAAATGCCCATATAAGGGCATATGAATGCAGTACCTATTGCTTCCTCTGGATGTCAACAGTCTCGAGAAAGTGTTTTGATTCTTTTTAGATGCTTTTAGAGCATAGAAGAAGACGAATAAGGAAGTGGCCACACAGATGTCAATAGAAGTAAATACGCGTTCACGGCTGGTGCGCTCTTTGGTATTTTCCTTTCTTATTGCCCAGTTTATATTCCGGTTGAAATATTATACTATTTCTACATAAAAGTGTTCCTAAGGATACATTTTAAATTATGTTTGATTGTGCTTGGACAAGTTTATTGTTATAAGTTGAATGAGTTCTCTTCACATTTCAATGGAGGATTCGACGCTATATTTTCTCATTATAACTTCTTACTCAGCAGCGCACGAGGTGACCGTTATGGAGACCCTGGCATGCCCAAAGTAAAATGCCTCCCACTCAGGCCCAGAAAATAGGATATGCACATATGCACGAACCATTGGTGATATGCACGTACCATTGGATAGGAAACACTCTGAAGTTTATAAAAGTGTTAACCATTTATCTGTGAGTAAAACAGAACGGATATGGCAGGCGAAACCCCGAGGAATTTCTGTCCTGGAAAAAGTGGTTTTGACAGAGTGCCTCATTGGGAACCCCTCGCTTATGAAAATGCCCATATAAGGGCATATGAATGCAGTACCTATCACAGTCTCGAGAAAGTGTTCAGATTTTTTTTAGATGCTTTAGAGCAGAGAAGAAGAGGAATCAGGAAGTGGCCCCATAGGTGTCCTTCACAAGACAACGCGCGCTCACGCCAGGCGCATCCTTTGTTTTTTCCCGTTCTAATCGCCCAGTTTATATTCCGGTTGAAATTTTATGCTATTTATACAGAAAAGTGTTCCTAAGGATACATTAAAAAGGATGTTTGATTGTTCTTGGACAAGTTTAAGGGAAGGAGGTTCTCACATGGCCCCGTCCATCGTCCCTTTGATGCAGGGAAGTTGTCCCGTCCCCTTAGCAGAAAAACACCCCCAAAGCATAATGTTTCCACCTTCATGTTTGATGGGGGGGATGGTGTTCTTGGGGTCATAGGCAGCATTCCTCTTCCTCCAAACACGGCGAGTTGAGTTGATGCCAAAGAGATCCATTTTGGTCTCATCTGACCACAACACTTTCACCCAGTTCTCCTCTGAATCATTCAGATGTTCAATGGCAAACTTCAGACGGGCATGTATATGTGCTTTCTTGAGCAGGGGACCTTGCATGCACTGCAGGATTTCAGTCCTTCACGGCGTAGTGTGTTACCAATTGTTTTCTTGGTGACTATGGTCCCAGCTGCCTTGAGATCATTGACAAGATCCCCCCGTGTTGGGTGTCCTGTGTGAATTTAAGTATGCTCCTTCTAATTCTCTCTCTCGCTCTCTCTCTTTCTACTCTCGGAGGTCCTGAGCCCTAGAACCATGCCTCAGGACTACCTGGAATGATGACCCCAGTCCACCTGGTCGTGCTGTTGCTCCAGTTTCAACTGTTCTGCCTGTGGCTATTGAACCCTGACCTGTTCACCAGACGTGCTACCTTGTCCTGGACCTGCTGTTTTTGACTCTTTCTCTCTACCGCACCTGCTGTCTCTAACTCTGAATGATCGGCTATATAAAGCCAACTGACATTTACTCCTGAGGTGCTGATCTGTTGCACCCTCTATGACCACTGTGATTAATATGATTTGACCCTGCTGATCCTCAATGAATAATTTAACATATTGGCCATGTACTGTTATAATCTCCACCCGGCACAGCCAGAAGAGGACTGGCCACCTCTCAGAGCCTGGTTCCTCTCTAGGTTTCATCCTAGGATCCTTCGTTTCTAGGGACTTTTTCCTAGCCACCAAGCTCTACATCTGCATTGCCTGCTGTTTGGGGGTTTAGGCTTGGTTTCTGTATTGCAAGCAGTAAAATTTGATTTAAAAAACACCTTATGGAACAGCGTGGACTGTGAAGCAAGACAAATATTGGCGCATACACACACGCATACACACATACACACAATAACATACGCACTATACATACACATGGATGTAGTACTGTAGATATGTGGTAGTGGTGGAGTAGGGGCCTGAGGGCACACAGTGTGTTGTGAAATCTGTGAATGTATTGTAATATTTTTTCAATTGTATAAACTGCCTTAATTTTGCTGGACCCCAGGATTAATAGCTGCTGCTTTGGCAGGAACTAATGGGGATCCATAATAAACCCCAGGAAGAGTAGCTGCTGCTGTGGCAGGAACTAATGGGGATCCATAATAAACCCCAGGAAGAGTAGCTGCTGCTGTGGCAGGAACTAAATGGGGATCCATAATAAACCCCAGCAAGAGTAGCTGCTGCTGTGGCTGGAACTAATGGGGATCCATAATAAACTCCAGGAAGAGTAGCTGCTGCCTTGGCAGGAACTAATGGGGATTCATAATTAATCCCAGGAAGAGTAGCTGCTGCCTTGGCAGGATCTAATGGGGATCCATAATAAACCCCAGGAAGAGTTGCTGCTGCTTTGGCAGGAACTAATGGGGATCCTTAATAAACCCCAGGAAGAGTAGCTGCTGCCTTAGCAGGAACTAATGAGGATCCCTAATAAACCCCAGGAAGAGTAGCTGCTGTTTTGGCAGGAACTAATGGGGATCCATAATTAACCCCAGGAAGAGTAGCTGCTGCCTTGGCAGGAACTAATGGGGATCCATAATAAACCCCAGGAAGAGTAGCTGCTGTTTTGGCAGGAACTAATGGGGATCCATAATAAACTCCAGGAAGAGTAGCTGCTGCTTTGTCAGGAACTAATGGGGAGCCATAATAAACTCCAGGAAGAGTAGCTGCTGCCTTGGCAGGAACTAATGGGGATTCATAATTAATCCCAGGAAGAGTAGCTGCTGCCTTGGCAGGATCTAATGGGGATCCATAATAAACCCCAGGAAGAGTTACTGCTGCTTTGGCAGGAACTAAATGGGGATCCTTAATAAACCCCAGGAAGAGTAGCTGCTGCTGTGGCTGGAACTAATGGGGCTCCATAATAAACCCCAGGAAGAGTAGCTGCTGCCTTGGCAGGAACTAATGGGGATCCATAATTAACCCCAGGAAGAGTAGCTGCTGCCTTGGCAGGAACTAATGGGGATCCATAATAAACCCCAGGAAGAGTAGCTGCTGTTTTGGCAGGAACTAATGGGGATCCATAATAAACCCCAGGAAGAGTAGCTGCTGCCTTGGCAGGAACTAATGGGTATCCATGATAAATACAGATACCTTTTTGACATCGGTTGATATGAAAAATGGCTTTATAAATACTTTTGATTGATAAACAATTAAATCAAATTTTATTTGTCACATACACATGGTTAGCAGATGTTAATGCGAGTGTAGCGAAATGCTTGTGCTTCTAGTTCCGATCATGCAGTAGTATCTAACAAGTAATCTAACAAATTCACAACAACTACCTTATACACACAAGAGTAAAGGAATGAATACGAGTATGTACATATAAATATATGGATGAGCGATGGCTGACCGGCATAGGCAAGATGCAGTAGATGGTATGGAGTACAGTATATACACATATATATATGAGATGAGTTGGAGGATATGTAAACATTATATAAATGGCATTGTTTAAAGTGGCTAGTGATACATTATTTCATCCAATTATAATTATTAAAGTGGCTAGAGATTTGGGTCGATGGCCGAACGGCATAGGCAAGATACAGTAGATGGTTTAGAGTACAGTGTATACATTTGATATGAGTATGTCGGATACGTAAACATTATATACAAAATTGTTTAAAGTGGCTAGTGATACATTGTTACATCCAATTCCTATGTTTAAAGTGGCTAGAGATTTAAGTCAGTATGTTGGCAGCAGCCACACAATGTTAGTGATGGCTGTTTAACAGTCTGATGGCCTTGAGGTAGAAGCTGTTTTTCAGTCTCTCGGTCCCAGCTTTGATGCACCTGTACTGACCTCGCCTTCTGGATGATAGCGGGGTGAACAGGCAGTGGCTCGGGTGATTGTTGTCCTTGATGATCTTTTTTGGCCTTCCTGTGACATCGGGTGGTGTAGGTGTCCTGGAGGGCAGGTAGTTTACCCCCCCCGGTGATGCGTTGTGCAATCCTCACTACCCTCTGGAGAGCCTTACGGTTGTGGGTGGAGCAGTTGCCGTACCAGGCGGTGATACAGCCCGACAGGATGCTCTCGATTGTGCATCTGTAAAAGTTTGTGAGTGATTTTGGTGACAAGCCGAATTTCTTCAGCCTCCTGAGGTTGAAGAGGCGCTGTTGCGCCTTCTTCACCACGCTGTCTGTGTGGGTGGACCAATTCAGTTTGTCCGTGATGTGTACGCCGAGGAACTTAAAACTTTCCACCTTCTCCACTACTGTCCCCTCGATGTGGATAGGGGGGGTGCTCCCTCTCCTGTTTCCTGAAGTCCACGATCATCTCCTTTGTTTTGCTGACATTGAGTGAGAGGTTATTTTCCTGACACCACACTCCGAGGGCCCTCACCTCCTCTCTGTAGGCCGTCTCGTCGTTGTTGGTAATCAAGCCTACCACTGTAGTGTCGTAGCAAACTTGATGATTGAGTTAGATGCGTGCTTGTCCACTCAGTCATGGCCCCTTGTGGGGCCCCAGTGTTGAGGATCAGCGGGGTGGAGATGTTGTTTCCTACCCTCACCACCTGGGACCGGCCCGTCAGGAAGTCCAGGACCCAGTTGCACAGGGCTGGGTCGAGACCCAGGGTCTCGAGCTTAATGACGAGCTTGGAGGGAACTATGGTGTTAAATGCTGAGCTGTTAGTTCGTGTTCGTGTTTTCCCCTATACAGTTAGCCGAAAATAACCTTTAGTTCGTATTTTCCCTTTACAGTTTGCAGACACAAATCTTTAGTTCGTATTTTCCCTTTACAGTTTGCAGACACTAACCTTTAGTCTCAATTGCTTGGGCATTGTACGCTTTGCTTGGGCATTGTACGCCTTTTGCATGATGGCTGGTTTGTGCTTTCATGAAAATCCCTCATGTTGATCAGGTTGGCTTTAAGGTCAAAATTGTACCATTGACCACAAGTAGTACAACCCAGTGGTCACTAGCTACAGTATGGACCTGTGATGGTTCTTGCCCGTCCTCCATGCAATTCACAGCGCCCACGAACAAATCACTTTGTTCATTCTCCCCCATTTCAATGGTGTGAACATTTTGTCTCCTATACCTGTCCTTTCCAAAACATTTCCCCCTTGCAGTTCTTCTTTCTCCATAATCAGGGCACTTCCTGGCCTGGTGCCACACCTGTTACAATCTTATTTCCTGTGACTCCTTTGGTCAAAATCATATTGCATGTGATTCCTTTGCTCATACTGCCCCCTTGTGTCCTTGTCTACATAATCCACTGCTGAGCTTTCTCCCTCCAAAGCAGTGTTTGCTGGTTGAACTAAAGGTTTTAATATACAATTCTGCCAGCTCATTCGCATTACATATTTTTACTGAATTTTCCAAATGCAACTCACTTTCCCGCAGCAATCTTTCTCTAACTCTGGAGTCATTTACACCAAACACAATCTGATCTCTAAGCATCGATGAGGTTTGGTCTACAAATTACACATAGCTGCTTTTATTTCAAATCCGTAGGAAAGACGTCAAACCTTTCAGCTTACTGTTGTACACGACAGCGAAACATATAACACCCATATGTCTCGTTCTTCTTAGGTGAACAATATGCATCAAACTAATTCAGTACCTCCACAAACTCCTGGGTCAGCTTTAGTGGTAGCAGATGCCCTCTCAAAGTGAGTACAATAGATACTAGACATGAGTACAATAGATACTAGTACTCTAGACATGGGAACAATAGATACTAGTACCCTAGACATGAGTACACAAGATACTAGTACTCTAGACATGGGAACAATAGATACTAGACATAAGTACTATATGGTAGTAACCTAGAAATAAGAACACTATATACTAGTACCCTAGACATGAGTACACTCTATACTAGTACCCTAGACAAGAGTATACTAGATACTAGACATGAGTCCAATAGATACTAGTACCCTAGACATGAGTACACTAGATACTAGTACCCTAGACATGAGTACACCAGATACTAGTACCTTAGACATGAGTCCACTAGATACTAGTATTCTAGACATGAGTCCACTAGATACTAGTACTCTAGACATGAGCCCACTAGATACTACTACTCTAGACATGAGCCCACTAGATACTGGTACTATAGACATGGGAACAATAGATACTTGTACCCTAGATTTGAGTACACTAGATACTAGTACCCTAAATATGAGTACACTAGATAGTAGTACACTAGATATGAGTCCACTAGATACTAGAACCATAGACATGAGAACACTTGATTCTACACATGAGTTAACTAGAAACTAGTAGCCTAATCATGAGTACACTATATGGTAGTACCCTAGACATAAGAACACTATATACTAGTACCCTAGACATGAGTCCACTAGATACTAGTACCCTAGACATGAGTACACTAGATACTAGTATCCTAGACATGATTACACTCTATACTAGTACCCTAGACATGAGTACACTAGATACTAGAAATGAGTCCAATAGATACTAGTGCCCTAGACATGATTACACTATATGGTAGTAACCTAGAAATAAGAACACTATATACTAGTACCCTAGACATGAGTACACTAGATACTAGAAATGAGTCCAATAGATACTAGTGCCCTAGACATGATTACACTATATGGTAGTAACCTAGAAATAAGAACACTATATACTAGTACCCTAGACATGAGTACACTCTATACTAGTACCCTAGACAAGAGTACACTAGATACTAGAAATGAGTCCAATAGATACTAGTGCCCTAGACATGAGTACACTATATGGTAGTAACCTAGAAATAAGAACACTATATACTACTACTCTAGACATGAGTCCATTAGATACTGGTACTATAGACATGGGAACAATAGATACTTGTACCCTAGATTTGAGTACACTAGATACTAGTACCCTAAATATGAGTACACTAGATAGTAGTACACTAGATATGAGTACACTAGATACTAGAACCATAGACATGAGAACACTTGATTCTACACATGAGTTAACTAGAAACTAGTACCCTAATCATGAGTACACTATATACTAGTACCCTAGACATGAGTACACTAGAAACTAGTACCCTAGACAAGAGTACACTAGATACTAGAAATGAGTCCAATAGATACTAGTACCCTAGACATGAGTACACTATATGGTACACTAGGGCGGCAGGTAGCCTAGTGGTTAGAGCGTTGGACTTGTAACCGGATGGTTGCAAGTTCGAATACCCGAGCTGACAAGGAGAAAATCTGTCGTTCTGCCCCTGAACAAGGCAGTTAACCCACTGTTCCCCGGGCGCCGAACACGTGGATGTCGATTAAGGCAGCCCCCCGCACCTCTCTGATTCAGAGGGATTGGGTTAAATGCGGAAGACACATTTCGGTTGAAGGCATTCGGTTGTACAACTGACTAATAATGGTGACTTTGACTTTGGTAGTAACCTAGAAATAAGAACAATATATACTAGTACCCTAGACATGAGTACACTCTATACTAGTACCCTAGACAAGAGTACACTAGATACTAGTACCCTAGACATGAGTACACTAGATACTAGTACCCTAGACATGAGTACACTAGATACTAGTACCCTAGACATGAGTACAAAAGATTAGTAGTACCCTACACATGAGTACACTAGATACTAGTACCCTAGACATGAGTACACTAGAAACTAGTACCCTAGACATGAGTACACTAGATACTAGTACCCTAGACATGAGTACACTAGAAACTAGTACCTTAGACATGAGTCCACTACATACTAGTACCCTAGACATGAGTACAATAAATACTAGTACCCTATCAATCAATCAATCAAATTTATTCATAAATCCCTTCTTACATCAGCTGATGTCACAGAGTGCTGTACAGAAACCCAGCCTAAAACCCCAAACAGCAAGTAATGCAGGTGTAGTAGCACGGTAGCTAGGAAAAACTCCCTAGACAGGCAGGAACCTAGGAAGAAACCTAGAGAGGAACCAGGCTATGAGGGGTGGCCAGTCCTCTTCTGGCTGTGCCGGGTGGAGATTATAACAGAACATGACCAAGATGTTCAAATGTTCATAGATGACCAGCAGGGTCAAATGATAATAAGCACAGTGGTTGTCGAGGGTGCAACAGGTCAGCACCTCATAGACGATCATTCAGAGTATCTCTACCGCTCCTGCTGTCACTAAACTGTAGCAGCAGCTCGACCAGGTGGACTGGGGACAGCAAGGAGTCATCAGGCCAGGTAGTCCTGATGCATGGTCCTAGGGCTCAGGTCCTCCGAGAGAGAGAAAGAAAGAAAGAAAGAAAGAAAGAAAGAAAGAGAGAAAGAAAGAAATAGAGAGAAAATTAGAGAGAGGGCATGCTTAAATTCACACAGGACACCGGAAAAGACAAGAAGATACTCCAGATATAACAAACGGACCCTAGCCCCCCGACACGTAAACTAGTGCAGCATAAATACTAGAGGCTGAGACAGGAGGGGTCGGGAGACACTGTGGCCCCGTCCGACGATACCCCCGGACAGGGCCAAACAGGCAAGATGTAACCCCACTCACTATGCCAAAGCACAGCCCCCACACCACTAGAGGGATATAAACAGACCACCAACTGACTACCTGAGACAAGGCTGAGTATAGCCCCCACACCACTAGAGGGATATAAACAGACCACCAACTGACTACCTGAGACAAGGCTGAGTATAGCCCCCACACCACTAGAGGGATATCAACAGACCACCAACTGACTACCTGAGACAAGGCTGAGTATAGCCCCCACACCACTAGAGTGATTTCAACAGACCACCAACTGACTACCTGAGACAAGGCTGAGTATAGCCCCCACACCACTAGAGGGATATCAACAGACCACCAACTGACTACCTGAGACAAGGCTGAGTATAGCCCCCAAAACACTAGAGGGATATCAACAGACCACCAACTGACTACCTGAGACAAGGCTGAGTATAGCCCCACACCACTAGAGGGATATCAACAGACCACCAACTGACTACTCCTGAGACAAGGCTGAGTATAGCCCCACACCACTAGAGGGATATCAACAGACCACCAACTGACTACCCTGAGACAAGGCTGAGTATAGCACCCACACCACTAGAGGGATATCAACAGACCACCAACTGACTACCTGAGACAAGGCTGAGTATAGCCCCCACACCACTAGAGGGATATCAACAGACCACCAACTGACTACTCCTGAGACATGGCTGAGTATAGCCCCACACCACTAGAGGGATATCAACACACCACCAACTGACTACCTGAGACAAGGCTGAGTATAGCCCCCACACCACTAGAGGGATATCAACAGACCACCAACTGACTACCTGAGACAAGGCTGAGTATAGCCCCACACCACTAGAGGGATATCAACAGACCACCAACTGACTACCCTGAGACATGGCTGAGTATAGCCCCCACACCACTAGAGGGATATCAACACACCACCAACTGACTACCCTGAGACACGGCTGAGTATAGCCCCGACACCACTAGAGGGATATCAACAGACCACCAACTGACTACCTGAGACAAGGCTGAGTATAGCACCCACACCACTAGAGGGATATCAACACACCACCAACTGACTACCTGAGACAAGGCTGAGTATAGCCCCCACACCACTAGAGGGATATCAACAGACCACCAACTGGCTACCTGAGACAAGGCTGAGTATAGCCCCCACACCACTAGAGGGATATCAACACACCACCAACTGACTACCCTGAGACAAGGCTGAGTATAGCCCCCACACCACTAGAGGGATATCAACACACCACCAACTGACTACCTGAGACAAGGCTGAGTATATCCCCCACACCACTAGAGGGATATCAACACACCACCAACTGACTACCTGAGACAAGGCTGAGTATAGCCCCCACACAACAAGAGGGATATCAACAGACCACCAACTGACTACCTGAGACAAGGCTGAGTATAGCCCCCACACCACTAGAGGGATATCAACAGACCACCAACTGACTACCCTGAGACATGGCTGAGTATAGCCCCCACACCACTAGAGGGATATCAACACACCACCAACTGACTACCCTGAGACAAGGCTGAGTATAGCCCCCACACCACTAGAGGTGTATCAACAGACCACCAACTGACTACCCTGAGACAAGGCTGAGTATAGGCCCCACACAACTAGAGGGACATCAAGAGACCACCAACTGACTACCCTGAGACAAGGCTGAGTATAGCCCCCACACCACTAGAGGGATGTCAACAGACCACCAACTGACTACCCTGAGACAAGGCTGAGTATAGCCCCCACACCACTAGAGGGATATCAACACACCACCAACTGACTACTCCTGAGACAAGGCTGAGTATAGCCCCCACACCACTAGAGGGATATCAACACACCACCAACTGACTACCCTGAGACATGGCTGAGTATAGCCCCCACACCACTAGAGGGATATCAACACACCACCAACTGACTACCTGAGACAAGGCTGAGTATAGCCCCCACACAACTAGAGGGATATCAACAGACCACCAACTGACTACCCTGAGACAAGGCTGAGTATAGCCCCACACCACTAGAGGGATATCAACACACCACCAACTGACTACTCCTGAGACAAGGCTGAGTATAGCCCCCACACCACTAGAGGGATATCAACACACCACCAACTGACTACCCTGAGACAAGGCTGAGTATAGCCCCACACCACTAGAGGGATATCAACAGACCACCAACTGACTACCTGAGACAAGGCTGAGTACAGCCCCCACACCACTAGAGGGATATCAACACACCACCAACTGACTACCTGAGACAAGGCTGAGTATAGCCCCCACACCACTAGAGGGATATCAACAGACCACCAACTGACTACCCTGAGACATGGCTGAGTATAGCCCCCAAACCACTAGAGGGATATCAACACACCACCAACTGACTACCCTGAGACATGGCTGAGTATAGCCCCCACACCACCAGAGGGATATCAACACACCACCAACTGACTACCCTGAGACAATGCTGAGTATAGCCCCCACACCACTAGAGGTATATCAACAGACCACCAACTGACTACCCTGAGACAAGGCTGAGTATAGGCCCCACACAACTAGAGGGACATCAAGAGACCACCAACTGACTACCCTGAGACATGGCTGAGTATAGCCCCCACACCACTAGAGGGATGTCAACAGACCACCAACTGACTACCCTGAGACAAGGCTGAGTATAGCCCCACACCACTAGAGGGATATCAACAGACCACCAACTGACTACCTTGAGACAAGGCTGAGTATAGCCCCACACCACTAGAGGGATATCAACAGTCCACCAACTGACTACCTTGAGACAAGGCTGAGTATAGCCCCCACACCACTAGAGGGATATCAACACACCACCAACTGACTACCCTGAGACAAGGCTGAGTATAGCCCCCACACCACTAGAGGGATATCAACACACCACCAACTGACTACCTGAGACAAGGCTGAGTATATCCCCCACACCACTAGAGGGATATCAACACACCACCAACTGACTACCTGAGACAAGGCTGAGTATAGCCCCCACACAACAAGAGGGATATCAACAGACCACCAACTGACTACCTGAGACAAGGCTGAGTATAGCCCCCACACCACTAGAGGGATATCAACAGACCACCAACTGACTACCCTGAGACATGGCTGAGTATAGCCCCCACACCACTAGAGGGATATCAACACACCACCAACTGACTACCCTGAGACAAGGCTGAGTATAGCCCCCACACCACTAGAGGTGTATCAACAGACCACCAACTGACTACCCTGAGACAAGGCTGAGTATAGGCCCCACACAACTAGAGGGACATCAAGAGACCACCAACTGACTACCCTGAGACAAGGCTGAGTATAGCCCCCACACCACTAGAGGGATGTCAACAGACCACCAACTGACTACTCCTGAGACAAGGCTGAGTATAGCCCCACACCACTAGAGGGATATCAACACACCACCAACTGACTACCCTGAGACAAGGCTGAGTATAGCCCCCACACCACTAGAGGGATATCAACACACCACCAACTGACTACCCTGAGACATGGCTGAGTATAGCCCCCACACCACTAGAGGGATATCAACACACCACCAACTGACTACCTGAGACAAGGCTGAGTATAGCCCCCACACAACTAGAGGGATATCAACAGACCACCAACTGACTACCCTGAGACAAGGCTGAGTATAGCCCCCACACCACTAGAGGGATATCAACACACCACCAACTGACTACCCTGAGACAAGGCTGAGTATAGCCCCACACCACTAGAGGGATATCAACACACCACCAACTGACTACCCTGAGACAAGGCTGAGTATAGCCCCCACACCACTAGAGGGATATCAACAGACCACCAACTGACTACCTGAGACAAGGCTGAGTACAGCCCCCACACCACTAGAGGGATATCAACACACCACCAACTGACTACCTGAGACAAGGCTGAGTATAGCCCCCACACCACTAGAGGGATATCAACAGACCACCAACTGACTACCCTGAGACATGGCTGAGTATAGCCCCCAAACCACTAGAGGGATATCAACACACCACCAACTGACTACCCTGAGACATGGCTGAGTATAGCCCCCACACCACCAGAGGGATATCAACACACCACCAACTGACTACCCTGAGACAATGCTGAGTATAGCCCCCACACCACTAGAGGTATATCAACAGACCACCAACTGACTACCCTGAGACAAGGCTGAGTATAGGCCCCACACAACTAGAGGGACATCAAGAGACCACCAACTGACTACCCTGAGACATGGCTGAGTATAGCCCCCACACCACTAGAGGGATGTCAACAGACCACCAACTGACTACCCTGAGACAAGGCTGAGTATAGCCCCCACACCACTAGAGGGATATCAACAGACCACCAACTGACTACCTTGAGACAAGGCTGAGTATAGCCCCCACACCACTAGAGGGATATCAACAGTCCACCAACTGACTACCTTGAGACAAGGCTGAGTATAGCCCCCACACCACTAGAGGGATATCAACACACCACCAACTGACTACCCTGAGACAAGGCCGAGTACAGCCCCCACACCACTAGAGGGATATCAACAGACCACCAACTGACTACCCTGAGACAAGGCTGAGTATAGCCCCCACACCACTAGAGGGATATCAACAGACCACCAACTGACTACCTGAGACAAGGCTGAGTATAGCCCCCACACCACTAGAGGGATATCAACACACCACCAACTGACTACCTGAGACAAGGCTGAGTATAGCCCCCACACCACTAGAGGGATATCAACACACCACCAACTGACTACCTGAGACAAGCCTGAGTATAGCCCCCACACCACTAGAGGGATATCAACAGACCACCAACTGACTACCCTGAGACATGGCTGAGTATAGCCCCCAAACCACTAGAGGGATATCAACACACCACCAACTGACTACCCTGAGACATGGCTGAGTATAGCCCCCACACCACCAGAGGGATATCAACACACCACCAACTGACTACCCTGAGACAAGGCTGAGTATAGCCCCCACACCACTAGAGGGATATCAACAGACCACCAACTGACTACCCTGAGACATGGCTGAGTATAGCCTCCAAACCACTAGAGGGATATCAACACACCACCAACTGACTACCCTGAGACATGGCTGAGTATAGCCCCCACACCACCAGAGGGATATCAACACACCACCAACTGACTACCTTGAGACAATGCTGAGTATAGCCCCCACACCACTAGAGGTATATCAACAGACCACCAACTGACTACCCTGAGACAAGGCTGAGTATAGGCCCCACACAACTAGAGGGACATCAAGAGACCACCAACTGACTACCCTGAGACATGGCTGAGTATAGCCCCCACACCACTAGAGGGATGTCAACAGACCACCAACTGACTACCCTGAGACAAGGCTGAGTATAGCCCCCACACCACTAGAGGGATATCAACAGACCACCAACTGACTACCTTGAGACAAGGCTGAGTATAGCCCCCACACCACTAGAGGGATATCAACAGTCCACCAACTGACTACCTTGAGACAAGGCTGAGTATAGCCCCCACACCACTAGAGGGATATCAACACACCACCAACTGACTACCCTGAGACAAGGCCGAGTACAGCCCCCACACCACTAGAGGGATATCAACAGACCACCAACTGACTACCCTGAGACAAGGCTGAGTATAGCCCCCACACCACTAGAGGGATATCAACAGACCACCAACTGACTACCTGAGACAAGGCTGAGTATAGCCCCACACCACTAGAGGGATATCAACACACCACCAACTGACTACCTGAGACAAGGCTGAGTATAGCCCCACACCACTAGAGGGATATCAACACACCACCAACTGACTACCTGAGACAAGCCTGAGTATAGCCCCCACACCACTAGAGGGATATCAACAGACCACCAACTGACTACCCTGGAGACATGGCTGAGTATAGCCCCCAAACCACTAGAGGGATATCAACACACCACCAACTGACTACCCTGAGACATGGCTGAGTATAGCCCCCACACCACCAGAGGGATATCAACACACCACCAACTGACTACTCCTGAGACAAGGCTGAGTATAGCCCCCACACCACTAGAGGTATATCAACAGACCACCAACTGACTACCCTGGAGACAAGGCTGAGTATAGGCCCCACACAACTAGAGGGACATCAAGAGACCACCAACTGACTACCCTGAGACATGGCTGAGTATAGCCCCCACACCACTAGAGGGATGTCAACAGACCACCAACTGACTACCCTGAGACAAGGCTGAGTATAGCCCCCACACCACTAGAGGGATATCAACAGACCACCAACTGACTACCTTGAGACAAGGCTGAGTATAGCCCCCACACCACTAGAGGGATATCAACAGACCACCAACTGACTACCTTGAGACAAGGCTGAGTATAGCCCCCACACCACTAGAGGGATATCAACACACCACCAACTGACTACCCTGAGACAAGGCCGAGTACAGCCCCCACACCACTAGAGGGATATCAACAGACCACCAACTGACTACCCTGAGACAAGGCTGAGTATAGCCCCCACACCACTAGAGGGATATCAACAGACCACCAACTGACTACCTGAGACAAGGCTGAGTATAGCCCCCACACCACTAGAGGGATATCAACACACCACCAACTGACTACCTGAGACAAGGCTGAGTATAGCCCCCACACCACTAGAGGGATATCAACACACCACCAACTGACTACCCTGAGACATGGCTGAGTATAGCCCCCACACCACTAGAGGGATATCAACACACCAAATCAAATCAAATCAAATCAAATTTTATTTGTCACATACACATGGTTAGCAGATGTTAATGCGAGTGTAGCGAAATGCTTGTGCTTCTAGTTCCGACCATGCAGTAGTATCTAACAAGTAATCTAACAAATTCACAACAACTACCTTATACACACAAGAGTAAAGGAATGAATACGAGTATGTACATATAAATATATGGATGAGCGATGGCTGACCGGCATAGGCAAGATGCAGTAGATGGTATGGAGTACAGTATATACACATATATATGAGATGAGTAATGTAGGATATGTAAACATTATATAAATGGCATTGTTTAAAGTGGCTAGTGATACATTATTTCATCCAATTATAATTATTAAAGTGGCTAGAGATTTGGGTCGATGACCGAACGGCATAGGCAAGATACAGTAGATGGTTTAGAGTACAGTGTATACATTTGATATGAGTATGTCGGATACGTAAACATTATATACAAAATTGTTTAAAGTGGCTAGTGATACATTTGTTACATCCAATTCCTATGTATAAAGTGGCTAGAGATTTAAGTCAGTATGTTGGCAGCAGCCACTCAATGTTAGTGATGGCTGTTTAACAGTCTGATGGCCTTGAGGTAGAAGCTGTTTTTCAGTCTCTCGGTCCCAGCTTTGATGCACCTGTACTGACCTCGCCTTCTGGATGATAGCGGGGTGAACAGGCAGTGGCTCGGGTGGTTGTTGTCCTTGATGATCTTTTTGGCCTTTCTGTGACATCGGGTGGTGTAGGTGTCCTGGAGGGCAGGTAGTTTAACCTCTGGTGATGCGTTGTGCAGTCCTCACTACCCTCTGGAGAGCCTTACGGTTGTGGGCGGAGCAGTTGCCGTACCAGGCGGTGATACAGCCCGACAGGATGCTCTCGATTGTGCATCTGTAAAAGTTTGTGAGTGATTTTGGTGACAAGCCAAATTTCTTCAGCCTCCTGAGGTTGAAGAGGCGCTGTTGCGCCTTCTTTACCACGCTGTCTGTGTGGGTGGACCAATTCAGTTTGTCCGTGATGTGTACGCCGAGGAACTTAAAACTTTCCACCTTCTCCACTACTGTCCCCTCGATGTGGATAGGGGGGTGCTCCCTCTCCTGTTTCCTGAAGTCCACGATCATCTCCTTTGTTTTGTTGACATTGAGTGAGAGGTTATTTTCCTGACACCACACTCCGAGGGCCCTCACCTCCTCTCTGTAGGCCGTCTCGTCGTTGTTGGTAATCAAGCCTACCACTGTAGTGTCGCCAGCAAACTTGATGATTGAGTTGGATGCGTGCTTGGCCACGCAGTCATGGGTAAACAGGGAGTACAGGAGAGGGCTGAGAACGCACCCTTGTGGGGCCCCAGTGTTGAGGATCAGCGGGGTGGAGATGTTGTTTCTACCCTCACCACCTGGGACCGCCCGTCAGGAAGTCCAGGACCCAGTTGCACAGGGCTGGGTCGAGACCCAGGGTCTCGAGCTTAATGACGAGCTTGGAGGGAACTATGGTGTTAAATGCTGAGCTGTAGTCGATGAACAGCATTCTTACATAAGTATTCCTCTTGTCCAGATGGGTTAGGGCAGTATGCAGTGTGATTGCGATTGCGCTGCCTGTGGACCTATTGGGACGGTAAGCAAATTGGAGTGGGTCCAGGGTGTCTGGCAGGATGGAGGTGATATGATCCTTGACTAATCTCTCAAAGCACTTCATGATGACGGAAGTGAGTGCTACGGGCGATAGTCATTTAGCTCAGTCACCTTAGCTTTCTTGGGAACAGGAACAATGGTGGCCCTCTTGAAGCATGTGGGAACAGCAGACTGGGATAGGGACTGATTGAATATGTCCGTAAACACACCAGCCAGCTGGTCTGCGATGCTCTGAGGACACGGCCAGGATGCCATCTGGGCCGGCAGCCTTGCGAGGGTTAACACATTTAAATGTTTTTCTCACATTGGCTGCGGTGAAGGTGAGCCCGCAGGTTTTGGTAGCGGGCCGTGTCGGTGGCACTGTATTGTCCTCAAAGCGAGCAAAGAAGTTGTTTAGTTTGTCTGGGAGCAGGACGCCATGGTCCGCGACGGGCTGGTTTTCTTTTGTAGTCCGTGATTGACTGTAGACCCTGCCACATTCCTCTTGTGTCTGAGCCATTGAATTGTGACTCTACTTTGTCTCTATATTGACGCTTAGCTTGTTTGATTGCCTTGCGGAGGGAGTAGCTGCACTGTTTGTATTCAGTCATGTTTCCGGTAGCCTTTACCTGGTTAAAGCAGTGGTTCGCGCTTTCAGTTTTGGCGCGAATGCTGCCATCAATCCATGGTTTCTGGTTGGGGAAGGTTTTGATATTTGCTATGGGTACAACATCACCAATGCATTTGCTAATAAACTCGCCACCGAATCAGCGATACATCAATGTTGTTGTCAGATGCTATCCGAACATATCCCAGTCCACGTGCTCAAGCAATCTTGCAGCATGGAATCAGATTGGTCGGACCAGCGTTGAACAGACCTGAGAACGGGCGTTTCCTGTTTTAGTTTCTGTTTGTAGGCTGGGAGCAACAAAATGGAGTCATGGTCAGACTTGCCGAAAGGAGGGCGGAGAATAGCCTTGTATGCATCACGGAAGTTGGAATAACAGTGGTCCAGGATTTTACCAGCCCGGTGGCACATTCGATATGCTGGTAAAATTTCGGGAGCCTTGTTCTTAAATTAGCCTTATTAAAATCCCCAGCCACAATAAATGCAGCCTCAGGATATGTGGTTTCCAGTTTACATAGAGTCCGATGAATTTCTTTCAGTGCCGTCGATGTATCAGCTTGAGGGGATGTACACGGCTGTGATTATAATCGAAGAGAATTCTCTTGGTAGATAATGCGGTCTGCATTTGATTGTAAGGAATTCTATGTCAGGTGAACAAAAGGACTTGAGTTCCTGTATGTTGTTATGATCACACCACGCCTCGTTAATCATAAGACACACACCCCGCCTCTTCTTCTTACCAGAGAGATGTTTGTTTCTGTCAGCGCGATGCGTGGAGAAACCAGGTGGCTGTACCGACTCTGATAACGTGTCCTGAGTGAGCCATGTTTCCGTGAAGCAAAGAACGTTGCAGTCTCAATGTCTCTCTGAAAGGCAACCCTCGATCGGATTTCGTCTACTTTGTTGTCAAGAGACTGTACATTGGCGATTAAAATACTCGGGAGAGGTGCACGATGCGCCCGTCGACGTAGCTTGACCAAAAGACCGGCGCTTTCCCTCTTCTCCGGCGCCGCCGTTGTTTTGAGTAGCCACGTGCATATCCAGTCTGTTGTTGTGTTTGGGTTAACGAAAGGAGAATCCTCTTTGGGAAAGTCGTATTCCTGGTCGTAATGTTGGTAAGTTGACGTTGCTCTTATATCCAATAGTTCCTCCCGGTTGTATGTAATAAAACTTAATATTTTCCGGGTAACAATGTAAGAAGTAATACATAAAAAAACAAAATACTGCATGGTTTCCTGAGAACGTGAAGCGAGGCTGCCATCTCTGTCGGCGCCGGAAGTAGAAGACTCACCACCAACTGACCACCACCAACTGACTACCTGAGACAAGGCTGAGTATAGCCCCCACACAACTAGAGGGATATCAACAGACCACCAACTGACTACCCTGAGACAAGGCTGAGTATAGCCCCCACACCACTAGAGGGATATCAACACACCACCAACTGACTACCCTGAGACAAGGCTGAGTATAGCCCCCACACCACTAGAGGGATATCAACACACCACCAACTGACTACCCTGAGACAAGGCTGAGTATAGCCCCACACCACTAGAGGGATATCAACAGACCACCAACTGACTACTCCTGAGACAAGGCTGAGTATAGCCCCCACACCACTAGAGGGATATCAACAGACCACCAACTGACTACCTGAGACAAGGCTGAGTACAGCCCCCACACCACAAGAGGGATATCAACACACCACCAACTGACTACCTGAGACAAGGCTGAGTATAGCCCCACACCACTAGAGGGATATCAACAGACCACCAACTGACTACCCTGGAGACATGGCTGAGTATAGCCCCACACCACTAGAGGGATATCAACAGACCACCAACTGACTACCCTGAGACAAGGCTGAGTATAGCCCCCAAACCACTAGAGGGATATCAACACACCACCAACTGACTACTCCTGAGACATGGCTGAGTATAGCCCCCACACCACCAGAGGGATATCAACACACCACCAACTGACTACCCTGAGACAAGGCTGAGTATAGCCCCACACCACTAGAGGTATATCAACAGACCACCAACTGACTACCCTGAGACAAGGCTGAGTATAGGCCCCACACAACTAGAGGGACATCAAGAGACCACCAACTGACTACCCTGAGACAAGGCTGAGTATAGCCCCCACACCACTAGAGGGATGTCAACAGACCACCAACTGACTACCCTGAGACAAGGCTGAGTATAGCCCCCACACCACTAGAGGGATATCAACAGACCACCAACTGACTACCTTGAGACAAGGCTGAGTATAGCCCCCACACCACTAGAGGGATATCAACAGACCACCAACTGACTACCTTGAGACAAGGCTGAGTATAGCCCCCACACCACTAGAGGGATATCAACACACCACCAACTGACTACCCTGAGACAAGGCCGAGTACAGCCCCCACACCACTAGAGGGATATCAACAGACCACCAACTGACTACCCTGAGACAAGGCTGAGTATAGCCCCCACACCACTAGAGGGATATCAACAGACCACCAACTGACTACCCTGAGACAAGGCTGAGTATAGCCCCCACACCACTAGAGGGATATCAACAGACCACCAACTGACTACCTGAGACAAGGCTGAGTATAGCCCCGACACCACTAGAGGGATATCAACGGACCAGCAACTGACTACCCTGAGACATGGCTGAGTATAGCCCCCACACCACTAGAGGGATATCAACACACCACCAACTGACTACCCTGAGACAAGGCTGAGTATAGCCCCCACACCACTAGAGGGATATCAACAGACCACCAACTGGCTACCTGAGACAAGGCTGAGTATAGCCCCCACACCACGAGAGGGATATCAACAGACCACCAACTGACTTCCCTGAGACAAGGCTGAGTATAGCCCCCACACCACTAGAGGGATATCAACACACCACCAACTGACTACCCTGAGACATGGCTGAGTATAGCCCCCACACCACTAGAGGGATATCAACACACCACCAACTGACTACCTGAGACAAGGCTGAGTATAGCCCCACACCACTAGAGGGATATCAACAGACCACCAACTGACTACCCTGAGACAAGGCTGAGTATAGCCCCCACACCACTAGAGGGATATCAACACACCACCAACTGACTACCCTGAGACAAGGCTGAGTATAGCCCCCACACCACTAGAGGGATATCAACACACCACCAACTGACTACCCTGAGACAAGGCTGAGTATAGCCCCCACACCACTAGAGGGATATCAACAGACCACCAACTGACTACCCTGAGACAAGGCTGAGTATAGCCCCCACACCACTAGAGGGATATCAACAGACCACCAACTGACTACCTGAGACAAGGCTGAGTACAGCCCCCACACCACTAGAGGGATATCAACACACCACCAACTGACTACCTGAGACAAGGCTGAGTATAGCCCCCACACCACTAGAGGGATATCAACAGACCACCAACTGACTACCCTGAGACATGGCTGAGTATAGCCCCCAAACCACTAGAGGGATATCAACACACCACCAACTGACTACCCTGAGACATGGCTGAGTATAGCCCCCACACCACCAGAGGGATATCAACACACCACCAACTGACTACCCTGAGACAAGGCTGAGTATAGCCCCCACACCACTAGAGGTATATCAACAGACCACCAACTGACTACCCTGAGACAAGGCTGAGTATAGGCCCCACACCACTAGAGGGACATCAAGAGACCACCAACTGACTACCCTGAGACAAGGCTGAGTATAGCCCCCACACCACTAGAGGGATATCAACAGACCACCAACTGACTACCCTGAGACAAGGCTGAGTATAGCCCCCACACCACTAGAGGGATGTCAACAGACCACCAACTGACTACCCTGAGACAAGGCTGAGTATAGCCCCCACACCACTAGAGGGATATCAACAGACCACCAACTGACTACTCCTGAGACAAGGCTGAGTATAGCCCCCACACCACTAGAGGGATATCAACAGACCACCAACTGACTACCCTGAGACATGGCTGAGTATAGCCCCCACACCACTAGAGGGATATCAACACACCACCAACTGACTACCCTGAGACAAGGCTGAGTATAGCCCCCACACCACTAGAGGGATATCAACACACCACCAACTGACTACCCTGAGACAAGGCTGAGTATAGCCCCCACACCACTAGAGGGATATCAACAGACCACCAACTGACTACCCTGAGACAAGGCTGAGTATAGCCCCCACACCACTAGAGGGATATCAACAGACCACCAACTGACTTCCTGAGACAAGGCTGAGTATAGCCCCACACCACTAGAGGGATATCAACAGACCACCAACTGACTACCCTGAGACATGGCTGAGTATAGCCCCCACACCACTAGAGGGATATCAACACACCACCAACTGACTACCTGAGACAAGGCTGAGTATAGCCCCACACCACTAGAGGGATATCAACAGACCACCAACTGACTACCCTGAGACAAGGCTGAGTATAGCCCCCACACCACTAGAGGGATATCAACACACCACCAACTGACTACCCTGAGACAAGGCTGAGTATAGCCCCCACACCACTAGAGGGATATCAACACACCACCAACTGACTACCCTGAGACAAGGCTGAGTATAGCCCCCACACCACTAGAGGGATATCAACAGACCACCAACTGACTACCTGAGACAAGGCTGAGTACAGCCCCCACACCACTAGAGGGATATCAACACACCACCAACTGACTACCTGAGACAAGGCTGAGTATAGCCCCCACACCACTAGAGGGATATCAACAGACCACCAACTGACTACCCTGAGACATGGCTGAGTATAGCCCCCACACCACTAGAGGGATATCAACACACCACCAACTGACTACCTGAGACAAGGCTGAGTATAGCCCCACACCACTAGAGGGATATCAACACACCACCAACTGACTACTCCTGAGACAAGGCTGAGTATAGCCCCACACCACTAGAGGGATATCAACAGACCACCAACTGACTACCCTGAGACAAGGCTGAGTATAGCCCCCACACCACTAGAGGGATATCAACAGACCACCAACTGACTACCTGAGACAAGGCTGAGTACAGCCCCCACACCACTAGAGGGATATCAACACACCACCAACTGACTACCTGAGACAAGGCTGAGTATAGCCCCACACCACTAGAGGGATATCAACAGACCACCAACTGACTACCCTGAGACATGGCTGAGTATAGCCCCAAACCACTAGAGGGATATCAACACACCACCAACTGACTACCCTGAGACATGGCTGAGTATAGCCCCACACCACCAGAGGGATATCAACACACCACCAACTGACTACCCTGAGACAAGGCTGAGTATAGCCCCCACACCACTAGAGGTATATCAACAGACCACCAACTGACTACCCTGAGACAAGGCTGAGTATAGGCCCCACACCACTAGAGGGACATCAAGAGACCACCAACTGACTACCCTGAGACAAGGCTGAGTATAGCCCCACACCACTAGAGGGATATCAACAGACCACCAACTGACTACCCTGAGACAAGGCTGAGTATAGCCCCCACACCACTAGAGGGATGTCAACAGACCACCAACTGACTACCCTGAGACAAGGCTGAGTATAGCCCCCACACCACTAGAGGGATATCAACAGACCACCAACTGACTACCCTGAGACAAGGCTGAGTATAGCCCCCACACCACTAGAGGGATATCAACAGACCACCAACTGACTAACCTGAGACATGGCTGAGTATAGCCCCCACACCACTAGAGGGATATCAACACACCACCAACTGACTACCCTGAGACAAGGCTGAGTATAGCCCCCACACCACTAGAGGGATATCAACACACCACCAACTGACTACCCTGAGACAAGGCTGAGTATAGCCCCCACACCACTAGAAAGATATAAACAGACCACCAACTGACTACCCTGAGACAAGGCTGAGTATAGCCCCCACACCACTAGAGGGATATCAACAGACCACCAACTGACTTCCTGAGACAAGGCTGAGTATAGCCCCACACCACTAGAGGGATATCAACAGACCACCAACTGACTACTCCTGAGACATGGCTGAGTATAGCCCCACACCACTAGAGGGATATCAACACACCACCAACTGACTACCTGAGACAAGGCTGAGTATAGCCCCCACACCACTAGAGGGATATCAACAGACCACCAACTGACTACCCTGAGACAAGGCTGAGTATAGCCCCCACACCACTAGAGGGATATCAACACACCACCAACTGACTACCCTGAGACAAGGCTGAGTATAGCCCCCACACCACTAGAGGGATATCAACACACCACCAACTGACTACCCTGAGACAAGGCTGAGTATAGCCCCCACACCACTAGAGGGATATCAACAGACCACCAACTGACTACCTGAGACAAGGCTGAGTACAGCCCCCACACCACTAGAGGGATATCAACACACCACCAACTGACTACCTGAGACAAGGCTGAGTATAGCCCCCACACCACTAGAGGGATATCAACAGACCACCAACTGACTACCCTGAGACATGGCTGAGTATAGCCCCCACACCACTAGAGGGATATCAACACACCACCAACTGACTTCCCTGAGACAAGGCTGAGTATAGCCCCCACACCACTAGAGGGATATCAACACACCACCAACTGACTACCCTGAGACAAGGCTGAGTATAGCCCCCACACCACTAGAGGGATATCAACAGACCACCAACTGACTACCCTGAGACAAGGCTGAGTATAGCCCCCACACCACTAGAGGGATATCAACAGACCACCAACTGACTTCCTTGAGACAAGGCTGAGTATAGCCCCCACACCACTAGAGGGATATCAACAGACCACCAACTGACTACCCTGAGACATGGCTGAGTATAGCCCCCACACCACTAGAGGGATATCAACACACCACCAACTGACTACCTGAGACAAGGCTGAGTATAGCCCCCACACCACTAGAGGGATATCAACAGACCACCAACTGACTACCCTGAGACAAGGCTGAGTATAGCCCCCACACCACTAGAGGGATATCAACACACCACCAACTGACTACCCTGAGACAAGGCTGAGTATAGCCCCCACACCACTAGAGGGATATCAACACACCACCAACTGACTACCCTGAGACAAGGCTGAGTATAGCCCCCACAACACTAGAGGGATATCAACAGACCACCAACTGACTACCCTGAGACAAGGCTGAGTATAGCCCCCACACCACTAGAGGGATATCAACAGACCACCAACTGACTACCTGAGACAAGGCTGAGTACAGCCCCCACACCACTAGAGGGATATCAACACACCACCAACTGACTACCTGAGACAAGGCTGAGTATAGCCCCCACACCACTAGAGGGATATCAACAGACCACCAACTGACTACCCTGAGACATGGCTGAGTATAGCCCCCACACCACTAGAGGGATATCAACACACCACCAACTGACTACCCTGAGACAAGGCTGAGTATAGCCCCAACACCACTAGAGGGATATCAACACACCACCAACTGACTACCCTGAGACAAGGCTGAGTATAGCCCCACACCACTAGAGGGATATCAACAGACCACCAACTGACTACCCTATCCCCACACCACTCTGACTGACTCTTGAGACAAGGCTGAGTATAGCCCCACACCACTAGAGGGATATCAACAGACCACCAACTGACTACCCTGAGACATGGCTGAGTATAGCCCCCACACCACTAGAGGGATATCAACACACCACCAACTGACTACCTGAGACAAGGCTGAGTATAGCACACCACTAGAGGGATATCAACAGACCACCAACTGACTACCCTGAGACAAGGCTGAGTATAGCCCCACACCACTAGAGGGATATCAACACACCACCAACTGACTACCCTGAGACAAGGCTGAGTATAGCACACCACTAGAGGGATATCAACACACCACCAACTGACTACCCTGAGACAAGGCTGAGTATAGCCCCCACAACACTAGAGGATATCAACAGACCACCAACTGACTACCCTGAGACAAGGCTGAGTATAGCCCCCACACCACTAGAGGGATATCAACAGACCACCAACTGACTACCTGAGACAAGGCTGAGTACAGCCCCACACCACTAGAGGGATATCAACACACCACCAACTGACTACCTGAGACAAGGCTGAGTATAGCCCCACACCACTAGAGGGATATCAACAGACCACCAACTGACTACTCCTGAGACATGGCTGAGTATAGCCCCACACCACTAGAGGGATATCAACACACCACCAACTGACTACCCTGAGACAAGGCTGAGTATAGCCCCAACACCACTAGAGGGATATCAACACACCACCAACTGACTACCCTGAGACAAGGCTGAGTATAGCCCCCACACCACTAGAGGGATATCAACAGACCACCAACTGACTACCCTGAGACAAGGCTGAGTATAGCCCCCACACCACTAGAGGGATATCAACAGACCACCAACTGACTACCTGAGACAAGGCTGAGTACAGCCCCCACACCACAAGAGGGATATCAACACACCACCAACTGACTACCTGAGACAAGGCTGAGTATAGCCCCCACACCACTAGAGGGATATCAACAGACCACCAACTGACTACCCTGAGACATGGCTGAGTATAGCCCCCACACCACTAGAGGGATATCAACAGACCACCAACTGACTACCCTGAGACAAGGCTGAGTATAGCCCCCAAACCACTAGAGGGATATCAACACACCACCAACTGACTACCCTGAGACATGGCTGAGTATAGCCCCCACACCACCAGAGGGATAGCCCCCCGCACCTCTCTGATTCAGAGGGGTTGGGTTAAATGCGGAAGACACATTTCGGTTGAAGGCATTCGGTTGTACAACTGACTAATAATGGTGACTTTGACTTTGACTTTGACTTTGACACCACCAACTGACTACCCTGAGACAAGGCTGAGTATAGCCCCCACACCACTAGAGGTATATCAACAGACCACCAACTGACTACCCTGAGACAAGGCTGAGTATAGGCCCCACACAACTAGAGGGACATCAAGAGACCACCAACTGACTACCCTGAGACAAGGCTGAGTATAGCCCCACACCACTAGAGGGATGTCAACAGACCACCAACTGACTACCCTGAGACAAGGCTGAGTATAGCCCCACACCACTAGAGGGATATCAACAGACCACCAACTGACTACCTTGAGACAAGGCTGAGTATAGCCCCCACACCACTAGAGGGATATCAACAGACCACCAACTGACTACCTTGAGACAAGGCTGAGTATAGCCCCACACCACTAGAGGGATATCAACACACCACCAACTGACTACCCTGAGACAAGGCCGAGTACAGCCCCCACACCACTAGAGGGATATCAACAGACCACCAACTGACTACCCTGAGACAAGGCTGAGTATAGCCCCACACCACTAGAGGGATATCAACAGACCACCAACTGACTACTCCTGAGACAAGGCTGAGTATAGCCCCACACCACTAGAGGGATATCAACAGACCACCAACTGACTACCTGAGACAAGGCTGAGTATAGCCTCGACACCACTAGAGGGATATCAACGGACCAGCAACTGACTACCCTGAGACATGGCTGAGTATAGCCCCACACCACTAGAGGGATATCAACACACCACCAACTGACTACCCTGAGACAAGGCTGAGTATAGCCCCACACCACTAGAGGGATATCAACAGACCACCAACTGGCTACCTGAGACAAGGCTGAGTATAGCCCCCACACCACGAGAGGGATATCAACAGACCACCAACTGACTTCCCTGAGACAAGGCTGAGTATAGCCCCCACACCACTAGAGGGATATCAACACACCACCAACTGACTACCCTGAGACATGGCTGAGTATAGCCCCCACACCACTAGAGGGATATCAACACACCACCAACTGACTACCTGAGACAAGGCTGAGTATAGCCCCCACACCACTAGAGGGATATCAACAGACCACCAACTGACTACCCTGAGACAAGGCTGAGTATAGCCCCACACCACTAGAGGGATATCAACACACCACCAACTGACTACCCTGAGACAAGGCTGAGTATAGCCCCCACACCACTAGAGGGATATCAACACACCACCAACTGACTACCCTGAGACAAGGCTGAGTATAGCCCCACACCACTAGAGGGATATCAACAGACCACCAACTGACTACCCTGAGACAAGGCTGAGTATAGCCCCCACACCACTAGAGGGATATCAACAGACCACCAACTGACTACCTGAGACAAGGCTGAGTACAGCCCCACACCACTAGAGGGATATCAACACACCACCAACTGACTACCTGAGACAAGGCTGAGTATAGCCCCCACACCACTAGAGGGATATCAACAGACCACCAACTGACTACCCTGAGACATGGCTGAGTATAGCCCCAAACCACTAGAGGGATATCAACACACCACCAACTGACTACCCTGAGACATGGCTGAGTATAGCCCCCACACCACCAGAGGGATATCAACACACCACCAACTGACTACCCTGAGACAAGGCTGAGTATAGCCCCCACACCACTAGAGGTATATCAACAGACCACCAACTGACTACCCTGAGACAAGGCTGAGTATAGGCCCCACACAACTAGAGGGACATCAAGAGACCACCAACTGACTACCCTGAGACAAGGCTGAGTATAGCCCCCACACCACTAGAGGGATATCAACAGACCACCAACTGACTACCCTGAGACAAGGCTGAGTATAGCCCCCACACCACTAGAGGGATGTCAACAGACCACCAACTGACTACCCTGAGACAAGGCTGAGTATAGCCCCCACACCACTAGAGGGATATCAACAGACCACCAACTGACTACCCTGAGACAAGGCTGAGTATAGCCCCCACACCACTAGAGGGATATCAACAGACCACCAACTGACTACCCTGAGACATGGCTGAGTATAGCCCCCACACCACTAGAGGGATATCAACACACCACCAACTGACTACTCTGAGACAAGGCTGAGTATAGCCCCCACACCACTAGAGGGATATCAACAGACCACCAACTGACTTCCCTGAGACAAGGCTGAGTATAGCCCCCACACCACTAGAGGGATATCAACAGACCACCAACTGACTACCCTGAGACAAGGCTGAGTATAGCCCCCACACCACTAGAGGGATATCAACAGACCACCAACTGACTACCTGAGACAAGGCTGAGTATAGCCCCACACCACTAGAGGGATATCAACAGACCACCAACTGACTACCTGAGACAAGGCTGAGTATAGCACCCACACCACTAGAGGGATATCAACAGACCACCAACTGACTACCCTGAGACAAGGCTGAGTATAGCCCCCACACCACTAGAGGGATATCAACAGACCACCAACTGACTACCTGAGACAAGGCTGAGTATAGCCCCCACACCACTAGAGGGATATCAACAGACCACCAACTGACTACCTGAGACAAGGCTGAGTATAGCACCCACACCACTAGAGGGATATCAACAGACCACCAACTGACTACCCTGAGACAAGGCTGAGTATAGCCCCCACACCACTAGAGGGATATCAACAGACCACCAACTGACTACCCTGAGACAAGGCCGAGTACAGCCCCCACACCACTAAAGGGATATCAACAGACCACCAACTGACTACCCTGAGACAAGGCTGAGTATAGCCCCACACCACTAGAGGGATATCAACAGACCACCAACTGGGAGGGTTTGGCCGGGAGGCTTAACTTGGTTCACCAAGCTCTATTTTTTGTTGATTATTTTATTAAACTTTTATTTAACTAGGCAAGTCAAATTCTTATTTACAATGACAGCCTACCCCCCCTGCCAATCAGGCAATATTTTTTGTCTTATTACATACAGCCGGAAATAACTTTTGGATGTCAGAGTGACGAGATTGGCATTACGACCAGGAACACGATTTTCACGAATTGGATCCTTTGTTTGTACCTCGTAGGGCAAATGGACTTATTCACACCATCCACCGCTTCCGAGTATATTACTCACTAATGTTCAGTCTCTGGATACTAAAGTAGACAAGCTCAGGGCGAGTATCTCCTTCCAGAGAGACTTCAAAGATTGTAACATACTCTGTTTCACGGAAACATGTTTCTCTCGGGATAAACTGTTCCCTTCCATACAGCCAGCTGGGTTCTCAGTACATTGTGCAGACAGGAATAAACAACTCTCTGGGAACAACCAAACGTGCTATTTTGTTAGTGTTTTTGGATTGTTTGTAACTTATTTTGTATATAACGTTGCTGTTACCGTCTCTTGTGACTGAAAAGATCTGCTGAACATCAGAACAGCGATTACTCACCTCGAATTGGACAAATATTTTTTATGAGTCAGTCGGGTAGGATATCCTCCAAACACACACAGGCCCTCATCCCCGTCATTCACCAGAGAAAGAAACTGAGATTTTGCGGAAAAAGATTGGGGGTGCTTGTGAGGATCAGGCGACGAGTGGCCAATCTGCCTTTGCCATCCGTACTGTTAGCTAACGTTCAATCGCTGGACAATAAATGAGTCAAACTGAAAGCAGGTATATCTTACCAACGGGACATTAAAAACGGTAATATCTTATGTTTCACCAAGTTGTGGCTGAACGACTACATTAATAACACACAGCTGGTGGGTTATACACTCTATCGGCAGGATAGAACAGCAGCCTCTGGTAAGACTCGGGCCGGGGGTCTATGTATATTTGTAAACAACAGCTGGTGCATGGAAGTCTCGATGTTTTGCTCGCCTGAGGTAGAGTATCTCATGAAAAGCTGTAGACAAAACTATCTACCGACAGTTTTCATCTGTATTTTTCAGAGCTGTCTACATACCACCACAGACCGATGCTGGCACTAAAACCACACTCAATGAGCTGTATACCGCCATAAGCAAACAGGGAAACACTCATCCAGAGGCGGCGCTCCTAGTGGGCGGGGTCTTTAATGCAGGGAAACTTAATCAGTTTTACCTGATTTCTATCAGCATGTTAAATGTGCAACCAGAGGGAAAAAATTCTAGACCACCTTTACTCCACACACAGAGACATGTGCAAAGCTCTCCCTCGCCCTCCATTTGGCAAATCTGACCATAATTATATACTCTTGATTTCTCTTTACTAGCAAAAAGCACCAGTGACTAGGTCTATAAAAAAGTGGTCAGATGAAGCAGATGCTAAGCTACAGGACTGTTTTGCAGCACAGACTGGAATGGCGTTGAGGAGTACACCACATCAGTCACTGGCTTCATCAATAAGTGCGTTGATAACTTCGTCCCTACAGTGACTGTACCTACATACCGGTCCCTACAATGTGACTGTACGTACATTACAGGCAACATTCGCACTGAGCTAATGGGTAGAGCTGCCGCTTTCAAGGAGTGGGACCCGGAAACGTATAATAAATCCCGTTATGCCTTCCAATGAACCATCAAACAGGCAAAGCTTCAATACAGGACTAAGATCAAATCTATCCCTCTACCCCCTACCTCTCTCCTCCACCTCTCCCTGAATCCATAGAGCCCTATCCCTCTACCCCCTACCTCTCTCCTCCACATCTCCCTGAATCCACAGAGCCCTATCCCTCTATCCACTACCTCTCCTCCACCTCTCCCTGAATCCACAGAGCCCTATCCCTCTATCCACTACCTCTCCTCCACCTCTCCCTGAATCCACAGAGCCCTGTCCCTCTATCCACTACCTCTCTCCTCCACCTCTCCCTGAATCCACAGAGCCCTATCCCTCTATCCACTACCTCTCTCCTCCACCTCTCCCTGAATCCACAGAGCCCTATCTCTCTATCCACTACCTCTCTCCTCCACCTCTCCCCTGATTCCATAGAGCCCTATCCCTCTCCTCCACCTCTCCCCTGATTCCATAGAGCCCTATCCCTCTCTCCTCCACCTCTCCCCTGATTCCACAGAGCCCTATCTCTCTATCCACTACCTCTCTCCTCCACCTCTCCCTGAATCCACAGAGCCCTATCCCTCTACCCCCTACCTCTCTCCTCCACCTCTCCTCTGATCCCACAGAGCCCTATCCCTCTACCCCCTACCTCTCTCCTCCACATCTCCCTGAATCTACAGAGCCCTATCCCTCTACCCCCTACCTCTCTCCTCCACCTCTCCTCTGATCCCACAGAGCCCTATCCCTCTACCCCCTACCTCTCTCCTCCACCTCTCCCCTGATTCCACAGAGCCCTATCCCTCTACCCACTACCTCTCTCCTCCACCTCTCCCCCGATTCCACAGAGCCCTATCCCTCTACCCTTACCTCTCCCCTGATTCCACAGAGCCCTATCCCTCTATCCCTACCTCTCTCCTCCACATCTCCCTGAATCTACAGAGCCCTATCCCTCTACCCCCTACCTCTCTCCTCCACCTCTCCCCTGATTCCACAGAGCCCTATCCCTCTACCCTTACCTCTCCCCTGATTCCACAGAGCCCTATCCCTCTATCCCCTACCTCTCTCCTCCACATCTCCCTGAATCTACAGAGCCCTATCCCTCTACCCCCTACCTCTCTCCTCCACCTCTCCTCTGATCCCACAGAGCCCTATCCCTCTACCCTTACCTCTCCCCTGATCCCACAGAGCCCTATCCCTCTCCTCCACCTCTCCCCTGATTCCATAGAGCCCTATCCCTCTCTCCTCCACCTCTCCTCTGATCCCAGAGCCCTTTCCCTCTCCCCTCCACCTCTCCCCTGATTCCACAGAGCCCTATCCCTCTCAACACTACCTCTCTCCTCCACCTCTCCCCTGATTCCACAGATCCCTATCCCTCTATCCACTACCTCTCCTCCACCTCTCCCTAAAACCACAGAGCCCTGTCCCTCTATCCACTACCTCTCCCTGATTCCACAGAGCCCTATCCCTCTGTCCCCTACCTCTCTCCTCCACCTCTCCCTGAATCCACAGAGCCCTATCCCTCTATCCACTACCTCTCTCCTCCACCTCTCCCTGAATCCACAGAGCCCTATCCCTCTATCCACTACCTCTCTCCTCCACCTCTCCCTGATTCCATAGAGCCCTATCCCTCTCTCCTCCACCTCTCCCATGATTCCACAGAGCCCTATCCCTCTATCCACTACCTCTCTCCTCCACCTCTCCCTGAATCCACAGAGCGCTATCCCTCTATCCACTACCTCTCTCCTCCACCTCTCCCTGAATCCACAGAGCCCTGTCCCTCTATCCACTACCTCTCCTCCACCTCTCCCTGAATCCACAGAGCCCTATCCCTCTACCCCCTACCTCTCCCGATTCCATAAAGCCCTACCCCTCTAACCCTACCTCTCTCCTCAACCTTTCCCTTGATTCAACAGCGCCCTCTCTCTCTCCCCTACCTCTCTCCTCCACCTCTCCCCTGATTCCACAGAGCCCTATCCCTCTACCCTTACCTCTCCCCTGATTCCACAGAGCCCTATCCCTCTATCCCCCACCTCTCTCCTGATTCCACAGAGCCCTATCCCTCTACCCCTTACCTCTCTCCTGATTCCACAGAGCCCTATCCCTCTACCCTTACCTCTCCCCTGATTCCACAGAGCCCTATCCCTCTACCCTTACCTCTCCCCTGATTCCACAGAGCCCTATCCCTCTACCTCTTACCTCTCTCCTGATTCCACAGAGCCCTATCCCTCTATCCACTACCTCTCTCCTCCACCTCTCCCTGAATCCACAGAGCCCTGTCCCTCTATCGACTACCTCTCCCTGATTCCACAGAGCCCTATCCCTCTGTCCCCTACCTCTTTCCTCCACCTCTCCCTGAATCCACAGAGCCCTATCCCTCTATCCACTACCTCTCTCCTCCACCTCTCCCCTGATTCCACAGAGCCCTATCCCTCTATCCACTACCTCTCTCCTCCACCTCTCCCTGAATCCACAGAGCCCTGTCCCTCTACCCCCTTCCTCTCCCGATTCCATAAAGCCCTACCCCTCTAACCCTACCTCTCTCCTCCACCTCTCCCTGAATCCACAGAGCCCTGTCCCTCTATCCACTACCTCTCTCCTCCACCTCTCCCTGAATCCACAGAGCCCTATCCCTCTACCCCCTACCTCTCTCCTCCACCTCTCCCTGAATCCACAGAGCCCTATCCCTCTACCCCCTTCCTCTCCCGATTCCATAAAGCCCTACCCCTCTAACCCTACCTCTCTCCTCAACCTCTCCCCTGATTCAACAGAGCCCTATCCCTCTACCCTTACCTCTCCCCTGATTCCATAGAGCCCTATCCCTCTATCCACTACCTCTCTCCTCCACCTCTCCCCTGATTCCACAGAGCCCTATCCCTCTATCCACTACCTCTCTCCTCCACCTCTCCCTGAATCCACAGAGCCCTGTCCCTCTACCCCCTTCCTCTCCCGATTCCATAAAGCCCTACCCCTCTAACCCTACCTCTCTCCTCCACCTCTCCCTGATTCCACAGAGCCCTATCCCTCTACCCCCTACCTCTCCCCTGATTCCAGAGCCCTATCCCTCTACCCCCTACCTCTCCCCTGATTCCACAGAGCCCTATCCCTCTAACCCTACCTCTCTCCTCAACCTCTCCCCTGATTCAACAGAGCCCTATCCCTCTACCCTTACCTCTCCCCTGATTCCACAGAGCCCTATCCCTCTACCCCCAACCTCTCCCCTGATTCCACAGAGCCCTATCCCTCTACCCCTACTTCTCCCCTGATTCCACAGAGCCTAATCCCTCTACCCCTACCTCTCCCCTGATTCCACAGAGCCCTATCCCTCTATCCCCTACCTCTCTCCTGATTCCACAGAGCCCTATCCCTCTATCCCCTACCTCTCCCCTGATTCCACAGAGCCCTATCCCTCTGTCCCTTACCTCTCCCCTTACCTCTCCCCTGATTCCACAGAGCCCTATCCCTCTATCCCCTACCTCTCTCCTGATTCCACAGAGCCCTATCCCTCTATCCACTACCTCTCTCCTCCACCTCTCCCTGAATCCACAGAGCCCTATCCCTCTACCTCTCTCCTCCACATCTCCCTGAATCTACAGAGCCCTATCCCTCTACCCCCTACCTCTCTCCTCCACCTCTCCTCTGATCCCACAGAGCCCTATCCCTCTACCCCCTACCTCTCTCCTCCACCTCTCCCCTGATTCCACAGAGCCCTATCCCTCTACCCCCTACCTCTCTCCTCCACCTCTCCCCCGATTCCACAGAGCCCTATCCCTCTACCCTTACCTCTCCCCTGATTCCACAGAGCCCTATCCCTCTACCCCCTACCTCTCTCCTCCACATCTCCCTGAATCTACAGAGCCCTATCCCTCTACCCCCTACCTCTCTCCTCCACCTCTCCCCTGATTCCACAGAGCCCTATCCCTCTACCCTTACCTCTCCCCTGATCCCACAGAGCCCTATCCCTCTATCCCCTACCTCTCTCCTCCACATCTCCCTGAATCTACAGAGCCCTATCCCTCTACCCCCTACCTCTCTCCTCCACCTCTCCTCTGATCCCACAGAGCCCTATCCCTCTACCCTTACCTCTCCCCTGATTCCACAGAGCCCTATCCCTCTATCCCCTACCTCTCTCCTGATTCCACAGAGCCCTATCCCTCTATCCCCTACCTCTCCCCTGATTCCACAGAGCCCTATCCCTCTGTCCCTTACCTCTCCCCTTACCTCTCCCCTGATTCCACAGAGCCATATCCCTCTATCCCCTACCTCTCTCCTGATTCCACAGAGCCCTATCCCTCTACCCCCTACCTCTCCCCTGATTCCACAGAGCCCTATCCCTCTACCCCTACCTCTCCCCTGATTCCACAGAGCCCTATCCCTCTACCCCTACTTCTCCCCTGATTCCACAGAGCCTTATCCCTCTACCCCCTACCTCTCCCCTGATTCCACAGAGCCCTATCCCTCTATCCCCTACCTCTCTCCTGATTCCACAGAGCCCTATCCCTCTATCCCCTACCTCTCCCCTGATTCCACAGAGCCCTATCCCTCTGTCCCTTACCTCTCCCCTTACCTCTCCCCTGATTCCACAGAGCCATATCCCTCTATCCCCTACCTCTCTCCTGATTCCACAGAGCCCTATCCCTCTACCCTTACCTCTCCCCTGATTCCACAGAGCCCTATCCCTCAACCCCTTACCTCTCTCCTGATTCCACAGAGCCCTATCCCTCTATCCCCTACCTCTCCCCTGATTCCACAGAGCCCTATCCCTCTGTCCCTTACCTCTCCCCTTACCTCTCTCCTGATTCCACAGAGCCCTATCCCTCTACCCTTATCGCCTCCTGTCCCCCCGTTACTCCCCTGATTCCTCATAGCCCCTACCAACCCTCCTTTACCCCGCCCCCAGCCTGCGCTACACCTTGATGAGGATCTGAATGGGTAATTCAGACTGCAGTGTCTTGTTTGATTAATTGTGTGTCTGGTTTGATTAATTGACTCTGTAACTGAGCAGTAATGGTCTGATATGTCTCTTCCTGAACCGGCACCATGTGACTCTGCTGTTGGCAGTGGCGCTGCGGAAAGTCAAAGTCAGGAATTCCAAAGCGACCCGTACTCCTGGCTCTGTTGCTGCCTTCTGTGGACTCCTGTTTCCTGTATAACTCCTGTCCTCGGTGGACTCCTGTTTCCTGCATTACTCTTGTCCTCTGTGGACTCCTGTTTCCTGTATAACTCCTGTCCTCTGTGGACTCCTGTTTCCTCTATTACTCCTGTCCTCTGTGGACTCCTGTTTCCTCTATTACTCCTGTCCTCTGTGGACTCCTGTTTCCTGTATAACTCCTGTCCTCTGTGGACTCCTGTTTCCTGTATAACTCCTGTCCTCTGTGGACTCCTGTTTCCTGTATAACTCCTGTCCTCGGTGGACTCCTGTTTCCTCTATTACTCCTGTCCTCTGTGGACTCCTGTTTCCTGTATAACTCCTGTCCTCTGTGGACTCCTGTTTCCTGTATAACTCCTGTCCTCTGTGGACTCCTGTTTCCTGTATAACTCCTGTCCTCTGTGGACTCCTGTTTCCTGTATAACTCCTGTCCTCTGTGGACTCCTGTTTCCTGCATTACTCTTGTCCTCTGTGGACTCCTGTTTCCTGCATTACTCTTGTCCTCTGTGGACTCCTGTTTCCTGTATAACTCCTGTCCTCTGTGGACTCCTGTTTCCTCTATTACTCCTGTCCTCTGTGGACTCCTGTTTCCTGCATTACTCTTGTCCTCGGTGGACTCCTGTTTCCTGCATTACTCCTGTCCTCTGTGGATTCCTGTTTCCTGCATTACTCCTGTCCTCTGTGGATTCCTGTTTCCTGCATTACTCCTGTCCTCTGTGGACTTCTGTTTCCTGTATAATTGCTATCCCCCTACTCTGTGGCTGTGTCTGACACATCATCCTAATCACTACATAGTACACTACCTTTGACCAGGGCCCGTAGGGTTCAAATGTAGTTCACTATATAAGGTATAGGGTGCCATTTGGGACACAGGATGTGACTTTCTCCTGTCCTATGACATGTGGTGGTGTTGTGGTGATGATGGGTGAGCTGCTGGGTATCCCTGTCCTGCTGAAGACCATTGCATTAGGCGTTCTGAGCTCCAAGGCCTCCTGCTGGGTTAGCCAGTTTTGACTGAGATGAACATTAAAAACAGAACAGGGTCTGCTGTGTTTACAGACACCACTTCAACATTGAGATCAGCCTTGGGGGGAAACACATTACAATGACAGATCCCATGTTTGAGTTTCTAGTGGGAGATGCTTCAACAGTTTAAAACCAACTCTTCTTGCTACTGTATACTTGGGGATGTGATGCTTTGATAACTGAGCAAGGTTAACACCCAGTATTATCACTGTGATGGATGACTGGAGTGGGAAAGTCATACAATAGTCTTGTAATGCACCTTTCTCTTCACATAAAGGACTTTTTTCTTCAAATACAGGACTTTTCTCTTTACATAAAATGATTTTTTTCTCTTCAAATAAAGGACTTGTCTCTTCACATAAAATACCCATCTGTTTATATCAGGGACTACCCATTTGGCACAGACGTAAATTCAACTGCTTTTTCATGTTGGTTGAACAGAATTTCATGCAGAAACAATGTTGATTCAACCAGTATGTGCCCAGTGAGTACAGTGGGATGTTTCTGGGTTATTATTGACCTGGAATGGAAAACATCTGTTATGGAGTTGTCACACCTCAGTAGAAAGCAGGCAGAGAAGACGAAGATTCAGAGAAGCTCACATCTGTCAGTCTGAGGGTGATTCTTCTCCATACGATACAAGATGGAGGACATTATATATAACCTTTTGGCCTGATTCAGAGGACCAGCCCTGTCTGAAACCTGCAGAGGACCAGCCCTGTCTGAAGCCTGCAGAGGACCAGCCCTGTCTGAAACCTGCAGAGGACCAGCCCTGTCTGAAACCTGCAGAGGACCAGCCCTGTCTGAAACCTGCAGAGGACCAGCCCTGTCTGAAACCTGCAGAGGACCAGCCCTGTCTGAAACCTGCAGAGGACCAGCGCTGTCTGAAACCTGCAGAGGGCCAGCCCTGTCTGAAACCTCCTCCTTCAGTTTACCTAGCTCAGGGTGTGTTCACACAAGGCAGTCTAATTATTATATTTTGCCAATAATTGGTCTTTTGACCAATCAGATCAGAGCTTTTGCCAATAATTGGTCAAAATACCATAACTGTGTTGCCTGTGTGAAATCAAATCAAATGTTATTGATCACACATATTTAGCAGATGTTATTGCAGGTGTAGCGAAATACTTGTGTTCCTAGCAGTACAGTAATATCTAACAATTCCCAACAATACACACAAATCTCAAAGTAAAAGAACGGAATTAAGAAATATATAACTATTAGGATGAGCAATGTCGGAGTGGCATTAACTAGAATACAATAGAATACAGTATATGGGTCAATGACGTGAATATTTTGGTGTCCAAATTTAACATTTTCCAAAATCAGAACTAAATAATACACGTTTTATGTTATGTAACTATGCCGTTTCTATTTTATTGAGTCCTACAATAGTTAATGGTTAAATGTGAGGGGGAAAAAATTGTCACTTTCGGTGCTTTAAAGTTCGATGGAATTTGTCCGAAGACAAATACCATCGAGATACAGTTTAGGTCGGATGTTTACATACACTTAGGTTGGAGTCATTAAAACTCGTTTTTCAACCCCTCCACACATTTCTTGTTAAAATCTTAGGGAGCGGCAGCAGAGGTAACGGTTTTGGAGAGTCTGGCGTGCCCAAAGTAAAATGCCTGCCACTCAGGCCCAGAAACTAGGATATGCACATAATTAGTACTATTGGATAGAAAACACTCTGAAGTTTCTAAATCTGAAAATAATGTCTGTGAGTATAACAGAACTGATATGGCAGGCGAAAACCCAAGGAATTTCTGTCCTAATTTCTTTTTGTGACATGCCCTCTTTTCCAATAGTTGTCTATGAGATCTGCTGTAATCCAGGACCCAGGTTGCAGTACCTATGGCTTCCACTAGATGTCAACGGTCTATAGACAAGGTTTGATGAGTACTTTGAAAAACAACCGGATAGAAGAAGATTATGTAAGTGGAGTGAGGAAGTGCCTTTTGTGTTTTGCGCGCGAGACTGTGAGTGTGCGCCTCGGGATTTCACTTTTCTATTACTCATGATATGATCCGTGTGAAATATTATAGGTAATATACATAAAAGTATACCTAAGGATACATGATAAACGATGTTTGATTTGTTTGGACAAAGTTGATAGGTATAATTTGAACGCTTTCTCTTCCCTGTACAATGGGCGAGTGGACGGTGGATTTTCTGAACATAACGCGCCAACCAAACTGAGATTTATGGATATAAACAAGGACTTTTTCTAACAAAAGGAACATTGGATGTCTTGTTTGGACACTTCGGATTGCCCTCAGCAGAAGATCATCAAAGGTAAGCAATTTATTTTAGCTCTTTTTATGTGTTTTGTGACACCCGAGCTGGTTTAATTATTATGCTAATGGTGCTTAATTATCCCCAAGAGGTTAAATAAGCATGCCCCGTTCAAAAAATCTAGAACTAGGAACAGATATAGCCCTTGGTTAACCCCAGACTTGACTGCCTTTGACCAGCACATAAACAAACTGTGGTGTACTGCATTAGAATCGATTAGCCCCCGTGATGTGCAACTTTTCAGGGAAGTCAAGAACCAATATACTGAGTTAGTTAGGAAAGCTAAGGCTAGCTTTTTCAAACATAAATTTGCTTCCTGTAGCACTAAATCCCAAAACATTTGGGACACTGTAAAGTCCATGGAGATAAAGAGCACCTCCTCCCAGCTTCCCACTGCACTAAGGATAGGAAACACTGTCACCACCTATAAATCTACAATAATCGATAATTTCAATAAGCATTTTTCCACAGCGGGCACGCTTTCCACCTGGCTACCCCTACCCTGGCCAACATCTCAGCACCCCCTGCAGCAACTTGCCCAACCCTCCCCACTTCTCCTTCACCCAAATCCAGACAGCTGATGTTCTGAAAGAACTGCAAAATCTGGATACCTACAAATCAGCTGGGCTAGACAATCTGGACCCTCTCTTTCTAAAATTATCAGCTGAAATTGCTGCAACCCCTATTACTAGCCTATTCAACCTCTCTTTCGTATCGTCTGAGATCCCCAAAGATTGGAAAGCTGCCGCGGTTATCCCCCTCTTCAAAGGGGGAGACACTCTAGACCCAAACTGTTATAGACCTATATCCATCCTGCCCTGTATTTCTAAAATCTTCGAAAGCCAAGTTAACTACTTATGGAGTGGTGGGGCGCTAGTCATCAAAAGCTCTGCTTCTTGGCAATATCACAGCGTTGTCAGATTTCAAAATGGGTTTACGGCGAAAGCACAACATTTGATTGTTTGAGGGTAGCACCTCCAATATTTTCTATTAGCATAAATTCATAAACCATCGCGGTTCACACAAAACACATTTCACAGCGAAAACAAATCCCTTACCTTTTGAAGAACTTCTGCTGAGGGCTTCCCAAGTGTCCAACGAAGACATCCAATGGTTCTTTTGTTAGAAAAAGTTATTTATTATATCCATGAATCTCCGTTTGGTTGGCGCGTTATGTTCAGAAAATCCAATGTCGAATCGCCCATTGAAACGTGAAGAGAACGTGTTGAAATATACCTATAAACTTTTCCTAAACAAATCAAATACCAGTTCAAATGCATCCTTATCTATCCTTTTATGAATGTTAACGATGATATTTCACTCGGATGGTCACCTATACCTTATATAAGTAAAATAAAGTGGGGGCACAGCCAGACTCGCGCCAGAGAAAACTGGTTGACATCTGAGCTACCTTGACCATTTCCTGTACCTATTCGTTCTGTTTACTCCAATCTCTCTGAGTCTTTGTATATAGACTGTTGACATCTAGTGGAAGCCATAGGTACTGCATTCTCAGTGCTGGTTACAAATGGATTCAATGGGGAGTGTGTCAAACAGAGCAATAGGTCACCAGAAACTGATTTCCGAATAGATTTGTCTCTGGTTTTCGCCTGCTAAATGAGTTCTGTTATACTCACAGACATTATGTTAACACTTTTAGAAACCTCAGAGTGTTTCCTATCCAATAGTACTAATTATGTGCATATCCTATTTTAGGATTCTAGGGTACCAGTATCTAGTGTACTCCTGTCTATGGTACTAGTATCTAGTGTACTCCTGTCTAGTGAACTTCTCTCTAGTGATCTCATGTCTAGGTTAATAGTTTCTAGTTAACTCATGTCTTATCTATTGTTCTCATGTCTAGGGTACTAGTATCTAGAGTACTAATGTTAGGGTAATACTCTGTAGTGCACTCATGTCTATAGTACCAGTTTCTAGTTAACTCATGCCTATACTCTAGTGTTCTCATGTCGAGGGTACTATTATCTAGTGTTCTCATGTCTAGTGTACTAATATCTAGTGTACTAATCTCTAGTATCTATTGTACTCATGTCTAGGGTACTAGTATCTATTGTTCCCAGGTCTAGGGTACTAGTATCTAGTGTCCTCATCCCTAGTATCTATTGAACTCATGTCTGGGGTTCTACTATCAAGTGTTATAGTGTCCAGGGTACTAGAATCCAGTGTACTCATGTCTAGTATCAAGAGTACTCATGTCTAGGGTACTAGTATCTATTGTTCCCAGGTCTAGGGTACTAGTATCTAGTGTCCTCATCCCTAGTATCTATTGAACTCATGTCTGGGGTTCTACTATCAAGTGTTATAGTGTCTAGGGTACTAGAATCCAGTGTACTCATATCTAGTATCTATTGTCCTCATTTCTAGGGTACAAGTATCTAGTGATCTCATGTCTAGGGTAATAGTTTCTAGTGTACTCATGTCTAGGGTACTAGTATCTAGTGTTCTCATCCCTAGTATCTATTGTACTCATGTCTAGGGTACAAGTATCTAGTGTACTCATGTCTAGGGTACTAGTATCTAGTGTACTCATGTCTAGGGTACTGGTATCTAATGTACTGATGTCTAAGGTATACGTTTCTTTATAACTCATGTCTATTAATTTAATTTTCTCATGTCTAGTATACTCATGTCTAGTGTACTACGATCTAGTGCACTCGTGTCAAGGATACTACTCTCTAGCTTTCTCATGTCTAATGTACTAATTTCCAGTTAACTAATTTCTATTATCTAGTGTTCCCATGTCTTTGGTACTTGTATCTAGTTTCCTCATGTCTAGGGTAGTAGTATCTAGTGTAGACATGTCTATTATCTATTGTTTTCATGTATAGGGTACTAGTATCTAGTGGACTCATGTCAAGGGTACTACTATCTAGTGTTCTCATGTCTAGTATCAATAGTACCCATGTCTAAGGTACAAGTATCTAGTGGACTCATGTCTAGTGTCATAGTTTATAGTGTATTCATGTCTAGGGTTCTAGTGTACTCATCTCTACGTTACTAGTATCTAATTCACTGATGTCTAGGGTACTAGTATCTAGTGGACTCATGTCAAGGGTACTACTATCTGGTGTACTCATGTCTTGTATGAAGAGTTCTTATGTCTAGTGTACTAGTATCTAGAGTACTCATGTCCAGGGTACTAGTATCAAGTGGTCTCATGTCTAGTTTACTAATATCTCGTGTACTCATTTCTAGGGTACTACTATATAGTGTCCTCAAATCTAGGGTACTAGTATCTCGTGTACTTATCAATAAAATAAGATACCATTTTATTGGTCACATAAACGTGATTTGCAGACATTATTGCGGGTGTAGCGGAATGCTTGTGCTTCTAGCACGGACAGTGCAGTAATATCTAACAAATTACACAACATATACCAAATACAAACAAATACAAACTGAAATTAATTAAGACTATATACATATGGACGAGCGATGTCAGAGCGGAACGGACCGTAGAATAGTGTAGAATAGATACCGTAGAATAGTGTAGAATACAGTATAAACATAAGAGAAGTAATGCCAGATATGTAAACGTTATTAAAGTGACTGGTGTTCCATTCTTTAAAGTGGCCAGTGATTTCTAGTCTATGCCTATAGGCAGCAGCCTCTAATGTGCTAGTGATGGCTGTTTAACAGTCTGATGGCTATGAGATAGAAGTTGCTTTTCAGTCTCTAGGCCCCAGCTTTGATGCACCTGTACTGACCTCGCCTTCTGGATGACAACGGGGTGAACAGGCAGTGGATCGGGTGGTTCACGTCCTTTCTGGGACATTGACTGCTGTAGGTGTCCTGGAGGGCGGGTAGTTTACCCCCGGTAATGCGTTGGGCAGAACGCACCACCCTCTGGAGAGCCTTGCGGTTGTGAGCAGTGCAGTTGCCGTACCAGGCGGTGATACAGCCCTACAGGATGATTTAAATTGTGCACCTGTAAAGGTTTGTGAGGGTTTTAGGTGACAAGCCACATTTCTTTAGCCTCCTGATGTTTAACAGGCTCTGTTGTGTTTTCTTCACCACACTGTCTGTGTGGGTTGTCCATTTCAGTTTTTCAGTGATGTGTACGCCAAGGAACTTGAAGCTTTCCACCTTCTCCACTGCGGTCCTGTCAATGTAGTTAAGGGGGTGCACCCTCTGCTGTTTCCTGAAGTCCACAATCATCTCCTTTGTTTTGTTGATGTTGAGTGAGAGGTTGTTTTCCATGCACCACACTCCCAGAGCCCTCACCTCCCTGTAGGCTGTCTCCTCATCGTTGGTAATCAAGCCTGCTACTGTTGTGTTGTCTGCAAACTTGATGATTGAGTTGGAGACGTGCTTGGCCACTCAGTCATGGCAAGAACAGGAAGTATAGGAGGGGGCTGAGCACACACCCTTGTGGGGCCCCAGTGTTGAGGATCAGTGGAGTGGAGGTGATGTTTCCTACCTTCACCACCTGGGGGCAGCCAGTCAGGAAGTCCAGGCCCCAGTTGCACAGGGCGGGGATCAGACCCAGGGCCTCAAGCTTAATGATGAGCTTGGAGGGTACTATGGTGTTGAATGCTGAACTATAGTCAATAAACGGCATTCTTACGTAGGTATTCCTCTTGTCCAGATGGGATAGGGCAGTGTGCATATTGATTTTGAGGATACAGTGCATTCGGAAAGTATTCAGACCCCTATTTCCAAATGTTGTTACATTATAGCCTTATTTTAAGTTGTTTTCTTCCTTCATCAATCTACATATATAAACTCCGTAAAAAAATAAACGTCCCTTTTTCAGGACCCTGTATTTTAAAGATACTTCGTAGAAATCCAAATAACTTTGCAGATTATCATTGTAAAGGGTTTAAACATGGTTTCCCATGCTTGTTCAATGAACCATAAACAGGTAATGTACATGCACTTGTGGAACGGTCATTAAGACACTAATAGTTTAGAGACGGTAGGCAATTAAGGTCAAAGTTATGAAAACTTAGGACAGTAAAGAGGCCTTTCTACTGACTCTGAACAACACCAAAAGAAAGATGCCCAGGGTCCCTGCTCATCTCCGTGAACGTGCCTTAGGCATGCTGCAAGGAGGCATGAGGACTGCAGATGTGGTCAGGGCAATAAATTGTAGTGTCCGTACTGTGAGACGCCTAAGACAGCACTATAGGGAAACAGGACGGACAGCGGATCATCCTCACAGTGGCAGACCACGTGTAACAACACCTGCACAGGATCAGTACATCCGAACATCAAACCTGCGGGACAGGTACAGGATGGCAACAACAACTGCCTGAGTTGGACCAGGAATGCACAATCCCTCCATCAGTGGTCAGACTGTCCGCAATAGGCTGAGAGAGACTGGACTGAGGGCTTGTAGGCCTGTTGTAAGGCAGAAATCACGACAACAACGGGCACAAACCCACAAACCCACTGTCGCTGGGCCAGACAGGACTGGCAAAAAGTGCCTTCAACTGACGAGTCGCGGTTTTGTCTCACCAGGGGTGATGGTCGGAATCGCGTTAATCGTCAAAGGAATGAGCGTTACACCGAGGCCTGTACTCTGGAGCGGGATCGATTTGGAGGTGGAGGGTCCATCATGGTCTGGGGGGGGGTGTGTCACAATATCATCGGACTGAGCTTGTTGTCATTGCAGGCAATCTCAACGCTGTGCATTACAGGGAAGACATCCTCCTCCCTCATGTAGTACCCTTCCTGCAGGCTCATCCTGACATGACCCTCCAGCATGACAATGCCACCAGCCATACTGATCATTCTGTGCGTGATGTCCTGCAAGACAGGAATGTCAGTGTTCTGCCATGGCCAGCGAAGAGCCTGAATCTCAATCCCATTGAGTACGTCTGGGACCTGTTGGATCGGAGGGTGAGGGCTAGGGCCATTCCCCCCAGAAATGTCTGGGAACTTGCAGGTGCCTTGGTGGACGAGTGGGGTAACATCTCACAGCAAGGACTGGCAAATCTGGTGCAGGCCATGAGAAGAATATGCACTGCAGTACTTAATGCATCTTGTGGCCACACCAGATACTGACTGTTACTTTTGATTTTGACCCCCCCTTTGTTCAGGGACACATTCAATTTCTGTTAGTCACATGTCTGTGAAACATGTTCAGTTTATGTCTCAGTTGTTGAATCTTGAAATGTTCATATAAATATTTATACATGTTAAGTTTGTTGAAAATAAAAGCAGTTGACAGTGAGAGGACATTTTTGTTGTTGTTGCTGAGTTCATATATACATATACAGTATATATATATGTCCATAATGAGGAAGCAAAAACAGGTTTTTAGAAATATCACATTTACATAAGTATTCAGACCCTTTACTCAGTACTTTGTTGAAGCACCTTTGGCAGCAATTACAACCTCGAGTCTTCTTGGGTATGACGCTACAAGCTTGGCAGACCTGTAATTGGGGAGTTTCTCCCATTTTTCTCTACCTGATCCACTCAAGCTCGGTCAGGTTGGATGGGGAGCGACGCTGCACAGCTATTTTCAGGTCTCACCAGAGACTCTGGAGAGACTGGGCCGCTCAAGAGACTGGGCCACTCAAGTAAATTTAGAGACTTGTCCCAAAGCCACTCCTTCCCTGTCTTGGCTGTGTGCTTGTGGTCGTTGTCCTGTTGGAAGGTGAACCTTCGCCCAAGCATGAGGTCCTGAGTGCTCTGGAGCAGGTTTCATCAAGGATCTCCTGTACTTTGCTCTGTTCATCTTTCCCTCGATCCTAACTAGTATCCCAGTCTTTAGGTGCCTTTTGGCAAACTCCAAGGGGGCTGTCATGTGCCTTTTACTGAGGAGTGGCTTCCGTCTGGCCACTCTACCATAAAGGCCTGATTGGTGGAGTGCTGCAGAGATGGTTGTCTTTCTGGAAGGTTCTCCCATCTCCACATAGGAACTCTAGAGCTCTTTAAGAGTGACCATTGAGTTCTTGGTCACCTCCCTGACCAAGGCCCTTCTCGCCCAAATGCTCAGTTTGGCTGGGCGGCCAGCTCTAGAAATAGTCTTGGTGGTTCTAAACTTCCATTTAAGAATGATGGAAGACACTGTGTTTTTGGGGACCTTCAATGCTGAATACATTTTTTGCTACCCTTCCCCAGATCTGTGCCTTGACACAATCCTGTCTCAGAACTCTACGGACAATTCTTTCAACCTCATGGCTTGGTGCTGGCTTCGAGGGAAATATCACTTTTATACAACGGGTAACCAACATATTCAAATAATTATTGACATAAAATATGCATTTTAACGTCGTAAATTTAGCCGGTGGAATAGACACCAGCTGGAATGCGGACTTAACCAATCAGCAATTAGGATTAAACCCACCAGTTGTATTAACGTTTATCTTTTTAGTAGGTTGAGATATTAGAGGTAGAAATGCTACTAGTGGTAATGGTAGTAGTAGGGACAGTTGTAGTATTAGTGTATTAGTATTAGTATTAATATTGGTAGTAGCATGTTCATTTTAGTAATAATAATAGTAGTAGCATGTTCATTTTAGTAATAATAATAGTAGCATGTTCATTATAGTAATAGTAGCATGTTCGTTTGAGTAATAATAACAGTAGCATGTTCATTTTAGTAATAATAATATTAGCATGCTCGTAATAGTAATAGTAGCATGTTCATTTTAGTAATAATAATAGTATCATGTTCATTTTAGTAATAGTAATAGTAGCATGTTCATTTTAGTAATAGTAATAGTAGCATGTTCATTTGAGTAATAATAACAGTAGCATGTTCATTTTAGTAATAATAATATTAGCATGTTCATTTTAGTAATAGTAATAGTAGCATGTTCATTTTAGTAATAATAATAGTATCATGTTCATTGTAGTAATAGTAATAGTAGCATGTTCATTTTAGTAATAATAGTAGTAGCATGTTCATTTTAGTAATAATAATATTTTCATATTCATTTTAGTAATAATAGTAGGATCATGTCCATTTTAGTTATAGTAATAGTAGCATGTTCATTTTAGTAAAAATAACGGTATCATGTTCATTATAGTAATAATAATAGTAGCAGGTTCATTTTAGAAATAATAGTAGTAGCATGTTCATTTTAGTAATAATATTTTCATATTCATTTTAGTAATAATAACAGTAGCATGTTCATTTTAGTAATAATAATAGTAGCATGTTCATTTTTATTAATAATAGTAGTAGCATGTTCATTTTTGTAATAGTAATAGTATACTGTCCATTTTAGTAATAATAGTAGCATGCTAATTTTAGTAATAATAGTAGTAGCATGTTCATTTTAGTAATAATAATAGTAGCATGTTCATTTTAGTAATAATAACAGTAGCATGTTCATTTTAGTAATAATAATAGTAGCATGTTCATTTTAGTAATAATAACAGTATCATGTTCATTTAGGTAATAGTAGCATGTTCATTTTAGTAATATTAATAGTAGCATGTTCATTTTAGTAATAGTAGCATGTTCATTTTAGTAATAGTTGCATGTTCATTTTAGTAATAATAGTAGCATGTTCATTTTAGTAATAATAGTAGCATGCTAATTTTAGTAATAACAATAGTAGCATGTTCATTTTAGTAATAGTAATAGTAGCATGTTCATTTTAGTAATAATAATAGTAGCATGTTCATTTTAGTAATAATAAGAGTAGCATGTTCATTTTAGTAATAATAATAGTATCATGTTCATTTTAGTAATAATAATAGTAGCATGTTCATTTTAGTAATAATAATAGTAGCATGTTCATTTTAGTAATAATAATAGTAGCATGTTCATTTTAGTAATAATAATAGTAGCATGTTCATTTAGGTAATAGTAGCATGTTCATTTTAGTAATATTAATAGTAGCATGTTCATTTTAGTAATAGTAGCATGTTCATTTTAGTAATTATACTTTTTTTTTATTTTATTTAACCAGGTAGGCCAGTTAGAACAACTTCTCATTTACAACTGCACCTGGCCAAGATAAAGCAAAGAAGTCCTACAAAAACACAGAGTTCCACATGGGATAAATAATCACACAGTCAATAACACAATAGAGAAATCTGTAAACTGTGTGTGCAAATGAAATAAGGAGATATGGCAATAAATATGCCAATAGTGGCGAGGTAATTACAATTTAGCAATTTACACTGGAGTGCTATATGCACAGATGAGGAAGTGCATGTAGGAAATCTGGGGTGCAAATAAGCAGAAAAACAAATATGGGGATGATGTAAGTAGTTGGTTGTTTGGATGGGATATTTGCAGATGGGTTGTGTACAGCTGCAGCTATCGGTAAGCTGCTCTGACAGCTGACGCTTAAAGCTAGTGGGGGAGATATGAGTCTCCACCTTCAGTGATTTTTGCAATTCGTTCCAGTCATTGGAAGCAGAGAACTGTAAGGAAAGGAGGCCAAATCAGGTGTTGGCTTTGGGGGTGACCAGTGAAATATACCTGCTGGAGCGCGTGCAACGGGTGGGTGTTGCTATTGAGACCAGTGAGCTGAGATAAGGCGGGGCTTTACCTAGCAAAGACTTATAGATGACCTGGAGCCAGTGGGTTTGGCGACGAATATGAAGCGAGGACCAGCCAACAAGAGCATACAGGTCACAGTGGTGGGTAGTATATGGGGCTTTGGTGACAAAATGGATGGCACTGTGATAGACTGCATCCAATTTGCTGAGTAGGGTGTTGGAGGCTATTTTGTAAATGACATCGCCAAAGTCAAGGATCGGCAGGATAGTCAGTTTTACGAGGCTATCTTTGGCAGCAAGAGTGAAGGAGACTTTGTTGCGAAATAGGAAGCCGATTCTAGATTTAACTTTGGATTGGAGATGCTTAATGTGAGTCTGGAAGGAGAGATTACAGTCTAGCCAAACACCTTTGTATTTATAGTTTTCCACATATTGTAAGTCAGAACCGTCCAGAGTAGTGATGCTGGTCGGGCGGGCATGTGCGGGCAGCGATCGGTTGAAGAGTATTTATTTTGTTTTAAAAGCATTTAACTTCTTAGGGATAGGTGACGGTTTTGGAGAGTCTGGCGTGCCCAAAGTAAAATGCCTGCCACTCAGGCCCAGAAAATAGGATATGCACATAATTAGTACTATTGGATAGTTAAAACAATGTATGTGAGTATAACAGAACTGATATAGCAGGCGAAAACCCGAGGAAAATCCATCCGGATGTCGTTTTTTTTGTACTTGACCATCTAGTAAAATCTAGAGAACACGTTCAACCTATACCTTACACTTGTCCAAGAACAATCAAACATCATTGATAATGTATCCTTAGGAACACTTTTATGTATATTTACTATAATATTTCAACCGGATTATAAACTGGACGATAGGAAAGGAAAAAACCACAGCGCTCGCGAGCCCGTGAACGCACTTCCTCTTCTGTTTACATCCGGTGACTAGTTCGAAATTGTTCTTCTATTACCATCCAGAGCAACCTAACATCACCAAACACTGTCTAGAGACTTTTGACATCCAGTTGAAGCAATAGGTACTGCAATCTTACTCCCATATATGGCTGTTTTCAATAGGGAGGGGTTCAAAATGAGGCAATGTGTCAAAACACTTTTTCCAGGACAGAAATTCCTCGGGTTTTTGCCTGCTATATCAGTTCTGTTACACTCACAGACAATATTTTAACACTCTTAGAAACGTCAGAGTGTTACCTGTCCAATAGTAGTAATTATGTGCATATCCTAGTTTCTGGGCCTGAGTGGCAGGCCTTTTACTTTGGTCATGCCAGACTCTCCAAAATCGACACCTCAGCTGCCGCTCCCTAAGAAGTTAAGAATAAGGCCAGGAGCCGCTTGTGGATTTGACAGCTCTGACGCAGTTCCTCCTCCAACACCATGAAAACATCATCTATGCGGATGTCAGCTGAAGCAGATCTGATTGACTCCAACTCAGAGATAGAGAGAGGGGAATGCTGCTGCTGCCGCCAACTTGGCCTCAGCTGGTGTTCCAGTGTCTAACGGCCGATAACGTCACCTGGGAATCTCCCTCCTCTATGGTGAATAATTAGCCAAGTAATTAACAGGCTGAACATGAGTTTGTGCTCTGCCCTCTCTGACAGAGTCATCAAGGATAACAGGTGTTCACCATGCCTGGGAGGGACAGAGATTAAATATTATTTCCTTATCCTGAGTATCCTTCAGGCAGATCTGTCCTGTGTTCTGTCCTGCAGATACAGAGAGGAGAGGAGGGCCGTGAAGGGCTGCTTGTCCCCTGACTGGGTGGGTTTAGAGCTGGGACGAGCTGGGATGCGACTGGAGGGCATAGCGAGGCCGTTTGACAGAGACTGAATGCTGTTTAATCTGGGAGAAGAGCCTGTCCTTGAAAATCCAAGACGCTCAAATAAAAGTTTATTTGTCGCATACACAGTTTTCCAGATGTTACTGCAGGTGCAGCACAAAATGTTTCTAACTCAGAAATGCTGCAATATCTAGCAACACCATAGCAACGCAATTCATATTATGATAACAATACAATTAAAATACAATAACAACACCATAACAATCTAAATATGATAACAATACGATTACAATATCATAACACCATAACAATACTATCAAAATATAATAACAATCCAATAAGATCATAACAATACAACAACAAAACCATGACAATACAACAACAACAAAAACATAACAAAACCATAACAATACAACAACAAAACCATAACAATACAACAATACAACAACAAAACCACAACAATACAACAACAAAACCACAACAATACAACAACAAAACCATAACAATACAACAACAAAACCACAACAATACAACAACAAAACCACAACAATACAACAACAAAACCACAACAATACAACAACAAAACCACAACAATACCACAACAAAACCACAACAATACAACAACAAAACCACAACAACACAACAACAAAACCACAACAATACAACAACAAAACCACAACAATACAACAACAAAACCATAACAATACAACAACAAAACCATAACAATACAACAACAAAACCATAACAATACAACAACAAAACCACAACAATACAACAACAATCAAATAACAATACAACAACAAAACCACAACAATACAACAACAAAACCACAACAATACAACAACAAAACCACAACAATACAACAACAATACAACAAATACAACAACAATACAACAACAAAACCACAACAATACAACAACAAAACCACAACAATACCAATACAACAACACCACAACAATACAACACGACAACAATACAACAACAACCACAACAATACAACAACAAAACCACAATACAACAACAAACCACAATACAAAAAACCACAACAATACAACAACAATAAACAACAACAAACCACAACAATACAACAACAAAACCACAATAATACAACAAACCACAACAATACAACAACAATACAAACAACAATAATACAACAAACCACAACAATACAACAATACAACAAAACCACAACAACACAATAAATACAAAACCACAACAACACAACAAACCACAACAATAATACAACAACAAAAACCACAACAATACCCACAACAACACAATAACAAAACCACAACAATACAACAAAACCACAACAATACAAAACCACAACAATACAAAACCACAAAAATACAACAACAAAACCACAACAAAACAACAACAAAACCATAACAATACAACACAACCATAACAATACAACAACACAACCATAACAATACAACAACAAAACCACAACAATACAACAACAAAACCACAACAATACAACAACAAAACCCACAACACAACAATACAACAACAAAACCACAACAATACAACAACAAAACCATAACAATACAACAACAAAAACATAACAATACCACAACAATACAACAACACAATAACAAAACCACAATACAACAACAAAACCACAACAATACAACAACACAACCATAACAATACAACAACAAAACCACAACACAACAACAATACAACAACAAAACCACAACACAACAACAAAACCACAACAAAACCACAACAATACAACAACAAAACCACAATACAACAATACAACAACAAAACTACAATACAACAAAACCACAATACAACAAAACCACAACAAAACTACAATACAACAAAACCACAACAAAACCACAACAATACAACAACAAAACCACAACAATACAACAACAAAACCACAACAATACAATAACAAAACCACAAAAATACAACAACAAAACCACAACAATAACAATACAACAAAACCACAACAATACAACAACAAAACCACAACAATACAACAACAAAACCACAACAATACAACAACAAAACCACAACAACAAAACCACAACAATAACAATACAACAACAAAACCACAACAATACAACAACAAAACCACAACAATAACAATACAACAACAACAACAAAACCACAACAATACAACAATAAACCATAACAAAACCACAACAATACCACAACACAATAACTACACAAAACCACAACACAACAACAAAACTACAATACAACAACAAAACCACAATACAACAACAAAACCACAACAATACAACAAAACCACAACAATACAACAACAAAACCACAACAATACAACAAAACCACAACAAAACCACAACACAACAAAACCACAACAAAACCACAACAATACAACAACACCACAACAAAACCACAACAATACAACAACAAAACCACAACAATACAACAACAAAACCACAACAATACAACAACAAAACCACAACAATACAACAACAACAATGAAACCACAACAATAACAATACAACAACAAACCACAACAACAACAACCCACAACAATACAACAACAAAACCACAACAATACAACAACAAAACCACAACAATAATACAATACAACAAACCACAACAATACAACAACAAAACCACAACAATACAACAACAAAACCACAAATAATACAACAACAAAACCACAACAAAACCACAACAATACAACAACAAAACCACAACAATACAAATACAAAACCACAAAACCACAACAATACAATGGTTAATACAACAACAAACCACAACAATACAAAATACAATTAAACCACAACAACACAACAACAAAACCAACAACACAACAACAAAACCACAACAACAACAACAACCACAAAACCACAAACCCTAACACAAACAACAAAAACCACAAATAACACAACAACAAACAACCACAAACAACACAACAACAAACCACACAACAATAACAAAACCACAACAATACAAACACAACAATACAACAACAAACCACAACAATACAACAACAAACCACAACAATACACAAAACAAACCACAACAATACAACAACCACAACAATACAACAACAACAAACCACAACAATACAACAACAAAACCACAACAATACAACACACCAACAATACAACAACACAACCATAACAATACAACAATACAACACCACAATACTACAACAATACAACAACACAAACCACAACAATACAACAACAAAACCACAACAATACAACAACAAACCACAACAACAACAACCACAACAAAACCACAATAATAATACAACAACAATACAACAACAACAAACCACAACAATACAACAACAAAACCACAACAATACAACAACAACAACCACAACAATACAACAACAAAAAACCACAACAATACAACAACAATACAACAATACAACAACAAACCACAACAATACAACAACAAAACCACAACAATACAACAACAAACCAACAACACAACAACAAAAACCACAACAATACAACAACAAAACCACAACAATACAACAACAAACCACAAACAATACAACAAAACCACAACAATACAACAACAAAACCACAACACAATACAACAACAACAACAAAATACAACAAAACACAACCAAAACTACAATACAACAACAAACCACAACAACAAATACCACAACAAAACCACAACAATACAACAACAAAATACCACAACAATACCACAACAACAACAACAATACAACAACAACAAACCACAACAATACAACAACAAAACCACAACAATACAACAACAAACCACAACAATACAACAACAACAAAACCACAACAATACAACAACAAAACCACAACAATACAACAACAAAACCACAACAATACAACAACCACAACAATACAACAACAACAAACCACAACAATACAACAACAAACCACAACAATACAACAACAAACCACAACAATACAACAACAAAACCACAACAATACAACAACAAAACCACAACAATACAACAACAAAACCACAACAATACAACAACAAAACCACAACAACAAACCACAACAATACAACAACAAAACCACAACAATACAACAACAAACCACAACAATACAACAACAAACCACAACAATACAACAACAAACCACAACAATACATAACACAACAATACAACAACAATAATAACAACAATACAACAAACCACAACAATACAACAACAAAAACCACAACAATACAACAACAAAACCACAACAATACAACAACAATACAACAACAATACAACAACAAACCACAACAAACACAACAACAACAACAAATACCACAACAATACAACAACAAAACCACAACAATACAACAACAATACAACAACAACACAACAAACAACAACAAAACCACAACAATACAACAACAAAACCACAACAATACAACAACAAACCACACAACAACAAAACCACAACAATACAACAACAAACCACAACAATACAACAACAACAATACAACAACAAAACCATAACAATACAACAACAAACCATAACAATACAACAACAAAACAATACAACAACAAAACCACATAATACAACAACACAACAATACAACAACAAAACCACAACAATACAACAACAAACAATACAACAACAAACCACAACAATACAACAATACAACAACCACAACAACAATACAACAACAAACCACAACAATACAACAACAAACCACAACAATACAACAACAAAACCATAAATAATACAACAACAAACCACAACAATACAACAACAAAACCACAACAATACAACAAATACAACAACAAACCACAACAATACAACAACAAAACCACAACAATACAACAACAACAATAAACAATACAACAACAAAACCACAACAATACAACAACAAACCACAACAATACAACAACAAATACAACAATACAACAACAACAAAAATACAACAACAAAACCACAACAATACAACAACACATACAATACAACAATACAACAACAAAACCACAACAATACAACAACAAAACCACAACAATACAACAACAAACCACAACAATACAACAACAATACAACAACAATACAACAACAAACCACAACAATACAACAAACCACAACAACACAACAACAATACAACAACAAAACCACAACAATACAACAACAACCACAACAAAACCACAACAATACAACAACAAAACCACAAATAATACAAATACAACAACAAAACCACAACAATACCACAACAACAACAAAACCACAACAATACAACAACAAACCACAACAATACAACAACAAATAAAAACCACAACAATACAACAACAAAACCACAACAATACAATAACAAAACCACAACAATACAACAACAAAACCACAACAATACAACAACAAACCACAAATAAACAACAACAAATAAACCACAACAATACAACAACAAAACCACAACAATACAACAACAAACCACAACAACACACAACAATACAACAACAAACCACAACAATACAACAACAACACAAACCACAACAATACAACAACAAATACAACAATACAACAACAAAACCAATACAACAACAACCATAATAATACAACAACAAAAACCACAACAATACAACAACAAACCACAACAATACAACAACACAAACCATAACAATACAACAACAAAACCACAACACAACAACAATACAACAACAAAACCACAACACAACAACAAAACCACAACAAAACCACAACAATACAACAACAAAACCACAATACAACAATACAACAACAAAACTACAACATACAACAATAAACCACAATAACAATACAAACAAAACCACAACAACAATACCACAACAAAACCACAATAATACAACAACAAACCACAACAATACAACAACAAAACCACAACAATACAACAACAATACAACAACAAACCACAACATACAATACAACAACAAACCACAACAAAACCAACAAACAAATACAACAACAAACCACAACAACAATACAACAACAAAACCACAACAATACAACAACAAACCACAACAACAATACAACAACAAACTACAATACAATACAACAACAAAAAACCACAACAATACAACAACAAAACCACAACAATACAACAACAAACCACAACAATACAACAACAAACCACAACAAACCACAACAATACAACAACAATAACAAACCACAATACAACAACAAAACCACAACAATACAACAACAAACCACAACAATACAACAACAAAACCATACAACACACAACAACAAAACCACAACAATACAACAACAAAACCACAACAAAACCACAACAATAACAATACAACAACAAAACCACAACAATACAACAACAAAACCACAACAATAATACAACAACAACAAAACCACAAATAATACAACAACAAACCACAACAATACAATACAACAACAAACAAATAACAAACCACAACAATACAACAACAAACCACAAATAATACAACAACAAAACCACAACAATACAACAATACAAACCACAACAATACAACAACAAAACCACAACAATACAACAACAAAACAACAACAACACAACAATACAACAACAAACAACACAACAACAACAACAAAACCATAACAATACAACAACAAACCACAACAATACAACAACAAAACCACAACAACAACAACAAAAACCACAACAATACAACAACAAAACCACAACAATACAACAACAAAACCACAACAACAATACAACAACAAAACCACAACAATACAACAACAATAACAAACAATACAACAACAACAAAACAAATAACAAAAACCACAACAATACAACAACAAAACCACAACAATACAACAACAAACCATAAACAATACAACAACAACAAAACCACAACAATACAACAACAAAACCACAACAACACAATACAACAACACAACCATAACAATACAACCATAACAATACAACAACACAACCACAACAATACAACAACAAAACCACAACAATACAACAAACCACAACAATACAACAACAAAACCACAACAATACAACAACAAAACCACAACAATACAACAACAAAACCACAACAATACAACAACAAAACCACAACAATACAACAACACAACCATAACAATACAACAATACAAACAACAACACAACCACAACAATACAACAACAAAACCACAACAATACAACAACAAAACCACAACAATACAAACAACAACACCATAACAATACAACAACAAACCACAACAAAACCACAACAATAAAATACAATAAAACCACAATAATACAATAACAATACAACAACAAAACCACAACAAAACCACAACAATACAACAACAAAACCACAATACAACAATACAACAACAAAACTACAATACAACAACAAAATACAACAACAACAACAAAACCACAACAATACAACAACAAAATCACAACAAAATCACAACAATACAACAACAAAACCACAACAATACAACAACAAAACTACAATACAACAAAACCACAATACAACAAAACCACAACAAAACCACAACAATACAACAACAAAACCACAACAACAAAACCACAACAATACAACAACAAAACCACAACAACAAAACCACAACAATACCACAACAACAAAACCACAACAATACAACAACAAAACCACAACAATACAACAACAAAACCACAACAATACAACAACAAAACCACAACAATACAACAACAAACCACAACAATACAACAACAAAACCACAACAATACAACAACAAAACACAACAATACAACAACAAACCACAACAATACAACAACAAACCACAACAATACAACAACAAAACCACAACAATACAACAACAAAACCACAACAATACAACAACAAAACCACAACAATACAACAACAAAACCACAACAATACAACAACAAAACCACAACAATACAACAACAAAACCACAACAAGAACAATACAACAACAAAACCACAACAAAACCACAACAATACAACAACAAAACCATAACAATACAACAACAAAACCACAACAATACAACAACAAAACCACAACAATACAACAACAAAACCACAACAATACAACAACAAAACCACAACAAAACCACAACAATACAACAACAATACAACAACAAAACCACAACAATACAACAACAAAACCACAACAATACAACAACAAAACCACAACAATACAACAACAAAACCACAACAATACAACAACAATACAACAACAATACAACAACAAAACCACAACACAACAACAAAACCACAACAAAACCACAACAATACAACAACAAAACCACAACAATACAACAACAAAACTACAATACAACAAAACCACAATACAACAAAACCACAACAAAACCACAACAATACAACAACAAAACCACAACAACAAAACCACAACAATACAACAACAAAACCACAACAATAACACAACAAAACCACAACAACAAAACCACAACAATACCACAACAACAAAACCACAACAATACAAACAAAACCACAACAACCACAACAATACAACAACAAACCACAACAATACAACAACAAAACCACAACAATACAACAAATAACAACAATACAACAACAAACCACAACAACAAAACCACAACAATACAACAACAAAACCACAACAATACAACAACAAACCACAACAATACAACAACAAACCACAACAATACAACAACAAAACCACAACAATACAACAACAAAACCACAACAATACAACAACAAAACCACAACAATAACAATACAACAACAAAACCACAACAATACAACAACAAACCACAACAATACAACAACAAACCACAACAATACAACAACAAAACCACAACAATACAACAACAATACAACAACAAAACCACAACAACAAATAAAACCACAACAATACAACAACAAAACCACAACAATACAACAACAAAACCACAACAATACAACAACAAAACCACAACAATACAACAACAAAACCACAACAATACAACAACAAAACCACAACAATACAACAACAACAAAACCACAACAATACAACAACAAAAAACCACAACAATACAACAACAAAATACAACAATACAACAACAAAACCACAACAATACAACACACAATACAACAACAAAACCACAACAAACCACAACAAAATACAACAATACAACAACAATACAACAACAAAACCACAACAATACAAATAAACAATACAACAACAAAACCACAACAATACAACAACAAAACCACAACAATAACAATACAACAACAATACAACAACAAAACCACAACAATACAACAACAAACCACAACAATACAACAACAAAACCACAACAATACAACAACAAATACAACACAATACAACAACAAAACCACAACAATACAACAACAAAACCACAACAATACAACAACAAAACCACAACAATACAACAACAAAACCACAACAATACAACAACAAAACCACAAATACAACAACAAAACCACAACAAAACCACAACAATACAACAACAAAAACCACAACAATACAACAACAAACCACAACAATACACAACAACAAACCACAACATACAACAACAAACCACAATACAACAACAAAACCACAACAATACAACAACAAAACCACAACAATACAACAAAACCACAACAAAACCACAACAACAACAAAACCACAACAAAACCACAACAATACAACAACAAAACCACAACAATACAACAACAAAACCACAACAATACAACAATACAACAACAAAACTACAATACAACAAAACCACAACAAAACCACAACAATACAACAACAAACCACAACAATAATACAACAACAAAACCACAACAAATACAACAATACAACAACAAACCACAACAATACAACAACAAAAACCACAACAATACAATACAACAAAACCACAACAATAACAACAACAACAAACCACAACAATACAACAACAAAACCACAACAATACAACAACAAAACCACAACAATACAACAACAAAACCACAAACAATAACAATACAACAACAAAACCACAACAATACAACAATAAACCATAACAATACAACAACACAACAACACAATAACAATAAATACCACAACAATACAACAACAAAACTACAATACAACAACAAACCACAACAATACAACAACAAAACCATAACAATAATACAACAACAAAACCACAACACAACAACAAAACCACAACAATACAACAATAAACCATAACAATACAACAACACAACAACACAATAACAAAACCACAACACAACAACAAAACTACAATACAACAACAAAACCACAACAATACAACAACAAAACCATAACAATACAACAACAAAACCACAACACAACAACAAAACCACAACAATACAACAACAAAACCACAACAATACAACAAAACCACAACAAAACCACAACACAACAAAACCACAACAATACAACAACAAAACCACAACAATACAACAACAAAACCACAACAATACAACAACAAAACCACAACAATAACAATACAACAACAAAACCACAACAACAAAACCATAACAATACAACAACAAAACCACAACAATACAACAACAAAACCACAACAATACAACAAAACCACAACAATACAACAACAAAACCACAACAATACAACAACAAACCACAACAATACAACAACAAAACCACAACAATACAACAACAAACCACAACAATACAACAACAAACCACAACAATACAACAACAACACACAACAACCACAACACAACAAAACCATAACAATACAACAACAAAACCATAACAATACAACAACAAAACCATAACAATACAACAACAAAACCACAACAATACAACAACAAAACCACAACAATACAACAACAAAACCACAACAAAACCACAACAATACAACAACAAAACCACAACAAAACCATAACAATACAACAACAAAACCACAACAATACAACAACAAAACCACAACAACACAATAACAAAACCATAACAATACAACAACAATCTAATAACAATACAACAACAAATCCACAACAATACAACAAAACCATAATACAACAACAATCAAATAACACTACAACAACAAAACCATAATACAACAACAATCAAATAACAATACAACAACAAATCGCGACGTCACCTGAACGCCCATCAGCTAACTGCCTTCCGCTAACGTTGGCTGTCTAGAGCATATCGGCTGCTAGCTAAATAGGTCCATCAGACAATTTCTTGGGCCATTATACCTATTTTGCCAATTGGACTGGTCCCCTTTACCTCACGGAACCCCACTAATCCATCTGGTCTACGGAAACGCACGAGGAGGCTATAAACAGACTTCCTCTGCCTTCTACTAGCTTGCTACCCCCAGATACAGGGAAAAAAGTATTTGATCAAAGAAATTATCAGTCTATAATTTTAATGGTAGGTTTATTTGAACAGTGAGAGAGAATAACAACCAAAAAATCCAGAAAAACGTATATGAAAATTGCTATAAATTGATTTGCATTTTAATAAGGGAAATAAGTATTTGACCCCTCTGCAAAACATGACTTAGTACTTGGTGGCAAAATCCTTGTCACCAAGTACTATCATTTGTTGACTTGTTGGCAATCACAGAGGTCAGACGTAGTTGGCCACCAGGTTTGCACACATCTCAGGAGGGATTTTGTCCCACTCCTCTTTGCAGATCTTCACCAAGTCATTAAGGTTTCGATGCTAAAATTTGGCAACTCGAACCTTCAGCTCCCTCCACAGATTGTCTTTGGGATTAAGGTCTGGAGACTGGCTAGGCCACTCCAGGACCTTAATGTGCTTTTTCTTGAGCCACTCCTTTGTTGCCTTGGCCGTGTGTTTTGGGTCATTTTCATGCTGGAATACCCATCCACAACCCATTTTCAATGCCCTGGCTGATGGAAGGAGGTTCTCACCCAAGATTTGAGGGTACATGGCCCCGTCCATCGTCCCTTTGATGCGGTGAAGTTGTCCTGTCCCCTTAGCAGAAAAACACCCCAAAGCATAATGTTTCCACCTCCATGTTTGATGGTGGGGATGGTGTTCTTGGGGTCATAGGCAGCATTCCTCCTCCTCCTCCAAACACGGCGAGTTGAGTTGATACCAAAGAGATCCATTTTGGTCTCATCTGACCACAAGACTTTCACCCAGTTGTCCTCTGAATCATTCAGATGTTCATTGGCAAACTTCAGACGGGCATGTATATGTATATGTGCTTTCTTGAGCAGGGTAACCTTGCGGGCGCTGCAGGATTTCAGTCCTTCACGGCGTAGTGTGTTACCAATTGTTTTCTTGGTGACTATGGTCCCAGCTGCCTTGAGATCATTGACAAGATCCTCCTGTGTAGTTCTGGGTTGATTCCTCATCGTTCTCATGATCATTGCAACTCCACGAGGTGAGATCTTGCATGGAGCCCCAGGCCAAGGGAGATTGACAGTTGTTTTGTGTTTCTTCCATTTGCGAATAATCGCACCAACTGTTGTCACCTTCTCACCAAGCTGCTTGGCGATGGTCTTGTAGCCCATTCCAGCCTTGTGTAGGTCTACAATCTTGTCCCTGACATCCTTGGAGAGCTCTTTGGTCTTGGCCATGGTGGAGAGTTTGGAATCTGATTGATTGCTTCTGTGGACAGGTGTCTTTTATACAGGTAACAAGCTGAGATTAGGAGCACTCCCTTTAAGAGTGTGCTCCTAATCTCGTTACCTGTATAAAAGACACCTGGGAGCCAGAAATCTTTCTAATTGAGAGGGGGTCAAATACTTATTTCCCTCATTAAAATGCAAATCAATTAATAACATTTTTCACATGCGTTTTTCTGGATTTGTTGGTTGTTATTCTGTCTCTCACTGTTCAAATAAACCTAAAATTTTAATTATAGACTGATCATTTCTTTGTCAGTGGGCAAACGTACAAAATCAGCAGGGGATCAAATACTTTTTTCCATCACTGTAGCTGTCTGATTCGCCGTGTCCCCAACCAGCCTCACTACTCACTGGACCCTTATGATCACTCTGCTAAGCATGCCTCTCCTCAATGTCAATATGCCTTGTCCATTGCTGTTCTGGTTAGTGTTTATTGTCTTATTTCACTGTAGAGCCTCTAGCCCTGCTCAATATACCTTATCCAACCCTTCAGTTCCACCACCCACACATCAAAGTCAAAGTCAAAGTCACCATTATTAGTCAGTTGTACAACCAAATGCCTTCAACCGAAATGTGTCTTCCGCATTTAACCCAACCCCTCTGAATCAGAGAGGTGCAGGGGGGCTGCCTTAATCGACTTCCACGTCTTCGGCGCCCGGGGAACAGTGGGTTAACTGCCTTGTTCAAGGGCAGAACGACAGATTTTTTTCCCTTGTCAGCTCGGGGATTAGAACTTGCAACCCTCCGGTTACAAGTCCAACGCTCTAACCACTAGGCTACCTGCCGCCCCCAGCAACTGATTCGCCGTGTCCCCAACCAGCCTCAAACCAGATGACATCACCTGGTTTAAATGTTTCTAGAGACGATATGTATTTAATCATCACTCAATGTCTTGGTTTACCTCCACTGTTTTCACGTCCTACCATACCTTTGTCTGTACATTATGCCTTTAATCTATTGTATCACCCCCCTGAAACCTGGTCCTTTTACTCTCGGTTCTGAACGTACTAGACGACCAGTCATTATAGCCTTTCACCGTATCCTTATCCTACTCCTCCTCTGTTCCTCTGGTGATGTAGAGGTTATTCCAGGCCCTGCAGTGCCTAGATCCACTCCTATTCCCCAGGCGCTCTCATTTGTTGACTTCTGCAAACTTAAAATCCTTGGTTTTATGCATGTTAACATCAGAAGCCTCCTCCCTAAGTTTGTTTTATTCACTGCCCTAGCACACTCTGCCAACCCGGATGTCCTAGCCGTGTCTGAATCCTGGCTTAGGATGGCCACCAAAAACCCTGAAATCTCCATCCCTAACTACAACATTTTCAGACAAGATAGAACGGACAAAGGGGGCGGTGTTGCAATCCACTGCAGAGATAGCCTGCAGAGTTCTGTCTTACTATCCAGGTCTGTGCCCAAACAATTTGAACTTTTACTTTTAAAAATCCACCTTTCTAGAAACAAGTCTCTCACCGTTGCAGCTTGCTATAGACCACCCTCTGCCCCCAGTTGTGCTCTGGACACCATATGTGAACTGATTGCCCCCCATCTATCTTCAGAGCTCGTGCTGCTAGGTGACCTAAACTGGGACATACACCCCGGCCATCCTACAATCTAAGCTTGATGCCCTCAACCTCACACAAATCATCAATTAACCTACCAGGTACAACCCGAAAGCCGTAAACACGGGCACCCTCATAGATATCTTCCTAACTAACTTGCCCTCTAAATACACCTTTGCTCTTTTCAACTAAAATCTCAGCGATCACTGCCTCATTGCCTGCATCCGTAATGGATCTGCGGTCAAACGACCTCCCCTCATTACTGTCAAACGTTCCTTAAAAAACATCAGCGATCAGGCCTTTCTAATCGACCTGGCCCGGGTATCCTGGAAGGATATTGACCTCATCCCGTCAGTAGAGGATGCCTGGTTATTCTTTAAAAGTGCCATCCTCAGCATCTTAAATAAGGCATGCCCCATTCAAGAAATGTAGAACCAGGAACAGATATAGCCCTTGGTTCTCTCCAGACCTGACTGCCCTTGACCAGCACAAAAACATCCTGCATTAGCATCGAACAGCCCCCGTGATATGCAACTTTTCAGGGAAGTCAGGAACCATTCTACACAGGCAGTTAGGAAAGCCAAGGCTAGCTTTTTCAAGCAGAAGTTTGCTTCCTGTAACACAAACTCAAAAAAAATCTGGGACACTGTTAAGTCCATGGAGAATAAGAGCACCTCCTCCCAGCTGCCCACTGCACTGAGGATTGGAAACTCTGTCACCACAGATAAATCCACTATAATTGAACATTTCAATAAGCATTTTTCTACGGCTGGCCATGCTTTCCAACTGGCTACCCCTACCCCGGTCAACAGCCCTGCACCCCCCACAGCAACTCGCCCAAGCCTCCCCCATTTCTCCTTCTCCCAAATCCAGATAGCTGATGTTCAAAATCTGGACTCCTACAAATCAGCCGGGCTAGACAATCTGGACCCTTTCTTTCTAAAATGATCTGCCAAAATTGTTGCAATCCCTATTACTAGCCTGTTCAACCTCTCTTTCGTGTCATCTGAGATTCCCAAAGACTGGAAAGCAGCTGCGGTCATCCCCCTCTTCAAAGGGGGAGACACTCTAGACCCAAACTGCTACAGACCTATATCTATCCTACCCTGCCTTTCTATGTATCACTAGCCACTTTAAACAATGCCATTTATATCATGTTTACATATCCTACATTACTCATCTCATATGTATATACTGTACTCTATACCATCTACTGCATCTTGCCTATGCCGGTCAGCCATCGCTCATCCATATATTTATATATTTGTACATAATTGTATTGACTCCTTTACACTTGTGTGTGTATAAGGTAGTTGTTGTAATATTGTTAGATTACGACTGCATGGTCGGAACTAGAAGCACAAGCATTTCGCTACACTCGCATTAACATCTGCTAACCATGTGTATATGACAAATAACATTTGATTTGATTTGATTTAAGGTCTTCGAAAGCCAAGTTAACAAACAGATCAACAACCATTTTGAATCCCACCGTACCTTCTCCGCTATGTAATCTGGTTTCAGAGCTGGTCATGGGTGCACCTCAGCTACGCCCAAGGTCCTAAACAAAATCATAAGCCCCACCTTATCTCAGCTCGCTGGTCACCATAGCAGCACCCACCAGAAGCACGCGTTCCAGCAGGTATATCTCACTGGTCACCCCCAAAGCCAATTCCTCCTTTGGCCGACTTTCCTTCCAGTTCTCTGCTGCCATTGACTGGAACTAACTACAAAAATCTCAAACTGGAGACACTTATCTCCCTCACCAGCTTTAAGTACTAGCTGTCAGAGCAGCTCACAGACCCCTGCACTTGTGTATAGCCCATCTGTAAATAGCCCAACCAACTACCTCATCCCCTACTGTATTCATTTATTTATCTTGCTCCTTTGCACCCCAGTATTTTTACTTTGCACATTCATCTACTGCACATCTACCATTCCCGTGTTTAATTTCTATATTGTAATTACTTTGCCACCATGGCCTATGTACTGCCTTACCTTCCTTATCTCACCTCATTTGCACACATTGTATGTAGATTTATTTTTATAGATATCGTAATATTTCCTTGGATTGGATTCTGCACCACGAGGTTACGAAACATATTTTTCCCAAGGGGTGCTTACGACAGATACCCCTCGTGGATGACTGCATTGCAGCTAGCGTTGGGGGAGGACAGTGTGGTCAGTGGAGAAGGCACTGTGACCTGTGACCATATGTGGTTGGTTTTCCAATCCATCAGTGGGAGTATCCGATTAATCAAGTCTGCTCCGAGTAGCAGGAGTTCTGATTCAAGGATGGTAACATACATAGGGTGAACAGGTGATACATCCTGGAAGTGTAGTTTAAGCATGATTCTCAATGTGAGAGGTAGTCTGAGTGAAACCTCTAAGTGTAGTGTCGCATTGTTCCACTTTTAACCAACGTTTAGTTTGCTTCAAAGCCCTTTTGAGATCATTGAACAATGTTTGAGAGATGTGCGATATTGTCACACCCAAAATAATTAGCGCATGACAAGTTAAGCCGTCCTCCAGGACTGTCTGTCTGGTATGGCCGTTTAGAGTTGCGTTTAGTGGACATATTCCCCACAAAGTGGAGTGGTCGTTCACAACGACGTGATGTGTAATTTATGTTCAAGTTGAAAGCAGATCGACTTATCAGAATTTGAGTGGACTTGGCTTTTGATCCATTTCTTCGCAGCCTTTGTATCAGAGTTTATAGACGAAGCCTGTGGGCTTGTTTCTTGATCGAGCGGGCCCTGGATAGGGTCTTTAGTGAGAGCGTTTTTCAGGTCCTTGCTAAGGTTGTTAATTCCTGCGGACCTGGTGTCTGGCAATTCCATGTTTAGTCCGTGTGACATATATTTTTCCCTCTTCTAAAAATGTTGTTGTTTTAGTTCTTCACATAGGATAACTTCTAGAGAAGATTAGTCTACGTTTTGATTGTCCTTGAACCTTTTGTTACCCTTGTGCTCTGGCACTTTGTGTAGGTTGGGTGCAGGAACGTAGCGAACAAGTCGGTTGTAGCGATAGTCGTTTCGATAGACGTACTTTACAGTTATTTAGACCGCGGTGGTTATTGGAATTGGGGTTTGTGGTTGAAACCGTTGTTGTGCGTCATGTCTCAACTCTCCAATACCTGTTAATGCACCCTCTAACTGGAGTGAGTGCTCCTGGTCAAACATCAAAACCGAGATGTCAGGGCTCTTAGCGTTGCTTGCTTTTGATGCCTCAAAAGCTGTGCTTGCAAGCTCTCTGAGTTGTAAGATAGGCAAGCCAACGTGGGCTGCAGGGCCCAAGTAGGTAATGAAGGTGGGATACATGTTTGACAGAAACATCTGTTTGAATGGTTACAGCTCTTCCATTCCTGTTTCAGTGAGTAGGCCAAAGTAAGCTGAACGAAGCCTTTAATAGTAAGCTTGTGGGTGTTCATTCCGAGCTTTGGCAGTTTTAACCAGTGAGCTATCGTTTTTGCAAGTCGAAGAACAACTGAATTCTAATTTCAAAGCTGTGGCAAGTGTAGCGTAGTCGTTTAGCACGTGTTGCTGTTGTAGACGAATTAACCTCGTCATGTGTCTATTCGATGTTCGCTTCAACAGGTAAAGCCTGTCAGAACCTGTAACGTTTGAGTAGCCATCCAAAGCGTCCTCCATGTCAGCTAGGAACGTCTCAAGTATTGTTTGGTTGACCTGGAACGGAGTCAAAGGTGGGGAAGTTTTTGACGAGTTTGTCAAGGTGTTCCGTGTCAAGTGGGTGGAGAGGGTAGGCTTCATCCTGTGAGGAAATTGGGTCCAAAAGGCAAAGAGGAGAAGCCAAGCCTTGGCTTTGTTGGCGAAGAGGTGCCTTATTACTCTGTGCCGAATGGCCATGAGTAGAATACGGAGGGACATATGAGGGAGGCAATGTCTGAAACCTTTTATCGTCTTCACTCCATTGAGTACCGAGCTCCGGTTGCTTGGTTGGGTAGTCACGCTGTAGCACGTGACCTTTCTGGAATTCCACCAGATGGTACCTAAGGGTGGTATTCTGCTGCATCGCAGAGTCCACTTGAGCACTTAGCTTGCTAAGAAATCAATGTCATCACCTGAGTTCTCTTATCATTCACTTAGTCATCGTGTTCATTGTGTCTTTGGTCTGCAGCATTTGGAGTAAAACATTGTTACTTTGAGTAACGTTCAACAAAACAGCATGCATGATATCAAGTTGCGCGCTCCTGTTTGTAGATAACTCATCAGATTTGTCTAGTTTGGCGTGGAAAATTATTTAAATCTATTTATTGACATTAATGAACCATCAATACTGCATCAGTAATGTAGGAGTTGGACGTGAATGAATATGCAAAGCAAATTTTATTGATTAATCAATGATAATGATTAATCATTCCTGAATAGGCTATCTAGGAATTAAACTTTAATTAACCTGAGAAGTTAGCTCATCTAGGTTATTATTGGAAAGTTTAAAATGTCTAATTTAATTGGAAGAGCCTGAATAGGTATTTTCGACAATTTAACTTGTTAAACGACGATGACATCCAATCAATTGAGATTGTCTGGAAGTGTAACCAGTAGTTCAAATGTGAGGGTACATTCACCACCAGGATCCCTTATCCCTGAGGCTGAAACCACATGGGATTCCCAAGAAGGCGGGACTTCTGTCAGTACTGGGAAGAGATTCAGTGAGTTATGCAAAAGCACATTTTATTGATTATTAATCAATGTTAATGATAAATCAAACCTGTAAAGGCTATTTGGGAATTAAACTTTAATTAACCTGAAAGCGTAGCTGTATCAAGGTTAATGTGAACAAGTTTAAATTGTCTCATTTGAAGAAACCAAATCAATTTGGATATTATTCAAAATGTAAATTTGAAAAAGGTAAGTCTGGCAATCTTACCTCTTAGTTAAATTGAATGAGACAATGACATCCAATCAGTTGAGATTGGCTGGATATCAGAAGAGTGTCACGATTAGCTTTAGCATCTCGTGCACAGCATGTATATGAACAGCTAGCTCGTGCTGTTCATATACTGTTCCAAGCACACAACACGATCATTTACACTACGGGATGAGGGTTTACAAGTGACGTCTCACATTCAACCCATTCGGCATTCTTCTTTGCACCGAATTACCGGGACGCGTGGTAATTTAACAAGAGATACGTCTGTGGCCTACCCGCGCTGTGTAAATGCGGTAGACTGATAGATAATACTCCGGCCCTGGCTTTGTTGGCGATGGTCAACAAATAGAGCTATCCTCTAGTAATGAATACTGACCGAATCACTTGCTCCTAAGACGCGAGTGACAGAAATAGTACATGTTTGGTCTAACGGACTATATCTGTAATTTAACAACTCATGCTTCTCTGACGTCATCAGATACACAACACCGGGGACAACTTCGATGGTTACACAGACACACCAAAATCCTGCCAGCGGCTCTATTCCTATACAACGCAGTCTGTTTGCCTAGTAATCTGTTTGCACAATTCATATATCTACAGTACTTAATTCAACAGTAATGTCTCGTTCTATCTTAGACGCTTGACGCGGGGCACCATATGTCGTAACGTGACTATTCATTAATGTGAAGACTTATATCAAATCAATTCTAGAAGTGTAATTATTATTACGTGATTAAACTAATCATGTAAACATGAATTAACTAGGAAGTCGGGGAACCACGGTAAAACGTTGTTTAAAGGGTTACTATTTCCCGCATTTAACTCTTTAATTTCATATCTTATTGATTACAGTCACTTATTAATGTATTATTACCTCATCAGTCATTCTGAACATCGTCATTTATTGTAGTCTTCACAAACCCTACTTTATTGATGAATTAGCGATGCACAATTTGGCTCAATTATTTATTTACGAACGAATTAAACAATTACAGAATACACAAATAGACACTAACAATATACAGAAAATAGTCTCTAGAAGACTAACAAAACAGGACAGTGGTTATAACACGGTGGTGAATTCAGAGAGAGCAGGGGGGTGTAGGGTGTACGACTCTGGTTCGGCCACCAGAGATCACCATGTCCTTAGGTAGAGCTCCTGGTCGTGGTGGTGGTAAGAATGGATACTTAAACTCTAAGAACTACTGTATAGGGTATGTTGATCTCGTTAGAATGCTTCAGAGGTTGTCGGTGTTCTCGTCATAGGCTACATACGTTTTCAGCTGCAGCCTGATAATGCGATGTCTAGGATTTGCTTCTTCTATAGTGATCGATAGTTTCAGAGTTTATAACCATTTTGCAACAGTCTGCTTGGTCTATAGAGTGGTAACCATTTCAACATGGGGACCAGCGTCCTCACATTCTCTGGTCTTGTCCTTTAGTGGAGTTGTAGTTTTAAACCATTTTGCAACATCCGGCTCACGCCTTAGTCTGCTTGGTCTACAGAGTGGTGGATTTCTCTGGCTCTGCTCGTAACTGGTCTAATATGTTCATTCTTCATCCATTTAAACACTTGTGGAAAAAGGGTGGTCCATTACGTTTGGCATCATCTCTGTGCTCATGTGTGCGTGGTTACTGACTTGATGAACTTTATATGAAAAAACATTTTCTCATTTAGAAGACTAAAATCACATTTCCATCTTTCTAAAAGTAATCTGATACTTAATCATTGATTTTATACAACATTCAGATGTAAACCTCATAATTGAGAAGTGTAGACAAACAGAGATACAGTTATGTGGTTCTACTGTCTTTCATGATGTCACAACATAAAAACAAATTCGACATGAGGGTTATTTTAGTCTCCACTGACCATTTCCAAATTCTCAAAATATAAATATTGTTTCATTCTCAAATTTTGTGGAGGTCGGGGTTTTGGCAGGAGAAGACCCTTCTACTAAGGTCTGTCCCTCCACACTGCTTGGTAAGGAACGTATTTACAACCATCACAAAACTGTCCAACAGCCCCAGGAGTGGGGGGAACCCCTGATCGGCACCCCCGATCATCTCAGGACTGACAAGTCATGACACTTCTCTAACCCTAGAAAACTATTTCCCACCTTCTCCTCGCTCCTTAACCCTCCATCCACTCCCCCTCCCTCCTCCCTCTCTACAGATGACTTTGTCAACCACTTTGAAAATAAGGTTGACAACATCCGCTCATTATTCACTCAGCCTATTTTATTCACTATTTTATTCCTACTCACACAGAACTACTCTACGCCTTGACCTCTTTCTCCACTCTCTCTCCAGATTAAATCCTGCGACTAGTGATCTCTGGCCAGCCGACAACCTGCCCTCATCCCTGACCACTGGCTGCGTTCCCTCTGACTTCAAAATGACCCGAGTCCCTCCCCTTCTCAAGAAATCAACACTTGACTCCTCTGACGTCTAAAACTATAGACCGCTATCCCTTCTTTCTTTTCTTTCCGTAACACTTGAGCGTGCTGTCTCTGGCCAACTCTCACTATCTCTCTCAGAACCAGTCAAGCTTCAAGACGGATCACTTAACCCGAGACTGCTCTTCTCTGTGTCACAGAGGCTGCCAAAGCTAAATATCTATCCTCTGTTCTCATCCTAGTTCTGTCCGCTGCCTTCAACACCATGAACCATCAAATCCTCCTCTCCACCCTCTCAGGGCTGAGCGTCTCACTATTGGATTGCATTATACCTGGCAGGCCACTCCTACCAGGTGACTTGTAGAGGATCTGTGTCTGCACCACATAATCTCATTAATGGTGTCCCCCAGGGCTCGTTTCTAGCCCCTCTCCTCTTCTCTCTTTACACCAAGTCACTCAGCTCTGTCATATCCTCACATGGTCTCTCCTAGCATTGTTATGCAGATGACACTGAACAACTTTTCTCCTCCCTCCTTCTGACATCCAGGTGGCGACACGCATCACCTCGTGCCTGGCTGATATCTCAGCTTGGATGTCGGCCCAACACCTTAAGCTTAACCTCGACAAGACGGAGCTGCTTCCTCCCGGGGAAGGCCTACCTGCTTCAAGACCTCTCCATCACAAATGACATGTCCACCGTGTCCCCCTCCCTGAGTGCAAAGAACCTTGGCGTGACCCTAGACAATACCCTGTTGTTCTCTGCAAACATCAAAGCAGTGACTCGCTCCTGCAGGTTTCTGCTCTACAACATCCGTAGAGTTCGACCCTGCCTCATATAGGAAGTGGAGCAGGTCCTAATCCAGGAACTTGTCATCTCTCGTCTGGACTACAGCAACTCTCTGTTGGCTGGGCTCCCTGCTTGTGCCATCAACCCCCCCAACTTATCCAGAACACTTCAGCCCGGCTGGTGTTTAATCTTCACAAGTTGTTCCATGTCACCTGGCTCCTCCACACACTCCAATGGCTTCCAGTCAAAGCTCTCATCCACTACCAGACCATGGTACTTGCCTGTGGAACAGCAAGAGGACCTGCCCCTCCCTACCTTCAGGCTCAAATCATACAACCCAACCCGAGCACTACATTCTGCCACCACTGGTCTCTTGGCCGTCCCACCCCTACAAGAGGGCATCTTGCACTCAGCCCAGTCCAAATCATACAACCCAACCCGAGCACTCCATTCTGCCACCACTGGTCTCTTGGCCATCCCACCCCTACAAGAGGGCATCTTGCGCTCAGCCCAGTCCAAAATCTTCTCTGTCATGTCACCTTAATGATGGAACCAGCTTCTCCTTGGAGCTAGGACAGCAGAGTCCCATCTTCCAAAAACATCTGTTAGTTCACAAAAGTATACTTTACTAACACTTTTTCCCCCTTAACTTGCTGATAGAGTTTGGGTTGTTAGACTACTTGTTAGATACTACTGCATGGTCGGAACTAGAAGCACAAGCATTTCGCTACACTCACATTAACATCTGCTAACCATGTGTATGGGACCAATAACATTTGATTTGATTTGATTCAAGGTTACCTTGCTGACAGCTATTTTATTCAGAAAAATGTACTTACTATGAATGTGATATGTGTAATCTCTGGCCAATCTCTCCACCATGCTCTGTTGAATTTTGACAACCTTTTATGTATCAAACCAAACGTAAAGATGTTGTCATAGTTACTGTTGTATCTTCGATGTATTTAAGGCACTCTGTTAAGGCTTGATGCATATTCTTCATTAAATTTAAATATTTATTTTCAGGTGAGAACAGAGAATCATATTTTTATGGTTTCTTTGATTGAGCCTAATTTTAGGTCACATGATCTCCACAGAGTTAAATAGAGCAGGTTTCACAGCACCTAGAAATGATTTACTGCAGGTTTCACAGCACCTGGAAATGATTTACTGCAGGTCTCACAGCACCTGAAAATGATTTACTGCAGGTCTCACAGCACCTGGAAACGATTTACTGCAGGTCTCACAGCACCAGGAAATGCTTTACTGCAGGTCTCACAGCACCTGAAAATGATTTACTGCAGGTTTCACAGCACCTGGAAATGCTTTACTGCAGGTCTCACAGCACCTGGAAATGCTTTACTGCAGGTTTCACAGCACCTGGAAATGATTTACTGCAGGTTTCACAGCACCTGGAAATGATTTACCGCAGATTTCACAGCACCTGGAAATGATTTACTGCAGGTCTCACAGCACCTGGAAATGATTTACTGCAGGTTTCACAGGACCTGGAAATGATTTACCGCAGGTTTCACAGCACCTGGAAATGCTTTACCGCAGGTTTCACAGCACCTGGAAATGCTTTACTGCAGGTCTCACAGCACCTGGAAATGATTTACTGCAGGTCTCACAGCACCTGGAAATGATTTACTGCAGGTTTCACAGCACCTGGAAATGATTTACCGCAGGTTTCACAGCACCTGGAAATGATTTACTGCAGGTCTCACAGCACCTGGAAATGGTTAACTGCTGATGTCTTTCTAAGAATCCTGAATGAAAAAAGTTACTCTCCCAACTGTCCCCTCCCAACTGTCCCCTCTCCCCTGAATGTGTTCTCTCCGCCTGTCTGTCTGCCTGGAAGGAGGATATAGTGTCTGTACATTTCATGTGAAAACAGAACAATCTAAAGCGATAGAGGTTGAGGTTATAACTGAATGTGACGCCAGTCTAACAGTCTGTATTTATTAGGAAGGATTGTACAGAAGAGCACACTGTTGCCCAAGTGTACAAGATTTAGTTATGACAGTAGTTGGTAATACATACAGTTGGCATATTTATTCTTAATAAATTATATACTACAGTGACACTAAATTACATGACAAGACTGGGTTTCATGTTGGACTCAATTTAGACACAATCATGTCTTAGGTAGACAGTCAACATACAGTATGCAGTGCAAAAATTATTGGTGATGGTTCCAACAACAACAAAAAACTTGTAATAAATGGACAAAATAACAAGCAACCTCAACAGTTAAAGAAACATAAATAAACATACATGACTGTATTTCCAACCTTCATTACAGTACCATCAGAAATATACAACAATCACTAATAGTAAGTTGCTCTGGATAATAGAGTCTGCTAAATAACTAAAATGTCAATATAATCCAAAACATATTTTAAATAAGCATGGAAATCTAAATATACAGTACAATCAGAACTATTCTGTACAAATCAGAAATATATACTATATTGTGTTGCTTTGAAGCGCAGATATGACTCCAGACATCTAATAGTCACATCATCCACCTCGGGGTCAAACTTGTTAGCGATAAGGTGGTGTTGGTTTAGGAGCCACTGCAGGTCGCCAGTTCCATAAACACACACAGCTCTCCTGTAGGTCCCAGAGCAGTGGGGGTAGGGGGCTCCGCTCTTCACGTCCCCAGCCAGGTAGCTCCACCTCACAACCCTGGCCATGGAGTTCATATCAGACTGCTGGTACTTACTGTTGGGGGGGTTGGAGCCTGGGACAGCAGGCATGCGCTGCAGAGTGGCCCACAGGTGTTCATCAGGACTATAGGTGTCCTTCTCCCACTCCAGCAGAACCCGCACCTCCTGACTCTCCATCACGTGACGGACGAAGGCCCTGGATACCACAAAGTAGGCGTTGCCAGAGAACATGGGGGTGTTGATTGGTGGAGGGGTCTTCTTAAACGCTGTCCTGACCACTGTGTCCGTGACATTGTGGTGGAACTGCCATCTCCACTTCTTGTAGTCGTTGGTGACCTCTGACTCCATGCTGTTCTTCCCGTTCAGCAGCTTGAGGGCCTGAACCATCTCAGCATTGGTCTTAATGGGGAAGTCTGTTCCGCAGGTGTTGAGAAGGTAGCTCCACTTGACAGGTGACTTTAGCAGGTCCTCCATACAGTTCAGGTCAGCCTGCACTCTGGACCAGGAGGCATAGATGACGCTCTCTATCTTACTGGCCACAAACACATTGGGTAGGCAGGACACGATGGCCCTCACTGCACTCCTGAAGTCCTCAGATGATTTCTGGTCGATGTGGACGCAGTAGACGTTCTGAGGAGTGTACAAAGCACGCAGGAGCCTCTCAAACATCTCAATCTTCTCGTGGATGACCATGGAGTAGGCAATGGGGAACTCCTCCTCCTCTTGGCTGAGAGGCATGGTGATGAACCCTCTGTCTGGGACGTATCTCTGGCAGTGCCGTGTCACGTTGAGGTAGAATGCCTCTGACAGCAGCTGGCTCTTCTTCTTGGTCTTCAGCAGTCTGCTGAGCTGTTCCTTCTCCAGACCCTCTATGTCTCCTCGGATGATGGCTGAGCAAGCCGGCAAGTCTGCAGCGTAGTGCAGAGGGAGGAGGTCTGGAGCGCGGAGAGGCTTCCTGTCAGAGCAGGGTCTGAGAGCGGCCCACAGGAACAAAGAGACAAAGCCACTCAGAACGATCAGAGAAAAGTTCCTGAAGACTCTCTGAGAGCTTGACAACCGAAGTGGAGACATGCCTAGTCTGGTATTATCTAACTATGTAGTATTCTCTGTACGGTAGCAGTGACTGTCTATGTGGTGGTATTAGCATCTACATGTAAGGAGTTGCCCACTGCTGCTCAACTGAGTAATGTGTCTCACTCATACCTCAGAGCTGAAATAAATGACACACCTCAGTATAAAAGGACATCTGCATCAATGACTTTAGTGGGCATGATCTGTGTGCATGGGGTAAACACTCTAGTTGGCATGGGAGTGGCTCAGGACTGGCTCAACCTGTAGTACGCTATACATAGTTTCCCCTGTATATGGGTCATATGGGTCATTTCCTGGTCAACATTGTGACACATCAGTAGCACTGTAAAGTAGAATTAGTGGAATGAATACATTTGAAATCAAGGGTGGAAATCAAAATTATTTTACAATCACTTCATTTCTGAACAGATTTTTAATTTTTTTTGTTCCGTTCCAATGTCCGACCAGCAATATAAATTTCTGACCCGGTTCCAACCAAAATAGCACCCATTGACATTGTTCCTTTCTGTTCATTTTTAAACGTCTGAAATCTATTTTGTTTATAATTAAATGACTTCACCAATGGACAGAGCAGCTTGCTATGGAGCGGGCAAGCTATGTACATGCATTGAACAGACAAGTGTAGTGTAGGGTGCGATATGTGACATTTTGTAGGTGAGGAGAGCGCTGGGCATCTTGTTGATATGACATGCATTACCACAGACTTTTACCTACGGAGGAGCGGCATAAATGGAGGAAATTTGAATGTCTTTGAACTTCAGAGAGTTGGCTCAACTAACGTTGAGCTACCTAATGTTGGACCAGAGTTAGCCCTTCCATTCCATACTGCTGCCTAGAGTTTTCCAGAGCTAGACCAGAGTTATCAAATCAAATGAAATTGTATTTGTCACATACACATGGTTAGCACATGGTTTGTCACATACACATGGTTAGCAGGGTTCCTAAGGATACATTTAAAACTATGTTTGATTGTTTTTGGACAAGTTTATAGGTATAATTTTAACGAGTCGGCGCCGAGTTTCAAAGGAGTAATGGAGGCTGTCGTTTCTGATTATAACGCATGAACCAAATGGAGGATTTATGGATAAAAGACGTTACTTTTTCTAACAAAAGAACCATGGATTGTCTTCGTTGGACACTTAGGAAGACCTCAGCAGAAGTTCTTCAACAGGTAATTACTTTGTTTTCGCTGTGAAATGTGTTATGTGTGTGCCATGATTGCAAATCGATACATGGCTATTGGAAAATATGTGAGGTGCTACCCTCAAACAAATGAATGTGCTGCTTTCGCCGTAAAGCCTTTTTGAAATCTGACAACGCTGTGATGATATTGCCTAGAAACAGAGCTTTTGATTAGTATGGAACACTTGTATATAGCTGGATGTTTAATAATTCAATTTTCGGATTTTAAATCTGGCGCTACAGGTTTTTGCTAGTAGTGTCGGGATGATCCCGCTAGCGACCCACTGGTATTTGAGTCGTTAAACATATCACGCAATGGCTCAAGGATCAGGCCATGGAAGTCCTTATAGAACTCTGGTCCTGGGGCCTTACCATTTTGCAGATTCTTAATTCCAATTATCTCTTCCTCTGTAATAAGGGCATTAAGGAGAGATCTCTGTTCTTCCTCGGTAATAGGGGCATTAAGGAGAGATCTCTGTTCTTCCTCGGTAATAGGGGCATTAAGGAGAGATCGCTGTTCTTCCTCGGTAATAGGGGCATTAAGGAGAGATCTTTGTTCTTCCTCGGTAATAGGGGCATTAAGGAGAGACCTCTGTTCTTCAGAGATAGTGGGTTTTAAGGAGAGATCTCTGTTCTTCGGAGATAGTGGGGAGCTCAATCTTAGAAAAGAAGTCCTCCATTAATTTGAGTGCGTCATTTGTCAGTTCTGAGGTATAAAAGATTTGCATAAAATTTAAATGAGTCACTTATCAATTTATTTTCATATAAATGATTGCCATCAGAATCAGTAATCGTAGCAATTGACTGTGAGGCAGCTCTCTTTTTAGCTAGGTACGCCAAGTACTTCCCTGGTTTATCTCCATGTTCATTTAGCTTTTGCCTGACAAATCTAATTTTCTTTTCAGCGTCCTGTGTTAGGAGTCCAACGTTGATCTAAGGACTGATATTTCTTTTAATAGGGCAGGAGTGGCAGTTTTAATGTAGTCCTTCTCTTTAGTTCCTAATTCACCCTCTAACGTTTTTTGATTTCCACGCCTCTTAGTGGCTGTGTATGACATAATCAGACCCCTGGCGTACCCCTGGCGTATGCTTTAAACTCCGTAATAAAATATGATGTAAATGTATGGTCCTTAAGAATGGTGATATTCAACCTCCAAATGTCTTGACAGATTGGATGCTCCGTTGAGTTTTATGTCCAGGATCACCTCCGCATGGTCAGATATGACTATGCTTCCTATCTTAGCGGATAAAACAGACTGCAAAGACATCCTGGGCATGAAAAAGTTATCTATTCTAGTCTGACATTCATGAGGCGCAGAGAAAAAAAGTAAACTCTCTGTTGGAGGGATGAAAGGTTCTCCAAACTTCAGAATACCCCAGATCATCACAAATAGCTTTAAGTGACTTAGCTTGAGGAGAGAGTGAAGCTATACCGCTGGTTCAACAAACAGTTAAAATCTCCTCCAACCACTGCAGTGTCTGAGTTTAGTTCTGAAAAGAAAAACCTTAGTGAGGAAATCTGGGGCTGGGCAGGGGGGAAGTAAATATTCATTATGGAAAAGTTCTGCCAATGTAAAGTTCCATTAATTATAACAAAACAACCAAGTTTATCTTTCACACAATTCAACAACTTAAGTGGTAGGTTATTTTTCACCAGAATTGCTACGCCTCTGCTTCTGGATGTACATGATGAGAAAAACACTTGACCAAACCCCCCTATGCAACAGAGCTATATTTTCTTTTAAGACAGTACTTTCTTCCTTTTAATGGGGTTATGGCTCCCTCTAAAGTTCCATGTACATACACAGTCTGTTACCTGCCATTGCACTTTGACAAACCAATATCCAGTCTGAGTCCTACTGTAAAGATGGGGTGGTACCTTTTCTCATGTGTTGAACTTTCTTCAATCTCACCGAGCTTGAACAAACAATATAAACCCTGAACGGGAACTATAATAAACCCCAAAATGAAACCTGTAAAGATCCAAAAGGGGGTTTTCCCACTAGCTAATATGCAGGGGATTTCAACTCTCCAATGTAGACTCTTAAGTCTGCATAGCCACTCTATAGCCTCATCCAAATCAAATCAAATTTTATTTGTCACATACACATGGTTAGCAGATGTTAATGCGAGTGTAGCGAAATGCTTGTGCTTCTAGTTCCGACCATGCAGTAGTATCTAACAAGTAATCTAACAAATTCACAACAACTACCTTATACACACAAGAGTAAAGGAATGAATACGAGAATGTACATAGAAATATATGGATGAGCGATGGCTGACCGGCATAGGCAAGATGCAGTAGATGGTTTAGAGTACAGTGTATACATTTGATATGAGTATGTAGGATATGTAAACATTATATAAATGGCATTGTTTAAAGTGGCTAGTGATACGTTATTTCATCCAATTATAATTATTAAAGTGGCTAGAGATTTGGGTTGATGGCCGAACGGCATAGGCAAGATACAGTAGATGGTTTAGAGTACAGTGTATACATTTGATATGAGTATGTCGGATACGTAAACATTATATACAAAATTGTTTAAAGTGGCTAGTGATACATTGTTACTTCCAATTCCTATGTTTAAAGTGGCTAGAGATTTAAGTCAGTATGTTGGCAGCAGCCACACAATGTTAGTGATGGCTGTTTAACAGACTTCTTCACCACGCTGTCTGTGTGGGTGGACCAATTCAGTTTGTCCGTGATGTGTACGCCGAGGAACTTAAAACTTTCCACCTTCTCCACTACTGTCCCCTCGATGTGGATAGGGGGGTGCTCCCTCTCCTGTTTCCTGAAGTCCACGATCATCTCCTTTGTTTTGCTGACATTGAGTGAGAGGTTATTTTCCTGACACCACACTCCGAGGGCCCTCACCTCCTCTCTGTAGGCCGTCTCGTCGTTGTTGGTAATCAAGCCTACCACTGTAGTGTCGTCCAGCAAACTTGATGATTGAGTTGGATGCGTGCTTGGCCACGCAGTCATGGGTAAACAGGGAGTACAGGAGAGGGCTGAGAACGCACCCTTGTGGGGCCCCAGTGTTGAGGATCAGCGGGGTGGAGATGTTGTTTCCTACCCTCACCACCTGGGACCGGCCCGTCAGGAAGTCCAGGACCCAGTTGCACAGGGCTGGAGTCGAGACCCAGGGTCTCGAGCTTAATGACGAGCTTGGAGGGAACTATGGTGTTAAATGCTGAGCTGTAGTCGATGAACAGCATTCTTACATAAGTATTCCTCTTGTCCAGATGGGTTAGGGCAGTATGCAGTGTGATTGCGATTGCGTCGTCTGTGGACCTATTGGGACGGTAAGCAAATTGGAGGGGTCCAGGGTGTCTGGCAGGATGGAGGTGATATGATCCTTGACTAATCTCTCAAAGCACTTCATGATGACGGAAGTGAGTGCTACGGGGCGATAGTCATTTAGCTCAGTCACCTTAGCTTTCTTGGGAACAGGAACAATGGTGGCCCTCTTGAAGCATGTGGGAACAGCAGACTGGGATAGGGACTGATTGAATATGTCCGTGAACACACCAGCCAGCTGGTCTGCGCATGCTCTGAGGACACGGCCAGGGATGCCATCTGGGCCGGCAGCCTTGCGAGGGTTAACACATTTAAATGTTTTTCCTCACATTGGCTGCGGTGAAGGTGAGCCCGCAGGTTTTGGTAGCGGGCCGTGTCGGTGGCACTGTATTGTCCTCAAAGCGAGCAAAGAAGTTGTTTAGTTTGTCTGGGAGCAGGACGTCATGGTCCGCAACGGGGCTGGTTTTCTTTTTGTAGTCCGTGATTGACTGTAGACCCTGCCACATTCCTCTTGTGTCTCAGTCGTTGAATTGTGACTCTACTTTGTCTCTATATTGACGCTTAGCTTGTTTGATTGCCTTACGGAGGGAATAGCTACACTGTTTGTATTCAGTCATGTTTCCGGTTGGGGAAGGTTTTAACATTTGCTATGGGTAAAACATCACCAATGTACTTGCTAATAAACTCAATCACCGAATCAGCATATACATCAATGTTGTTGTCCGATGCTATCCGGAACATATCCCAGTCCACGTGCTCGAAGCAATCTTGCAGCATAGAATCAGATTGGTCGGACCAGCGTTGAACAGACCTGAGAACGGGCGTTTCCTGTTTTAGTTTCTGTTTGTAGGCTGGGAGCAACAAAATGGAGTCATGGTCAGACTTGCCGAAAGGAGGGCGGAGAATAGCCTTGTATGCATCATGGAAGTTGGAATAACAGTGATCCAGGATTTTACCAGCCCGGGTGGCAAATTCAGAATGTGTCTTTGTTTTGAAATGTTCTTGTCTGTATGCCTAGAACTGTACATGTCAACATGTTTACACAGGGCACAGCCGTAAAAGAGATCCAGGTCTCAGTCTGTTTTCCCTGTTAAAATAAAGATTGAAAATTCGATATGCTGTTAAAATTTCGGGAGCCTTGTTCTTAAATTAGCCTTATTACAGTTTTTCTCAGTCGCTTTGGTGCATTTCTCACATCACTATTTACATTTGCACAACAGTTAGTTCAACCTCCACAACATTTAGTCATTTGTGCACATCATAGTAGCAGGTTCTCATTCCTTCCAACAAATTGCAAATGCTTTTGGACATGCATCAATTGCTTTCATACAACTCTCTGCTGTTTTATAACATTATCATTTGCTTATGTCATGTCAGTCAAAATTAACTATACTTGTGAATGCTGAATAGTGATTCCATATACAACTAATAGTCCTCATTTCATTGCTTGAGTCATTACATACAAAAATGTTGAACTAGTTGTCAAAATCTGTCAAGCAAATTTTACACATTTTTTTAAAATATTTTTTTTCATGAAAATGTCTCCTAAATTGAACAATTTCTCTCAGGTGAATCTCAACTTTCACTGATGAGAAGTGGTGTGTGAAGCATTAGTTGCAACCAATGATAAGCCACTTTTCTACAATCACTGTCAGAGCTGAATCCCATAAACCCCCACTTTACAAGCATATATGAACCAAGCAGGACATAGTGTGTACCATTTCTACAATACTGTGACACAGAAATGGAAGGTCAGCCTCGTGGAAGAGGGGTGAGGGTGCGGGAGGAAGAGGAAGGGGACAAAACAGGGAAGAGGAAGAAGAGGCCAAGTACATAGGCGGATCCCTGATGAAATCAGGGCTACAATTGTGGATCATGTTGTCAATCACGGCCTCACAATGGCTGAGGCTGGTCGAAGGGTGCAGCCAAATGTTGGGAGAACCACTGTAAATTCAATTATTCAAACATTTCGTCGGGAGAACAGGTGTGTATAAATGGACAGTAATTCAGCACTAAACAATCTGCACTGCGCTACTGTCATACATGAAGCTTGCAGTGGGACAATAACTTGTCACTGTACATTTTACATTTAGACGTACAGCTTTGCTGCATCACACATTTAGTGTATTGTAGTGTACAGTAGTGTTACAGTAAAGATTTGCCATATTTACTGTAATTTTACTCTGCACCACACAGGATTGCAAGACAACCTTGCAGAGGTGGAAGAGGGCCCCTTTTTACTCCGCAACAAGAGGAAGCCGTTTGTGCAATGGTGATTGCAAACAATGCCATAAGGTTGAGAGAGATACAAAGTGCTGTTATAGAGGATGACAACATCTTTGGGAATATTGAATCTGTTTCAGTCGCTACAATTGACAGAGTGCTCAGGAGGAATGAAATGCGCATGAAACAATTGTACAATGTGCCATTTGAACGGAACAGCGACAGAGTGAAGGAGATCCGTCACCAGTATGTACAGGTAAAACATGTATGTGTTCTATGCATATTCTAATGTTCAGTGCTGTAAACTGTTTACTTTGTGTAGTGTCATGCACTACACTTACATGACAGTTCTGTGTGTGTGTATTCACAGTGCATACTGTAGAATATGTTGTCCAAAATGCATTATGTTACACAGGAAAAGTTATAGTTTTTCTCACTCCCTCTTCTGTAATAAAGCATGTACTGGAGCTGGAGGCCAGGGAACCGCTGCACACATTCATATACCTTGATGAGGCGGGTTTCAATCTGGCAAAAGGTAGAAGACGTGGAAGGAATCGCATTGGACAGAGAGCAACAATTGATGTCCCAGGCCAACGAGGAGGGAATATTACTATGTGTGCAGCCATCTCAGAAAACGGCGTCCTCACCCATATCCCCTGCCTTGGTCCATACAACACACAACATCTGCTGACTTTTTAGACACTCTTTACAGGGACATAATCCCTGAGAATGAGAGGGGTCTAACTGGAGACCATCTGAGCAAGCATGTTGTTGTTTTGGATAATGTGCGTTTTCACCACTCAGATGTCGTCCAGACAGTGGTTTGCAGCACATGATAGGATGCTGGTGGAATATCTCCTCCCTACTCACCATTCCTAAATCCAATAGAGGAGTTTTCTCTTCCTGGAGGTGGAAGGTATATGACCGGCATCCACATACCCAAATGGCCCTGCTAGCGGCCATGGATGCAGCATGTGATGACATCACAGCAGAGTCCTGCAGAGGGTGGATTCGCCACTCGAGGAGATACCTTCCTCGCTGCATTGCAAGAGATGATATTCGCTGTGATGTAGATGAAATTATGTGGCCAGACAGAGAGGAACGTCTGTATGTGCATGAATGATTGCAGTACTATGTATGTTGTATGTTCAGTTCCAATATGTACTGCAATATTGTTTACAGTTGTGCACAGCTCTACCCAAAGGGAGTTTATGTTTGTTGTAAATAAGGGTGTATTTTTTCTTTTGCACAATGCTGTGAACAAATTAGAATTGCAAAGAGCATATGCAGTAAAAATGTGAAACATACATATTCAGTGTCTTGTACTCAGTTACCTCACTAAATACAGTAATGTGTAACTTTACTGTATTTTTCAAATGGCTGTGCAAATAGTATATAGTGCTGTCTTGAGCATTTTCAGGTAGTGTCACCAAGATCTGACTTTTTTGCATTGGAAAACATTTACAGAGTAAACTGTCATAATGAAAACATGACAAAGCCATTTGACTATCTTGTTCATAAACAATGGTGTCAGGACTTGTCATCTTGATGACACTGACACTTTCATTGACATGAATACTTGCTTTTGAGGAATGAGCTATCCATATTGAGCAAGTGACACGCTTTTGCAGGTTATCAACTAGGTTTTGCAGTTTGTACTAATTGTTTTGAGAACTGCATTAACTGTTGTGCAAATGTAAATAGTGATGTGAGAAATGCACCAAAGCGACTGAGAAAAACGGTAAAATCCCCAGCCACAATAAATGCTGCCTCAGGATATGTGGTTTCCAGTTTACATAGAGTCCAATGAATTTCTTTCAGTGTCGTCGATGTGTCAGCTTGAGGGGGATATACACGGCTGTGATTATAATCGAGGAGAATTCTCTTGGTAGATAATGTGGTCTGCATTTGATTGTAAGGAATTCTATGTCAGGTGAACAAAAGGACTCGAGTTCCTGTATGTTGTTATGATCACACCACGTCTCGTTAATCATAAGACACACACCCCCACCCTTCTTCTTACCAGATAGAAGTTTGTTTCTGTCGGCGCGATGCGTGGAGAAACCAGGTGGCTGTACCGACTCCGATAACGTGTCCTGAGTGAGTCAGAAGGTAAATAGTGTCAGAAGGTGAATAGTGTCAGAAGGTGAATAGTGTCAGAAGGTATTGTAGTATGGGTAAGTAGTGTCAGAAGGTGATTAGTGTCAGAAGGTGAATAGTGTCAGAAGGTGAATAGTGTCAGAAGGTGAATAGTGTCAGAAGGTATTGTAGTATGGGTAAGTAGTGTCAGAAGGTGAATAGTGTCAATAGGTGAATAGTGTCAGAAGGTGAATAGTGTCAGAAGGTGAATAGTGTCAGAAGGTGAATAGTGTCAGAAGGTGAATAGTGTCAGAAGGTGATTAGTGTCAGAAGGTGATTAGTGTCAGAAGGTGAATAGTGTCAGAAGGTGAATAGTGTCAGAAGGTGAATAGTGTCAGAAGGTGATTAGTGTCAGAAGGTGAATAGTGTCAGAAGGTGAATAGTGTCAGAAGGTGAATAGTGTCAGAAGGTGATTAGTGTCAGAAGGTGATTAGTGTCAGAAGGTGAATAGTGTCAGAAGGTGAATAGTGTCAGAAGGTGATTAGTGTCAGAAGGTGATTAGTGTCAGAAGGTGATTAGTGTCAGAAGGTGAATAGTGTCAGAAGGTGAATAGTGTCAGAAGGTGAATAGTGTCAGAAGGTGATTAGTGTCAGAAGGTGATTAGTGTCAGAAGGTGATTAGTGTCAGAAGGTGAATAGTGTCAGAAGGTGAATAGTGTCAGAAGGTGAATAGTGTCAGAAGGTGATTAGTGTCAGAAGGTGAATAGTGTCAGAAGGTGAATAGTGTCAGAAGGTGAGTAGTGTCAGAAGGTATTGTAGTATGGGTAAGTAGTGTCAGAAAGTATTGTAGTATGGGTAAGTAGTGTCAGAAGGTATTGTAGTATCGGTAAGTAGTGTCAGAAGGTGTTGTAGTATGGGTAAGTAGTGTCAGAAGGTATTGTAGTATGGGTAAGTAGTGTCAGAAGGTATTGTAGTATCGGTACGTTGTGTCAGAAGATAGTGTCAAGGGATACACAACATCCTGAAATATGATTAGATATCTTTGTTAGAAAGAATGTTTTATTTCCCTTGTTGGAATCATGCTGAATTTCAGCAGGCAGGACTCTTATGGCTTTTCCAACTCTAACACTGCTAACCCTAGTCTCTTTCCTCCCTAGCTTCTATTCCCTTTCTTTTTATAAGCCTTTTGGGGGCATTGGTGTGAAGGGGGTCTGGTGTGCAGCATTATGCCAAAGTAGATTTACCTTCAATAACCATTTGCTAAATCTCTGTCCATTAGACTGAAGCTCCAACAGCTGTAGCATTAAGCCCGATTAGAGCGCCATGCTGCAGAGGAGAGAGGTCCAAAGCTGCATCCCAGCCACATGTCATCTAGTGATTTCTAGCCTGTGTCTCTCTCTGTATCTTGTCAGTTGCTACTGGAGCGGCAGAGAGGGCTGAGGAAAGGAGGGACAGGATGCTCTGTTCTGGACTGTCTCCCCAACACTTTAATTCTCTCTGCTCTGACTCCAGTTGACTCTGCTCTGCCATAGTTCTGCTCAATATTTGTGCTGCTACTGCTGCTGCTACTGCTACTGCTGCTGCTGGCTCTTTAACAGCAGTCAGAGGACGTCTCTATTGACACGGCATACTGTGCTGAGACACTACAAGATACTGAGCTACGTTGCTGTGAATTACAACCAGAGACTATGTTTCTGTGAGGTGCCACCAGACAAGGCCCATCTGTGAGGTGCTACCAGACACATGGAAAACTGACACGAGAATGGAGAAGGGAGCCGGAGGGAAGAGGGCCAGCGGCACCTTCAAACGGTTTCCATCAAACGCTCTGCATCCAGTGCCTCCAATAAGGTAAAAGGAGACTAACAATCTGACTGTCTAACTGTCTGTCTGTCTGTCTGTCTAGTTGACTGTCTAACTAACTGTCTGACTAGTTGACTGTCTGACTGACTGACTAATTAGCTGACTGACTGACTGACTGACTGTCTGACTGACTAACTAGCTGACTGTCTGACTAACTAACTGACTGACTGTCTGACTGTGTGACTGACTAACTAAATGACTAACTAACTGACTATATTACTGTCTGACTGACTGTCTGACTGACTAACTGCCTGTATGACAAACTGACTAGTTGACTGACTTGCTGACTGTCTGACTGACTAACTGACTGTCTGACTGACAAACTGACTCGTTGACTGACTTACTGACTAACTGAATGTCTACCTGACTAACTGACTGACTAACTGACTGTCTGACTGACTAGCTGACTGTCTGACTGACAAACTGACTGTCTGACTGACTAGCTGACTGTCTGACTGACTGTCTGACTAACTAACTGACTAGTTGACTGTCTAACTGACTGTATGACTAACTAACTAACTAGCTGACTGTCTGACTGACCGGCTTACTAGTTGACTGACTGACTGTCTTACTAATTGTCTGACTGACTGATGTTTGACTAACTGACTAACTGTCTGTCTGACTTACTGACTGTGTGACAGACAAACTGACTCGTTGACTGACTTACTGACTAACTGACTGTCTACCTGACTAACTGACTGACTGACTAGCTGACTGTCTGACTGACTAGCTGACTGTCTGACTGTCTGACTAACTAGTTGACTGTCTAACTGACTGTATGACTAACTGACTATCTAAATAACTAGCTGACTGTCTGACTGACCGGCTTACTAGTTGACTGACTGACTGACTGATGTTTGACTAACTGACTAACTGACTGACTGTCTGTCTGACTTACTGACTGTCTGACAGACAAACTGACTCGTTGACTGACTAACTGACTGTCTACCTGACTGACTAGCTGACTGTCTGACTGACTAACTAACTAACTGACTAGTTGACTGTCTGACTGTATGACTAACTGACTGTCTAACTAACTAGCTGACTGTCTGACTGACCGGCTTACTAGTTGACTGACTGACTGACTTACTAATTGTCTGACTGACTGACTGATGTTTGACTAACTGACTAACTGACTGACTGTCTGTCTGACTTACTGACTGTCTGACAGACAAACTGACTCGTTGACTGACTAACTGACTGTCTACCTGACTAACTAACTGACTGTCTGACTGACAAACGGACTGTCTGACTGACTAGCTGACTGTCTGACTGACTGACTAACTAGTTGACTGTCTAACTGACTGTATGACTAACTGACTATCTAACTAGCTGACTGTCTGACTGACCGGCTTACTAGTTGACTGACTGACTGACTGACGTTTGACTAACTGACTAACTGACTGATTGACTGTCTGTCTTACTAATTGTCTGACTGACTGACTGATGATTGACTAACTGACTAACTGTCTGTCTGACTTACTGACTGTGACTGACTAACAGACTGCTTGAATGACTGTCTAACTGACTGATTGTCTCACTGACTAACTTTCTGAACGACTGTCTGACTGACTAGCTGATTGTCTGACTGACTGGCTAACCGACTAGTTGACTAGCTGGCTAACCAATGGTCCCTTGTAATGCAGGGAGCTGTCGCTGCTCCATGTACAACAGGTGATTCTGCATGTAGTGTTGGTGATTGGCTGTGCTCAGCCTCTCCTTCATGAGTTCCAGTTCAAATATAATCAAAATGTATTTGTCACATGCTTTGTAAACAAAAGGTGTAGACTAACCGTGAAATGCTCAGTTCAGGATAAACAAATGAAAATAAATAGAAATTGACACGAGGAATAAATACACAGTGAATAGCAATACCAATTAAGAGTAAGTACAGTGTAATACAATGACTATATGCAGGGAGTACAAGGTAATAACTTGATTATATACAGGGAGTACCAGAAAATACAATGGATATATACAGGAAGTACCAGGTAATAACATGGCTATATACAGGGAGTACCAGGTAATGACATGGCTATATACAGAAAGTACAAGGTAATAACATGGCTATATACAGAGAGTACCAGGTAATAACATGGCTATATACAGAGAGTACCAGGTAATAAAATGGCTATATACAGGGAGTACCAGGTAATAACATGGCTATATACAGGGAGTACCAGGTATTAACATTGCTATATACAGGGAGTACCAGGTATTAACATTGCTATATACAGGGAGTACCAGGTAATGTTTACTGTAACATAGCATTGTATCTGGTCAAACACCATTTTTTCCTAAAGTTTATAAAGGGTTGGTAACAGGTTGATTGGTCAGCTGTTTGAGCCAGTAATGGGAGCTACTATCCTTAGGTAGGGGAATAACTTTTGCTTCCCTCCAGGCCTAAGGGCACACACTTTCTGGTTGGCCTAAATTGAAGATATGTCAAATAGGAATACCCTATATGGTCTGCTATTATCATCAGTATTTTTCCATCCAAGTTGTCAGACCCCGGAGGCTTGTCATTGTTGATAGACAACTGTAATTTTTTCACCTCCTCCAAACTTACTTTACAGAATTCAAAATTACAATCCTTATCTTTCATAATTTGGTCAGATATACTTGAATGTGGTGTCAGCGTTTGTTGCTTGCATGTCATGCCTGAATTTGCTAATCTTGCCAAATTAATAAATCATTGAAGTAGTTGGCAATATCAGTGGGTTTTGTTATGAATGAGCCATCTGATTCAATGAATGATGGAGAGCAGTTTTCTTTTTTGGTCAAAATGTCATTAAAGGTGGTACATTTTTTTACTATCATTCTTTGTAACTTATTTTTGTTTCATAGTGTAGTTTCTTCTTTTTATTCACTTTAGTCACATGATTTCTCAATTTGCAGAACGTTTGCCAGTCGGTTGCACAGCCAGACCTATTTGCCATTTATTTTGCCTCAAATATCTCAACCATACAATTTTTCAATTTTTCATCAATCCATGGGTATTTAACAGTTTTTACTATCATTTTCTTAATGGGTGCATGCTTATTAGTAACTGGGATAAACAATTTCATAAATATGTCAAGTGCAGCATCTGGTTGCTCCTCATTACACACCAGCAAATATTATTGACATCAACATAGGAATTGCTACAAAACTTATTGTATGACCTCTTATACACTATATTAGGCCCAGACTTTGGAACTTTGGTTTTCCTAGATATGGCTACTACATTGTGATGACTACAGCCGATAGATTTGGATACTGCTTTCAAACAGACTTCTGAAGCATTAGTGAAAATAGGATCAGTACATGTTGATGATTTCATTCCTGTTGTAAGGCTCGACGCTGTTAGACGAGAAGCAGGTACAGGGAGAACATTTAATGAATAACGGACATGAAACGGGACAGGAACAGCATCTGGACAGGTGAAAAATAACAACAATGCTGACACAGGGAACAGACTGAGGAGCAGACAGAAATAGGGAAGGCAATCAACAAAGTGAAGGAGTCCAGGTGAGTCCAATGAGCGCTAATGCGCATAATGATGGTGACAGGTGTGCGTAATGAAGCACAGCCTGGCGCCCTCGAGCGCCAGAAAGGGCGAGCGGGAGCAGGCGTGACACCTGTACTGTTTGTAACTATCCTTATAGGTTGACTGAACATTTTGAAGCTTTCTCTTGAGCGGGCAGCATGATAAAAGCCAGTCAATATTTGAATCACCCAGAAAATATACCTCTCTATTGATATCACATACATTGTCAAGCATTTCACACATGTTATCCAGATACTGACAGTTAGCACTTGGAGGTCTATCACTGCTTCCCACCAGAATTGGCTTTAGGTGAGGCAAATGCACCTGTAGCCATATTACGTCAACAGTATTTAAAACGAGATCCTCTCTAAGCTTTACTGAAATGTGCTTCTGAATATAAATAGCCACACCTCCATCTTTGGCATTTCTGTCTTTTCTGTAGATCATATAACCATGTATTGCTACCACTGTATCATCAAAGGTATTGTCTAAGTTAGTTTCAGAGATTGTCAAAAAATGTATGTCATCTGTTACTAGCAAATTATTTTATGAACCTTGTTTCTTAAGCCACATATGTTAACGTGGGCTATTTATAACACTTTTCTGAGATGCTTGATTGTTTTTCTTGCTTTACTGGGAAGCTTAGCAGAGGTAGACATGCTCAGGTTATGTTAGTGCAGGTTGCGCTGCACACAGTGGACATAAATTAGGTTACTTATATTGTGTCTACCAATTCCCCTGGGATAATGTACATTTGCTGAAGCATTATGACAACACAACACCATAATGGTAGGGATTAAATGAGCTGGGCTTGGGTCAATGATAAGCCACTGTCTCATTGTAGCCTTATATGCAAATCATTTAGGTGGATCCCATCCTCCTTATAATTCGAGCTTTGTTTCCAGAAGGTATCAAAACTGTCAATAAATGTTACACCCACAGAGCTGCAATATTCTCGTAGCAAATTAGATTCCACGCTTCAAGATTGCTTAGATCACGTGGACTGTGATATATTCCGTGTAGCCTCAGAGAACAACATTGACGTAAACGCTCACTAGGTGAGCGAGTTTTATGAGGAAGGGCATAGTAGATGTTGTACCCACTGTGATAATTAAAACCTTCCTTAACCAGAAACCGTGGATTGATGGCAGCATTTGCGCATAACTGAAAGCATTTAATCAACTGGGAATAAGGCCGAATACAAACAGTGTAGTTACTCCCTCCGTAAGGCAATCAAACAGACAAAGTGCCAGTATAGAGACAAAGTGGAGTCGCAATTCAATGGCTCAAACACGAGACGTATGTGGCAGGGTTTACAGACAATTACGGATTACAAAAAAAAAAACTGCCCCGTTGCAGACATCAACGTCTTGCTTCCAGACAAATTAAACAACTTCTTTGCGCACTTTGAGGACAGTACAGTGCCACAGACGCGGCCCACTACCAAAGACTGTGGGCTCTCCTTCTCCGTGTCCGACATGAGTAAAACATTTAAACGTGTTAAACCTCGCAAGGCTGCCGACCCAGACGGCAGTGCCTCAGCGTCCTCAGAGCATGCGCAGACCAGCTAGCTGGTGTGTTTACGGACATATTCAATCAATCCCTATCCCAGTCTGCTGTCCCCACATGCTTCAAGAAAGCCGCCGTTGTTCATTTTACAAAGAAATCCAAGTTAACTAAATTACTTTTGCCCCGCAGCATTAACTTCTGTCATCGTGAAGTGCTTTGAGAGACTAGTCAAGGATCATATCACCTCCACCTTACCTGTCACCCTAGACCCACTTCAAATTTGCTTAATGCCTCCAATAGGTCCACAGACGATGCAATCGCCATCACACTGTGCACTGCCCTATCCCATCTGGACAGGAGGAATACCTACAATTCGGAAGTCGGAAGTTTACAAGTCGGAAGTTTAGATTCACTTAGGTTGGAGTCATTAAAACTAGTTTTTCAACCACTCCACAAATTTCTTGTTAGCAAACTATAGTTTTGGCAAGTCGGTTAGGACACCTACTTTGTGCATGACACAACAAATTATTCCCCAAAAATTTTAAAGACAGATTATTTCACTTATAATTCACTGTATCGCAATTCCAGTGGGTCAGAAGTTTACATACACTAAATTGACTGTGCCTTAAAACAGCTTGGAAAATTCCAGAAAGTTATGTCAAGGCTTTAGAAACTTCTGATTTAAGTCAATTGGAGGTGTACCTGTGGATGTATTTCAAGGCCTACCTTCAAACTCAGTGCCTCTTTGCTTGACATCATGGGAAAATCAAAAGAAATCAGCCAAGACCTCAGAAAAACAATTGTAGACCTCCACAAGTCTGGTTCGTCCTTGGGAGCAATTTACAAACGCCTGAAGGTACCACGTTCATCTGTACAAACAGTAGGGGACTACGCAGCCGTCATACCGCTCAGGAAAGAGACAAGTTCTGTCTCCTAGAGATTAATGTACTTTGGTGCGAAAAGTGCAAATCGATTCCAGAACAACAGCAAAGGACTTAGTGAAGATGCTGGAGGAAACAGTAAAACGAGTCCTATACTGACATAACCTGAAAGACCGCTCAGCAAGGAATAAGCTACTGCTCAAAAACGGACATAAAAAAGCCAGACTACGGTTTGCAACTGCACATGGGGACAAAGATTGTACTTTTTGGAGAAATGTCCTCTGGTCAGATGAAGCAAAAATAGAACTCTTTGGCCATAATGACCATCGTTATGTTTGGAGGAAAAAGGGGGAGGCTTGCAAGCCAAAGAACACCATCCCAACCGTGAATGCGCATGATTGGCAGCATCATGTTGTAGGGGTGCTTTGCTGCAGGAGGGACTGGTGCACTTCACGAAATAGATGGCATCATGATGATGGAAAATTTGGTGGATATATTAAAGCAGCATCTCAAGACATCAGTCAGGAAGTTAAAGCTTGGTGTCAAAAGAACAATGACTCAAAGCATACTTCCAAAATGGATTAAGGACAACAAAGTCAAGGTATTGGAATGGTAATCACAAAGCCCTGACCTCAATCCTATAGAAAATGTGTGAGCAGAACTGAAAAACTGAAAAACCGGCCTACAAACCTGACTCTAACACCAGCTCTGTCAGGAGGAATGGGGCAAAATTCACCCAACTTATCGTGGGAAACTTGTTGAAGGCTACCCAAAACATTTGACCCTACCTTTGAAACTACCTGCCCTCCAGGACACTTACAACACACGATGTCACAGAAAGGCAAAAAAGATAATCAAGGACAATAACCACCCGAGCCACTGCCTGTTCACCCCGCTAAAATCCAGAAAGCGAGGTCAGTACAGGTGCATCAAATCTGGAACATAGAGATAGAAGCTGTTTTTCAATCTCAAGGCCATCCGATTGTTAAACAGTCATCACTAGCACAGAGAGGTGGCTGCCTACCTACAGACTTGATATCATTGGCCACTTTAATAAATGGAACACTACTCACTTTAATAATGGCACTAAGAATGTTTACATGTCTTGCATTACTTCTCATGTACTGTATACTGAATCCTATTCTTTACTGTATTTTGCATCTTAGCCTCTCTGTCACTGCTCATCCATATGTTTAATATTTATATATTCTCATCCCATTAATTTACTAGATTGTGTGTATTAGGTTTTGTTGTGGAATTTGTTAGACATTACCTGTTAGATACTGCTGCACTGTCGGATCTAGAAGCAGAAGCATTTCGCTATACTCGCGGCAGGTAGCCTACTGGTTAGAGCACTGGACTTATAACTGAAAGGTTGCAAGGTCGAATCCCCTGAACAAGGCAGTTAACCCACTGTTCCTAGGCCGTCATTGAAAATAAGAATGTGTTCTTAACTGACTTTCCTAGTTAAATAAAAAAATACAGCTGCTGTGCATGTGACCAATAACATTTTATTTGATTTGTGTTATGGAGGGCCAAAAGTCTGCTGAACCGTTCAATGCCACAATTTAGGGAGAGAATCAGCGAGGCCATGACTGATGCACTGCCTCGGGAAGTAACCTGGTGATATCCTGAACTTTTGCCCCAGGAAAACACAACCAACTCTACGCCCCAGGTACAGATATATGCCTCACCATCGGACTCCCTATCACAGTCCCTACAACAGCCAAAGGGACAGAGCTCTGATCCAGAGAGGTCACCCCAGAGGAGGGGGGCCGCAGTGGTCCAGGCTGTGATCAGGCAGTTGATTGACTAGGACAGGGATAGGTAGCTGGAGGGAGATCCACAGCCATGGAGGGAACACCCAAGCCCACGGCTGAAGGCAGCTGGACCAGGGGCTCAAATCGTTTTGAAAGTTGTAAGTCCGGACACGGGGGAAGAAGGCAGGCACACCATGAATGATTCTTCCCCTTCGTTCTGGTTCCAATACACATTCATTTACATACATTTTTGGGGTGGCAGGTAGCCTAGTGGTTAGAGCGTTGGGCCAGCATTTGAAAGGTTGCTGTATTGAATCCCTGAGCTGACAAGGTAAAAATCTGTCATTCTGCCCTGAACAAGGAAGTTAACCCACTGTTCCCCGTTAGGCTATCATTGTAAAGAAGAATTTGTTCTTAACTTACATGTCCAGTTAAAAAAAATCAAAAATGAACTCCCCTTGAGTTGAACAGTGAGCAGCCATGTATTGGCTAGTAGAGAGGTGCAGTGGTGGAAACTGATCCAGGAAGGTCCCATTATGTCTCAAGGAATTATTTTTCCAAAACAAGATGTCCACATACGCCTATATCTAATTAGTTGTAACGAATACGCTGAGGCAGAGTTAGAATCCAAGTGCGGAGGTTTATTAAGGGCAGATTCCTTGAACATAAACGATAAGGCAGGCAGAGCGTCAAAACCAGAGGAGCAGTCAGATCTGTCGTCATACAAGGGGATAATCCAAAAGGCAGAGGTCAGTAGGCAGGCAAGAGATCTTAACAGTAACATCAGTTCAGCAGGCTATGAAACGCTCGGTAAGGGAATACCCCCATGAAATGGACAAAAATGAATGGCAACATATTGCCATTGGAACAAACATATACACGATGGAAAAGAGTGCCCAAATGGACGCCATTTCAATCATTTCTTATGGCAAACGGCATATGGCAAATGCCAAGTGTAATAACTCAAAATTACTATAGGTGGCGAGCGCGTTCCAACGGGGCAAAACATATTGCAAATGTACATGAAGACAAGACCCAAGGGTCAAATTTGGACATTTCAAAAAAAAAATCTAAATACCTACACCCCTTAAAAAAGTGCTTTCTGGGCGATTCTAACGATATTTTTGATAATAACACGTATATAAGATGTGTATAAACATACCCTTGTCTAATTTTATTAATATAGTTTTATAAATTTTTATTAAAAAAAATTGTCCATAAGGCCTATGTTTTGTCCATTTGCAATATGTTACCATAGGAAGTCAAAAGTCAATGTCTATTTGCAATATGTTTTGTCCATTTGCAATATGTTACCATAGGAAGTCAAAAGTCAATGTCAAAGCCAATTTCATATATCGTCATAGGAAGTCGGCTTCCGAACCCAAAAGTCAGTGAGCAATGTCCAAATGGCATTTAAACTGACAAAATTATATATATCACTATGTTAAGCCCTCAATCGTCCTATAGGGTCTATTTTTTGAAAAACGTCCAAAATGACAAGGGGTGCCCCCATTGGGATGGCCACAGGTGGGGGTGCTCCCTAACCAGCCAGGGATACCTTGCACCCTCCTAAAGACATTAATATTTAAAATATGCTCATGGTTACCCGTTTCAATTACCAGGTACACGGTTGTCAATTTGCAATGTCTTACAATGGGCATTTACCCTCACAAATTTGACAGGCTCCGAAATACTGCAGAAATGCCCAATTGACTGGCCCATTGAACTCGGGATGGCCGAAGTGATCATGGTTCCTCTCCATCGCTCGTTGGTGTTGATTTCAACATGTCAAATTCGTGATCTTAAAAGCCCATTGAAACATATTGCAAATGTACAGTGAAACATATTGCAAAATGTACAGTACATTTACCAGGTCCATATTTTCAAAAGGGTTTTAAATGACTTTAGGGGCTGCTCCTGGTCCAGGATCTTTATGGGAGTATCCCACTATGGCCCTAAGTCAGTGGGAGAAGCCCTGCTCATTTATGGAGATCTTTCAATTTTAAAAAAGTTGAAAGGCTGAGTGAATCATCTCCTGAGATGATGTTAATGCCACCTTCCTGAAAGCTTATTTTGTCAAAAATGCATTTAGGGGGCGCAGTGCCTCCAGGATCCGTATGGGTGCATCCCACTATGGCCCTAAGTCAGTGGGAGAAGCCCTGCTCATTTATGGAGGTTTTCAAAATGTTCAAAAAAATGACAGAGTCCACACTCTCTTCCATTGCTTTGTACAGTACATTTGCAATATGTTTCACTGTACATTTGCAATGTGTTTCAATGGGCTTTTAACATCACGAATATGACAAGCTCTAAAATACTTCAGGAATGCCCAATTGACTGCCCATTGATCTCAGGATGGCCAGGATTGATAGCGGTACCTCTCCATCGCTGATTGGTGTTGATTTCAGTGTGTCATTTTCGTGATGTTAAAAGCCCATTGAACCATATTGCAAATGTACAGTGAAACATATTGCAAATGTACAGTACATTTGCAATATGTTTCAATGGGTTGTTAAAATCACGAATATGACAAGCTCTAAAATCCTGCAGGAATGGCCAATTGACTGCCCGTTAATCTCAGGATGGCCAGGATTGATAGTGGTACCTGTTCATCGCTCGTTGGTGTTGATTTCAACATGTCAAATTCGTGATGTTAAAAGCCCATTGAAACATATTGCAAATGTACAGTGAAACATATTGCAAATGTACTGTACATTTACCAGGTCCATATTTTCAAAAGGGTTTTAAATGACTTTAGGGGGCTGCTCCTGGTCCAGGATCTTTATGGGAGTATCCCACTATGGCCCTAAGTCAGTGGGAGAAGCCCCTGCTCATTTATGGAGATCTTTCAATTTTAAAAAAGTTGAAAGGCTGAGTGAATCATCTCCTGAGATGATGTTAATGCCACCTTCCCTGAAAGCTTATTTTGTCAAAAAATGCATTTAGGGGGGCGCAGTGCCTCCAGGATCCGTATGGGTGCATCCCACTATGGCCCTAAGTCAGTGGGAGAAGCCCCTGCTCATTTATGGAGGTTTTCAAAAAATGTTCAAAAAAATGACAGAGTCCACACTCTCTTCCATTGCTTTGTACAGTACATTTGCAATATGTTTCACTGTACATTTGCAATGTGTTTCAATGGGCTTTTAACATCACGAATATGACAAGCTCTAAAATACTTCAGGAATGCCCAATTGACTGCCCATTGATCTCAGGATGGCCAGGATTGATAGCGGTACCTCTCCATCGCTGATTGGTGTTGATTTCAGTGTGTCATTTTCGTGATGTTAAAAGCCCATTGAACCATATTGCAAATGTACAGTGAAACATATTGCAAATGTACAGTACATTTGCAATATGTTTCAATGGGTTGTTAAAATCACGAATATGACAAGCTCTAAAATCCTGCAGGAATGGCCAATTGACTGCCCGTTAATCTCAGGATGGCCAGGATTGATAGTGGTACCTGTTCATCGCTCGTTGGTGTTGATTTCAACATGTCAAATTCGTGATGTTAAAAGCCCATTGAAACATATTGCAAATGTACAGTGAAACATATTGCAAATGTACAGTACATTTACCAGGTCCATATTTTCAAAAGGGTTTTAAATGACTTTAGGGGGCTGCTCCTGGTCCAGGATCCACATGGGAGCATCCCACTATGGCCCTAAGTCAGTGGGAGAAGCCCCTGCTGATTTATGGAGGTTTTTAAAAAAAATTAAAGTTGAAAGGCTGGGTGAATCATCTCCTGAGATGATGTTAATGCCACCTTCCCGGAAAGCTTATTTTGTCAAAAATGACTTTAGGGGGCTGCTCCTGGTCCAGGATCTTTATGGGAGTATCCCACTATGGCCCTAAGTCAGTGGGAGAAGCCCCTGCTCATTTATGGAGGTTTTCCAAAAATGTTCAAAAAAATGACAGTGTCCACACTCTCTTCCATTGCTTTGTACAGTACATTTGCAATATGTTTCACTGTACATTTGCAATATGTTTCAATGGGCTGTTAACATCACGAATATGACAAGCTCTAAAATACTTCAGGAATGGTCAATTGACTGCCCGTTGATCTCGGGATGGCCAGGATTGATAGTGGTACCTGTCCATAGCTCGTTGGTGTTGATTTCAACATGTCAAAAAAAAGCCCATTGAAACATATTGCAAATGTACAGTGAAACATATTGCAAATGTACAGTACATTTGCAATATGTTTCAATGGGCTGTTAACATCACGAATATGACAAGCTCTAAAATCCTGCAGGAATGGCCAATTGACTGCCCGTTGATCTCAGGATGGCCGGGCTTGACGGTTTTAACTTATTGCAAATGGACAAAAGTCTGCCAAAATGTCACTATAATGAAAACGTAAAACACCTAGTTACGTTCTAGTTGCGGGTCCAGTTCTGACGTTATGTGTCGGCCTATCTGAGGCGACCCCAAATCCCGAGTTTCGGCTCGATAGGTCATTCGGAGCCCGAGCAGCGACCTTAATTGGTGCTGAAAATCCACGTTTTCCGGGCGTTGCTATGGGGTCCTTGAATGAGCTATCGGACAGAAACGTTAGGGTCCGTCTCTATGGGCCGAGGCGGTTCTAATTGTGTGTCTCTGGGACTTGTGTCTCTGGGACTTTTAGAAATTTTGTCATTTTCGTGATGTAAAAATGAATTGAAAATATTGCAAATGTACAAGGCTGTTTCTCGGCCTGTGAACCTTCTAGAGCCCCATAACTCACCGTGCACTATCGACATACGCTCTAGAAAAGGGTTCTAAAGTTTCAGAGCTCTAGGTCTGACGGTTCTTTAATAGTTCGAACGAAAGTAACTATTGCAGGCAGTGTGTGTCTGTAAGCCCCACACTATGTCACTCCCCATGGACTGTGTGCATGTGTGAGTTTTTCAAAGGATTCTGATGGGAGAAATGACTGATTTACAGTTCATTGGGGTTGCCTAATCACACATGTGAAGTTTTGGAAAGATGTGACCTTTTTAACCCTTTGAAACAGCACCTATGACCCCTATTTAAAGCACTTCCGGTTGTCACAGGAAGCTGTAGGTACACACATATACCCATTGGGGTAGGCTTTTACAGAATCCTGAGTTTTTTTTGAGTCTGTAAGTTAAGAACTGACTGATTTACACAGGGTTGAAAGTCTGTTTTTCACCAACAGCAGGTTGGGTACTGTAAAACACCTTTAGGGTGATTTTAACCACTTCCGGTTGCTCCAGGAAGCTTAGAAACAACACAGGTAGACCTCATAGTGGCCTGATGGATTGCCATCAAAGACAGGTTCATAAGACATTCATAACCCACATAGGCACCAGGTTGAATTTAGGCGAGCAGGCAATGTATTCCTATGGGGAGAGATGTCATAGCAAACGGTTTGATGTAAATACCCTGTTTTCACTGTTAAGGGTTAATGCCACAGGGCCACGGTTAGGCTTGCACAGATCGGGAGGTCCTAAGGAACGTTCCAGAAGTCGAATCGGGCTTCTAAACCAAACGGTTCTTCCGCTGTCACCCAAAAGCAGCTGGAATTTAGGGCCAGGCTTCATTTTGGGCCTACTTTTTGGAACGGTTGCTGCGGTCAGACCGAGTGAGCTACGGTCAAGCGGGGTATCTCATTGAACTCGGCAAGGCCTAGAGACTATGGTGATGTCATTGCAGGCTCTTTGTGTCTTTAAGCCCCCCACTGTGTCACTCCATCCCATATCTGTGTTTGTGTGTGTGTTTGAGGGTTTTCTTGTAAATCTGATGGGAGAAATGACTCATATACAGTTCATGAGGGTTGCCTAATCACACATATGAAGTTTTGGAAAGATTGCGCCTACTTCTTTGCACGGTCTATGAGGTCAGAGCGAGCTACAGTCAAGTGGGGCGTCTCGTTGAACTCGGCACGGCCTAGAGACTATGGTGATGCCCTTTTTAGTGTTGATTTCAGTCTGTCATTTTGGTGATGTTTCAGCCCTATTCAATCATATTGCAAATGTACAAAAGTCAGCGAGCAAGTCAGCGTCAATCAATAGATATCATTCTGACACCAAACTGATAAAAACTGACACCAAACCCACTTTTTCCATCTCATTTAGAAGCCAACAATCACATATATCAGGGCAGGCTCAAAATTCTGTTTAAATCAAAGTAAAAATGTAAAACACCTAGTTACGTTCTAGCTGCGGGTCCAGTTCTGACATTAAGTGTTGGCCTAGCTGAGGCGACCCCGCGAATCTCGAGTTTCGGCTCGATAGGTCATTCGGAGTCCGAGCAGCGTTGCTACGGGGGTCCTTGAATGAGCTATCGGACAGAAACGTTAGGGTCCGTCTCTATGGGCCGAGGCGGTTCTAATGCACCTAGCCTTGTGACTCTGGGACTTTTAGAAATTTTGTCATTTTCGTGATGTAAAAATGAATTGAAAATATTGCAAATGTACGAGGCTGTTTCTCGGCCTGAAAACCTTCTAGAGCCCCGTAGCTCACCGTGCACGATCGACTAAAGGTCTAGAATGGGTTTCTAAAGTTTCAGAGCTCTAGGTCTGACGGTTCTTTAATAGTTCGAACAAAAGTAACTATTGCAGGCAGTGTCTGTCTGTAAGCCCCTCACTGTGTCATTCTCCATTGACTGTGCGTGTGTGTGATTTCAGAAAATCACAGAAAATCACAGAAATCCCGTAGAGCTCCGAAACCCACTTTAACGGATTCGTCTGAACACGCAGCATCTGGATCCATAACTTTTTTGGGGAAAAAATATATTTTTCTCAACATTACGAATTGGACATTTGACAATTAATCGAAAATTAAAAGAGATAAATGTCTGGTTCTTTTTTTCCTTACACCGTAGGTTCATGTACTTTGACGTAAAGCTGTCAAATTAGTGCTCTATTTCCATTTTTCACCTTTAATCCCAGAAAATGGGCCTTATCTCAAAAACCGTGAGTCCCTGACGCCATTCTGTTTCGGGGCCAACTGCCCATTATGCCAAACCCATGCCCACCAAGTTTCGTCTTCAAACTCTTTTCGGTTTAGGAAAAAAAGCCAGGTCAATTAGGTGTATGTTTTGTACATTTGCAATATGAAGGCATTCGCCATCTGGTGGGATTAACATGAAGGGCGGAAAAATGAAAAAAATGAATTTATTTTATTAAACGGACATCGAAAGTCCGAGAAAGTTCGTTTGATGACTTCCTGGAAGATTTGGCCCTAGGGCACGGCCCGACGGTGTCGGCTTATTTTAGAAACAATTTCGGACGTCTAGTAAGGGAGTGTACATTTGCAATATGCAGTTTCTCATCAAACATACAGCAAATGCCATCCGCGTCCCTAGGTAAGGCAGGGTAACTGGCAATACTTCGCAATGAGTCTAGGCATAATTACAGGTTAAATAGTCAACCAAACAGGAAATTGGTTCAGAGGAAGCCAAGGGGAGTGGAGCACAGTCAGTACTCAGGTGATGGCTCCCTCTGCTGGTTTGGCCTTACAGAACCCCCATCTCTACGAGCGACTCCTGGAGCTCGACGTGGGCGTCCCCGTGGTCGTGGTGCTGGTCGATCAGGTCTGGCTCTATGAAAATCCTTGATGAGCGATGGGTTCAAAATGTCCCTCGCAGCTACCCATGATCTTTCCTCAGGTCCATACCCCTCCCAGTCCACCAGATATTGAAGCCGACCCCCTCTTCGTCTTGAGTCTAGTAATTCATTCACTTGATAAGCAAGGGTTCCCTCAACGTCCAATGGAGGGGGTGGTTCTGGGGTCTCATGGTCAGGGTCAGCATTCAGGTGGACCAGTTTGAGGAGGGAGACGTGGAAGGAAGGAGATATACGGTAGTTAACTGGAAGCTCCAATCGCTACGTGACCTCATTAATTCTTTTGAGAATCTTAAAAGGGCCAACATACCTGGGACTGAGCTTCCTGCTCGGCAGCCTTAACTTGATGTCCCTCGTCGAGAGCCAGACCCGTTGTCCTGGTTGGTAGGAAGGATGTGGACGATGTCGTCTGTTGGCCTGGAACTCCTGTGTTCTCACAGCCCGCTGGAGACGTACGTGAGCGTTGTTCCACACCCTCTCGCTACGTCTAATCCAGTCATCCACAGCAGGGACCAAGGAAGGTTCGCCAGACCACGGGAACATAGGAGGTTGGAACCCTAGGATGCACTGAAAGCGGGTTAGGCCTGTGGATGTGTGTGTGAGAGAGTTCTGAGCGTATTCAGGCCAGGGTAGGAACTCGGACCATCGGTGCTGCTCTCGACTGCAGTAGGTACGTAGATATTTGCCTATTTCCTGGTTGAGACGTTCAACTTGGCCGTTGGCTTGAGGATGATATCCTGACGTGAGACTAACATTGATATCCAGCTGTTTGCAGAAAGCCCTCCAGACTTGAGAAGTGAATTGTGTGCGCCGATCGCTGACGATCATGTATCCAGGCACCATGACGACATGGTGGAACAGGGCTTGGGCGGTTTCCATGGCGGTAGGTAGTCCCATTAATGGAATTAAGCGGCATGATTTTGAGAAACGGTCTATAATCACTAGAATGGTGGTGAAATGATCTGAGGAAGGCAGAGAGTCAATGGAGAGGTGGGACCATGGCCGTTGTGGGATGGGTAGGGGTTGTAGGAGACCGGAGGCTAATTCTTTAGAGGTTTTGGATTGGGCACAGACATGACACGACTTTACATAGGCGGTGACCTCTCTAGCCATTTCAGGCCACCAAAACAAATTTTGTACTAGACGTATAGTACAAGAAATACCGGGATGGCCTGCACTAAGGGAAGTGTGGATCCATTGCATGATACGTTGACGTAGACACAGGGGTACGTACTGCTTGTCAGGGGGGCATTGAGCAGGTGGTGGTTCACGTTCTTGTTGTAACTCCATGATATCCCAGGATACTGGAGCTATGATAACTGAGTGAGGGAGGATGGATTCTGGTGGGAGATGTTCCATGGGTAGGTCGTAACGTCTGGAGAGGGCATCGGCTTTACAGTTCTTACTGCCGGGACGGTAGGCTACTGTAAATTGGAAACGAGTGAAAAAGAGGGCCCAACGGGATTGGCGGGGGTTAAGGCGTTTAGCACTTCGGATATACTCCAGATTTTTGTGGTCAGTGATGATTTGGAAAGGGTGGAGTCCTCCCTCTAACCAATGTCTCCACTCCTCGATGGCTGCTTTCATGGAGAGTAGTTCCTTGTTTCCTACATCGTAATTCCGTTCGTCGGCTTTTCGTTTCCTGGAAAAGAATGCACATGGATGTAGTTTGCCTGGTTGACCGGTTCTTTGTGAGAGCACTGCCCCTATACCACAGTCAGAGGCATCTACCTCTACTATAAAAGGTAAACTAGGGTCTGAGTGCTTCAGAATGGGGGCAGACGTGAACCTTTCCTTCAGAGTGACAAAGGCATTGGTGGCCTCCTTCGTCCAGCCGAGCCTTTTGGGTTTACCCTTTATAAGAGACGTGAGGGGTGATGCTATGGTGCTGTAGTTCCGGATGAAATGTCTGTAGAAATTAGCAAAGCCTAAGAATCTTTGTAATTCCTTGACTGTGGTGGGTTGGGGCCATTCAGTGACGGCTTGAACCTTCCCCTCCTCCATTTTTACCCCATGGTAACTTATTCGGTAGCCTAGGAACGAGGTTTGCTTGACATGGAATTCACACTTCTCTGCCTTTGACGTAGAGTTGATTCTCCAGTAAACGAGCGAGGACTATCCTAACATGGTTGATATGCTCTGCCTCAGTCTTGGAGTAGATGAGGATGTCATCAATATAGGCTACAACAAACTGGTTGATAAGGTCCTCGAAGATCTCATTTATGAATGATTAAAAAATGGCGGGTGAGTTGGTAAGCCCATAAGGCATAACTTGGTACTCGTAGTGCCCCCTGGTGGTGTGAAATGCAGTTTTCCATTCATCACCCTCCTTTATCCGTATTAAATTGTAGGCACTTTTCAAATCCAGTTTAGTGAAAATGGTAGCCTCTCACAGCTGCTCTAAGGCCGAGGGTACTAGAGGAAGGGGATAACGAAATTTCAGTCACGTTATTTAGTCCTCGGTAATCGATGCAGTGCCTTAATCCTCCATCCTTCTTTCCTACAAAGAAGAATCCCTCAGCGGCAGGAGAAGTAGATGGACGAATAAACCCTGAGTTTAGAGCCTCTGCAATATATTCCTCCATTGCTTGACTTTCGGGTAGAGAGAGAGGATAAACTCTCCCCTTGGGTGGCATGGCATTGGGAAGTAGATCAATAGTGCAGTCCCCGGGTCGGTGGGGAGGTAGTAGTGTGGCCTTGGTTTTACTAAAAACTTCTGAGAGATGGGAGTAATAGGCGGGGATGTTTACAGTCTTGAGGGTGTCTGGATTTTCTATCCGGGTTGTGAAACATGGCTGGGGCTTAGTGGGGAAGCAATTATTGAAACAAAATGAGGACCAATGAGTTAGCTCACCATGATTCCAGGAAATGTCTGGGTCGTGGATGGAAAGCCAGGGATGTCCCAGAATGATCTCGAACTTCGGGGAGTAAACAATGTATAGGGAGATGGATTCCTGATGCAGCACCCCGACATTGAGTTTGAGAGGTTTGGTTTGATGGGTGATCCCCTTTCCAATGAGTGTGTCATCGATGGCTTTGATCTTGATAGGTGGTGTACAGGGTTGAATGGGAATGTCATACTTGGTTACCAGGTCCTTATTGATCAGATTCAGAGCGGCACCAGAATCAATCATCGCTGTTAACTCACAAGGTGTCAGTCCTGAGAGTAATAGGTAAGGTAAATGATTTATTGCTGAGTAAAGAAATGTTTTTCAATATTTACCCTGGGTATGGTTTGTGGTTTGTGTGGACATCCTAGACTGCCATGACCTGCCTCTCCGCAGTAATAGCATAGGTGAAGCTGCTGACGTCTCTCTCTCTCCCCTTCAGATAGTCGGGAGACATTGAGTTGCATGGGTTCATCGTGAGGGCGTGTCTCAATAGTAATTGGCATCGGTGAATTTCTGAGTACCCCACCTGCCCTTTCGTTTAGGAGCTTGACTCATGAGATTATCAATTTTAATGGCAAGAGTGGGGTACTTACATGCCAATTCCGTTTGCAATTCAGTATTGAGACTGCGGTGAAACATGGCCTTTAAAGCTATATCATTCCAACCACTCTGTGCAGCCAGTGTTCTAAATTCAATACCATATTCTGCAGCTGTGCGGTTACCTTGTGCAATGTTCATGATTCGTGTGGACACGTCCTGGCCTCCGGCAGGGTATTCAAACACCTCACGAAGTTGTTGGATGAAATATTCCATTGAATAGCGTAACCTTGAATCAGAGTCCCACACCGCTGCAGCCCATTCCATCGCTCTCCCCGTTAACAGCGTCATTAAGAACGCGCATTTCCCCTCTTCTGATTCAAATGTATCCCCTTGATGATCAAGGTAAAGCTGGATCTGACGAACGAAGCCCTTACATTGTTCAGCATTACCATTAAACTTATCAGGAAGGGCAAAGCTCACTGTTTCAGGTGTAGGTGGTGGGAGTGATTGGATGTAGCTCGTTAGATGTTCGTTGACCGATTGGAGCGTGGTTAGTTGTTCCTGGTATCCCTTCAACACCTCGCTTTGATAAGCGAATGCAGCTTGAATATCCAGAGTCTCTGCTGGATTCATGGGTGGCGAAGTATTCTGTAACAAATACACTGAGGCAGAGTTAGAATCCATGTGCGGAGGTTTATTAAGGGCAGATTCCTGGGACATAAACGATAAGGCAGGCAGAGGGTCAAAACCAGAGGAGCAGTCAGATCTGTCATCACACAAGGGGATAATCCAAAAGGCAGAGGTCAGTAGGCAGGCAAGAGATCTTAACAGAAACATCAGTTCAGCAGGCTATGAAACACTCGGTAAGGCAGGGTAACTGGCAATACTTGAGTCTAGGCATAATTACAGGTTAAATAGTCAACCAAACAGGAAATTGGTGCAGAGGAAGCCAAGGGGAGTGGAGCACAGTCAGTACTCAGGTGATGGCTCCCTCTGCTGGTTTGGCCTTACATTAGTCAATATTTGTAGGGAATCATTTCATATTTGTCAAATTTATTGAGCATGTGGGGAAAACTCAGAAATGCATGGGAAATCCTCCTAATTTTCAGCATGTCATCAAGCATATCAGGATTTGGATATGGACCAGCCAGGAGAAGCATATCTGGAATCAGTACAGCTTCATATCTTGAATGTGCTGAGAAAACGCAGTACTCTATTACCCACTAGTTCCTTTGACTCTGGTATCCACAGATTAAAAGCAGCGTGTAATCCCCAGTCAATTTACTCTATTTACAGATACAGTACATACATCTACTTCCTCTACATACAGTACATACATTACTACTTCCTCTACATACAGTACATCATGACTATACTACAGTACAGGGACAGTTACAGCAATACTTCCTCTACATACAGTACATCATGACTATACTACAGTACAGGGACAGTTACAGCACTACTTCCTCTACATACAGTACATCATGACTATACTACAGTACAGGGACAGTTACAGCAATACTTCCTCTACATACAGTACATCATGACTATACTACAGTACAGGGACTGTTACATTACTACTTCCTCTACATACAGTACATACATTACTACTTCCTCTACATACAGTACATCATGACTATACTACAGTACAGGGACTGTTACAGCAATACTTCCTCTACATGCAGTAGGCTACAGCACATCATGAAAAGACATGCAGGTATCCAGGCACCAAAACTAGATGTCATGACCTAATGTAATAAAAACTCTACATAATGTCTGAAAAAAGACAATCCAGGATTAACGGTCACAATGTCAACAGTCATTTTCATTTGAGCAGCTGGGCTCTGTCTCTCTTTACTTGACCAGCTGGGCTGTAAAACACGTTTAGTGTGTGCATAGTTACTGTATTTTAAGGATAACCCTAACATTGATGTTGATAACAGAAAGATCATAATATATGTATGCCATTTACTAGATGCTTTTTATCTAAAGTGACTGATAGTCATACATGCTCATATGGATGGCCCCAGTGGGAATCAAGCCCAAATCCTGGCATGCTCTACCAACTGAGCCACAAGATACTTACTCAGTGAGGTGATGATACAGGGATTAGTTACAGGACGTCTCCACACCTCCCAGACCTTCAGTTATCTCCTCAGTGAGGTAATGATACAGGGATTAGTTACAGGACGTCTCCACACCCTCCCAGACCTTCAGTTATCTCCTCAGTGAGGTGATGATACAGTGATTAGTTACAGGACGTCTCCACACCCTCCCAGACCTTCAGTTATCTCCTCAGTGAGGTGATGATACAGTGATTAGTTACAGGACGTCTCCACACCCTCCCAGACCTTCAGTTATCTCCTCAGTGAGGTGATGATACAGGGATTAGTTACAGGACGTCTCCACACCCTCCCAGACCTTCAGTTATCTCCTCAGTGAGGTGATGATACAGTGATTAGTTACAGGACGTCTCCACACCCTCCCAGACCTTCAGTTATCTCCTCAGTGAGGTGATGATACAGTGATTAGTTACAGGACGTCTCCACACCCTCCCAGACCTTCAGTTATCTCCTCAGTGAGGTGATGATACAGGGATTAGTTACAGGACATATCCACACCCTCCCAGACCTTCAGTTATCTCCTCAGTGAGGTGATGATACAGTGATTAGTTACAGGACGTCTCCACACCCTCCCAGACCTTCAGTTATCTCCTCAGTGAGGTGATGATACAGGGGAGGCAACTGCTTGGGGCCACAGGCCGTTAGGAGGCTAGGGCTGGGGCCCCAAACCGTGATACATAGCAAACTGCTTTCAAGCACATTTCAGAGTGACTTAATCACATGAGTGCAGCAGCCATTAGAAATAATCAAAGTCTGTAATCTGATGCAGCCTCTGGTGGCCACACTGGACCATTAGCAGGGTTTTACTGCTGTACTGGAGACAGAGAAAGGGGGAGGAGGGGGAGGGGAGAAGAGAGTGAGAGAGAGTAAGAGAGTTAGCATGAGAGAGAGCGTGAGAGACTCTGCTCGCAGGTCTGGGGAAAGCAGTTAAGGTAATAACTTGGCTATATACACAGGTACAAGGTAATAACTTGGCTATATACATGGGTACCAGGTAATAACTTGGCTATATACATGGGGTACTAGGTAATTACTTGGCAATATACATGAGTACCAGGTAATAACTTGGCTATGTACACGGATACCAGGTAATAACCTGGCTATTATACATGGGTAACAGGTAATAACTTGGCTATATACATTTGTACCAGGTAATAACTTGGTTATTTACACAGGTACAAGGTAATAACTTGGCTATATATATGGGTAACAGGTACCAACTTGGCTATATACATGGGTACCAGGTAATAACTTGGCTATGTACAAGGATACCAGGTAATAACATGGCTATATACACAGGTACAAGGTATTAACTTGGCTTTATATATGGGTAACAGGTAATAACTTGGCTATATACATGGGTACCAGGTAATAACTTGGCTATATACACGGGTAACAGGTAATAACTTGGCTATTTACATGGGTACCAGGTAATAACTTGGCTATATACACAGGGTACCAGTACCCCTGCACTTCGCCTCGATACTGGTAGCCTGTGTATATAGCCAAGTTGTTACCTGGTAACCCTGCACTTCGCCTCGGTACCAGGTAATAACTTGGCTATACACACAGTGCAGGGGTACGAGGTAACAGAGGTAGATATCTACATATAGTAACTAGGAATAAAGGGACAGATAGTCAACAGTAGCAGCAGTGTATGTGATGAGTCAAAAAGGTTAGTGCAAAAAGAGTCAATGCAGACAGACTGGTTAACTATTTGGTATTTATTCATATTTAACTAGTTTCTTAACTATTTAGAGTCTGGTGACGCAACTGAGCGTCAATCTAAGTAACATCATTTTTAAAAATCTCCATCAAAATCTGTAAGTTTAAGAGAGATATCAGGAATTTAGAAAACATTTTTGTATTTATTTTTTTACTTAACCTTTATTTAACTAGGCAATTCAGTTAAGGCCAAATTCTTATTTACAATGATGGCTTACCCCCGGCCAAACCCGGACGATGCTGGGCCAATTGTGCGCCGCCCTATGGGACTCCTAATTTTGGCCGGATGTGATACTGAGGAGTTGTTCCGTCTGGCCACTCTACCATAAAGGCCTGATTGGTGGGTGATGCAGAGATGGTTGTCCTTCTGGGAAGTTCTCCTGTCTCCAAAGAAGAACTCTAGATCTCTGACCAAGGCTCTTCTCCCCCGATTGCTCAGTCTGGCTTGGTGGCCAACTCTAGGAAGAGTCTTGGTGGTTCCAAACATGTTCCATTTTAGAATGATGGAGGCCACTGTGTTCTTGTGGACCTTTAATGCTGCAGAACATTTTTCGTACCGTACCCCAGATCTGTGCCTCAAAACAATCCTGTCTCGGAGCTCTAATGATAATTCCTTCAACCTCATGGCTTGGTTTTTGCTCTGACAAGCACTATCAACTGTAGTACCTTATTTATAAGGTGTGTGCCGTTCCAAATCATGTCCAATCAATTTAATTTACCACAGGAAACAGGATGCACCTGATCTCAATTTCAGGTCTCATATCAAAGGGGCTGAATACTTATGTACATAATATATTTCTCTTCATTTTTTAAATCAAATTGCTAAAATTCTAGAAACCTGTTTTTGGCTTGTCATTATGGGGTATTGTGTGAGGACTGATGAGGTCATCTATTTTAGAATAAGGCTGTAACGTAACAATATGGAGAAAAAGGCAAGCGGTCTGAATATTATCAAATCATTTTCTAAAATGATATCATTTATACCTTAAGGGGAACTAACATTCTAAATCAAATGATCCATGGTATGACCATCTAAAAACAATTACATATCGTAGTATAGGAAGCGGTGATGCAGCCAGTCAAGATGTTCTCCATGGTGCAGCTGTAGAACTTGGAGGATCTGTGTTGGTGTGGTTGGAACACGATACAACCTTAGTGATGTTGAAACCGAGGAACTTGAAGCTCTCAACTCTCTCTGCTACAGCCCCATAAATGTGAATCAGGGCATGCTTGACCCTCCGTTTCCTGTTGTCCACAATCAACTCCTTTGTCTTGCTGCCAGTTCTCTGACCTCCTCTCTATAGGCTGTCTCATCGCCGTAGGTGATAAGATCTACCACTGTTGGGTCGTCGACAAACTTAATTATGGTGTTGGAGTCGTGGGTGAACAGGGAGTATAAGAGGGGACTAAGCACACACCCCTGAGTGGCCCCCTTGTTAAGGGTCTTGTTGTCTACCCTCACCCCCTTGGGGCGGCCCTTCAAGAAGTCCAGGATCCAGTTATGAGCTTGGAGGGCAGTATGGTTGTCACAATCTTTAAATGGAGCGGACCAAGATGCAGCGAGGGTTGCCGTATACATACTTTTATTATACATATTGCAACTGGCAAAACAAACACAGGAGGCCTGATGCGTGGAGCAGGGACAGGATGTTTCGGGCTCTCGATGCGCAAAGGGGACCTGATGCGTGGAGCAGGGACAGGACGTGCCGGGCTCTCGATGCGCACAGGGGGCCTGATGCGTGGAGCAGGGACAGGACGTGCCGGGCTCTCGATGCGCTCAGGGGGCCTGATGCGTGGAGCAGGAACAGGACGTGCCGGGCTCTCGATGCGCACAGGTGGCCTGATGCATGGAGCAGGGACAGGACGTTACTGGGCTCTCGATGCGCACGGGGGGCCTGATGCGTGGAGCAGGGACAGGACGTGCTGGGCTCTCAATGAGCACAGGGGGTCTGATGCGTGGAGCAGGGACAGGACGTGCTGGTCTCAGAAGGCGCACACGGAGCAGGATATCCTGGTCCAAGGAGGCGCACTGGAGACCAAGAGCGCTGAGCCGGCACCCTCCTTCCAGGCTGGTCGCTCACCCTAGCCTGACAGATGCGGGGAGCTGGAATGTCGCGCACCGGGCTGTGGGCGCGCACTGGAGACACAGTGCGCAGAGCCGGCGCAGGATATCCTGGTCCAAAGAGGCGCACCGGAGACCAAGAGCGCTGAGCCAACACCCTCCTTCCAGGCTGCAAACTCCCCCTAGCGCTTCACCGCATAACACGGTGCCTTACCAGTGCGACGCTTCCTCCGGTAAGCATGGGGAGTTGGCTCAGGTCTCCAACCTGGCTCAACCAACCTCACCGTTGATTTTTGGGGGGCTGCCTCTCGGGCTTCCTTGCTCCGTACTTCTCTTTGTAGAAGCGCCGCTCTGCCTTCGCTGCTTCCAACTCCTCCCTGGGACGGCGATACTCCCCAGCCTGACTCCAGGGTCCCTTGCCATCCAAGATCTCCTCCCATGTCCAGGACTCCTGCTGACCCTGCTGCTTGGTCCTTTTTTGGTGGGTCATTCTGTCACGATCTTTAAATGGAGCGGTCCAAGATGCAGCGAGGGTTCCAGTATACACTTTTATTATACGTATTGCAACTGGCAAAACAATAAACAGCGAAAGATCGTAATACAGGTGTGGCTCAAAACAACCACAACCAGATACAAATTCAAATAATGACCCATGAACTCAGTGGGGAGATCTACAAACTTAAATATGGTCCCCAATTAGAGGTAACGAAACTCAGCTGCCTCTAATTGGGAACCATCAATGAAACCAACAAAGAAATATACAACATAGAACAAACCCCTGATCACGTCCTGACCAAAACCACCAAAAAGCAGCCAAAAAGGGCTATCTATGGCCAGGACGTGACAATGGTACTGAACACTGAGCTGTAGTCAATGAACAGCACTTTCACATAGCTGTTGCTTTTGTCCAGGAGTTTTGTTATTTTTTTATATAACCAGGCAAGTCAGTTAAGAACAAATTCTTATTTACAATGACAGCCTACAGGAAAACAGTGGGTTAACTGCCTTGTTCAGGGGCAGAACGACAGATTTGTACCTTGTCTGCTCGGGGATTCGATCCAGCAAACTTTTGGTTAAAGGCCCAACACTCTAGCCACTAGGTTACCTGCCCTTTACAACAGTTTGTGGTAAAGGGCAGTGTTTGGAGCAATAGATATTCAGTCATCTGTGGATCTTTTGGGACGTTATGTAGATTGGAATGGGTCCAGGGTGGCTGGATGGCTGGTGTTGATGTGAACCTGCACCTCAGGACTCAAACAGGCTTGATGGAACGTTACTCTGCACTACAGCACTCATACAAACTTGATGGAACGTTACTCTGCACTGCATGACTCATACAGACTTGATGGGATGTTACTCTGCACAGCATGACTCATACATGATTGATGGAACGTTACTCTGCACAGCATGACTCATACAGGCTTGATGGAACGTTTTTTTGCAACGCAGGACTCATACAGACTTGATGGGACGTTACTCCGCACAGCAGGACTCATCCAGGCTCGAGGGAACGTTACTCTGCACAGCAGGACTCATACAGACTTGATGGAACGTTACTGTGCACTATAGAACTCATACAGACTTGATGGGACATTACTATGCACTACAGGACTCATACAGACTTGATGGGACGTTACTATGCACTACAGCACTCATACAAACTTGATGGAACATTACTATGCACTACAGGACTCATACAGACTTGATGGGACGTTACTGTGCACTACAGCACTCATACAAACTTGATGGAACATTACTATGCACTACAGGACTCATACCAACTTGATGGAACGTTACTCCGCACAGCAGGACTCATACAGACTTGATGGAACGTTTCTCTGCACTGCATGACTCATACAGACTTGATGTAACGTTACTCTGCACTGCATGACTCATACAGACTTGATGGAACGTTACTCTGCACTGCATGACTCATACCGACTTGATGGAGCGTTACTCTGCACTACATGACTCATACAGACTTGATGGAACATTTCTCTGCACTGCATGACTCATACCGACTTGATGGAACGTTACTCTGCACTGCATGACTCATACAGACTTGATGGAACGTTTCTCTGCACTGCAGGACTCATACAGACTTGATGGAACGTTACTCTGCACTGCAGGACTCATACAGACTTGATGGAACGTTACTCCGCACTGCATGACTCATACCGACTTGATGGAACGTTACTCTGCACTGCATGACTCATACAGACTTGATGGAACGTTACGCTGCACTGCATGACTCATACAGACTTGATGGAACGTTTCTCTGCACTACATGACTCATACAGACTTGATGGCACGTTTCTCTGCACTGCATGACTCATACCGACTTGATGGAACGTTACTCTGCACTACATGACTCATACCGACTTGATGGAATGTTACTCTGCACTGCATGACTCATACAGACTTGATGGAACGTTTCTCTGCACTGCATGACTCATACCGACTTGATGGAACGTTTCTCTGCACTACATGACTCATACAGACTTGATGGAACGTTTCTCTGCACTGCATGACTCATACCGACTTGATGGAACGTTACTCTGCACTGCATGACTCATACCGACTTGATGGAACGTTTCTCTGCACTGCATGACTCATACAGACTTGATGGAACGTTACGCTGCACTGCATGACTCATACAGACTTGATGGAACGTTTCTCTGCACTACATGACTCATACAGACTTGATGGCACGTTTCTCTGCACTGCATGACTCATACCGACTTGATGGAACGTTACTCTGCACTACATGACTCATACCGACTTGATGGAATGTTACTCTGCACTGCATGACTCATACAGACTTGATGGAACGTTTCTCTGCACTGCATGACTCATACCGACTTGATGGAACGTTACTCTGCACTGCATGACTCATACCGACTTGATGGAACGTTTCTCTGCACTGCATGACTCATACAGACTTGATGGAACGTTACTCTGCACTGCATGACTCATACCGACTTGATGGAACGTTACTCCGCACTGCATGACTCATACAGACTTGATGGAACGTTTCTCTGCACTGCATGACTCATACCGACTTGATGGAACGTTACTCCGCACTACATGACTCATACAGACTTGATGGAACGTTTCTCTGCACTGCATGACTCATACCGACTTGATGGAACGTTACTCTGCACTGCATGACTCATACAGACTTGATGGAACGTTACTCTGCACTGCATGACTCATACCGACTTGATGGAACGTTACTCTGCACTGCAGGACTCATACAGACTTGATGGAACGTTTCTCTGCACTGCATGACTCATACCGACTTGATGGAACATTACTCTGCACTGCAGGACTCATACAGACTTGATGGAATTGTACTCTGCACTACAGGACGCATACAGACTTGATGGAACATTACTCTGCACTAGAGCACTCATACAGACTTGATGGAACGTTACTCTGCACTACATGACTCATACAGACTTGATGGATCAGATTATAATGAAATTGCTATTATTCATATCATCTGTATTGAACCAGATGTAATTGAGATGGTTTTAACTAGAAGTTTAAAAATGTTTTATCATTATTGTATGTATGAAATGTAAGTAGCAGAGGATAGATTTTGTTTTGAGCAGTTCAATTCTTTTTTGAGTCAGCACTGAAGCTCAAAGAAAGACTTACTACTATACAAATGTATTAGTGTAATGGCCCAAGACTGTCACGCCCTGGCCATAGAGAGCCCTCTGGGTTTCTCTATGGTGTGTTAGGTCAGGGTGTGAATAGGGTTTTCTAGGTGTCTTTATGTTGGGTTTTGTGTTGGTTCCCAATTAGAGGCAGCTGTTAGTCGTTGCCTCTAATTGGGAATCCTATTTAGTTTGTTCCCTTACCCACCTGCCTTTGTGGGTTATTGTTTTGAGTTAGTGCATGAGTTTGCACTCCTCTATTGGTTACGGTAGGTTGCATATCTTTATTGTTTTTGTACGTTTCACTTTGATTAAACATGTGGAACTCCAACCACGTTGCGCCTTTCCTCTGATTCTTTAGAACACTGTGACAAAGACACCACTAAACAAACTATTTTAAGACTTTCTAACTAATATGGTTGTGAAATGTAATTGTATGTCTTTGCTTGAAAATGGAAACTCTGTGATGTATCATGGTGTTTTAGCTAAGGCTGTGATTCTTGGACCGTAAATAATCTGGCTGGAAAGGGCACTAAAATGGTGGGAGCATTAGTACTATACTTTGCCCGATTTAAAAATGGCAAGTAATACAATTCTGGACGGTTTTGTTTTGTTGGATTAAAAATAATCCAACAATTGGATTTTAAGCAATAGGGGTGATTTAGTACTGTGGATTCTTCTGAAACTACTGCAGCTGAAAATGTGTTTTGGGGCAAACATGGACAGTGCTGTATCATGTATCCAGCCCTCTATAGGAGATATAATAGATGAACCTTTAGTCTTCAGCATCAACCCTGACCTAGACAGACAGATCACGACTTCTGTCCCAAATAGCATTATTTTCCATATATAGTGCACAACTTTGGAGAATGTTATTTTAGCCCAGTTCTCTGGAACCAGTCTCACAGCACGACGTGACCTATCGAGACGGAGCAATGCTTTTGTTTGAGTGAATTTCATTGGCTCTCCTTCTCTCAATCGAAATGACAGTCAGACTGGGTACTGGTCTGTTTCATTTGCTATGCACTAATAAGACAGAGTCCGACTGGGTACTGGTTTGATCTAATAACACCGACATAAGTCATGCCATGTTATGACGTTTTTAAGCCATCGTTCCTTTATCCTCTGACCCTTCTATGTACCCTTCAAACCAGCCTCATCCTCTGACCCTTCTATCTACCCTTCAAACCAGCCCCATCCTCTGACCCTTCTATTTACCCTTCAAACCAGCCCCATCCATTCTATAATACATAGTATTATAGAATAGACCTTCAGGGTTGGTTTCTAGGGCAGACAGACAGATATCCCACAAGACATACAGCTCCAAATTTCACAGTGGGTGTGAGACCTGGAGAGGCCTACAAGACACAATGTCTCGCACCCACTGTGAAATTTGATGGAGGATCGTGATGATCTGGGGGTCCTTCAGCAAGGCTGGAATCTGGCAGATTTGTCTTTGTGAAGGACACATGAATCAAGCCACGTACAAACTAGTCCTGGAAGAAAACTTGCTTCCTTCTGCTCTGACAATGTTCCCCAGGATTTGTTTTTCCAGCAGGATAATGCTTAATGCCACACAGCCAGGTCGCAGTTGTAAATAAGAACTTGTTCTCAACTTGCCTACCTGGTTAAATTTAGGTGAAATAAGATTTTTAAAAAGCCAGGTCAATCAAGGTGTGGATGGAAGACCACCAGATCAAGACCCTGTCGTGGCCAGTCCAATCTCCAGACCTGAACCTCATTGAAAACCTCTGGAATGTGATCAAGAGGAAGATGGATGGTCACAAGCCATCAAACAAAGCCAAGCTGCTTGAATTGTTGCACCAGGAGTGGCATAAAGTCACCCAGCATCAATGTGAAAGACTGGTGGAGGGCATGCCAAGACGCATGAAAGCTGTGATTGAAAATGAGTGTTATTCCACCAAATGTTTATTTCTGAACTCTTCCTAAGTTAAAACATTAGTATTGTGTTATTTTCTTTGCACTATTCGAGGTCTGACAACACTGCATCTTTTTTTTTTTTTTTTACCAGTTGTCATTTTCTGCAAATGCACGCTCTAAATGACAATATTTTTATTTTATTTTGTCAGTAGTTTATAGAATAAAACTAAAATGTTCATTTTACTCACATACCTATAAATAGTAAAACCAGAGAAGCTGATAATTTTGCAGTGGTCTCTTAATTTTTTCCATAGCTGTATATAATCAGTTTATAATCTTGGTTGAAAATGTATTTTCCTCAACTGAATGAGACATGGTTCTACAGCTAGAACCTGTAAATAACTAGCGATGTGTTTGGTGGGTTTTCTCCGTCCTGCACCATCTACTTCCCCTCGTCCCTCAGCCGTCCGTAGCATTTAGTCTGGATTATGATGATCAGCCTTTATCGGCCTCAGAGCTAAAAGGACTAGAAGGTTCTGGATAGTGAAACTTCGCTAAAAGCTGGTATCTTGCGTTAATGGGTATTAGGTATTAGTAAAGGGTTATGAGTTGTCAGATCTCAGATGATTCAGTCTGCCTGGTCTAGTAGCCACCACACTGTACTGTACACTAAACCCTTCATGTGAATCAGTTAAACTCAAATGGATCGAACCCTTTTTTTTTTTTTTTTATTGTTGCATACAATTACATACTCAAATATAACTGTCTGTAGCTCAGGACCTGAAGCAAGGATATGCATGTTCTTGATATCATTTGAAAGAAAACACTTTGAAGTTTGTGGAAATGTGAAAGTAATGTAGGAGAATATAACACATTAGATCTGGTAAAAGATAAAACAAATAAAGAAACATGCATTTTTTTTTGTTTTTTGTTCCATGGTCTTTGAAATGCAAGAGAAAGGCCATAATGTATTATTCCAGTTTAGGCGCTATTTAGATTTGGCCACTAGTAGGCAGAAGTGTATGTGCAACGTTTTAGACTGATCCAATGAACCATTTTTTTTTTTTTTTTTTATTCGTTTATTTGTCAGGGACAATGCAGCGCACATTATTACATACATAATTATCACAGTCAGCCATAATAATATGTGTAGATGTGTTGCATAAAAGGTTTCTAGCCAATAGGCTAATTTGCAACCCCAATCCCTGGTCAGGCCTTTCTAAACAGGTAATCCAAATATATAATTTTTAAAAGGACCACATAGTGTGAATTACACAATCATGCAGCAAATACATTGTATACAAACATCAACATTTCACAGTCGAGACCACATTACACAAAACAGCACATCACGTAACAACACAAGCCCCAAGCACCCAGCCGCTCACACCTGCTCACCTATACCCAACCCCAATAGTGAGGGCCTGGGCCGCTACATGACTATCTCCCATACCCAGACCCCACATGTGGGGTGATCCTTGGCAGCATGCGCAACAATTAGGCATCCAGTACAGACAATACATAACAACAAAACTGACTCAGTGGCCACATATTTGGTTTTCTTTCAGCCAGTATTTGACCTTTCTATTAAATGTTTTCAGTTCGGTTAGTGTTTTTATTTCGGTTGGTAAATCATTCCAAAAATGGGTCCCTATCACTGAAAAACATGACTGGCCGAAAGTGGTTTTGCGCCCCTCTGCTATGCAGTTGCCACCCACTGCTCATTGCATTCCTGTTCAAAATGTTGTGTCAAGTCTGCCCAAATGTGCCTAATCGGTTTATTAATACACCTTCAAGTTCATAACTGTGCACTCTCCTCAAACAATAGCATGGTATTCTTTCAATGTAATAGCTACTATAAATCAGACAGCGCAGTTACATGAACAAGAAATTAAAGGAAAGAGGAGAAGGAACAAGACTATAATGTTGACACATTTGTATACATTCCCTCGGTTTCTGCTTCCTTCAAGACTTCTAGTTCTTTTGAGTCTTCCTTCTGTACGTTATGATCACTGACATGTTTCTTCCTTCTTTCAGGCCCAGAAAGCATGGATCGAGAGGATCTTTCAGAAAAGAGAATGTATTCACATATTCCCCAGCAAGGACCCTACAAGGTAAGATGAACTGACACGCACCACAAATTATGGTGGGGAGGTCAAGGGGTGTTGTGGAGGGGGTGAGGAGGGGTGGATTGGAAAATAGATATATAAAAAATATTGCATATCTTGATGAATAATGTATGATATTGCTGCACTGTTGGAGATAACGTCTACAAGTCTGTGAACGCTACCAATAGATTTTGATTTGATGTGTATACACTACTTCCAGGCTGCATCCCTATGGGGCCACGTCAGTCCACTGTTTTATTAATTCTAGTGGCCTGTACCCTGCTGTCTTAACTGGTCTAGTGACCCGTCCCCCTGTTGTCTTAACTAGTCGAGTGACATGAACCCAATTGTCACAACTAGTCTAGTGACCTGTACCCAGCTGTCTTAACTAGTCTATGGACCCGTACCCTGCTGTCTTAACTAGTCTAGTGACCCGTACCCTGCTGTCTTAACTGGTCTAGGGACCCGCACCCTGCTGTCTTAACTAGTCTAGTGACCCGCACCCTGCTGTCTTAACTGGTCTAGTGACCCGCACCCTGCTGTCTTAACTGGTCTAGTGACCCGTCCCCCTGCTGTCTTAACTGCTCTAGTGACCCGTACCCTGCTGTCTTAACTGGTCTAGTGACCCGTACCCTGCTGTCTTAACTGGTCTAGTGACCCGCACCCTGCTGTCTTAACTGGTCTAGTGACCCGCACCCTGCTGTCTTAACTGGTCTAGTGACCCGCACCCTGCTGTCTTAACTGCTCTAGTGACCAGTACCCTGCTGTCTTAACTGGTCTAGTGACCCGTCCCCCTGCTGTCTTAACTGGTCTAGTGACCCGTACACTGCTGTGTTAACTAGTATAGTGACCCGTACCCTGCTGTGTTAACTAGTATAGTGACCCTTACACTGCCGTCTTAACTGGTCTAGTGACCCGTACACTGCTGTCTTAACTAGTATAGTGACCCGTACCCTGCTGTCTTAACTGGTCTAGTGACCCGTACCCTGCTGTCTTAACTGGTCTAGTGACCCGTACCCTGCTGTCTTAACTAGTCTAGTGACCTGTACCGTGCTGTTGTCGTGGAAAAAATAATTTTTAAATTATGACATTCATACAAGAAACTTGTGAATTCAATAACACCTTTAATTAAGCACAATTAAAGGTTGAGCCGTGACCCGGATCACAACTGACTCTGTGTCTCAGAGCACAGCCTTTATAGTATTCTCCCTCTATTCCCTACACAGACCCCTCCCCAAGCTTTACAGCTTCCCATATGTCCTGTTTCAATAGGGGACTTTGTTATATTGTCTTCTGGCATCCTGCTTTTCCTCAGATCTTAATCAGTTCCAAATGACCTTCCTGCTGACCTCCTGTTTCTTTCATGTCCATTTGTTCAACAAAGCTTAGCCATTTTCCCGTACATTATGTACAGTGGGGAAAAAAAGTATTTAGTCAGCCACCAATTGTGCAAGTTCTCTCACTTAAAAAGATGAGAGAGGCCTGTAATTTTCATCATAGGTACACTTCAACTATGACAGACAAAATGAGAAAAAGAAATCCAGAAAACAACATTGTAGGATTTTTTATGAATTTATTTGCAAATTATGGTGGAAAACTTTTGTTATTGACCAAATACTTATTTATCTCAATACTTTGTTATATACCCTTTGTTGGCAATGACAGAGGTCAAACGTTTTCTGTAAGTCTTCACAAGGTTTTCACACACTGTTGCTGGTATTTTGGCCCATTCCTCCATGCAGATCTCCTCTAGAGCAGTGATGTTTTGAGGCTGTCGCTGGGCAACACGGACTTTCAACTCCCTCCAAAGATTTTCTATGAGGTTGAGATCTGGAGACTGGCTAGGCCACTCCAGGACCTTGAAATGCTTCTTACGAAGCCACTCCTTCGTTGCCCGGGCGGTGTGTTAGGGATCATTGTCATGCTGAAAGACCCAGCCACGTTTCATCTTCAATGCCCTTGCTGATGGAAGGAGGTTTTCACTCAAAATCTCACGATACATGGCCCCATTCATTCTTTCCTTTACACGGATCAGTCGTCCTGGTCCCTTTGCAGAAAAACAGCCCCAAAGCATGATGTTTCCACCCCCATGCTTCACAGTAGGTATGGTGTTCTTTGGATGCAACTCAGCATTCTTTGTCCTCCAAACACGACGAGTTGAGTTTTTACCAAAAAGTTCTATTTTGGTTTCATCTGACATTCTCCCAATCCTCATCTGGATCATCCAAGTGCTCTCTAGCAAACTTTAGACTTGCCTGAACATGTACTGGCTTAAGCAGGGGGACACGTCTGGCACTGCAGGATTTGAGTCCCTGGCGGCGTAGTGTGTTACTGATGGTAGGCTTTGTTACTTTGGTCCCAGCTCTCTGCAGGTCATTCACTAGGTCCCCGTGTGGTTCTGGGATTTTTGCTCACCGTTCTTGTGATCATTTTGACCCCACGGGTGAGATCTTGCGTGGAGCCCCAGATCAAGGAAGATTATCAGTGGTCTTGTATGTCTTCCATTTCCTAATAATTGCTCCCACAGTTGATTTCTTCAAACCAAGCTGCTTACCTATTGCAGATTCAGTCTTCCCAACCTGGTGCAGGTCTACAATTTTGTTTCTGGTGTCCTTTGACAGCTCTTTGGTCTTGGCCATAGTGGAGTTTGGAGTGTAACTGTTTGAGGTTGTGGACAGGTGTCTTTTATACTGATAACAAGTTCAAACAGGTGCCATTAATACAGGTAATGAGTGGAGGACAGAGGAGCCTCTTAAAGAAGAAGTTACAGGTCTGTGAGAGCCAGAAATCTTGCTTGTTTGTATATGACCAAATACTTATTTTCCACCATAATTTGCAAATAAATTCATAAAAAATCCTACAATGTGATTTTCTGGATTTTCTTTCCTCATTTTGTCTGTCATAGTTGAAGTGTACCTATGATGAAAATTACAGGCCTCTCTCATCTTTTTAAGTGAGAGAACTTGCACAATTGGTGGCTGACTAAATACTTTTTTTTCCCCACTGTATGTCTTTCTGTCTCACCACTTCAAAGTAATCAATCAGAACACTGAAAATGTAATAATTGTAATGAGTTAATCTCCCACAACTATCCAAGTTAAGCTTGTTTTAGCACTTAAGCCTCATTATCAATACTATCATGTTGTCTGCTATCACATAGTACATTAATTAAATTACTCAATGTGTCTTAGCCATGTTTCTACCACCACACGGTCTTAACTAGTATAGTGACCCGTACCCTGTTGTCTTAACTAGTATAGTGACCCGCACCCTGCTGTCTTAACTAGTCTAGTGACCTGTACCCTGCTGTCTTAACTAGTCTGGTGACCCGTACCCTGCTGTCTTAACTAGTCTAGTGAACCATACACTGATGTCTTAACTAGTCTAGTGACCTGTACCGTTCTTTGTTAACTAGTCCAGTTATCTATACTCTGCTATCTTAACTAGTCTGGTGACCTGCACCCTGCTGTCTTAACTAGTATAGTGACCCGTACACTGCTGTCTTAACTAGTCTAGTGACCTGTCCCCCTGTAGATGTGCGTGTGGCCAGCTGATAACGCAGCATGTGATGATCCCGCTGGTCCCTCTGACCAACAAGCTGTCGGAAGAGAACCACCAGCTGGTCCAGATCGACCCGCCCCAGCAGGAGAGGTGGTCTGTGGCCAAAAACACACAGACCTCCCCCACCGACGCCTTCGGGACCATTGAGTTCCAGGGTGGAGGCCTCATCAACAAAGCAATGGTAGGACCAGTGGCCTGTCTAACTAAAAACAACAACACCTTTACCACACCTCAACTATACCAGAACATACCACAACCACACTATAACTACACCATAACTACACCACACCACAACTACACCACACCTCAACTATACCAGAACATACCACAACCACATTATAACTACACCACAACTACACCACACCACAACTATACCAGAACATACCACAACCACACTATAACTACACCATAACTACACCACACCACAACTACACCATAACTACACCACACCTCAACCATTCCACAACCACACCATAACTACACCATAACTACACCATAACCACACCATAACCACACCATAACCACACCATAACTACACCATAACTACACCACACCTCAACCATTCCACAACTACACCATAACTACACCACACCACAACCATTCCACAACCACACCATAACTACACCACACCACAACTACACCATAACTACACCACACCTCAACCATAACCACACCACACCATAACTACACCATAACAACACCACACCTCAACCACACCATAACTACACCATAACTACACCACACCTCAACCATTCCAAAACCACACCATAACTACACCACACCTCAATCATTCCACAACCACACCATAACTACACCATAACCACACCATAACTACACCACACCTCAACCATTCCACAACCACACCATAACCACACCATAACTACACCATAACTACATCACACCACACCACAACTACACCATTACACCACGCCACATCGCACCATAACTACACCACACCAAAACCACACCACAACTACACCTCAGCCACAACTACACCATAACTACACCACACCTCAACCATTCCACAACCACACCATAACTACACCACACCTCAACCATTCCACAACCACACCATAACAACACCATAACTACACCATAACTACACCACACCTCAACCACACCATAACTACACCATAACTACACCATAACTACACCACACCATAACCACACCATAACTACACCATAACTAATACCATAACTACACCACACCCATTCCACAACCACACCATAACTACACCATAACCACACCATAACTACATCACACCACACCACAACTACACCATTACACCACGCCACATCGCACCATAACTACACCACACCAAAACCACACCATAACTACACCTCAGCCACACCATAACTACACCATAACTACAACACAACTACACACCAACTACACCATAACTGTATCATAAGTACACCACAACCACACCACAACCACACCATAACTGCACTGCAACCACACCATAACTACACCACACCACAATCACACCATGAATACACCACATCACCACAAGCACACCATAACTACACCATAACTACACCACAGCCACACCATAATTACACAATAACTACACCATAACCACACCATAACCACACAATAACTGTGCCACAACTATACCGTAATTACGCCGTAATCACGCCGTAACTACACCGTAACTACACCATAACTACTCCACAACCACACCATAACTACACCATAACCACATGCTAACTACACCATAACTACACCGTGCTTGTTATTGCCACACAATACCACCTCTGCAACTACTACTGTTCTTGATTTAAAGTCAATTCTGTTCAAAATCTATAAAAAAATCCCCAAAATAAGCACAATCGAATGAATCCAAAACACCACAACCAATCATAACTACACCAAACTAGTTATGTCCCATCCAAAACACAACCACAAGAGCTTGCATACAGAAATCAACAAACGTCCCCCAAACCACTCAAATATTTCCTTCTGCGTGCTTGTCCCCGCAGGAGAACCCTTTATTGTTCTAGGTAGAATCATTTCTGCAATGTGTAGACCACAGAGTTGAACTATTCTCCTCTCCCCTTCCCTTCCAGTACATCAGAGTGTCCCATGACTCTAAGCCAGACAATCTGCTCCAACTGATGGTGAAAGACTGGCAGCTGGAACTCCCCAACCTGCTCATCTCCATCCACGGAGGGCTGCAGAACTTTGAGCTGCAGCCCAAACTCAAACAGGTGTTAGGGAAGGGACTCATCAAGGCTGCAGTCACCACCGGAGCATGGATCTTCACTGGTGGAGTCAGCACTGGTGGGTACCTGCGATAGCATGATTAACTACATTACCCATAATGCTCTGTACAAGCTACCACTTTTTTATTTATTTTACCTATATTTAACTAGACAAGTCAGTTAAGAACAAATTCTTATTTTCAGTGACAGCCTAGGAACAGAGGTTAACTGCCTTGTTCAGGGGCAGAAAGACAGATTTTTACCTTGTCAGCTCGGGGATTCGGTTACAAGTCCAACACTCTAACCACTAGGCTGCCTGCCCTGCTCCTCCTTAACAATGGAGACTCACATTATAGTTAAAAACAGGAATACCATTTATAGAATGAGGCCCAGATTCAATTCATCACAGATGAATGATTAATACTTCTTAGGGATCAGTGGGTCGATGGCGCCCCACCTGCGACAACATCCGAATAAATGCAGAGTGCCTAATTCAAATTACAAAAGTAGTAATACAAAACATTCATGAAAATACAAGTGTTGCAAAAAAGCTTAGAATCTTGGTAATCTCATAGCGTTGTCAGATTTCAGTAAGGCTTTACGGCGAAAGTGTAACATTTGATTGTCTGAGGACAGCGCCCCGCATATTTCCAGCATTAGCATATTTTCATAACCAGCTGTGGTGTCACAAAACTCAAAAATAGCGATAAAATAAATAGCTTACTTTGAAGATCTTTCTCTGATGGCAATCAGAAGGGTCCCAGCAACACAATCAATGTTCCTTTTGTTCGAAAAAGTCCCTCTCTATGTCCTAAAGGCTCTGTTTTGTTTGGCGCGTTTTGTTCAGAAAATCCACCGTTCAATATACAAGAGATACAAAGCGTTAAAAACATACCAATGAACTTTGTCCAAACAACTCAAACAACGTTTCTAATCGATCCTTAGGTACACTAATATGTACATAAAAGATAATATTTCACCCGGATAATATCCTGGGCGATAGAAAAGGAAAAAAAATGAGGCACACGCTCTCGGTAATGAGAGTGATTTACTTTGTCCACTTGGAAAAACTTCCCTTACTCCTTGATTTTCCAAGATAAACGCATGACACCTTTTCTAAAGACTGGTGACATCTAGTGGAAGCCATAGGTATTGCAATCTGGGAGCTGGATCCCCCTCCTTTCAATACCAAGTCAATGGGAAAAAAGTCACTTCACAGAATCACATTTGTCCGGATGGATTTTTCTCGGGTTTTCGCCTGCCAAATAAGTTCTGTTATACTCACAGACATTACATTAACAGTTCTAGAAACATCAGAGTATTTTCTATCCAATACTACTAATTATGTGCACATCATACTTTCTGGACCTGAGTACCAGGCATTTTAGTTTGGGCACGTCAGACTCTCCAAAACTCAGAACACTGCCGCCGCTCCCTAATAGGTTTTAACGACCTGAGCAAAGTGATAGATTTAGGCAACATCCCATATATTTACACAAATCAATTCCACTGTAAACTCTGAAGTCGGCTCAAGCAGAAATCACCTTTAAAGTCAATTACCATGCACAGGTCCTTTAAATCCTGGCATGCTGATTAAATCTCACTCAAATCAAACATTCCCATGGTGATACACATGATATTCATTCAGCCACGTCGCAAGGGAAACATGGACTACACATGTCAAAGGTCAGATAGTGACAATTAGGTTCATGTCACTCGACTAGTTAGTATTACTGTAGTAGAGTGTAGATCAGGGTACATACATCTACTGTAGTTGTAACGTCCAGGCCTGAGTGTTCAGGCTGGAGTGTTTAGTGTTGTCTTGGTGTAGGGTTTCTTTTGTTCTATGGTGTGTATTTCTATGTTGGGGTAATGGTTCCCAATTAGAGGCAGCTGAGTCTCGTTACCTCTAATTGGGAACCATATATATGTTTGGGGTTTGCACTTAAGTTTTGTTGGTTATTGATGAATGTTATGATTGCTTATTGTTATATTTATCGTGTTTAGGTTCATGCCATCGTGTTTAGGTTTTTGTCACAGTGTTTGTTTATAGTTTAGTTAGTTTGTCTAGTTCGGTTCCACGTCATGATCTTCGTTTATTGTTTTGTTCCATCAAGTCACGTCGTTAATAAATATGTATTCTGGATACTTCGCTGCGCATTGGTCTGTCCCAAGAGATAATCATGACAGTAGTATAGTGTAGGTCAGGGTACATACATCTACTGTAGTATAGTGTAGGTCAGGGTACATACATCTACTGTAGTATAGTGTAGGTTAGGGTACATACATCTACTGTAGCATAGTGTAGGTCAGGGTACATACATCTACTGTAGTATAGTGTAGGTCAGGGTACATACATCTACTGTAGTATAGTGTAGGTCAGGGTACATACATCTACTGTAGTATAGTGTAGGTTAGGGTACATACATCTACTGTAGCATAGTGTAGGTCAGGGTACATACATCTACTGTAGTATAGTGTAGGTCAGGGTACATACATCTACTGTAGTATAGTGTAGGTTCGGGTACAATAAGCACATTAAGGTCCTGGAGTGGCCTAGCCAGTCTCCAGACCTTAATCCCACAAACAATCTGTGGAGGGAGCTGAAGGTTTGAGTTGCCAAACGTCAGCCTCGAAACCTTAGTGACTTGGAGAAGATCTGCAAAGAGGAGTGGGACAAAATCCCTCCTGAGATGTGTTCAAACCTGGTGGCCAACTACAAGAAACGTCTGACCTCTGTGATTGCCAACAAGGGTTTTGCCACCAACTACTAAGTCATGTTTTGCATAGGGGTCAAATACTTATTTCCCTCATTAAAATGCAAATCAATTTATAAAAACTTTCACATGCGTTTTTCTGGATTTTTTTGTTATTCTGTCTCTCACTGTTCAAATAAACCTACTATTACAATTATAGACTGATCATTTCTTTGTCAGTGTGCAAACGTACAAAATCAGCAGGGGATCAAATACTTTTTTCCTTCACTGTAGATGTTCTGATCCAGTTTGGCACCACATACAGCGCATTCAGAAAGTATTCAGACCCCTTGACTTTTTTGAGATTCAGACGAGCTTCAATGCAATTCAACTCTCCTTCCGTGGCCTCCAATTGCTCTTAAATGCAAGTAAATGCATGCTCTTCAACCGATCGCTGCCCGCACCTGTCCCCTGTCCAGCATCACTACTCTGGACGGTTCTGACTTAGAATATGTGGACAACTGCAAATACCTAGGTGTCTGGTTAGACTGTAAACTCACCTTCCAGACTCACATCAAACATCTCCAATCCAAAATGAAATCTAGAATTGGCTTCCTATTCCGCAACAAAGCATCCTTCAAATTGAAGTAATATGTACAGGTAGGTAGAGTTAAAGCGACTATGCATAGATTATTAAAGGTCTTTCATCGTTTACGGAGAGCGTGATCACACAGTCGTCTGGAACAGCTGTTGCTCTCATGCATGTTTCTGTGTTACTTGCCTCGAAGTGAGCATAGAAGTCATTTAGCGCTTCTGGTAAGTTTGTGTCACTGGGCAGTTCGTGGCTGTGCTTCCCTTTGTGGTCTGTAATAGTTTGCAAGCCTTGCCACATCCGACGAGCGTCAGAGCTGGTGTAGTATGATTCAATCTTAGTCCTGTATTGACGCTTTGCCCGTTTGATGGTTTGTTGGAGAGCTTCTTAAACGCTTCTTGAAAGTTCCGCTTCTTGAAAGCGTTAGCTCTACCCTTTATCTCATTGCAGATGTACTGATTCCTAATTCTGGTTCCGTACCCTGGTGCATATTTTTGGTCCATCATTGTTCATCCTTCTGGTTCCTCATTCTGGTTATGTCCCCTGGTTCTTCATTCTTCTTCTTCTTATGGCCCATAGGTGTGATCCGTCAGATGGGGGATGCCCTAAAGGACCATTCCTCCATGGTCCATGGTCTCACATAAGTTTCCTAGCTTCCTTCTGGTTCCTAATTATGGTTCATCCTTCTGGTTCATCCTTCTGGTTCCTCCTTCTGGTTCCATACACTGGTGCATCCTCCTGGTTCATCCTGGTTCTTCTTTCTGGTTCATCCTTCTTCTTCCTCATTCAGGTTCATCCTTCTGGTTCCTAACTTTGGTTCATCCTTCTGGTTCCTCATTTTGGTTCCTCGTTCTGTTTCATCCTTCTGGTTATGTCTCCTGGTTCTTTCTTCTTCTTCTTCTTCTTCTTCTTCTTCTTCTTCTTCTTCTTCTTCTTCTTCTTCTTCTTCTTCTTCTTCTTCTTCTTCTTCTTCTTCTTCTTCTTCTTCTTCTTCTTCTTCTTCTTCTTCTTCTTCTTCTTCTTCTTCTTCTTCTTCTTCTTCTTCTTCTTCTTCTTCTTCTTCTTCTTCTTCTTCTTCTTCTTCTTCTTCTTCTTCTTCTTCTTCTTCTTCTTCTTCTTCTTCTTCTTCTTCTTCTTCTTCTTCTTCTTCTTCTAATTCTTCTTCTTCTTCTTCTTCTGTCCTATAGGTGTGATCCGTCATGTGGGGGATGCCCTGAAGGACCACTCATCTAAGTCCAGAGGGAAGGTATGTGCCATCGGCATCGCTCCCTGGGGCATCATAGAGAACAAGGAGGACCTCATCGGTAGGGATGTAAGTGTTACAAGCCAGTTGCTCAGTCCTCCTCTTAGCACTACAATCAGCCACGAATCATTCACACCTGTGACCATTCACTCCGTTACATCAGTACTCCAAGCACCAGTTGTTATCTTATGTAAAGCATACCCTGGCCTATATCATGAGAGAACGTGTTTTCTAGTGTGCTGTTTTTTGGTATGTGTTCCTCAGTCAGTGATATTGTATTACTTCTTCCTTCTCACCAGGTAACACGGCCGTACCAGACCATGTCCAACCCGCTGTCCAAGCTGTCTGTCCTGAACAACAGCCACTCCCACTTCATCCTGGCCGACAACGGCACCACTGGGAAGTACGGAGCGGAGGTGAAGCTACGCCGCCAGCTGGAGAAACACATCTCACTGCAGAAGATCAACACACGTAAGTCAACCCTACCATACAGAACTCAGCCTATCAATCAAATTAGATTGATTGAGTCCACTAATGTTCAAATCAAATGTTATTTGTCACATGCACCGAATATGTCAAGGGTCTCAGTGTAACAGGTAGCGGAGTCAGGCGCAGGACAACAGAGTAGTCATGTAACTTTACTCAATCAACTACAAGTTCCAAGTAGTTACAAAAATATACCCGCTCACATTTCAGACCAACTTTACAAATAACAAACACGCACAAAACCAAGGGGGAAACAGAGGGTTAAATAAGGAACATGTAATTATGGGAATAGAAACCAGGTGTGTATAATGAAGACAAAACTAACGGGAAAATTAAAAATGGATTGGCGGTGGCTAGAAGACCGGTGACCGCGGAACGCCGCCCGAACAAGGAGAGGGACCGACTTCGGCGGAAGTCGTGACCGAAAACAACAGGTGTGGACCTTACCGTGAAATGCTAACTTACAAGCCCTTAACCAACATTGCAGTTCAAGAGGTAGAGTTAAGAAAATATTTACAAAATAAACTAAAGTAAAAAAATAAAACACAATAAAATAACAACCAAGGCTATATACAGGGGGTTCCGGGTTCTTGAGTCAATGTGCCTCGGGTATAGCTTAGTCAAGGTAATTTGTAGTAACATGTAGGATGAGCATTTTCTTGTTTGCTTACAGCTCGTTGAGTGCGGTCTTAGTGTCAGCATCGGTTTGTGGTGTTAAATAAACGTCTATGAAATATATAGATGAAAACTCTCTTGGTAGATAGTGTGGTCTACAGTTTATCATTTGGTACTCTACCTCAGGCGAGCAATGCCTGGGGACCTCTTTAGTTTTAGACACACACCCCTTGTCTTACCGGACGCACCTGGTCTGTCCTGCCTATGCACGGAAAACCCAGCAAACTGTACATTATCCGTGTCGTAATTCAGCCAAGAAACAATCTTTGTCCAGTTCGAGGTGAGTAATCACTGTTCTGATATCCAGAAGCTCTTTTCTGTCATAAGAGATGATTGCTGCAACGTTATGTACAAAATAAGTTACAAACAACGCAAAAAACCCCACAAAATAGCACAGTTGGTTATGCACCAATAAAACGGCAGCCATCCCCTCCGGCGCCTTTCTACCCCAATGTGGAGTCCTGGTGCGTGTTATTCTCTGTGACCTGTGGGTTTCCCTTTGTCATCCTATGCCTGGAGATCGTGATAAGGCAGGGACAGCAAAGGGATGCTCAGCTTTCACCTCTGACTTCAACCCCCCAGCACTGATGGTCTGGCCAAACCTCAAAGAGATGATCAATGAACCATTCCCTGACCAAGATGGCCATCCTGTAATTATGTTGCCGGGATGGCCATCCTGTAATTATGTTGCCGGGATGGCCATCCTGTAGTTATGTTGCCGGGATGGCCATCCTGTAGTTAAGTTGCCGGGATGGCCATCCTGTAGTTATGTTGCCGGGATGGCCATCCTGTAGTTATGTTGCCAGGATGCCAATATCCGTTCTTGTGTTGTATGAATGACATTTTATTTTCATTTCAAATCGCCAGTTGGCAAACCATCCCCTATGCGATTAATTGTCACATAAACAAACATTTAATAAATCACTGTGATAATTCTATTGTATTTCATTCTGTGTGTGTTACTGTGTGTTGCAGGCCTGGGCCAGGGGGTCCCGTTGGTGTGTCTGATCGTAGAGGGAGGTCCTAATGTCATCTCCATCACCCTGGAGAGTCTGAAGGAGGAACCTCCCGTCCCCGTGGTGGTCTGCGATGGCAGCGGGAGGGCGTCGGACATCATGTCCTTCGCTCACAAATACTGCGAGGAGGGAGGGTAAGGATAGACATGTCAATCTACTGCTTCTTCTAGTCTTTCTTCTTCACTGAATTCAACATTTCGTCTTCTTGTTCTTCTCATTCTTCTCATTCTTCTTGTTCTTCTCCTTGTACTACTACTAAATCACTCCCTCCTTCTAAAGTCTGATAACTGACGACGTGAGGGACCAGCTGCTGGTGACCATACAGAAGACCTTCAACTATAGTAAGAGCCAATCAAAGCAGATCCTGCTCATGGTCATGGAGTGCATGAAGAAGAAGGAGCTGGTGAGTAGAGGAATGACTCAAATAGGATCTACTTTTTAGCTAATTACATTCAATGACATAAAATACATGTGTATATAACTAATTGCATTAGATTACATAAAAAGTATACAGTATACCATTTTTTTCATCCATTCATTCCAGCATCTGTTGACATCCTCCATTGGTTTTATGAATAAACATGTTCCCTACAACTCTCCCATCTCTCTGTCTGTTACAGTAGCAGGAACCTCTTAGGGATAAACGGGGCGCTAGTGGGCCGTTCTCGACACTACCCGGTGAAATGTAAGGCGCCAAATTTAAAATCCAAAAGATTAATTATTAAACATTCATCAATATACAAGTGTTGCATAGTCATCAAAAGCTCTGATTCTTGGCAATATCACAGCGTTGTCAGATTTGAAAAAAAAGGCTTTATGGCAAAAGCACAACATTTGATTGTTTGAGGATCGCACCTCTAATATTTATGCATTAGCATAAATTCATATTCAGCGCGTGTCACACAAAACCCATATAAGAGCTAAAATAAATCACTTACCTTTTGAAGAACTTCTGCTGAGGGCATCCCAAGTGTCCAACGAAGACATTCAATGATTCTTTTGTTAGAAAAAGTTATTTATTATATCCATAAATCTTTGTTTGGTTGGCGCGTTATGTTCAGAAAATCCACCGTCGAGACGCCCATTGAACCGTGAAGAGAACGCGTTCAAATTATACCTATCAACTTTGTCCAAACAAATCAAACATAATTTTTTATGTATCCTTAGGTATCCTTTTATGTATATTTACTATAATATTTCAACCGGATTATAGCCTGAATGATAGGAAAGGAAAAAAACACAGAGCGCGTGAGACCGTGAAAGCGCATGTCATTCTATTGAGTTCCGGGGTCCACTTCTAAATTCTTCTTCTATTGGCTTCTAATAATAATAAGACTGTTGACATCCAGTGGAAGCCATAGGTACTGCAGTCTGAGTCCTAGATAACATTAAATCCCATAGGCAGCCAGGAGAATAAGGTCATCTAAAAAACAAACTGCAATTCCGGATGGATTTTCCTCTGGTTTTCTCCTGCTATATCAGTTCTGTTATACTCACAGACATTTATTTTAACGGTTTTAGACATTTCTGAGTGTTTCCTATCCAATAGTACTAGTTATGTGCATATCCTATTTTCTGGTCCTGAGTGGTAGGCATTTTACTTTGGGCACGCCAGACTCTCCAAATCCGACACCTCGGCTGCCGCTCCCTAAATTTTAAATAAACATGTTCCCTACAACTCTCCCATCTCTGTCTGTAACAGTAACAGTTTGGTCATTATGTCACGTGTCTTTCATCATGTAATCGGGTCTGGGTGTATAACTCATACAGCTCTACCAAACAGCCCTGAGTGTATCATATCTCAGCACCACTAGTAATGTAAAGATTTACCTCACAGCCCTGAGTGTATCATATCTCATCACCACTAGTAATGTAAAGATTTACCTCACAGCCCTGAGTGTATCATATCTCATCACCACTAGTAATGTAAAGATTTATCTCACAGCCCTGAGTGTATCATATCTCATCACCACTAGTAATGTAAAGATTTACCTCACAGCCCTGAGTGTATCATATCTCATCACCACTAGTAATGTAAAGATTTACCTCACAGCCCTGAGTGTATCATATCTCATCACCACTAGTAATGTAAAGATTTACCTCACAGCCCTGAGTGTATCATATCTCATCACCACTAGTAATGTAAAGATTTACCTCACAGCCCTGAGTGTATCATATCTCATCACCACTAGTAATGTAAAGATTTACCTCACAGCCATGAGTGTATCATATCTCATCACCACTAGTAATGTAAAGATTTACCTCACAGCCCTGAGTGTATCATATCTCATCACCACTAGTAATGTAAAGATTTACCTCACAGCCCTGAGTGTATCATATCTCATCACCACTAGTAATGTAAAGATTTACCTCACAGCCCTGAGTGTATCATATCTCATCACCAATAGTAATGTATTCATTGGGGGTCACCATTAGTTCATGACAACATAGCATCTACTCTTCCTGGGGTTCAAACACACTAAGGCACTTACATTACACATAAAATACATTTAAAACAGTACATCATATAACATTATTACACTACTACATATCTACAATGCAACATCTATAATTCCACCATTTAACAATATAACAATGTGCAGTACCAGTCAAATGTTTGGACGCACCTATTCATTCAGATTCCATATGTGTTATTTCGTAGTTTTGATGTTTTCAATTTTATTCTACAAAAAAAAAGTAAAAAATAAAAAAATAAGAAAAATGAGAAAAATCATTGAATGAGTAGGTGTGTCCAAACTTTTGACTGGTACTGTACGTGTATGTAGAGTGTGTGTGTTAGCATGTGTATGTGTAAGCGTTGTCTGTACCTTTGTGTGAGTCTCTTCACAGTCCCCTCTGTTCCATAAGGTGTATTTTTACCTGTTTTCAAAAAATCTGATTCTACTGCTTGCATCAGTTACCTGATGTGGAATAGAGTTCCATGTAGTCATGGCTCTATGTAGTACAGTACTGTGCGCCTCCCATAGTCTGTTCTGGGGATTGTGAATAGACCTCTGGTGGCATTTCTTGTTGGGTATGCATGGGTGTCCGTGCTGTGTGCTAGTAGTTTAAACAGACACCTCGGTGCACTCAGCATGTCAACACTTCTTACAAAAACAAGTAGTGATGAACTCAGTCTCTCCTCTCTCCCTTTGTGCCATGATAGATTTAAATGCATATTATTAATTGTAGCACACTGTGTACATCCAAGGGCCAGCCGTGCTGCCCTGTTCTGAGCCAACTACAATTTTCCTGAGGCCTTTTTTGTGGCACCTGACCACATGACTGAACAGAAGTCCAGGTGGGACAAAACTAGGGCCTGTAGGATCTGCCTTGTTGATAGTGCTGTTAAGAAGGTAGAGCAGCGCTTTATTATAGACAGACTTCTCCCCATCTTACCTACTGTTGTATCAATATGTTTTGACCATGACAGTTTACATTCCAAGGTAACTCCAAGCATTTTAGTCACCTCAACTTGCTCCATTTCCACATTATTCATTACAAGATTTAGTTGAGGTTTAGGGTTTAGTGAATGATTTGTCCCAAATACAATGCTTTTAGTTTTAGAAATATTTTTACCTTTATTTAACTAAGCAAGTCAGTTAAGAACAAATTTGTATTTACATTTACGACCTAGGAACAGTGGGTTAACTGACTTGTTCAGGGGCAGAACGACTGATTTTTACCTTGACAGCTTGGGAATTCGATCTAGCAATCTTTCAGTTACTGGCCCAATGCTCTAACCACTAGGCTACCTACGGCCCCTATTCCTTTCCACCCACTCTGAAACTAACTGCAGCTGTTTGTTAAGTGTTGCAGTGATTGCACTCACTGTAGTAGCTGACGTGTACGTTGAGTGTTGAGTCATCCGAGTACTCCCGCATGTCATTAGTAAAGACTGAAAAAAGTAAAGGGCCTAGACAGCTGCCCTGGGGAATTCTTGATGTAATCAGCATAAAGTAGTGACAATCCATCAGCCCTCTAAGTGTCTTCACAGTCAGCAGAGTTTGTGCCCTAAGTGTTTTTTTATTTATTTATTTTTAATTTTATTTCACCTTTATTTAACCAGGTAGGCAAGTTGAGAACAAGTTCTCATTTACAACTGCGACCTGGCCAAGATAAAGCAAAGCAGTTCAACACATACAACAACACATAGTTAAACATTGGAGTAAACAAACACAGTCAATAATACAGTAGAAAAAAAAACAAATCTATATACAATGTGTGCAAATGAGGTAAGATAAGGAACATAAGGCAATAAATAGGCCATGGTGGCAAAGTAATTACAGTATAGCAATTTAACACTGGAATGGTAAATGTGCAGTAGATGAATGTGCAAAGTAAAAATACTGGGGTGCAAAGGAGCAAGATAAATAAATGACTACGGTAGGGGATGAGGTAGTTGGTTGGGCTATGTACAGGTGCAGTGATCTGTGAGCTACTCTGACAGCTGGTGCTTAAAACTAGTGAGGGAGATAAGTATCTCCAGTTTACAATGATTTTTGTAGTTCGTTCCAGTCATTGGCAGCAGAGAACTGGAAGGAAAGGCGGCCAAAAGAGGAATTGGCTTTGAGGGTGACCAGTGAGAGATACCTGCTGGAGCGAGTGCTACGGGTGGGTGCTGCTATGGTTACCAGCAAGCTGAGATAAGGCGGGGCTTTACCTAGCAGGGAATTGTAGATGACCTGGAGCCAGTGGGTCTGGCGACGAGTATGTAGCGAGGGCCAGCCGACTAGAGCATACAGGTCGCAGTGGTGGATGGTATAAGGGGCTTTGGTGACAAAGCGGATGGCACTGTGATAGACTGCATCCAGTTTGCTGAGTAGAGTATTGGAAGCTGTTTTGTAGATGACATCGCCGAAGTCGAGGATTGGTAGGATAGTCAGTCAGATTGGTAGGATAGTCAGGATAGTCAGTTACTAGTGCAAGTTTGGCAGCATGAGGCTTTGTTGCGAAATAGAAAGCCAATTCTAGATTTCATTTTGGATTGGAGATGTTTAATGTGAGTCTGGAAGGAGAGTTTACAGTCTAGCCAGACACCTAGGTATGTGTAGTTGTCCTCGTATTCTAGGTCAGAGCCGTCCAGGGTAGTTGGGTTAAATGCGGAAGACACATTTCGGTTGAAGGCATTTGGTTGTACAACTGACTAATAATGGTGACTTTGACTTTGACTTTGACTTGACTTTAGTGATGCTAGTCGGGAGGGCGGGTGCAGGCAGCGAACGGTTGAAAAGCTTGCATTTGGTTTTACTAGCGTTTAAGAGCAGTTGGAGGCTACGGAAGGAGTGTTGTATGGCATTGAAGCTCGTTTGAAGGTTAGTTAACAGAGTGTCCAAAGAAGGGCCAGAAGTATACAGAATGGTGTCGTCTGCATAGAGGTGGATCAGAGAATCACCGGCAGCAAAAGCGACATCATTGATGTATACAGAGAAGAGAGTCGGCCCAAGAATTGAACCCTGTGGCACCCCCATAGAGACTGCCAGAGGCCCGGACAACAGGCACTCCGATTTAACACACTGAACTCTGTCGGCAAAGTAGTTGGTGAACCAGGCAAGGCAATCATTAGGCTGTTGAGTCTGCCAATAAGGATGTGGTGATTGACAGAGTCGAAAGCCTTGGCCAGGTCAATGAATACAGCTGCACAGTAATGTCTCTTATCGATGGCGGTTATGATATCGTTTAGTACCTTGAGCGTGGCTGAGGTACACCTGTTACCAGCTCGGAAACCGGATTGCACAGCGGAGAAGGTACGGTGGGATTTGAAGTGGTCAATGATCTGTTTATTAACTAGGCTTTCGAAGACTTTAGAGAGGCAGGGCAGGATGGATATAGGTCTATAGCAATTTGGGTCTAGGGTGTCACCCCCTTTGAAGAGGGGGATGACCGTGGCAGCTTTCCAATCTTTTGGGATCTCGGACGACACCAAAGAGAGGTTGAGCAGACTGGTATTAGGAGTTGCAACAATGGCAGCAGATAGTTTTAAAAAGAGAGGGTCCAGATTATCTAGTCCAGCTGATTTGTACGGATCCGAGGTGACCGTGTTACCTAGTGGTGCTATTGTTCTCCATGGACTTGACAGTATCCCAAAACTTTTTGGAGTTAGAGCTACAGGATGCACATTTCTGTTTGAAAAAGCTAGCCTTTGCTTTCCTGACTGATTGTGTGTATTGGTTCCTGACTTCCCTGAACAGTTGCATATCGTGGGAACTATTCGATGCAATAGCAGTCCGCCATAGGATGTTCTTGTGCTGGTCAAGGGCAGTCAGGTCTGGAGTGAACCAAGGGCTGTATCTGTTCTTAGTTCTACATCTTTTGAAAGGGGCATGCTTATTTCTTAAAAAATCAGGCCTAGACCACCTAAACATGGAAAATTACAGACCAATATCCAACTTACCATTCTTAAGCAAAGTCCTTGAAAGGGTTGTTGCTTCGCAATTGCGATCACATTTGGATATAAACGGCCTTTTCAGTCTGGATTTCGCCCAGCTCATAGCACTGAAACTGCTCTTCTCCGGGTGGTTAACGACATTCTTTTGTCCATGGATGCAGGGCTGATAAACATCCTGATGCTTCTTGATTTAAGCGCTGCTTTTGACACAGTCTGCCATGAAATACTTATCTCTAGGCTTTCTGACATTGGTATCACTGGCTCTGCTCTTTCTTGGCTCATCTCCTACATTAGCGACAGAAAGTATTATATCACTATACAAGGGTTTAGATCTGCCACTGCTTCACTTACACAGGGTGTCCCTCAAGGTTCGGTTCTTGGCCCACTATTATTCATCATCTACATATATCCACTCGGTGATATCATACGCAGGCACGGACTTCAGTTCCATTGCTATGCTGATGATATTCAAATCTACCTCACCACCAGCTCTGATAGGTTATCTTTGCCTGACTCACTCACTGAATGTATCAGGGACATCAAGAAATGGATGTCCCTGAATTTCCTTAAACTGAATGATAATAAAACTGAGATATTATTGATTGGTCCTGCTGCCTCAGCCAAAAGGATTGATCAGTCCTTTGATGTTGATGGAATCCACGTTAAGCCTTCGTCATTGATTCGTAACCTTGGTGTCTTATTCGATTCAACTCTATCTTTGGCTCTCACATTTCTTCTCTTGTTAAAAACTCTTTTTCCATCTTCGTAATATTGCTCGTCTCCGATCTTCTCTCACTTTAGCTGATGCTGAAACTCTAATTCATGCATTAATCACTTCACGCTTGGACTATTGCAATGCCTTACTTCTTGGTCTTCCCAAAAAACTTATTGCAAGATTACAGTATGTTCAAAACTCAGCAGCAAGAGTTCTCACCTCCACTAGGCGCTCTGCTCACATCACTCCTCTGCTTCATGACCTTCACTGGCTACCTGTGGCATCACGTATCCACTTTAAGGTATTGCTTCATTGGTATCACTGGCTCTGCTCTTTCTTGGCTCATCTCCTACATTAGCGACAGAAAGTATTATATCACTATACAAGGGTTTAGATCTGCCACTGCTTCACTTACACAGGGTGTCCCTCAAGGTTCGGTTCTTGGCCCACTATTATTCATCATCTACATATATCCACTCGGTGATATCATACGCAGGCACGGACTTCAGTTCCATTGCTATGCTGATGATATTCAAATCTACCTCACCACCAGCTCTGATAGGTTATCTTTGCCTGACTCACTCACTGAATGTATCAGGGACATCAAGAAATGGATGTCCCTGAATTTCCTTAAACTGAATGATAATAAAACTGAGATATTATTGATTGGTCCTGCTGCCTCAGCCAAAAGGATTGATCAGTCCTTTGATGTTGATGGAATCCACGTTAAGCCTTCGTCATTGATTCGTAACCTTGGTGTCTTATTCGATTCAACTCTATCTTTGGCTCTCACATTTCTTCTCTTGTTAAAAACTCTTTTTCCATCTTCGTAATATTGCTCGTCTCCGATCTTCTCTCACTTTAGCTGATGCTGAAACTCTAATTCATGCATTAATCACTTCACGCTTGGACTATTGCAATGCCTTACTTCTTGGTCTTCCCAAAAACTTATTGCAAGATTACAGTATGTTCAAAACTCAGCAGCAAGAGTTCTCACCTCCACTAGGCGCTCTGCTCACATCACTCCTCTGCTTCATGACCTTCACTGGCTACCTGTGGCATCACGTATCCACTTTAAGGTATTGCTTCTAACTTTTAAAGCATTAAATGGTCTTGCTCCCCAATATCTCTCTGACTTACTCTATCCTTACCGCCCTGCTCGGTCCCTTAGATCAGCTGAACTTGGTTTGTTGACCGTCCCTCGTTTCCGGTTGTCCACTGTAGGTGGGAGGTCATTTGGTGTTAATGCTCCTAAATTATGGAATTCACTACCTCTTACACTACGCAATACCTCATCCGTGAGTGCATTCAAGATCCAGTTGAAAACATATCTGTTTGACATGCATTTTGGGTAGTGTGTATCCTATGTGACTGCGATGTATGTGTGTGTGTTCTGAATGTATTGTAATGTGCAATGTAAAGCGACCTTGAGCTATGGAAAGGCGCTATATAAATAAAACTTCTTCTTCTTCTTCTTATTTAAGATGGTGAGGAAGTTGCTTTTAAAGAACGACCAGGCATCCTCGACTGACAAAATGAGGCAAATATCCTGCCAGGATATCCGGGCCAGGTCGATTAGAAAGGCCTGCTCACAGAAGAGTTTTAGGGAGCGTTTGATATTGATAAGGGGTGGTCGTTTGACCGAGGGCCCATAGCGGATGCAGGCAATGAGGCAGTGGTCGCTGAGATCCTGATTGAAAACAGCAGAGGTGTATTTGGAGGGCAAGTTGGTCAGGATAATATCTATAAGGGTGCCCATGTTTACAGATTTAGGATTGTACCTGGTGGGTTCCTTGATGATTTGTGTGAGATTGAGGGCATCTAGCTTAGATTGTAGGACTGCCGGGGTGTTAAGCATATCCCAGTTTAGGTCACCTAACAGAACAAACTCTGAAGATGGGGGGGCAATCAATTCACATATGGTGTCCAGGGCACAGCTGGGAGCTGAGGGGGGTCTTTAACAAGTGGCAACAGTGAGAGACTTATTTCTGGAGAGATACATTTTTAGAATTAGAAGTTCGAACTGTTTGGGCATAGACCTGGAAAGTATGACAGAACTTTGCAGGCTATCTCTGCAATAGATTGCAACTCCTCCCCTTTGGCAGTTCTATCTTGGCAGAAAATGTTGTAGTTGGGTATGGAAATCTCAGAATTTTTGGTGGCCTTCCTAAGCCAGGATTCAGACACGGCAAGGACATCAGGGTTGGCAGAGTGTGCTAAAGCAGTGAGTAAAACAAACTTAGGGAGGAGGCTTCTGATGTTAACATGCATGGAACCAAAGCTTTTACAACAACTGAGAGTGCCTGGGGACACACAGGGCCTGGGTTTACCTCCACATCACCCGAGTAAGAGAGGAGGAGTAGGATGAGGGTACGGCTAAATGCTATCAGAACAAGTCATCTAGTGCGTTGGGAACAGAGAATAAAAGGAGCAGACTTCTGGGCGTGGAAGAATAGATTCAGGGTATAATGTGCAGACAGGGGTATGGTGGAATGAGAGTACAGTGGAGGTAGGCCCAGGCACCGAGTGATGATAAGAGTGGTTGCATCTCTGGAGGTGCTGGTAATACTGGGTGAGGTCACCGCATGTGTGGGAGGTGGGACAAAGGAGGAATCTGAGGCATGTAGAGTGGGCCTAGGGGCTCCACTGTAAACTAAAACAATGATAAACAACACTTGAGAGAGACATAAAGCAAGGCATAAAGCAAACACAGGTGTTGGTTGGGAGAGCTAGCTAGGACAACAACAGGTAAGACCGCTAACGGCTAGTTAGCTAAGACAATAACGTGGGCGGCAGGTAGCCTAGTGGTTAGAGTGTTGGACTTGTAACCGGAGGGTTGCAAGTTCGAATCCCCGAGCTGACAAGGAAAGCTGACAAGGAAAAAATCTGTTGTTCTGCCCCTGAACAAGGCAGTTAACCCACTGTTCCCCGGGCGCCGAAGACGTGGATGTTGATTAAGGCAGCCCCCCGCACCTCTCTGATTCAGAGGGGTTGGGTTAAATGCGGAAGACACATTTCGGTTGAAGGCATTCGGTTGTACAACTGACTAATAATGGTGACTTTGACTTTATAACAACAGGCAAACTGGCGATGAATGGGCAGAGGGTTGGTTAGCAACACACAGGGCCTGAGTACGCGGCTGGGGCCTACAGATACAGTGGAGCAAAAAAGTATTTAGTCAGCCACCAATTGTGCAAGTTCTCCAACTTAAAAAGATGAGAGAGGCCTGTAATTTTCATCATAGGTACACTTCAACTATGACAGACGAAATGAGAAAAAGAAATCCAGAAAATCACATTGTAGGATTTTTAATTTATTTATTTGCAAATTATGGTGGAAAATAAGTATTTGGTCAATAACAAAAGTTTATCTCAATACTTTGTTATATACCCTTTGTTGGCAATGACAGAGGTCAAACGTTTTCTGTAAGTCTTCACAAGGTTTTCACACACTGTTGCTGGTATTTTGGCCCATTCCTCCATGCAGATCTCCTCTAGAGCAGTGATGTTTTGGGGCTGTCGCTGGGCAACACGGACTTTCAACTCCCTCCAAAGATTTTCTATGGGGTTGAGATCTGGAGACTGGCTAGGACACTCCAGGACCTTGAAATGCTTCTTACGAAGCCACTCCTTCGTTGCCCGGGCGGTGTGTTTGGGATCATTGTCATGCTGAAAGACCCAGCCACGTTTCATCTTCAATGCCCTTGCTGATGGAAGGAGGTTTTCACTCAAAATCTCACGATACATGGCCCCATTCATTCTTTCCTTTACACGGATCAGTCGTCCTGGTCCCTTTCCCTTCGTCCTGGTCCCCCATGCTTCACAGTAGGTATGGTGTTCTTTGGATGCAACTCAGCATTCTTTGTCCTCCAAACACGACGAGTTGAGTTTTTACCAAAAAGTTCTATTTTGGTTTCATCTGACCATATGACATTCTCCCAATCCTCATCTGGATCATCCAAATGTTCTCTAGCAAACTTCAGACGGGCCTGAACATGTACTGGCTTAAGCAAGGGGACACGTCTGGCACTGCAGGATTTGAGTCCCTGGTGGCGTAGTGTGTTACTGATGGTAGGCTTTGTTACTTTGGTCCCAGCTCTCTGCAGGTCATTCACTAGGTCCCCCCGTGTGGTTCTGGGATTTTTGCTCACCGTTCTTGTGATCATTTTGACCCCACGGGGTGAGGTCTTGCGTGGAGCCCCAGATCGAGGAAGATTATCAGTGGTCTTGTATGTCTTCCATTTCCTAATAATTGCTCCCACAGTTGATTTCTTCAAACCAAGCTGCTTACCTATTGCAGATTCAGTCTTCCCAACCTGGTGCAGGTCTACAATTTTGTTTCTGGTGTCCTTTGACAGCTCTTTGGTCTTGGCCATAGTGGAGTTTGGAGTGTGACTGTTTGAGGTTGTGGACAGGTGTCTTTTATACTGATAACAAGTTCAAACAGGTGCCATTAATACAGGTAACGAGTGGAGGACAGAGGAGCCTCTTAAAGAAGAAGTTACAGGTCTGTGAGAGCCAGAAATCTTGCTTGTTTGTATGTGACCAAATAGTTATTTTCCACCATAATTTGAAAATAAATTCATAACAAATCCTACAATGTGACTTTCTGGATTTGTTTTCCTAATTTTGTCTGTCATAGTTGAAGTGTACCTATGATGAAAATTACAGGCCTCTCATCTTTTTAAGTGAGAGAACTTGCACAATTGGTGGCTGACTAAATACTTTTTTGCCCCACTGTAAATAAATAACAAATAAACAGAATGGAGTACCGTGATTAATGAACAGTCAAGCAGGCATCAGCTATGTAGACGAGTGATCATAGGGTCCAGTGAACAGCAATAGATGGGACAGGGAAGCCGCGAGGTAGTCGTTAGTTAGCAGGCCGGGGTTGGTAGAACCGTCTGCTCCGACATCCGACGGAGGCTGGTTGCAGGCACAGCGGATGGAGTAATTGTCGGCAGACCAGTCGAGGTGGTACGACGGGGCGTCGTGTCGAGAGGGATCCAAGCCAGATGGCGAGAAAGGTATTGTTGTTGCTAGCAGGGAGATGGGCCTAACTGGAGCTAGCTCCGGGGCAGGGGGGTTAGCCACTATAGCCCCTCGTCGGTAGCAGCGATGAATCCGGTGCCAGGGTCGAGAGCTCACGGCAAGGAACCAGTGGAGTAGTGGGTTCTAGCCGTGTATGGGAGGAGGCCGGGAGGCGGGCCTGGCTCAGGGCTGGGACACTCAGTGGCAGCTAGCTAGCTGTGGAGATCAGGTGTAGTGGTCCAGGGTTTACGACAGGGATCCGGCGTTGTAGTGGAGAAACTGTCCGATGGTGGCAGGCTGGCGAGTATTATCCGGGCTAAAAAAGGCTGCTGTCTGTGCAGTAGGTAAAGTCCGCTAGCAGTGGCTAACAGTGACTGAATAGCTAGTAGCTGGTTAGCTCGCTAGCTTCCGATGGAATTCAGTCTAAAAACGTCTAAAAAAATAGCGGTTCCGTAACACATTGAGTGAGGCAGGTTACCGGAAGGTATATTTAATATAACAAATGGAAAAGAGATAGAAAACAAATGTGAAATATATACAAAAAATACAAAAGTACACGAGGGGACGAACAAAAACACGTCTGTACTGCTACGCCATTTTGGAGATATTGTACCAAGCAGCCTGATAGATCAGTATGGGACAGCCTGATAGGTTGATATGTCAGCAATGGACAGCCTGATAGGGCATTTACGTGCCTGCAGCAGACCCTCAGTGGTACTAAGTGATGTGATTTGTGGTTTAAAACTCAGGGAAAATAATCCATCTGAGACTCACTCCTCCCTTCATACATCTGGGCTGGACAGATCAGAGCACAGGACCACCTGGTCTGCCATCAGATCAGAGCACAGTACCACCTGGTCTGCCAACAGCCAGGCTGGGCCTCTCAGCCCATCCATCCACAGTAGCAATAACCTAGACAGCCCTGCTCTGAGCTGTCCTGACCTATATTACACATTGTGCCACACAGATAGAAGAGAGGATCCATCTCCCTAATCCACCCAGAGGTTCCTCTGCTCATGCTAATCTACCCTGTCCCCTTCCATCCCCAGAGTGCAGAGCTGTCTCACAAAAACAGAGTGATGTGATATCACCAATGTCTGTATCCTTGGAGTAATATAACTGAATTCCCTCGACCGACACAGCAGACTTTCCAGCCCTCTCATATGACTTTTTTTAAAGTGACCATGTGAAGACCACCAGTCCCTGCAATCATTTTTTTAAACTGACATTTAAAGGCAAATTTCCCACGTTAGCAGAGACTGCATTCACAGTAAATGTTGCATATGTCCGCTCAATCTTAAATTATCTTTACTTTTCAATTGTGAAGTCTGTAGCACTTCAGGGAAACAAAATGAATAGAGCCCTTAGTCTCCATATAAGCAAATATCATGAAGAAATGTATATATATCATATTCACTCATTTATTTAATCACTCACATGATCAGTCTTTCACATACAGTTGAAGTCGGAAGTTTACATACACATTAGCCAAATACATTTAAACTAAGTTTTTCACATTTCTTGACATTTAATCAGACATTTAGTAAAAATTCCCTGTCTTAGCTCAGTTAGGATCACCACTTTATTTTAAGAATGTGAAATGTCAGAATAATAGAAGAGATAATTATTTATTTCAGCTTTTATTTCTTTCATCACATTCCCAGTGGGTCAGAAGTTTACATACACTCAATTAGTATTTGGTAGCATTGCCTTTAAATTGTTTAACTTTGGTCAAACATTTCAGATAGCCTTCCACAAGCTTCCCACAATAAGTTGGGTGAATTTTGGTCCATTCCTCCTGACAGAGCTGGTGTAAATGAGTCAGGTTTGTAGGCCTCCTTGCTCACACACGCTTTTTCAGTTCTGGCCACACATTTTCTATAGGATTGAGGTCAGGGCTTTGTGATGGCCACTCCAATACCTTGACTTTGTTGTCCTTAAGCCATTTGACACAACTTTGGAAGTATGCTTGGGGTCATTGTCCATTTGGAAGACCCATTTGCGACCAAGCTTTAACTTCCTGACTGATGTCTTGAGATGTTGCTTCAATATATCCACATAATTTTTCTTCGGGGCGGTGGCAAACACGAAAATGCTCATCCAGAAGCGGCGCTCCTAGTGGCCAGGGACTTTAATGCAAGCAAACTTAAATCCATTATACCTAATGTCTATCAGCATGGCACATGTGCAAACTGAGAAAAATAATGGAAAATCGGAACATAATCCTAACCTCCTGATTCCTGCTTACAAGCAAAAACTTAAGCAGGAAGTACCAGTGACTCGCTCAATACGTAAGGGGTCAGATAACACAGATGCTACGCTATAGGATTGTTTTGCTAGTACATACTCAAATATGTTCCGGGATTCATCCAATGACTTTGAGGAATATACCACCTCAGTCACCGGCTTCATCAATGAGTGCATCGACGACATACCCACAGTGACCTACATACATATCCCAACCAGAAGCAATGGATTACAGGCAACGTCTGCACGGAGCTAAAGGCTAGAGCTGCCGCTTTCAAGGAGCAGGACATTATTCCGGACGCTTATAAGAAATCACGCTATGCCCTCTGACGAACCATCAAACAGGCAAAACATTGCCTGGGGCGGCAGGGTAACCTAGTGGTTAGAGTGTTGGACTAGTAACGGAAAGGTTGCAAGTTCAAATCCCTGAGCTGACAAGGTACAAATCTGTCGTTCTGCCCCTGAACAGGCAGTTAACCCACTGTTTCTAGGCCGTCATTGAAAATAAGAATTTGTTCTTAACTGACTTGCCTAGTAAAATAAAGGTAAAAAAAATCAAATCAATACAGGACTAAGATTGAATCCTACAACACCAGCTCTGATGCTCGCCGGAAGTGACAGGGCTTACAAACTATTACGGACAACCAAGGGAAACCAGATGCGAGCTGCACAGTGACGTGAGCCTACCAGATGGACAAAATGCATGTTATGCTTGCTTCGAGGTAAGCATCACTGAGCCATGCATGAGAGCACCAGCTGTTCTGGACGACTGTGTGATCACGCTCTCTGTAGCCGATGTGAGCAAGAACGTTAACCCTTGTGTGGTGTTCGGTTCTGTGGGACCCATTTTAAAAGTTTACTAAAAGAAAAACGATGAATTATTTTCTGTGAAGAACATGTAAAATAACCCATTTTCATTGAGTGCACACTGTGCACCACCTACACATTTATATTACTTATGTGGTGTTCGGGTCCACTGGACCCGAGGGTAATAAAAGTGTGGAAAAGTGAGTGAGTAGGTGAAAATGAAACAAAAAGGATTGCTGTGTGCCCTCACTCTGTCTTCCTCTCCTCCCTGAGCCTTTTTTCATTTTTTATTTCACCTTTATTTCCTCCCTGGGCCTGCTGTTTCAACATAGCACCAAGAACCTGTCTGTTTCCCTGCCTGTCTCCCTCTTTACCCTTTGTAGTTTGTACAAAGGAACGGGAACCTGCACAATGTTATTACATGACATTATTTCAATACATTATTTCGATACATTTTTTTAAAAAAGCAACCAGCTCGTCAGCAACCTGCAGGAGGAGAAATATGGATGTCAAATTTTTGGGCAGCCCTGCATGGCTGCCAATGTGATAAGGATGCAACCAGGGCTGACACAGATGGTGGTTACTCATGTGCAGGACATAAAGTCTTCTTTTGAACTGTTCATCCCAGGCACCATCCAGAAAATCATTCTGGACTGCACCCATTTGGAGTGAAGGTGTGTTTTTGGAGAGAGATGGAAAGAGACGGACCAAACTCATTTACATGCATACTTTTGGGTTCTTATCATGGCTGGTGTTTCAAGTCCAATGGGGAATCCACAGAATCCTTGTGGAATGCAGAAACTGGCAGATAACTTTTCTGTGTAACGATGTCTCAGGAAAACTTCCACATTATCTCCAGGATTATCCGCTTCCAAAACCGAGACACCAGACGGGCTCGGCGGCGGAGAGACAAGCTAGCTGCAATCAGGTCAGTGTGGGACAAGTGTGTGGACCGCCTTCCCCTGTTTTACAACCCTGGGCCCAATGTTACTTCTGATGAGCAGCTTATGCCATTTAGGGGCCGCTGCTCCTTCAGGCAGTACATACCTTCAAAACCTGGGCAAGATCTGGGCTGCCTGTGATGCTGCTTTCTCATATTCGGGGAAGCCAGATGAAGAAGCCCCTGAGAAGAACCAAGGGATGCGGGTTGTCCTGTATGTAACACAGGGACTCCGAGGCCATAAAACCACATGCAATAACTTTTTTACTTCGCATAAGCTGGGACAGGATCTCTTCAAGAGGAAGCTGATGATGTTAGGAACAGTAGGAAAACACAAGCCAGAGCTCCCACCTCAGCTGTTGAATTCACGGAACAGACCTATCAATTCCTCTAAGTTTGTGTTCACGGCCGAAATGTCCCTAGTGTCCTAAAGGCAAAAATGTGGTACTCATGAGTACGCTGCATAGGGATGTGGCCAGGAACATCTAAAACCATAAATCATAATGGATTACAATGACACAAAAGGAGGGGTGGACGATTTAGTCAAGCTGGTGACTGGCTACAGTTGCAAAAGAAGAACCCTACGCTGACCACTTGTAATATTCTTCAACATCTTGGACATCTCAGCCTACAATGCGTTTGTCATCTAGATGGCTTTGAAACCAGAATGGAAGAGAGGGGTGCTCCAGAGGAGACGGTTCTTTCTCAAGGATCTGGGCAAGACATTGGTAAGACCTAAAATCCAGAGGAGGAAACCCAGAGTTCTGCAGATTCAGGAGGAGGATGCTGGTTCCCCATCCACCCAACCCACAACTCTAATACTGGAAGTAAGTGTGAGTGATGTTGTTGCATGTGTAGTGTGTGTCTGACTCTCTTACTTTGGCCTGCTGTAACTATATATGCGAGTGAGTGAGACGTTAGTAAAAAAAAATCCTGAACTAAGTGTTATCATCATTCTAGATTGCAGCCAGAAGCAAAAAGAAGTAGTGCTGCGATGTGTGTGGACCCAAGAAGGACAGGAAGACACAGTACACATGCATCAAGTGCAATAAATACATTTGCAACACACAGTAAAACTCTGTCCCTCATGTGGTGTGTAGACCGGCCTAAATTTGTTTTCAATGGGGCTCACTTATCATTTCCATAAAATACCTTATGTAAAATTTGTGCTTCCAATTTGTCCAGTTCAAACCAATAAACATCAATAATGATGAAAACCTTGTTTCATGTATATTTGTTCAAGATATACATGATTTATTCCACCCATGTCTTGAGTATAATTGATTTATGTTTGCAAAAATCACATTTTATAAAAAATAAATGAATAGTGCTTATATTGATGAATGTGATCTAGCAGAGGTAAATTGTAAGTATTAACCATGTATGCTGTCTAAATTGCTTGTAATTGATATAAGCCAACATCTAAGTACTAAAGTATTTTTGTGTAAGTTGTTATTGTCAGTGCCGGTGTGAATAGCTGGTGTAGAAGTCAGGCGCAGGAAAGCAGATATGAGTGAAACAACATATTTTAATACAATACGGAAAAGGAAATAACAAATACAATGTGCCCTTAAAAACACACGAGCGAATATAACCAGCTGTAGAAATCGTCAAGGAAACAACAAACACGCACAAAACCATGGGGGAAACAGAGGGTTTAAATAAGGAACATGTAATTATGGGATAGAAACCAGGTTTGTATAATGAAGACAAAACACATTAAAATTGAAAAGTAGATCGGCGGTAGCTAGAAGACCGGTGACGTCGACCACTGAACGCCACCCGAACAAGGAGAGGGGCCGACTTCGGCGGAAGTCGTGAAAGTACCGCCCCCCCTTGACGAGCGGCTCCAGCAGCACACCGACACCGGCCTCGAGGACGACCCGGAGGACGAGGTGCAGGGCGATCCTCCCGCATCTCAGACTCCTGAAGTGGACCAGCCACCACCAGCCTGAGGAGAGACACATGGAACGAGGGGTTAATACGGTAATCTGGGGGAAGTTGTAACCTATAGCAAATCTTGTTTAGTCTCCTCAGGGCTTTGAATGGCCCCACAAGCCGCAGACTCAGCTTCCGGCAGGGCAGGCGGAGGGGCAGGTTTCGGATCGAGTGCGAACACTGGGGCCTCACTACGGTGGCGGTCGGCGCTCGCCTTCTGCCGCCTCACGGCCCGTTGCAGGTGCACATGGGCGGCGTCCCAGGTCTCCTCAGAGCGCCTAAACCATTCATCCACCGCAGGAGCCTCAATCTGGCTCTGATGCCACAGTGCCAGAACTGGCTGATAATCTAGTACACACTGGAAGGGAGATAGGTTAGTGGAGGAGTGGCGGAGTGAGTTTTGGGCCATCTCTGCCCAGGGGATGAAAGCCACCCACTCCCCACGGCCGGTCCTGGCAGTATGACCGCAGAAACATACCCACATCCTGGTTTACTCTCTCCACCTGCCAGTTACTCTCTGGGTGAAAACCTGAGGTGAGGCTGACCGAGACCCCCCAGATGCTTCATAAACACCCTACATACCCTGGGCGTGAACTAGGGACCCCGATCAGAGACTATATCCTCAGGCACCCCCGTATTGCCGGAAGACGTGTCTGAACAGGGCCTCCGCAGTCTGTAGAGCCGTAGGGAGACCGGGCAAAGGGAGGAGACGGCAGGACTTAGAAAACCGATCCACAACGACCAGGATCGTGGTGTTACCCTGTGAGGGAGGAAGATCAGTCAGGAAGTCCACAGACAGGTGCGACCACGGCCGCTGTGGAACGGGTAGGGGTTGTAACTTCCCTCTGGGCAGGTGTCTAGGAGCCTTGCACTGGGCGCACACCGAGCAGGAGGAAACATAAACCCTAACGTCTTTAGCTAAAGTGGGCCACCAGTACTTCCCACTAAGACAGCACACTGTCCGACCGATGCCAGGATGACCAGAGGAGGGTGATGTGTGGACCCAATAGATCAACCGGTCGCGGACAGCAGACGGAACGTACAGATGCCCAGCTGGACACTGAAAGGGAGTGGGCTCCGTATGTAACGCCCGCTCGATGTCCGCATCCAACTCCCACACTACCGGTGGCACCAGGCAAGAGGCCGGGAGTATGGGTGTGTGATCCATGAACTGCTCCTCTGTCATACATCCGGGACAGTGCGTCTGCCTTAGCATTCTGGGAACCTGGTCGGTAGGAAAGGGTGAAAACAAAACGGGTAAAGAACATGGCTCAACTTGCCTGACGAGGGTTCAGTCTCCTTGCCGCCCGGATGTACCCCAGATTGCGGTGGTCAGTCCAAATGAGAAAAGGGTGTTTAGCCCCCTCAAGCCAATGTCTCCACGCCTTCAGAGCCTTGACGACAGCTCCCGATCCCCCACATCATAGTTTTGCTTCGGTGGCGTACCCGAGCGCTGAGAGAGCACGGCTCCTATCCCAGCCTCGGATGCGTCCACTTCCACTATGAACGCCAAAGAGGGTTCCGGATGAGCCAGCATGGGAGCCGAGGTAAACAGAGCCTTCAGGTGACACAAATCCCTGCCCACTCCAGCCGACCACTGCAGTCGCACCGGTCCCCCCTTCAGCAGTGAGGTAATAGGAGCCGCTAGTTGGCAAACCCTAGGAACCGCTGCACTTCCTTTACCGTGGTGGGAGTCGGCCAATTATGAACAGCTGGAATGCGGTCACTCTCCATCTCCATTGACTCGATCGCACTGGCTATGAGAGGCAGCGGGTAGCTCTATCTCACAGTGATCTGATTGATACCCCGATAGTCAATACACAGGCGCAGACCTCCATCCTTCTTCTTCACAAAAAAGGAACTCGAGGAGGCAGGTGAAGTGGAGGGACGAATGTATCCCTGCCCCAGGGATTCGGAGACATATGTTTCCATAGCTGCCGCCTCCTACTGGGACAGAGGGTACACGTGACTCCTGTGAAGTGCTGCGTCTACCGGGAGATTTATCGCACAATCCCCCCTGTCGATGGGGAGGAAATTTAGTCGCCCTCTTCTTACAGAAGGCGAGAGCCAAATCGGCATATTCTGAGGAGATGCGCACGGTGGAGACCTGGTCTGAAATTTCCACCGTAGTCACACCGATGGAAACCCTTACAGACCTACCTGAGCACTTTCGTGACCACCCCTTGAGAGCTCTCTTTTGCCACGAAATAGTGGGGTCATGACAGGCCAACCAGGGTAGGCCCAGCACCACAGGAAACACAGGAGAATCAATAAGGAAGAGACTGATTCTCTCCTTATGACCTTCCTGCGTAACCATGTCTAGTGGAGCGGTGGCCTCCCTAATCAATGGTCGACTATCTAGGGCGTGCACATGAAAGGGCATATCAACAGTAACAATGGGGATCCCTAAACTATGGGCAAAAGAACGGTCAATAAAATTCCCAGCTGCGCCTGAATCTACGAGCACCTAACCCCCTGTATATACAGTGGGGAAAAAAAGTATTTAGTCAGCCACCAATTGTGCAAGTTCTCTCACTTAAAAAGATGAGAGAGGCCTGTAATTTTCATCATAGGTACACTTCAACTATGACAGACAAAATTAGGAAAAAAAATCCAGAAAATCACATTGTAGGATTTTTTATGAATTTATTTGCAAATTATGGTGGAAAATAACTATTTGGTCACATACAAACAAGCAAGATTTCTGGCTCTCACAGACCTGTAACTTCTTCTTTAAGAGGCTCCTCTGTCCTCCACTCGTTACCTGTATTAATGGCACCTGTTTGAACTTGTTATCAGTATAAAAGACACCTGTCCACAACCTCAAACAGTCACACTCCAAACTCCACTATGGCCAAGACCAAAGAGCTGTCAAAGGACACCAGAAACAAAATTGTCGACCTGCACCAGGTTGGGAAGACTGAATCTGCAATAGGTAAGCAGTTTGGTTTGAAGAAATCAACTGTGGGAGCAAATATTAGGAAATGGAAGACATACAAGACCACTGATAATCTTCTTCGATCTGGGGCTCCACGCAAGATCTCACCCGTGGGGTCAAAATGATCACAAGAACGGTGAGCAAAAATCCCAGAACCACACGGGGGGACCTAGTGAATGACCTGCAGAGAGCTGGGACCAAAGTAACAAAGCCTACCATCAGTAACACACTACGCCGCCAGGGACTCAAATCCTGCAGTGCCAGACGTGTCCCCCTGCTTAAGCCAGTACATGTTCAGGCCCGTCTAAAGTTTGCTAGAGAGCATTTGGATGATCCAGATGAGGATTGGGAGAATGTCAGATGAAACCAAAATATAACTTTTTGGTAAAAACTCAACTCGTCGTGTTTGGAGGACAAAGAATGCTGAGTTGCATCCAAAGAACACCATACCTACTGTGAAGCATGGGGGTGGAAACATCATGCTTTGGGGCTGTTTTTCTGCAAAGGGACCAGGACGACTGATCCGTGTAAAGGAAAGAATGAATGGGGCCATGTATCGTGAGATTTTGAGTGAAAACCTCCTTCCATCAGCAAGGGCATTGAAGATGAAACGTGGCTGGGTCTTTCAGCATGACAATGATCCCAAACACACCGCCCGGGCAACGAAGGAGTGGCTTCGTAAGAAGCATTTCAAGGTCCTGGAGTGGCCTAGCCAGTCTCCAGATCTCAACCCCATAGAAAATCTTTGGAGGGAGTTGAAAGTCCGTGTTGCCCAGCGACAGCCCCAAAACATCACTGCTCTAGAGGAGATCTGCATGGAGGAATGGGCCAAAATACCAGCAACAGTGTGTGAAAACCTTGTGAAGACTTAAGAAAACGTTTGACCTCTGTCATTGCCAACAAAGGGTATATAACAAAGTATTGAGATAAACTTTTGTTATTGACCAAATACTTATTTTCCACCATAATTTGCAAATAAATTCATAAAAAAATCCTACAATGTGATTTTCTGGATTTTCTTTCCTCATTTTGTCTGTCATAGTTGAAGTGTACCTATGATGAAAATTACAGGCCTCTCTCATATTTTTAAGTGAGAGAACTTGCACAATTGGTGGCTGACTAAATACTTTTTTCCCCACTGTAGCCTCATTATAGTTTTTTTTTTTTTTTTTTTTTTTACTTTAGTTTATTTTGTAAATATTTTCTTAACTCTATTTTCTTAAAACCACATTGTTGGTTAAGGGCTTGTAAGTAAGCATTTCACGGTACGGTCTAAACCTGTTGTATTCAGTGCATGTGACAAATACAATTTGATTTGATTTTATACCACACATGAGAAGAACAGAATGCAGTATTTTGAATGTTTGTTATATTCCTAATCTCTTCTGTCAACCATAGATAACAGTGTTTCGAATGGGTTCTGAAGGACAGCAAGATATTGAAATGGCCATTCTGACTGCTTTATTAAAAGGTAACACTTTTAATTGTTTTTGTATTTTTTAATTTTAGGGGGTAGATCTTCTTTAATATTGCAGATTGATTGTATCTTCCGTCAATGTCATTTTATGCATAATTTCCAATCCACCATATTTTTGTAAATATCTACAGTACCAGTCAAAAGTGTTTTTGGAGGTGTAACTAAATTATTCCATATGTGTTATTTCATAGTTTTGATGTCTTCACTATTATTCTACAATGTAGAAAATAGTAAAAAAAAATATGTATGTATGTATGTGTATGTATGTATGTGTGTATTCTGTATGTATGTATGTATGTCTGTACAGTCGTGGCCAAAAGTTTTGAGAATAACACAAATATTAATTTCCACAAAGTTTGCTGCTTCAGTCTCTTTAGATATTTTTTGTCAGATGTTACTATGGAATACTGAAGTATAATTACAAGCATTTCATAAGTGTCAAAGGCTTTTATTGACAATTACATGAAGTTGCGGCAAAGAGTCAATATTTGCAGTGTTGACCCTTCTTTTTCAAGACCTCTGCAATCCGCCCTGGCATGCTGTCAATTAACTTTTGGGCCACATCCTGACTAATGGCAGCCCATTCTTGCATAATCAATGCTTGGAGTTTTGTCAGAATTTGTGGGTTTTTGTTTGTCCACCCGCCTCTTGAGGATTGACCTCCAGATCTTAATCGGATTAAGGTCTGGGAAGTTTCCTGGCCATGGACCCAAAATATCGATGTTTTGTTCCCCGAGCCACTTAGTTATCACTTTTGCCTTATGGCAAGGTGCTCCATCATGCTAGAAAAGACATTGTTCGTCACCAAACTGTTCCTGGATGGTTGGGAGAAGTTGCTCTCAGAGGATGTGTTGGTACCATTCTTTAATCATGCTGTGTTCTTAGGCAAAATTGTGAGTGAGCCCACTCCCTTGGCTGAGAAGCAACCCCACACATGAATGGTCTCAGGATGCTTTACTGTTGGCATGACACAGGACTGATGGTAGCGCTCACCTTGTCTTCTCCGGACAAGCTTTTTTCCGGATGCCCCAAACAATCGGAAAGAGTATGCATCAGAGAAAATTATTTTACCCCAGTCCTCAGCTGTCCAATCCCTGTACCTTTTGCAGAATATCAGTCTGTCCCTGATGTTTTTCCTGGAGAGAAGTGGCTTCTTTGCTGCCCTTCTTGACACCAGGCCATCCTCCAAAATTCTTCACCTTACTGTGTGTGCAGATACACTCACACCTGCCTGATGCCATTCCTGAGCAAGCTCTGTACTGGTGGTGTCCCGATCCTGTAGCTGAATCAACTTTAGGAGACGGTCCTGGCACTTGCTGGACTTTCTTTGGCGCCCTGAAGCCTTCTTCACAACAATGGAAACACTCTCCTTGAAGTTCTTGATGATCCGATAAATGGTTGATTTAGGTATAATTGCCACGGATCCCTTCGGAACTGTCATTGCGCACACCTGGCCCCAATTGCCAATGATTAGTGTTTGTAAATATGTGCCCTTTGGTTCTCCATTGGGCTGTCGATTGTTGTATTATGTCCGTTGGTGTGAATACCTGTGCTGTGTGTTTTGGTTTTTGTGCCATTGTGGATTGCGCAGGTTTTAGGGATCATTGGGGCACTAGCGCCCCATTCCCGACATTACCTGGGGAAATGGAAGGCGCCAAATTCAAAATCCAAAAGTTGAATTATAAAACATTCATCAATATACAAGTGTTGCGTAGTCATCAAAAGCTTAGAGTCTTGGCAATATCACAGCTTTGCCAGATTAAAAAAATGCTTCATGGCGAAAGCACAACATTTGATTGTTTGAGGATAGCACCTCTCATATTTTATGCATTAGCATGAATCCAGCGCGGGTCTCACAAAACACATATAAGAGCTAAAATAAATCGCTTACCTTTGATGATCTTCTCCTGAGGCCATCCGAAGTGTCCAAGCAAGACAATCCATGTTTCTTTTGTTAGAAAAAGTCATTTTTTATATCCATAGATCTCTGTTTGGTTGGTGCGTTATGTTCAGAAAATTCTCTGTCAAGTCGCCCGTTGTACAGTGAAGAGAAAGCGTTCAAATTATACCTATCAACTTTGCCCAAACAAATCAAACATCATTTATAATATATCGTTAGGTATCCTTTTATGTATATTAACGATTATATTTCATACGGATAGTATCCTAAACGATATAAAAGGTAAATAAAGAGTAACGCGCACCCCGGTCTCGCGCACCGAAAACTGAACTGGCTTCCTGGGTCCTCTTTCCAATTCTTCTTCTATTCTGCTCTGTTCCATGATAAACGCATGAAACACTGTCTAAAGACTGTTGACATCTAGTGGAAGCCATAGGTACTGCAATCTGGGAGCTATTTCACTGAGAATCCCATAGGCAGGCAATGAAAGTGAGGGCATGTCACAAATTATCTGGACAGAAATTCCTCGGGTTTTCGCCTGCTAAATTAGTTCTGTTATACTCACAGACATTAATTTAACAGTTTTAGAAACTTCAGAGTGTTTCCTATCCAATAGTACTAATTATGTGCATATCCTTTCTTGGCCTGAGTGGCAGCCATTTTACTTTGGGCACACCAGACTCTCCAAAACTGACACCTCTGCTGCCGCTCCCTAATAGGTTAACGAGAGAATCACTGACATGATGTCAGCTGCTCCTTTTGTGGCAGGGCTGAAATGCAGTGGAAATGTTTTTTGGGGATTCAGTTAATTTGCATTGCAAAGAGGGATATTGCAATTAATTGCAATTCATCTGATCACTTTTCATGACATTCTGGAGTATATGCAAATTGCCATCATACAAACCAAGACAGCAGACTTTGTGAAAACTTTTCTGTCATTCTCAAAACTTTTGGCCACGACTGTATGTACAGTATGTATGTATTTAGATACAGTACCAGTTTGTACACACCAACTCATTCAAGGGTTTTTCTTTATTTGTACTATTTTCTACATTGTACTTTAAGACATGGAGGTCAGTGAATCCTGAAAAGTACAAGAACTTTGAAAGTTTCTTCAAGTGCAGTAGCAAAAAACATCAAGTGCTATGATGAAACTGGCTCTCATGAGGACCGCCACAGGAAAGGAAGACCCAGAGTTACCTCTGCTGCAGAGGATAAGTTCATTAGAGTTACCAGCGTTAGAAATTACGGCCCAAATAAATGCTTCACAGAGGTCAAGTAACAGACACATCTTAACATCAACTGTTCAGAGGAAACTGCATGAATCAGTCCTTCGTGGCCGAATTGCTGCAAAGAAACCACTACTAAAGGACACCAATAATAAGAAGAGACTTGCTTGGGCCAAGAATCCAGAGCAATGGACATTAGACCGGTGGAAATCTGTCCTTATGTCTGTTGAGTCCAAATTTAAGATTTTTGGTTCCATCCAGTAGGTGAACAGATGAATTCTGCATGTGTGGTTCCCACCGTGAAGCATGGAGGAGGGGGTGTGATAGTGTGGGAGTGCTTTGCTGGTGACATGGTCTGTGCATTATTTAGATTTCAGGGCACGCTTATCCAGCATGGCAGACCCTCCTTTGGCAGCAATAACCTCAACCAAACGTTTTCTTTAGTTGCGGATCAGACCTGAAAAAAGGTCAGGAGGAATGTTGGACCATTCAGGTGTGAACCACTCTCTTCATGCCACAGCATCTCAATCAGGTTGAGGTCAGGACTCTGACTGGTCCACTCCAGAAGGCATATTTTCATCTGTTGAAGCCATTCTGTTGTGGATTTACTTCTGTGTTTTGGGTCGTTGTCCTGATGCATCACCCAACTTCTGTTGAGCTTCAATTGGAGGACAGATAGCCTTACATTCTCCTGCAAAATGTCTTGGTAAACTTGGGAAGTCATTTTTCCGTCGATGATAGCCAGCTGTCCAGGCCCTGAGGCAGCAAAGCAGCCCTAAACCATGATGCTCCCTACGCCATACTTTACAGTTGGGATGAGGTTTTTATGTTGGTGTGCTGTGCTTTTTTTCTCCACACACAGTGTTGTGTGTTCCTTCCAAACTTTAGTTTCATCTGTCCACAGAATATTTTGCCAGTAGCACTGTGGAACATGCAGATGCTATTTTGCGAACTTCCGATGTACAGCAATGGTTTTTTTGGACAGCAGTGGCTTTTTCCGTAAACACCATTCTTGTTTAGTGTTTTGCGTATCGGAGACTCGTCAGCAGCGTCAACAATTCTTAATCTTGGGTCTTCTGAGATGTCTTTTGTTCAAGGCATTGTTCACATCAGGCAACGCTTCTTGTGAATAGCAAACTCAAATTTTGTGAGTGTTTTTTATATTGCAGGGCAGCTCTAATCAACATCTCCAATCTTGTCTCAATGGTGGTTGTACTCCAGGTTAGCTGACTCCTGACTCCAATTAGCTTTTAGAGAAGTCATTAGCCTAGGTGTTCATATCGTTTTTCAACCTACACTGTGAATTTTTAAATGATGTATTCAATATGTGTTTGTCTGCTGTTGCGACTTAGATGAAGATCAGATCTAATTTTAGGGTTCACATACTTTTTCTTGCCACTGTATGCTTCTACTTCCAGTTTATACACACTATAAACATTTTACGGACACAATCTTTTTTGCAATAGTTATCTTTTGTTTGTTTTTGCTCCTCAACCATCTTTTTCTGAACGCCATCCGTTTAACATTTAACACTTTTTCAGATGTACACTTTGAAAATGTTGTTTTTAACTCTGTGGGTGTTAACATCACTAAGGAGATGTTTTCTGTGTGTTTTAAAACAGAATGCCATAACTGCCCTGTGAAGTCATGGCGCACAGTTCTTAAGTGTAGATGAATGAGACTGTCCTGTGTGTTGCTAGGCACCAAGGCCTCTACCAATGACACTGTCTATGTTGTGTACTCACAGGAACCAACGCCTCTGCCCCGGACCAGCTGAGTTTAGCTCTGGCCTGGAACAGAGTGGACATAGCACGCAACCAGATCTTTGTCTACGGTCACCATCTACCAGTGAGTCATTCACCAGACTACCCTGCAGTCCACTTAGGGTTGCAACATCCAGAAACCCCAGGTGGATAATTTAAGCAGGCAATTCGGAATACTCTAACCAGGATTTCTGGAAAATGAGAATGTTGGGAAGGTTTCAGGAATGTTGCAACCCTGGCTAAGACTACCTCATCTGTTGCTGTTCAGAAACAACACCATACAAACCTGCCATGAAGCATCACCTCACACATTTACTGTACATTTACACTATTAACTGGAAGGATGTCAGACCACACTAAATGAAATTATTTTTGATACAGACAGACACACAGGTTTAATGACAGAGATCTAGGAACATCCTGAACAGTAGATCATAACCTGACGTAATATGATCCAATAGGTACAGTGATCACACTAGGGTATTAAGGCTTTGTAAGGACCATCTATATTCCTATTAAATGACCATTTCAGGAATTGGACTCTTAATATTTCCCCTCATCTTTTCGGATAAAGAAGATTAATCCTGCTTGTTGATTATGAACATGAACACAAAAACTCGTTTTAATGAAAATGTTTTTTTGCAATGAACCACCCCTCCTCCCCCAGCCTGCCAGTGCCCTAGCCAACAGCAGTGGTACTGTAGCCACTACCACAGAGAGGCCGAAGAGTCCGGCCGCTGCCCCCAGGAACAAGGCCAAGGCCCGGGGGAAAAAGGGGAAGGGAGGGAAGGCCAAGCCTGAACCACCTGAGGAGACTGACCCTAGGAAGATAGAACTATTGCGATGGGTAAGAGCAGTGTTAGAGTTGGCCCGGTGCTTGTCACCTAACATTTTATACTGCTTGAGTACATGCACTTCCTATGGAATATTAGCTCTGAAATACCATAAGCACCGGCATCTAAATATAAAGAGTAGTGGCACCAGTCATGAATGTGTCCCTCTCCCAGGTGAACTCTCTGGAGCAGGCAATGATGGATGCCTTGGTGCTGGACAGGGTGGACTTTGTCAAGCTGCTGATAGAGAACGGCGTCAACATCCACCATTTCCTCACCATTCCTCGCCTGGAGGAGCTGTACAACACGGTGAGACAGACAGGCAGACAGACAGACAGACAGACAGGCAGGCAGACAGGCAGACAGGCAGACAGGCAGACAGACGATCACAACGTCCACCATTTCCTCACCATTTCTCGTCTGGAGGAGCTGTACAACACGGTGAGACAGACAGGCAGACAGGCAGGCAGACAGACAGACAGGCAGACAGGCAGACAGGCAGACAGGCAGGCAGACAGACAGGCAGACAGGCAGACAGACAGACAGACAGACAGACAGACAGGCAGGCAGACGATCACAACGTCCACCATTTCCTCACCATTTCTCGTCTGGAGGAGCTGTACAACACGGTGAGACAGGCAGGCAGACAGACAGACAGACAGACAGGCAGACAGACAGGCAGACAGGCAGGCAGACAGACGATCACAACGTCCACCATTTCCTCACCATTTCTTGTCTGGAGGAGCTGTACAACACGGTGAGATGAGACAAGACCACGCTAATGTAGAGACCCTGAATCAACCCCATATCCAGTTCTAGGGTTAGGGTTATTCATATCATACAACTTTCTCTTCCTAACACACAGAGACTGGGTCCTGCTAACACCTTGCACGTTGTGGTGAGAGATGTCAAGAAGGTAAGATGATCTCTCTGATTCATGCAAGCTATTCTTCCTCATTCAACATTATTTCTCCTGTTTCAGTTGAATTAAACTGTGGTTTGTGCTGTTACTGCCAGGTATGTAATCAGGGATTACAGAAATGTAATCTTTGAGTATAATCTGTGGTGTTCCAGGGCAACCTCCCACCAGACTACCAGATCACTCTGATTGACATTGGACTGGTGATGGAGTACCTGATGGGTGGGGCTTACCGCTGTAACTACACCAGGAAGAACTTCAGGGCGCTTTACAACAACCTTTACGGGCTGAAGAGGGTAAGACTAGTTATCTCTATAACAACCTGTATTGACTAAAGAAGGCAATACTAGTTAGCTCTATAACAACCTGTATTGACTGAAGAGGACAACACTAGTTAGCTATATAACAACCTGTATTGACTGAAGAAGACAACACTAGTTAGCTCTATAACAACCTGTATTGACTGAAGAGGACAACACTAGTTAGCTCTATAACAACCTGTATTGACTGAAGAAGACAACACTAGTTAGCTCTATAACAACCTGTATTGACTGAAGAGGACAACACTAGTTATCTCTATAACAACCTCTACAGGCTGAAGATGATAAGATAGGTGAAGTCAGCAACTAGATCTTACAAGAAACACAATATAAAGCCTCACCAACCAACAAACGCATTAATATAATAAGATGTTATAAACACTTTGTAACTTGACATTATTTCTCTCTTCTTCTGGTTGTTTGCAGCCAAAGGCCTTGAAGATGCTGGGGCTGGAGGTATTTGCAAGTCTTTGTTCAATTAGTACTGTACACTATGTTTTTCATTCAGCCATGCTAGAAACGTTATATTCCTTCACAAAGAGAGTTGTTAGGTGGTACAGTTCCCAAACACAACACTATTCTAAAAGTTCCCCTCTGTGTGTTATCTGCCCTAACACCCTCACTTCACCTGTGTCACTTCCTGTGTTCCACCAGGACGACGAGCCGAGGGGAAAGAAGAAGAAAGGGAAAAAGAAGAAAGAGGAGGAGGTAGAGATAGATGTGGACGACCCTGAGGTCTGTCGCTTCACCTACCCATTCCACGAGCTGATGGTGTGGGCCGTTCTCATGAAGCGCCAGAAGATGGCGCTGTTTCTGTGGCAACGTGGGGAAGAGGCCATGGCCAAGGCTCTGGTGGCCTGTAAACTGTACACAGCCATGGCTAAAGAATCATCTGAACTGGTGGACGATATCGCCCAGGACCTGGACAACAACTCAAAGTGAGTTCCTCACTTATACTTCTCCCACTGCTGAGATAGTGGTTCCTCTCTTATACTTCTCCCTCTGCTGAGATAGTGGTTCCTCTCTTATACTTCTCCCTCTGCTGAGATAGTGGTGCCTCTCTTATACTTCTCCCTCTGCTGAGATAGTGGTTCCTCTCTTATACTTCTCCCACTGCTGAGATAGTGGTTCCTCTCTTATACTTCTCCCACTGCTGAGATAGTGGTTCCTCTCTTATACTTCTCCCTCTGCTGAGATAGTGGTTCCTCTCTTATACTTCTCCCTCTGCTGAGATAGTGGTTCCTCTCTTATACTTCTCCCACTGCTGAGATAGTGGTTCCTCTCTTATACTTCTCCCTCTGCTGAGATAGTGGTTCCTCTCTTATACTTCTCCCTCTGCTGAGATAGTGGTTCCTCTCTTATACTTCTCCCTCTGCTGAGATAGTGGTTCCTCTCTTATACTTCTCCCTCTGCTGAGATAGTGGTTCCTCTCTTATACTTCTCCCTCTGCTGAGATAGTGGTTCCTCTCTTATACTTCTCCCTCTGCTGAGATAGTGGTTCCTCTCTTATACTTCTCCCTCTGCTGAGATAGTGGTTCCTCTCTTATACTTCTCCCTCTGCTGAGATAGTGGTTCCTCTCTTATACTTCTCCCTCTGCTGAGATAGTGGTTCCTCTCTTATACTTCTCCCTCTGCTGAGATAGTGGTTCCTCTCTTATACTTCTCCCTCTGCTGAGATAGTGGTTCCTCTCTTATACTTCTCCCTCTGCTGAGATAGTGGTTCCTCTCTTATACTTCTCCCTCTGCTGAGATAGTGGTTCCTCTCTTATACTTCTCCCTCTGCTGAGATAGTGGTTCCTCTCTTATACTTCTCCCTCTGCTGAGATAGTGGTTCCTCTCTTATACTTCTCCCTCTGCTGAGATAGTGGTTCCTCTCTTATACTTCTCCCTCTGCTGAGATAGTGGTTCCTCTCTTATACTTCTCCCTCTGCTGAGATAGTGGTTCCTCTCTTATACTTCTCCCTCTGCTGAGATAGTGGTTCCTCTCTTATACTTCTCCCTCTGCTGAGATAGTGGTTCCTCTCTTATACTTCTCCCTCTGCTGAGATAGTGGTTCCTCTCTTATACTTCTCCCTCTGCTGAGATAGTGGTTCCTCTCTTATACTTCTCCCTCTGCTGAGATAGTGGTTCCTCTCTTATACTTCTCCCTCTGCTGAGATAGTGGTTCCTCTCTTATACTTCTCCCTCTGCTGAGATAGTGGTTCCTCTCTTATACTTCTCCCTCTGCTGAGATAGTGGTTCCTCTCTTATACTTCTCCCTCTGCTGAGATAGTGGTTCCTCTCTTATACTTCTCCCTCTGCTGAGATAGTGGTTCCTCTCTTATACTTCTCCCTCTGCTGAGATAGTGGTTCCTCTTGTGATCATTACAGACAGGCAGGTCATTGTCCCTGGCAGGTAGCCTAGTGGTTAGAGTGTTGGACTTGTAACCGGAGGGTTGCAAGTTCAAATCCCTGAGCTGACACGGTACAAATCTGTCGTTCTGCCCCTGAACAAGGCAGTTAACCCACTGTTCCCCGGGCGCTGAAGATGTGGATGTCGATTAAGGCAGCCCCCCGCACCTCTCTGATTCAGAGGGGTTGGGTTAAATGCGGAAGATGCATTTCGGTTGAAGGCATTCGGTTGTACAACTGACTAATAATGGTGACTTTGACTTTAAAACATTACACCTTCCCTAAAATTGATATACTTTTGTCTCACCTACGGTCTCCTTCAAGCCGAATACCCTGTGGTGATTATTATTTTTTATTTAACTAATAAGAACAAATTCTTGTTTACAATGACGGCATAGTTCAACCTATAGTTCCATACACCCTATTTCCCATTGTGATTAATATCAGATTTTTCAGGCCGTAAAGTCTTAGTGAAAGGAGATGACACTCTTTCCACAGGGAGTTTGGCCAGCTGGCCTATGAGCTCCTGGACCAGTCCTATAAGCATGATGAACAGGTGGCCATGAAGCTGCTGACCTACGAGCTGACCAACTGGAGCAACTCTACCTGTCTGAAGCTGGCCGTGGCCGCCAAGCACAGAGACTTCATCGCCCACACCTGCAGTCAGATGCTGCTGACGGACATGTGGATGGGAAATCTGAGAATGGGGAAGAACCCCGGGCTTAAGGTAAATTAACGGACTTGAATTGGTTAACCTCACTCCTTATCTTGAAATACCCCCACCAGCATATCTGAATTTCTAGCTTTTCAGTGGTGCAGCAGAAATAACTCAGTCCCTGGTTCTATTGGTTCCTCTCAAGGTTTCTTTCTTCCAGGGAGTTGTTCCTTAGCTGCCTTGTATCTGCTTTGCTCTTCAAATCAAATCAAATTGTATTGGTCACATACATTGCTGTAAAGCAGAATCAACCCCATGAGTTGAGAGACAGTCTGACTTTCATGACCACATGGACAACACTCTTCATCTCTGTACGGTACTGCCAGTTCTGCGGTTCTGCTCTGCAAGCTCTTTGGGGTCTGGGCCGGGTTACTGATAAGCACTTTGTGACAAGGGTTTTTGTCTTCTAGGTGATTCTGGGCATCATATTCCCTCCATCTATTCTGCTGCTGGTGGACTTCAAAGGAGAAGACCAGTCCTACATGGCTGACTCTGACGAAGGGAAAGACAAGGACGATGACACCGGCAAGGTATAGAAGACCAACATATCATAAAATGCTCGTCAGAGTGGTGAAATGTTCATCCACAAGACTCTGTTCCTTGAACTTACAGTGGGGCAAAAAAGTATTTAGTCAGCCACCAATTGTGCAAGTTCTCTCACTTAAAAAGATGAGAGGCCTGTAATTTTCATCATAGGTACACTTCAACTATGACAGACAAAATTAGGAAAAAAATTCCAGAAAATCACATTGTAGGATTTTTTATGAATTTATTTTCAAATTATGGTGGAAAATAACTATTTGGTCACATACAAACAAGCAAGATTTCTGGCTCTCACAGACCTGTAACTTCTTCTTTAAGAGGCTCCTCTGTCCTCCACTCGTTACCTGTATTAATGGCACCTGTTTGAACTTGTTATCAGTATAAAAGACACCTGTCCACAACCTCAAACAGTCACACTCCAAACTCCACTATGGCCAAGACCAAAGAGCTGTCAAAGGACACCAGAAACAAAATTGTAGACCTGCACCAGGTTGGGAAGACTGAATCTGCAATAGGTAAGCAGCTTGGTTTGAAGAAATCAACTGTGGGAGCAATTATTAGGAAATGGAAGACATACAAGACCACTGATAATCTTCCTCGATCTGGGGCTCCACGCAAAGATCTCACCCGTGGGGTCAAAATGATCACAAGAACGGTGAGCAAAAATCCCAGAACCACACGGGGGACCTAGTGAATGACCTGCAGAGAGCTGGGACCAAAGTAACAAAGCCTACCATCAGTAACACACTACGCCGCCAGGGACTCAAATCCTGCAGTGCCAGACGTGTCCCCCTGCTTAAGCCAGTACATGTTCAGGCCCGTCTGAAGTTTGCTAGAGAGCATTTGGATGATCCAGATGAGGATTGGGAGAATGTCATATGGTCAGATGAAACCAAAATAGAACTTTTTGGTAAAAACTCAACTCGTCGTGTTTGGAGGACAAAGAATGCTGAGTTGCATCCAAAGAACACCATACCTACTGTGAAGCATGGGGTGGAAACATCATGCTTTGGGGCTGTTTTTCTGCAAAGGGATCAGGACGACTGATCCGTGTAAAGGAAAGAATGAATGGGGCCATGTATCGTGAGATTTTGAGTGAAAACCTCCTTCCATCAGCAAGGGCATTGAAGATGAAACGTGGCTGGGTCTTTCAGCATGACAATGATCCCAAACACACCGCCCGGGCAACGAAGGAGTGGCTTCGTAAGAAGCATTTCAAGGTCCTGGAGTGGCCTAGCCAGTCTCCAGATCTCAACCCCATAGAAAATCTTTGGAGGGAGTTGAAAGTCCGTGTTGCCCAGCGACAGCCCCAAAACATCACTGCTCTAGAGGAGATCTGCATGGAGGAATGGGCCAAAATACCAGCAACAGTGTGTGAAAACCTTGTGAAGACTTACAGAAAACGTTTGACCTCTGTCATTGCCAACAAAGGGTATATAACAAAGTATTGAGATAAACTTTTGTTATTGACCAAATACTTATTTTCCACCATATTTTGCAAATAAATAAATTTAAAATCCTACAATGTGATTTTCTGGATTTCTTTTTCTCATTTCGTCTGTCATAGTTGAAGTGTACCTATGATGAAAATTACAGGCCTCTCTCATCTTTTTAAGTTGGAGAACTTGCACAATTGGTGGCTGACTAAATACTTTTTTGCCCCACTGTATATTGACTTTTTAGTCATTTAGCAGGCACTCCAGAGCAACCTTTCAGCAAAGGCACTACTAGTAATAATTATTAAAAAAAATGTATTTAACCTTTATTTAACAATTTTATTTTTACCTTTATTTAACCAGGTAGGCTAGTTGAGAATAAGTTCTCATTTACAACTGCAACCTGACCAAGATAAAACACAGCAGTGTGACACAAACAACAACACAGAGTTACACATGGAGTAAACAAGCGTACAGTCAATAACACAATAGAAAAAAAAGAAAGTCTATACACAGTATACACAGAGGAGGTAGGCAATAAATAGGCCATAGTAGCGAAGTAATTACAATTTAGCAGATGATGATGTGCAAGTTTTCACGATCTTCAAAGACGGACCAAGGCTGAGTATAGTATTGGAAGCTATTTGGTAGATGACATCGCCGAAGTCGAGGATCGGTAGGATAGTCCTTCACTCACGTCTGGCGGCGTGAGTGAAGGAGGCTTTGTTGTGAATTGAAAGCCGATTCTAGATTTCATTTTGGATTGGAGATGCTTAATATGAGTCTGGAAGGAGAGTTTACTGTCTAGCCAGACACCTAGGTATTTTTAGTAGTCCACATATTCTAGGTCAGAACCGTTCATGGTAGTGATGCTAGTCGGGCGGGTGGAGTGCGGGCAGCGAGCTGTTGAAAAGCATGCATTTGGTTTTACTAGCGTTTAGGAGCAGTTAGAGGCCACGGAAGGAGTGTTGTATGGCATTGAAGCTCGTTTAGAGGTTAGTTAAAACCTCTTAGGGATCATTGGGGCGCTAGCACCCCATTCCCGACACTACCCGGGGAAATGGAAGGCGCCAAATTCAAAATCCAAAAGTTTAATTATTAAACATTCATCAATATACAAGTGTTGCATAGTCATCAAAAGTGTAGAGTCTTGGCAATATCACAGCGTTGTCAGATTTCAAAAAGGCTTTACGGCGAAAGCACAACATTTGATTGTTTGAGGATAGCACCTCTCATATTTATGCATTAGCATAAATTCATAACCAGCTCGGGTCTCACAAAACACGTATAAGAGCTAAAATAAATCGCTTACCTTTGATGATCTTCTGCTGAGGGCAATCCGAAGTGTCCAAGCAAGACAATCCATGTTTCTTTTGTTAGAAAAGGTCATTTTTTATATCCATAAATCTCTGTTTGGTTGGCGCGTTATGTTTGGTTGGCGGGTTATGAAAATCCACCGTCGAGTCGCCCGTTGTACAGTGAAGAGAAAGCGTTCATATTATACCTATCAAATTTGCCCAAACAAATCAAACATCATTTATAATGTATCCTTAGGTATCGTTTTATGTATATTAATGATTATATTTCACACAGATAGTATCCTAAACAATATAAAAGGTAAATAAAGAGGAACGCGCACACGGCCTCGCACACCGAAAACTGAAATGGCTTTCTCCCTCCTCTTACCAATTCTTCTTCTATTCTGTGATCTTCCATGATAAACGCATGAAACACTGTCTAAAGACTGTTGACATCTAGTGGAAGCCATAGGTACTGCAACCTGGGAGCTATTTTACTGAAAATCCCATAGGGAGCCATTCAAAGTGAGGGAATGTCCAAAACAATTATCTGGACAGAAATTCCTCGGGTTTTCGTCTGCTATATCAGTTCTGTTATACTCACAGACATTATTTTAACAGTTTTACTGCAGAAACGTCCTATCCAATAGTACTAATTATGTGCATATCCTAGTTTCTGGGCCTGAGTGGCAGGCATTTTACTTTGGGCACGCCAGACTCTCCAAAACCGACACCTCTGCTGCCACACCCTAATAGGTTTTAACAGTGTCCAAAGAAGGGCCCGAAGTATACAGAATGGTGTCGTCCGCGTAGAGGTGGATCAGAGAATCACACGCAGCAAGAGCGACATCATTGATGTATACAAAGAAAAGAGTCGGCCTGAGAATTGAACACTGTGGGACATGCTTACCCCGGGCCATCCTACAATCTAAGCTTGATGCCCTCAATCTGACATAAATTATCAATAAATCTAACAGGTACAACCCGAAATCCGTAAACACGGACACCCTAATAGATATCATCCTAACCTACCTGCCCTCCAAATACACCTCTGCTGTCTTCAACCAGGATCTCAGCGATCACTGCCTCATTGCCTGCATCCGTAATGGGTCTGCGGTCAAACGACCACCCCTCATCACTGTCAAACGCTCCCTAAAACACTTCAGCGAGCAGGCCTTTCTAATCGACCTGGCCCGGGTATCCTGGAAGGATATTGACCTCATCCCGTCAGTAGAGGATGCCTGGTTATTCTTTAAAAGTGATTTCCTCGCCATTTAAAATAAGCTTGCCCCATTCAAAAAATTTAGAACCAGGAACAAATATAGCCCTTGGTTCACAACAGACCTGACTGCCCTTGACCAGCACAAAAACATCTTGTGGCGTTCTGCATTAGCATTGAATAGCCCACGCGATATGCAACTTTTGGTGATATGGTGATTGACAGGATCGAAAACCTTGGCCAGGTCGAGGAATACAGCTGCACAGTATTGTCTCTTATCGATGGCGATTATGATATTGATTAGGACCTTGAGCATGGCTGAGGTGCACCCATGACCAGCTCGGAAACCAGATTGCATAGCGGAGAAGGTATGGTAGGATTCGAAATGGTTGATGATCTGTTTGTTAACTTGGCTTTCGAAGACCTTAGAAAGGCAGGGTAGGATAGATATCGGTCTGTAGCAGTTTGGGTCTAGAGTGTCTCCCCCTTTGAAGAGGGTGATGAACGCGGCAGCTTTCCAATCTTTGGTAATCTCAGACGATATGAAAGAGAGGTTGAACAGGCTAGTAATAGGGGTTGCAACAATTTCAGCTGATCATTTTAGAAAGAAAGGGTCCAGATTGTCTAGCCCGGCTGATTTGTAGGGGTCCATGTTTTCCAGCTCTTTCAGAACATCAGCTATCTGGATTTGGGTGAAGGAGAAATGGGGGAGGCTTGGGCAAGTTGCTGTGGGGGGTGCAAGGCTGTTGACCGGGGTAGGGGTAGCCAGGTGGAACGCATGGCCCGCCCTAGAAAAATGCTTATTGAAATTCTCAATTATGGTGGATTTATTGGTGGTGACAGTGTTTCCTATCCTCAGTGCAGTGGGCAGCTGGGAGGAGGGGCTCTTATTCTCCGTGGACTTTACAGTGTCCCAGAACGTTTTGGAGTTTGTGCTGCAGGATGCACATTTCTGTTTGAAAAAGATAGGCCGGTAGTAACAGGGTAACAGATAGACCAAATGGTAACAGTATAAAAAATAGGCTCCTTGTAACAGTGTAACAGATAGATTGATAGTAAAAGGGTAATTGATAGGCCCTTATTAACAGGGTAACAGATAGGCTGATAGTAACACGGCAACAGATAGGCCACTAATGACATGGTAACAGACAAATAGGCCCCTAGTAACATGGTAACAAATAGGCCAATAGTAACAGTGTAACAGATAGGCCCTTATTAAAAGGGTAACAGATAGGCCCCTAGTAACAGGGCAACATATAGTCTCCTAGTAACAGTGTAAAATATAGGCCCCTAGTAACAGTGTAACAGATAGGCCCTTATTAAAAGAGTAACAGATAGGCCCCTAGTAACAGGGCAACATATAGTCCCCTAGTAACAGTGTAAAATATAGCCCCCTAGTAACAGTGTAACAGATAGGCCCCTAGTAACAGTGTAACAGATAGGCCCTTATTAAAAGAGTAACAGATAGGCCCCTAGTAACAGGGCAACATATAGTCCCCTAGTAACAGTGTAAAATATAGCCCCCTAGTAACAGTGTAACAGATAGGCCCCTAGTAACAGTGTAACAGATAGGCCCTTATTAAAAGAGTAACAGATAGGCCCTTATTAAAAGAGTAACGGATAGGCCCTTAGTAACAGGGTAACAGATAGGCTCTTAGTAACAGGGTAACAGATAGGCCGGTAGTAACAGGGTAACAGATAGGCCCCTAGTAACAGGGTAACATATAGTCCCCTAGTAACAGTGTAAACTATAGGCCCCTAGTAACAGTGTAAACTATAGGCCCCTAGTAACAGTGTAAAATATAGGCCCTTATTAAAAGAGTAACAGATAGGCCCCTAGTAACAGTGTAAAAGATAGGCCCTTAGTAACAGGGTAACAGATAGTCCCCTAGTAACAGGGTAACATATAGTCCCCTAGTAACAGGGTAACAGATAGGCCCTTATTAAAAGAGTAACAGATAGGCCCCTAGTAACAGTGTAAAATATAGGCCCTTAGTAACAGGGTAACAGATAGGCTCTTAGTAACAGGGTAACAGATAGGCCGGTAGTAACAGGGTAACAGATAGGCCCATAGTAACAGTGTAAAATATAGGCCCCTAGTAACAGGGTAACAGATAGGCCGGTAGTAACAGGGTAACAGATAGGCCCATAGTAACAGTGTAAAATATAGGCCCCTAGTAACAGGGTAACAGATAGGCCGGTAGTAACAGGGTAACAGATAGGCCCATAGTAACAGTGTAAAATATAGGCCCCTAGTAACAGGGTAACAGATAGGCCGGTAGTAACAGGGTAACAGATAGGCCCTTAGTAACAGTGTAAAAGATAGGCCCTTAGTAACAGTGTAAAAGATAGGCCCTTAGTAACAGTGTAAAAGATAGGCCCTTAGTAACAGTGTAAAAGATAGGCCCTTAGTAACAGTGTAAAAGATAGGCCCTTAGTAACAGTGTAAAAGATAGGCCCTTAGTAACAGTGTAAAAGATAGGCCCTTAGTAACAGTGTAAAAGATAGGCCCTTAGTAATAGTGCTTCCTGGTGTTATTTTGTATTGATTGATTGATTGGTTTATTCAGGATGACGTTGTGTCAAGGAAGGGGGATGAGGAGGAGGGCAGCAGTAAGGTCCGGAGGAAGCCTATTGGACAGAGGATCTATGATTTCTATGACGCCCCGTTCACCAAGTTCTGGTTCAACACCGTAAGTATCACTACAGTAATAAAATATTAAACAGATCTCCTACCTGGGCTACCTGATGTCTAGCGGTATGTTGTGTTATGTGGTCTATCTATTTCTCTGTTAGATCTCCTACCTGGGCTACCTGATGCTGTTTAACTACATAATCCTGGTGAAGATGGAGCGATGGCCGTCCATCCAGGAGTGGACTGTCATCGCCTACATCCTAACGCTCGGCTTCGAGAAAGTCAGACAGGTAAATTAGTAACACGTTTAAGTTCAAGGTCAAGTTCAAGTAAGCCTGGTGGAATTCATTCTCAGCTGAAAATAAATAATTCCCAACAATATTTAATCTATAGTGCACTATATAGCACCCTAACTCCTATATCACATTATAGGTAATAGACTATTTCAGATGCAGCTGTACTGTATGTGAGCATTGAAGGAAGCCTTGTACTTCCTTCACAGACCCTGATGTCTGACAGGGTGTCATGTACATCAAGATGCTTCGCTACAGAAATGGGACATCCTACCCCATGCCCGGTTCTGGCTCGGACAAGGCTTACTTACTAACGTTGACCTTGACCCATATATCCTGATGTCAGAGCCTGGGTTACTAACTTTGACCTTGACCCATATATCCTGATGTCAGAGCCTGGGTTACTAACTTTGACATTGACCCTTAGATCCTGACCCCATGCCCGGTTCTGGCTCGGACAAGGATTACTTACTAACTTTGACCTTGACCCTTAGATCCTGATGTCAGAGCCTGGGTTACTAACGTTGACCTTGACCCATATATCCTGATGTCAGAGCCTGGGTTACTAACGTTGACCTTGACCCATATATCCTGATGTCAGAGCTGGGTTACTAACTTTGACCTTGACCCTTAGATCCTGACCCCATGCCCGGTTCTGGCTCGGACAAGGCTTACTTACTAACTTTGACCTTAACCCATAGCTCCTGATGTCAGAGCCCGGGTTATTAACTTTGACCTTGACCCTTAGATCCTGATGTCAGAGCCTGGGTTACTAACTTTGACCTTGACGCATATATCCTGATGTCAGAGCCTGGGTTACTAACTTTGACCTTGACGCATATATCCTGATGTCAGAGCCTGGGTTACTAACTTTGACCTTGACCCATAGCTCCTGATGTCAGAGCCTGGGTTATTAACTTTGACCTTGACCCTTAGATCCTGATGTCAGAGCCTGGGTTACTAACTTTGACCTTGACCCATAGATCCTGATGTCAGAGCCTGGGTTACTAACTTTGACCTTGACCCATAGCTCCTGATGTCAGAGCCTGGGTTATTAACTTTGACCTTGACCCTTAGATCCTGATGTCAGAGCCTGGGAAGCTGAAGCAGAAGATCAACGTCTGGCTGCAAGAGGTCTGGAACATCACTGACCTGGCAGCCATCTCCACCTTCCTGGTTGGCCTTCTGCTGAGGCTGCAGAACGAACCCCTCCTGAGCATTGGACGCGTCATCTACTGCATAGACATCATCTTCTGGTACATCAGGGTGCTCGACATCTTCGGGGTCAACAAGTACCTGGGACCCTATGTCATGATGATTGGGAAAATGGTAACTTCATTGATTGATAGATTTTTTTGATAATTCAAAGTTTAGGAGACAGCTCCAGAGACAACATTACATACATTAAACATTGTAGAGGATAAAATCACAATAATTCCTGGAGGATTATCATTACGGTGGTTCTCTAACTTCATTCAGCTGCTGTCTCCTCATCGTTCATCACTAATATTCCCAATCAAAAAGTATTGCGTAATACTGCACAGGTTACAGGGGGTTAGCACCCCATACAGAAGATCCTGCTTGTCTTGAGGCCTACTACCTCTGAAGATACCAGAGGGGGAAGGGGAGGACAGTACTGCTCCAAATGTTGAGGACACATTAGAAACAAAACAAATAGTGGCGTCCCATTGGCTTAACTACAAATATTTTACTCAAGATGACTGACATTCTATGTTCCATATTATAATGATTAACATGCTGTGTTCTATGTTCTATATTAGAATGATTAACATGCTTTGTTCTATGTTCTATATTAGAATGCTTAACATGCTGTGTTCTATGTTCTATATTAGAATGATTAACATACTGTGTTCTATGTTCTATATTAGAATGATTAACATACTGTGTTCTATGTTCTATATTAGAATGATTAACATGCTGTGTTCTATGTTCTGTAGATGATCGACATGCTGTACTTCGTGATAATTATGTTGGTGGTGTTGATGAGTTTCGGGGTGGCGCGGCAGGCCATCCTCCACCCTGACGAGGAGCCAACATGGCGTTTGGCCAGGAACATCTTCTACATGCCCTACTGGATGATCTATGGAGAGGTGTTTGCTGACTCGATCGACCGTAAGACTCAGATTTATAGTAAGATTCTGTTTCCTGTTTCATGGGCGGATGATCAGTCCTGTTTGTCCATGTTTTGATCTGTCCTATATTTATCCATAATGTGTCTTTGACTTCACCTGGTCTCCCAGCAGCACAGGAGAGTCTTTGACTTCACCTGGTCTCTCAGCAGCACAGGACATTCTTTGACTTCACCTGGTCTCCCAGCAACACAGGACAGTCTTTGACTACACCTGGTCTCCCACCAGCACAGGACAGTCTTTGACTTCACCTGATCTCCCAGCAGCACATGACAGTCTTTGACTTCACCTGGTCTCCCAGCAGCACAGGACAGTCTTTGACTTCACCTGGTCTCTCAGCAGCACAGGACAGTCTTTGACTTCACCTGGTCTCCCACCAGCACAGGACAGTCTTTGACTTCACCTGGTCTCTCAGCAGCACAGGACAGTCTTTGACTTCACCTGGTCTCTCAGCAGCACAGGACAGTCTTTGACTTCACCTGGTCTCCCAGCAGCACAGGACAGTCTTTGACTTCACCTGGTCTTGACCATGACAGAAGTATGATGTCGTCTTTGTATTCATGCCTTTTATTCTGCCTCTCTCTCTTTATTTCCTTATTTCTGGAACTGCTTCTAGTCTATGCAATGGAAATCAACCGTGAGTATTCTTAAATTAGTTTAATATTTTCAAAGTGGCAATGTGGAGAGTGTTATTTTGAACGGTGAAGCATTCTTGTTCTTCTTCCGCTAACCCCCAGCGCCGTGTGGTGAGAACCTGTATGATGAGGATGGTAAAAAGCTGCCTCCGTGTATCCCTGGAGCCTGGCTGACCCCGGCCATCATGGCCTGTTATCTACTGGTGGCCAACATCCTGCTGGTCAACCTGTTGATTGCTGTCTTCAAGTAAGTTGACAAAAACGGGAAATGTTTAACTTTGTCATGCTGACAACTAGTCTCTTGTGACAGAGCTAGCTAGCTGGCAAAGGCATAATTTGAATCTGGTTTCTGAGATTAGTACAAAAGTTGGACACAAGTTATTAGTACTTACTGTGCCTGGCGTCAGCTCAGGGATGTAGTCTTGTTTCGTCCATGAAAGCAACAGCAGAAACTTACGCCCTACAGATAATGTCTTTAGGAAACTCAAATGAGATGGCGCCAACTACACCACACCTACACACCCTACAGATAACTTTGTCTTTAGGAAAGTCTCATGAGATGGCGCCAACTACACCACACCTACACACCCTACAGATAACTTTGTCTTTAGGAAAGTCTCATGAGATTGCCACATCTACACCTATCTTTGTTTGGAGGAGGTTAGTTGGTTAGCTAGTCAACACAGTCAAAACTATTCTCTGTCCTGGCACCCCAGTGGCGGAACCAGCTTCCCTTGGTGCTAGACCAGCATAGTCTCTAGTCTGGCTGACACCAGTCTTTCTTGAGAGTCTGGGAAGGCTGCTTTGATGTGTTGGCACGAAGCATTGATAATGAAGGGGCTGTGGCCTCAGACTTCAAGGCTGCACCCTACGCTGGTTGGATAGCCCCGTTATGAATTGAACAAATCATGATCTATTATTTCACATAGGACCGTCCCAGGCCTTCCGCTTCCAGCCTAGCTCTTCTAGGATAAGCAAACACACAGTAGCTTGCTAGCTAATGCAAACCTTCTAAGTTCGGACATCGTTTGTAACTAAGACCATGAAAAGTGCGCATAAATCATCATTTTCAAAACGTTATAAAAAGATGTCTACACTAAAGCGAGTGACAATAGACAACTGCAAATCCTTTGACTTGCAAGTAGGAACTAATGTTAGCTAGCATTATTAAAACATTAGAAAGCCAGCCAGCTAATAACTTTAGCTTGCTTGGTAACAACTTGAAATTGGCTAGCTAATCCAATGTATGTTTTAGATATAAAGGAACTAGTTAGCTAATTATATACTTTTTATATACATTTCCTTACTGCACTGAAGTTATTCCTTCTTGGATGTCCTCTGTTTAAATAGTAGGGTAAGTGAATTACACACACATTCTAGCTAGCTACTACTGTACTACCCATGTTCACTTCTGGCAAGTTTCCCCCTGCCCCTTAATTTTAGCAATGTGTGAACAAAAAAATCGAAGCAAAATCTAATTTTAGTTGTCATATGCACCGAATACAATAGGTGCAGACCTTGCCTTACTGTAAGGGGTGCGTAATTGGTGGCAGGGAAGTCAGACGCAGGAGAGCAGAACTTGGTAATAACCGGAGCAGTTTAATAAAGAAAACCCACGGCATAAAATGAAACAAGAGCAAAATTGCGCTTACAATAAACATGCACTTACAATAAACAATTACAGACAAGGACATGGGGGAAACAGAGGGTTAAATACACAACATGTAATTGAGGGAATTGGAACCAGATGTGATGGAAGACAAGACAAAACCAATGGAAAAAGGAAAAAAGGATCGGCGATGGCTAGAAGGTCGGTGACATCAACCGCCGAATCCCGCCCGAACAAGAAGAGGGACCAACTTCGGCAGAAGTCGTGACAGTACCCTTGACGCAGCGGCTCCAGCAGCACGTCGACACTGGCCTCGAGGGGACGAACCGGAGGGCGAGGTGCAGGGCAATCCGGACAAAGACGGTGGAACTCCTGCAGCATTGAAGGATCCAACACGTCCTTGACTGGAACCCAGCACCTCTCTTCCGGACCGTACCCCTCCCACTCCACGAGATACTGAAGGCCCCTCGCCCGACGCCTCGAATCCAGTATGGAGCGATCCCCCCCCAATGTCCAGAGGGGGCGGAGGAACCTCCCGCACCTCAGACTCCTGGAGCGGACCAGCCACCACCGGCCTGAGGAGAGACACATGGAACGAGGTGTTAATACGGTGATCGGGTGGAAGCTGTAACCTATAACAATCCTCATTCACTCTCCTCAGGACTTTAAATGGCCCTACAAACCGCGGACTCCGCTTCCGGCAGGGCAGGCGGAGGGGCAGGTTTCGGGTCGAGAGCCAGACCCGGTCCCCCGGTGCGAACACTGCGGTGGCGATCTGCGTTCTCCTTTTGGTGCATAACCGGCCTGCTGAAGGTGAACACGGACATACTCCCATGTCTCCTCCGCACACCTGAACCAATCGTCCACTGCAGGAGCCTCAGTCTGACCCTCATTCCAAGGCGCCAGGACCGGCTGGTGCCCTAGTACACACTGGAAAGGAGAGAGGTTAGTGGAGAAGTGGCAAAGTGAGTTTTGTGCCATCTCGGCCCAGGGCACGAACGTCACCCACTCCCCCGGCCTGTCCTGCCAATAGGACCGCAGAAACCTGCCCACATCCTGGTTAACTCTCTCCACCTGCCCATTACTCTCGGGGTGAAGTACCTGAAGTAAGGCTGATCGAGACCCCCAGATGCTCCATGAACGCCTTCCAGACTCTAGAAGTGAACTGGGGACCCCGATCAGAGACTATATCCTCAGGCACCCCGTAGTGCCGGAAGACGTGTGCAAACAAGGCCTCTGCAGTCTGTAGGGCCGTAGGGAGACCGGGCAGAGGGAGGAGACGACAGGACTTGGAGAAACGATCCAGGGTCAAATAATAATAATCACAGTGGTTGTCGAGGGTGCAACAGGTCAGCACCTCAGGAGTAAATGTCAGTTGGATTTTCATAGCCAATCATTCAGAGGATCTCTACCGCTCCTGCTGTCTCTAGAGAGTTGAAAATAGCAGGTCTGGGACAGGTAGCACGTCCGGTGAACAGGTCAGGGTTCCATAGCCGCAGGTAGAACAGTTAGAACTGGAGCAGCAGCACGGCCAGGTGGACTGGGGACAGCAAGGAGTCATCTGGCCAGGTAGTCCTGAAGAATGGTCCCAGGGCTCAGATCCTCCGAGAGAGAGAAGGAAAGAAAGAAAGAAAGAAAGAAAGAAAGAAAGAAAGAAAGAAAGAAAGAAAGAAAGAAAGAAAGAAAGAAAGAAAGAAAGAAAGAAAGAGAGAAAGAAAGAGAGAAAAAGAGTGAGAGAATTAGAGAGAGCATACTTAAATTCACACAGGACACCGGATAAGAGAGGAGAAATACTCCAGATATAACAGACTGACCCTAGCCCCCGACACATAAACTACTGCAACATAAATACTGGGGGCTGAGACAGGAGGGGTCGGGAGACACTGTGGCCCTGTCAGACGATACCCCCGGACAGGGCCAAACAGGCAGGATATAACCCCACCCACTCTGCCGAAGCACAGCCCCCACACCACTAGAGGGATATCTTCAACCACCAACTTACCATCCTGAGACAAGGCCGAGTATAGCCCACAAAGATCTGTATACTTTTAAGAGTAGGTAAAATGGCCTGGGCCGTGGGGTGTCTGTACCGTAGAGGAAGTCCCGTTGTTTTACTGTGATGTAGTGTTGGTCATGGAGGGATTTTATTTTATAGGGTTAGGGTAAGTTAGGGTCAGGTTTAGGTAGAGTTATGGTCAGGGTTAGGGTTAGTTAGGGTTAGTCAGGGTCAGGGTTAGGGTTAGTCAGGGTTAGGGTCAGGGTCAGGGTTAGTCAGGGTCAGGGTTAGGGTCAGGGTCAGCTATAACGCTCTTCTGACCTGTACCTCTTCCACAGCAACACTTTTATGGAGGTGAAGGCCATCTCCAACCAGATCTGGAAGTTCCAGAGATATCAGCTGATTATGATCTTCCATGACCGTCCGCTCCTCCCTCCGCCCCTCATCGTGTTCAGTCACCTCTACCTCCTGTTCAGCAGCTTTCGCTGCACCAAGAAGAATGATGGAGATCTGAACGAGAAGGACAGAGGACTCAGTGAGTATCTTTTTCATTTAAGTAACTAGAGTAGTGTTGAAAAAACTCCTAGTTAGGGATGTTTACTAAAAGCATAGTTCCACCAACGGTGCTTAGTGCAGAGTTCTTCGAAGAGTGATGTAGAAACCTTCAGTCAAGTGGATTACATTGTAGCTAAAGATACTGGACTGCAAACTTTGAACACTTTTTCCCATCATGGTGTCGTGCTCTTGCATCAATGCAAAGTATGTTGCCTGTTCCTGCCAACCATTGTCATGCTCAGGGGTGCAACTTTGGTTTTAGAAGTGGGGGGGACATAACTTTTAATAATTATAATTGGATGTATTTAATCTATCACTAGCCACTTAAACGATGCCATTGATATCATGTTTACATATCCGACATTACTCATCTCATATGTATATACTGTACTCTATACCATCTAATGCATCTTGCCTATGCCGTTCGGCCATCGACTCAAATCTCTAGCCACTTTAATAATTATAATTGGTTGAAATAAATGTATCACTAGCCACTTTAAACGATGCCATTTATATAATGTTTACATATCCTACATTACTCATCTCATATGTATATACTGTACTCCATACCATCTACTGCTGTTCCGGGATTCTTCCGATGGCATTGAGGAGTACACAACATCAGTCACTGGCTTCATCAATGCATCAATAACATCATCCCAACAGTGACTGTACGTACATACCCCACAGATATCCGTAGCCGATGTGAGTACGACCATTGACCTCTTACGGATCGGATCCGTTACCGGGATCGATTTGACAACATCAAGTGAAATTGCAGAGCGCCAAATTCAAATTACAAAAATATTCAAATTAAACATTCATGAAAATACAAATGTTGTACACCATTCAACACCATTCACACAAAATGCAAATCAATTTATAACATTTTTCACATGCGTTTTTCTGGATTTTTTTGTTGTTATTCTGTCTCTCACTGTTCAAATAAACCTACCATTAAAATTATAGACTGATCATTTCTTTGTCAGTGGGCAAACGTACAAAATCAGCAGGGGATCAAATACTTTTTTCCCTCACTGTATGTTATACTCATAGACATTATTTTAACAGTTTTACAAACTTCAGAGTGTTTTCTATCCAATACTACCATATGCATATCCTAGCTGCTGGGCCTGAGTAACAGGCAGTTTACTTTGGGTACGACAGGCTCTCTGTACTTACGAACACTGCCCCCTAGCCCGAAGAGGTTGTGAAATAAAATAATAGCAGAGAGAAATATTTATTTCACCTTTTATTTCTTTCATCACATTCCGAGTGGGTCAGAAGTTTACATACACTCATTTAGTATGTGGTAGCATTGCCTTTAAATTGTTTAACTTGGGTAAAATATTTCGGGTAGCCTTCCACAAGCTTCCCACAAAAATTTGGGTGACTTTTGTCCCATTCCTCCTGACAGAGCTGGTGTAACTGAGTCAGGATTGTAGGTCTCCTTGCTTGTACACGCTTTTTCAGTTCTGCCCACACATTTTTTATAGGATTTGTGGTTAGGGCTTTGTGATGGACACTCCAATAACTTGACTTTGTTGGCCTTAAGCCATTTTTCCACAACTTTGGAAGTATGCTTGGGGTCATTGTCCATTTGGAAGACCTATTTGCAACCAAGCTTTAACTTCCTGACTGATGTCTTGAGATGTTGCTTCAATATATCCACATAATTTTCCTCCATCATAATGCCATCTATTTTGTGAAGTGCAGCAGTCCCTCCTGCAGCAAAGCACCCCCACAACATGATGCTGCCACCCCCGTGCTTCACGGGTTGGGATGGTGTTTTCGGCTCGCAAACCTCCCCCTTTTTCCTCCAAACATAACGATGGTCATTATGGCCAAACAGTTCTGTTTTTGTTTCATCAGACCAAAGGACGTTTCTCCAAAAAGTATGATCTTTGTCCCCATGTGCAGTTACAAACAGTAGTCTGGCTTTTTTATGGCGGTTTTGGAGCAGTGGCTTCTTCAATGCTGAGCGGCCTTTCAGGTTATGTTGGTATAGGACTTGTTTTACTGTGGATATAGATACTTTTGTACCTGTTTCCTCCATCATCTTCTTCTCCCTCAACATGTGGGCCTTGGTAATAATGCCCAACTTACTCTAGCAGGAACGTATCACCCTCCCTCCCTCAACATGTGGGCCTTGGTAATAATGCCCAACTTACTCTAGCAGGAACGTATCACCCTCCCTCCCTCAACATGTGGGCCTTGGTAATAATGCCCAACTTACTCTAGCAGGAATGTATCACCCTCCCTCAACATGTGGGCCTTGGTAATAATGCCCAACTTACTCTAGCAGAAATGTATCACCCTCCCTCCCTCAACATGTGGGCCTTGGTAATAATGCCCAACTTACTCTAGCAGGAATGTATCACCCTCCCTCAACATGTGGGCCTTGGTAATAATGCCCAACTTACTCTAGCAGAAATGTATCACCCTCCCTCCCTCAACATGTGGGCCTTGGTAATAATGCCCAACTTACTCTAGCAGGAACGTATCACCCTCCCTCCCTCAACATGTGGGCCTTGGTAATAATGCCCAACTTACTCTAGCAGGAATGTATCACCTCCCTCAACATGTGGGCCTTGGTAATAATGCCCAACTTACTCTAGCAGGAATGTACCACCCTCCCTCAACATGTGGGCCTTGGTAATAATGCCCAACTTACTCTAGCAGGAATGTATCACCCTCCCTCCCTCAACATGTGGGCCTTGGTAATAATGCCCAACTTACTCTAGCAGGAATGTATCACCCTCCCTCAACATGTGGGCCTTGGTAATAATGCCCAACTTACTCTAGCAGAAATGTATCACCCTCCCTCCCACAACATGTGGGCCTTGGTAGTAATGCCCAACTTACTCCAGCAGGAATGTATCACCCTCCCTCCCTCAACATGTCGACGACTTCCGGCGCCGACAGAGATGGCAGCCTCGCTTCACGTTCTCAGGAAACCATGCAGTATTTTGTTTTTTTATGTATTATTGCTTACATTGTTACCCCGGGAAATATTAAGTTTTATTACATACAACCGGGAGGAACTATTGGATATAAGAGCAACGTCAACTGACCAACATTACGACCAGGAATACGACTTTCCCAAAGAGGATTCTCGGTTTGTTACCCCAGCCAGGACAATAGAATGGATAGCACCCGGCGACTCAAAACGGCGGCGCCGGAGAAGAGGGAAACGGGCCGGTCTTTTGGTCAAGCTACGTCGACGGGCGCATCGTGCACCTCTCCCGAGTATTTTAATCGCCAATGTTCAGTCTCTTGACAACAAAGTAGACGAAATCAGATCAAGGGTTGCCTTTCAGAGAGACATCCGAGACTGCAACATTCTTTGTTTCACGGAAACATGGCTCACTCAGGACACGTTATCTGAGTCGGTACAGCCACCTGGTTTCTCCACGCATCGCGCCGACAGAAACAAACTTCTATCTGGTAAGAAGAAGGGTGGGGGTGTGTGTCTTATGATTAACGAGACATGGTGTGATCATAACAACATACAGGAACTCAAGTCCATTTGTTCACCTGACATAGAATTCATTACAATCAAATGCAGACCGCATTATCTACCAAGAGAATTCTCCTCGATTATAATCACAGCCGTGTACATCCCCCCTCAAGCTGATACATCGACGGCACTGAAAGAAATTCATCGGACTCTATGTAAACTGGAAACCACATATCCTGAGGCTGCATTTATTGTGGCTGGGGATTTTAATAAGGCTAATTTAAGAACAAGGCTCCCGAAATTTTACCAGCATATCGAATGTGCCACCCGGGCTGGTAAAATCCTGGATCATTGTTATTCCAATTTCCGTGATGCATACAAGGCTATTCTCCGCCCTCCTTTCGGCAAGTCTGACCATGACTCCATTTTGTTGCTCCCAGCCTACAAACAGAAACTAAAACAGGAAACGCCCGTTCTCAGGTCTGTTCAACGCTGGTCCGACCAATCTGATTCCATGCTGCAAGATTGCTTCGAGCACGTGGACTGGGATATGTTCTGAATAGCATCTGACAACAACATTGATGTATACGCTGATTCGGTGAGCGAGTTTATTAGCAAGTGCATTGGTGATGTTGTACCCATAGCAAATATTAAAACCTTCCCCAACCAGAAACCATGGATTGATGGCAGCATTCGCGCAAAACTGAAAGCGCGAACCACTGCTTTTAACCAGGGTAAGGCTACCGGAAACATGACTGAATACAAACAGTGCAGCTATTCCCTCCGCAAGGCAATCAAACAAGCTAAGCGTCAATATAGAGACAAAGTAGAGTCACAATTCAACGGCTCAGACACAAGAGGAATGTGGCAGGGTCTACAGTCAATCACCGACTACAAAGAAAACCAGCCCGTCGCGGACCATGACATCCTGCTCCCAGACAAACTAAACAACTTCTTTGCTCGCTTTGAGGAAAATACAGTGCCACCGACACGGCCCGCTACCAAAACCTGCGGGCTCACCTTCACCGCAGCCAATGTGAAAAAAATATTTAAATGTGTTAACCCTCGCAAGGCTGCCGGCCCAGATGGCATCCCTGGCCGTGTCCTCAGAGCATGCGCAGACCAGCTGGCTGGTGTGTTTACGGACATATTCAATCAGTCCCTATCCCAGTCTGCTGTTCCCACATGCTTCAAGAGGGCCACCATTGTTCCTGTTCCCAAGAAAGCTAAGGTGACTGAGCTAAATGACTATCGCCTCGTAGCACTCACTTCCATCATCATGAAGTGCTTTGAGAGATTAGTCAAGGATCATATCACCTCCATCCTGCCAGACACCCTGGACCCACTCCAATTTGCTTACCGTCCCAATAGGTCCACAGACGACGCAATCGCAATCACACTGCATACTGCCCTAACCCATCTGGACAAGAGGAATACTTATGTAAGAATGCTGTTCATCGACTACAGCTCAGCATTTAACACCATAGTTCCCTCCAAGCTCGTCATTAAGCTCGAGACCCTGGGTCTCGACCCAGCCCTGTGCAACTGGGTCCTGGACTTCCTGACGGGCCGGTCCCAGGTGGTGAGGGTAGGAAACAACATCTCCACCCCGCTGATCCTCAACACTGGGGCCCCACAAGGGTGCGTTCTCAGCCCTCTCCTGTACTCCCTGTTTACCCATGACTGCGTGGCCAAGCACGCATCCAACTCAATCATCAAGTTTGCTGACGACACTACAGTGGTAGGCTTGATTACCAACAACGACGAGACGGCCTACAGAGAGGAGGTGAGGGCCCTCGGAGTGTGGTGTCAGGAAAATAACCTCTCACTCAATGTCAGCAAAACAAAGGAGATGATCGTGGACTTCAGGAAACAGGAGAGGGAGCACCCTATCCACATCGAGGGGACAGTAGTGGAGAAGGTGGAAAGTTTTAAGTTCCTCGGCGCACATCACGGACAAACTGAATTGGTCCACCCACACAGACAGCGTGGTGAAGAAGGCGCAACAGCGCCTCTTCAACCTCAGGAGGCTGAAGAAATTCGGCTTGTCACCAAAATCACTCACAAACTTTTACAGATGCACAATCGAGAGCATCCTGTCGGGCTGTATCACCGCCTGGTACGGCAACTGCTCCGCCCACAACCGTAAGGCTCTCCAGAGGGTAGTGAGGACTGCACAGCGCATCACCGGGTAAACTACCTGCCCTCCAGGACACCTACACCACCCGATGTCACAGAAAGGCCAAAAAGATCATCAAGGACAACAACCACCCGAGCCACTGCCTGTTCACCCCGCTATCATCCAGAAGGCGAGGTCAGTACAGGTGCATCAAAGCTGGGACCGAGAGACTGAAAAACAGCTTCTACCTCAAGGCCATCAGACTGTTAAACAGCCATCACTAACATTGAGTGGCTGCGGCCAACATACTGACTTAAATCTCTAGCCAATTTAAACATAGGAATTGGATGTAACAAATGTATCACTAGCCACTTTAAACAATTTTGTATATAATGTTTACGTATCCGACATACTCATATCAAACACTGTACTCTAAACCATCTACTGTATCTTGCCTATGCCGTTCGGCCATCGACCCAAATCTCTAGCCACTTTAATACTTATAATTGGATGAAATAAGGTATCACTAGCCACTTTAAACAATGCCATTTATATAATGTTTACATATCCTACATTACTCATCTCATATATATGTGTATATACTGTACTCCATACCATCTACTGCATCTTGCCTATGCCGGTCAGCCATCGCTCATCCATATATTTATATGTACATACTCGTATTAATTCCGTTACTCGTGTGTATAAGGTAGTTGTTGTGAATTTGTTAGATTACTTGTTAAATACTACTGCATGGTTGGAACTAGAAGCACAAGCATTTCGCTACACTCGCATTAACATCTGCTAACCATGTGTATGTGACAAATAAAATTTGATTTGATTTGAACATGTGGGCCTTGGTAATAATGCCCAACTTACTCCAGCAGGAATGTATCACCTCCCACAACATGTGGGCCTTGGTAATAATGCCCAACTTACTCTAGCAGGAATGTATCACCCTCCCTCAACATGTGGGCCTTGGTAATAATGCCCAACTTACTCTAGCAGGAACGTATCACCCTCCCTCCCTCAACATGTGGGCCTTGTTAATAATGCCCAACTTACTCTAGCAGGAATGCATCACCCTCCCTCCCTCAACATGTGGGCCTTGGTAATAATGCCCAACTTACTCCAGCAGGAATGTATCACCTCCCACAACATGTGGGCCTTGGTAATAATGCCCAACTTACTCTAGCAGGAATGTATCACCCTCCCTCAACATGTGGGCCTTGGTAATAATGCCCAACTTACTCTAGCAGGAACGTATCACCCTCCCTCCCTCAACATGTGGGCCTTGGTAATAATGCCCAACTTACTCTAGCAGGAATGTATCACTCTCCCTCAACATGTGGGCCTTGGTAATAATGCCTAACTTACTCCAGCAGGAATGCATCACCCTCCCTCCCTCAACATGTGGGCCTTGGTAATAATGCCCAACTTACTCTAGCAGGAATGCATCACCCTCCCTCCCTCAACATGTGGGCCTTGGTAATAATGCCCAACTTACTCTAGCAGGAACGTATCACCCTCCCTCCCTCAACATGTGGGCCTTGGTAATAATGCCCAACTTACTCCAGCAGGAATGTATCACCTCCCACAACATGTGGGCCTTGGTAATAATGCCCAACTTACTCTAGCAGGAATGTACCACCCTCCCTCAACATGTGGGCCTTGGTAATAATGCCCAACTTACTCTAGCAGGAATGTATCACCCTCCCTCAACATGTGGGCCTTGGTAATAATGCCCATCTTACTCTAGCAGGAATGTATCACCCTCCCTCCCTCAACATTTGCTCGTTTCTGATTGTCTGGCTATATTAAATCTGAAATATATATTTTGGGTTATAATTCGTTGATGCCAGCTCATGAAATATATCTGCATTGAGCTACATCTAACTCAACTGAACTTTCCTGCCCCAACTTTAAACACCATGAAAATGTTACTCTTTCAAATATTGTTTTGATCAACTCCCCTCATACAGCCAATGAAATGTTTGCTAACGAGTTCAGTGACCAAATCAAATTATATAGGTCACATACAAGTCAAATCAAAATCAAATCAAATTTTACCTGTCACATACATATGGTTAGCAGATGTTAATGCGAGTGTAGCAAAATGCTTGTGCTTCTAGTTCCAACCATGCAGTAGTATCTAACAAGTGTTTTAACAATTTCACAACAACTACCTTGTACACACAAGAGTAAAGGAATGAATACGAGTATGTACGTATATATATATTGATGAGCAATGACCGAGCGGCATAGGCAAGATGCAATACACACAGTATAAAATACAGTATATACACATGAGATGAGTAATGCAAGATATGTAAACATTATTAAAGTGGCATTATTATCCATTTATTAAAATGGCCAAGGATGTCAGCAGGTCTTGTAATATCGACAGGGGAGTTCTCCTGGCATCCGCCAAACCCAGATTCGTCTGTCGGACTGCCAGATAGTGAAGCATGATCAATCACTCCAGATAACGTATTTCCATAGCTCCAGAGTCCAATGGTGGCGAGCTTTAAACACCAGCCGATGCTTGGCATTGCGCATGGTTGTCTTAGCCTTGAGTACGGCTGCTCTGCCATGGAAACCCATTTCATGAAGCTCCAGACTAACAGTTTTTGTGCTAAAGTTCCTTCCAGAGGCAGTTTGGAACTCGGTGGTGAGTGTGGCAACCGAGGACAGACAATTTTTACCCGCTACGTGCTTCAGCACCGGCTGTCCCATTCTGTATGCTTGTGTGGCCTACTACTTCGCAGCTGAACCGTTGCTGCTCCTAGACGTTTCCTCTTCACAATAACAGCACTTACATTTGACCTTGGCAGCTCTATGACGGTGCCACATTGAATGTCCATTCTGCTGCCAGTGTTTCTCTGTGGGGGTTGCATGGCTGTGTGCTCGATTTTATACACCTGTCAGCAACGGGTGTGGCTGAAATAGCCGAATCCACTAATTTGAAGGGGTGTCCACATACTATCCACATACTCTCAGATATAGGACAGACACTTCAGAACAATCTTCCAGAACAATTTTTTGTGGGGGATTATCTGTTGGTCCATGTAGTGAATCTTTTATTCAATGCGTTTCTATTTGCTAATAGCAGTAATGTCAAATTCAATGTTTCATCCAATTATTTTGTATGTATTTTTTGATACCTTAAGGGGTCTTAAAAATCGAAATCAAATAGCTAACTAATCCTCGGTATGACCATCTTAAAACAATTCCATGTGCTAGCTTAGAACCCCACCCACCCCCTCCCCCAGCTTAGACAGGGCTTAGACTCTAGAGGGTTATTAACAGTCATCCATTCAATCACGGGTCTGTACAAGCACTCCACTCCCGCTGACCAGAGCATAGATATCCTGTCTCCATGTTAGTTTTTAGAAATGTACATAACAGAGATATCCTGCCGTCTCCCCTCCAGAGCTACGGCTGAACCCTGAGGAGCTGAAGGCTCTATTTGAGTTTGAGGAGCAGTGTGTGGAGGAGTACTTCAGGGAGAAGGAAGACGAGCACCATTCATCCAGTGACCAGAGGATCAAGGTCACATCAGAACGGTAAAAGACAATCCCACCCAATCAAAAATGCTCACTGCAAAACACTCCCACCCAATTAAAACATCTGCTGAAGATGGCACACAGATTGTTCATTAAATTAAAATGACCATGTACAAACGTGTTTTTGAATCTGGTATTTTATATGAGGTATGTGAGGTATTAGTATGTCTGTTCCTGTAGCTCCTGTTGCTCCCTGCAGGGTGAATAGGAATATGTTGTTCTAGGAGCTTGTCTAATATTTTGCTCCTGTCTCTCCTTCCTCCCCCCAGGGTGGAGAACATGTCCATGCGTCTTGAGGAGGTGAATGAGAGGGAGAACACCATGAAGGCGTCCCTGCAGACAGTGGACCTTCGCCTGGCTCAGCTGGAAGACATCCACAGCCGCATGGTGAACGCCCTAGAGAAGCTGGCTGGGGTCGACCAGTCAGAGCTTAAACGCTCACACTCCACACACTCCTCCCACTGCGACCCGTCCTCCCTGCTCCGAGCCGGCTCCATCAACAGCGCTGACGGCTACAGCATGTACCGCTTCCAAATGGACTTGGAAGAGGCTGAGAGGAAAGCCCAGCTTGGCACTGAGAGGCAGGGCAGTGTACGGTCTCGCCTATGGTCTGAGAGGCAGGGCAGTGTACGGTCTCGTCTAGGGTCTGAGAGGCAGGGCAGCGTACTGTCTCGTCTAGGGTCTGAAAGACAGGGCAGTGTAAGCAGAACATCCAACCTATCTGTAGGTCCAGAGAGACAGGGCAGTCTACAGAAATTGTCTAGCGGATCTACCCTGACTGTGGGCCGGGAGCGACATGGCAGCCTACAAGCCAGGGTTTCCAAGGACTATGGCCTGCCGTTAGACATGGGCGGAGCAGACAGGACACGGCCCAGCTCCTATGTGGACATCCTGATCTCCCCATGTGAACAAAGGGCTGAAGGGGAGACAGGTGGAGAAGAAACCATGTCTGACATACCTAAAGACAAAGTACCAGACCCTACAGATCCACTGGATGCTGCGTTAGCTAAAGCAGGTCTACCAAGAGAGAAGACCAAGCTGGAGAAGTCTACATCTGTTAAATGCTATCCCAGCAACCCTTTGGATCACTGCACTACCTCTAGAAGCAGGGCTAAGAGCACTATCCTTTACGACCAAACTGCTGCCGATTGCGAGACCCTCTGGGTTGCAGACTACAATCCTAAACAGGAAGCCCCAGACACTAGAGATCCTCTGGATAATGCATTAGCTAAAGAAGGTCTGCCAAGAGAGAAGTCCAAGCTGGTGGCAACCATGTCCTCCCCGTTGGAGAAGTTTATCCATGCTATCCCATACTACCACACCACACCTCCGCTTACCCCTCGATCCACTAGGACCAGGCCTAAAAGCAACATCTCCCCAACCACAGCAGGGGATGAGAGTGAGGCCCTCTGGGCTGCAGACTACAGATCTGTGATAGACCAGGTGTCCGATGCGCCAGGCCAGTTGCAAGCCTGCTGGGAGTACAAGGTCCACCAGAGCCACTTCGGACAACAGCCCAAGGTCTCTGTTGTCAGGCCTCATGGCCAGCTACCGGACACACAGAGAGTCTCTGAACCTGAGCCTGAACAACAGGAGTCTAACATGGTTCCTCTGATTCCACCAGCCATAGAGACTGAACTACTTAAACAGCCTTCTGACATGGTTCCACAAGAAGCTTTGCTGGTTCAAACAGATGCTTTGCTGGTTCCAACAGAAGCTTTGCTGGTTCCAACAGAAGCTTTGCTGGTTCCAACAGAAGCTTTGCTGGTTCCTCCAGACATTAAGTTGTCCCCTCCTCCGACTGAGCTGGATCCTCCAGAGACAGAGTTGGTTCCACGAGTTCTTCCACTGGGTCCTCCAACTATAGCAACATACCTGCTTCTTCCAACCATAAACACATACCTGGGCCCTCCAACCATAGAGAGGGAACTAGTTATTCCAGCTATAGAGACTGAACTAGTTGTTCCAGCTATAGATACTGAACTAGTTATTCATGCTATAGATACTGAACTAGGTATTCCATCTACAGAGACTGAACAAGATAGCCCAACCATAGAAACTGAACAAGTTAGTCCAACCATAGAGACTGAACTAGTTATTCCAACCATAGAGACTGAACTATTTACTCCAACCATAGAGACTGAACTATTTACTCCAACCATAGAGACTGAACAACTTATTCCAACCATAGAGACTGAACAACTTATTCCAACCATAGAGACTGAACAACTTATTCCAACCATAGAGACTGAACAACTTATTCCAACCATAGAGACTGAACAACTTATTCCAACCATAGAGACTGAACAACTTATTCCAACCATAGAGACTGAAATCTTATTCCAACCGTAGACTAAACTAGTTATCCCAGCTATAGAGACTGAACTAGTTATTCCAGCTGTAGAGACTGAACTAGTTATCCTAACCATACACTGAACTAATTTCTCCAACCATAGAGACTGAACTAACAATTCCAACCATACACTCTGAACTAGTTATCCCAGCTATAGAGACTGAACTAGTTATTCCAGCTGTAGAGACTAAACTAGTTATTCCAACCATAGAGAATAAAATGTGTTTTCCAGTCACAGAGATTGATCTAGTTTTTCCAGCTATAGTGACTGAACTAGTTATTCCAACCATAGCGATTGAACTAGATTTTCCAACTATAGAGACTAAACTAGTTATTCCAACCATAGAGAATGAAATATTTTTTCCAGTCGTAGAGATTGATCTAGTTATTCCAGCTGTACAGACTGAACAAGTTATTTCAACTGAACTACTTATTCCAATAATAGAGACTGAACTAGTTTTTTCAAACATATGCTGAACTAGTTCCTCGAAACATAGAGACTGAATATGTTTTTCAATCAAATGTTCAAATGTATTTATAAAGTCCTTCTTACATCAGCTGATGTCACAGAGTGCTGTACAGAAACCCAGCCTAAAACCCCAAACAGCAAGCAATGCAGGTGTAGAAGCACGGTGGCTAGGAAAAACTCCCTAGAAAGGCCAGAACCTAGGGAGAAACCTAGAGAGGAACTCGGCTCTGTGGGGTGGCCAGTACTCTTCTGGCTGTGCTGGGTGGAGATTATAACAGAACATGGACAAGATTTTAAACTGTTCATAGATGACCATCAGGGTCAAATAATAATAAGAGACTGAACTAATTATTCCAGCCATAGACTCTGAACTATTTATGTCAACAATATACATTGAAATAGTTCTTCCAGTAAGAGATACTGAACGATTTATTGCAACAATAACACTGAACTAGTTATTCCAATTTTAGAGACATAACCAGTTATTCCAACCATAGAGACTGAACTATGTACTCCAACCATAGAGACCAAACTAGCTATTCCAGCTAAATCAAATCAAATTTTATTTGTCACATACACATGGTTAGCAGATGTTAATGCGAGTGTAGTGAAATGCTTGTGCTTCTAGTTCCGAACATGTTGTAGTATCTAACAAGTAATCTAACAAATTCACAACAACTACCTTATACACACAAGAGTAAAGGAATGAATACGAGTATGTACATATAAATACACTGCTCAAAAAAATAAAGGGAACACTAAAATAACACATCATAGATCTGAATGAATGAAATAATCTTATTAAATACTTTTTTCTTTACATAGTTGAATGTGCTGACAACAAAATCACACAAAAATTATCAATGGAAATCAAATTTATCAACCCATGGAGGTCTGGATTTGGAGTCACACTCAAAATTAAAGTAGAAAACCACACTACAGGCTGATCCAACTTTGATGTAATGTCCTTAAAACAAGTCAAAATGAGGCTCAGTAGTGTGTGTGGCCTCCACGTGCCTGAATGACCTCCCTACAACGCCTGGGCATGCTCCTGATGAGGTGGCGGATGGTCTCCTGAGGGATCTCCTCCCAGACCTGGACTAAAGCATCCGCCAACTCCTGGACAGTCTGTGGTGCAACGTGGCGTTGGTGGATGGAGCGAGACATGATGTCCCAGATGTGCTCAATTGGATTCAGGTCTGGGGAACAGGCGGGCCAGTCCTTAGCATCAATGCCTTCCTCTTGCAGGAACTGCTGACACACTCCAGCCACATGAGGTCTAGCATTGTCTTGCATTAGGAGGAACCCAGGGCCAACCGCACCAGCATATGGTCTCACAAGGGGTCTGAGGATCTCATCTCGGTACCTAATGGCAGTCAGGCTACCTCTGGCGAGCACATGGAGGGCTGTGCGGCCCCCAAAGAAATGCCACCCCACACCATGACTGACCCACCGCCAAACCGGTCATGCTGGAGGATGTTGCAGGCAGCAGAACGTTCTCCACGGCGTCTCCAGACTCTGTCACGTCTGTCACGTGCTCAGTGTGAACCTGCTTTCATCTGTGAAGAGCACAGGGCGCCAGTGGCGAATTTGCCAATCTTGGTGTTCTCTGGCAAATGCCAAATGTCCTGCACGGTGTTGGGCTGTAAGCACAACCCCCACCTGTGGACGTTGGGCCCTCATACCACCCTCATGGAGTCTGTTTCTGACCGTTTGAGCAGACACATGCACATTTGTGGCCTGCTGGAGGTCATTTTGCAGGGCTCTGGCAGTGCTCCTCCTTGCACAAAGGCGGAGGTAGTGGTCCTGCTGCTGGGTTGTTGCCCTCCTACGGCCTCCTCCACGTCTCCTGATGTACTGGCCTGTCTCCTGGTAGCGCCTCCATGCTCTGGACACTACGCTGACAGACACAGCAAACCTTCTTACCACAGCTCGCATTGATGTGCCATCCTGGATGAGCTGCACTACCTGAGCCACTTGTGTGCGTTGTAGACTCCGTCTCATGCTACCACTAGAGTGAAAGCACCGCCAGCATTCAAAAGTGACCAAAACATCAGCCAGGAAGCATAGGAATTGAGAAGTGGTCTGTGGTCACCACCTTCAGAACCACTCCTTTATTGGGGGTGTCTTGCTAATTTCCTATAATTTCCACCTGTTGTCTATTCCATTTGCACAACAGCATGTGAAATTTATTGTCAATCAGTGTTGCTTCCTAAGTGGACAGTTTGATTTCACAGAAGTGTGATTGACTTGGAGTTACATTGTGTTGTTTAAGTGTTCCCTTTATTTTTTTGAGCAGTGTATATGGATGAGCGATGGCTGACCGGCATAGGCAAGATGCAGTAGATGGTATGGAGTACAGTATATACATATGAGATGAGTAATGTAGGATATGTAAACATTATATAAATGGCATCATAGAGACTGAACTAGTTGTTCCAGCTATAGACACTGAAGTAGTTATTCCAGCTATAGATACTGAACTAGGTATTCCAGCTACAGAGACTGAACAAGGTATTCCAACCATATACACCAGATTAGTTATTCCAACCATAGAGACTGAACTATTCATTCCAGGTATAGAGTGAACTACTTATTCCAGGTATAGAGTGAACTACTTATTCCAGGTATAGAGTGAACTACTTATTCCAGGTATAGAGTGAACTACTTATTCCAAGCATAGCAACTGAACTACAAATTCCAACCATAGAGACTGAACTACTTATTCCAACCATAGACTAAATTAGCTATTCCAACCATAGAGACTAAACTAGTTATTCCAGCTATAGAGAATTAACTAGTTATTCCAGCTATAGAGTGAATTTGTTATTCTAACCATAGACTGAATTAGTTAATAAAGGAGAATAAACTAGTTATTCCAAACTTAGAGACTGAAATATTTCCTACAACCATAAAAACTGCACTAGTTATTCCAACCATAGAGACCGAACTAGTTATTCCAACAATAGACACTGAACTAGTTGTTCCAACAAAATCAAATCAAATCAAAGTTTATTTGTCACGTGCGCCAAATACAACAGGTGTAGACCTTACAGTGAAATGCTGAATACAACAGGTGTAGACCTCACAGTGAAATGCTGAATACAACAGGTGTAGACCTTACAGTGAAATGCTGAATACAACAGGTGTAGACCTTACAGTGAAATGCTGAATACAACAGGTGTAGACCTTACAGTGAAATGCTGAATACAACAGGTGTAGACCTCACAGTGAAATGCTGAATACAACAGGTGTAGACCTTACAGTGAAATGCTGAATACAACAGGTGTAGACCTTACAGTGAAATGCTGAATACAACAGGTGTAGACCTTACAGTGAAATGCTGAATACAACAGGTGTAGACCTTACAGTGAAATGGTGAATACAACAGGTGTAGACCTCACAGTGAAATGCTGAATACAACAGGTGAAGACCTTACAGTGAAATGCTGACTTACAGGCTCTAACCAATAGTGCAAAAAGGTATTATGTGAACAATAGGTAAGTAAAGAAATAAAAACAACAGTAAAAAAAGACAGACTATACCGAGCTGACAAGGTACAAATCTGTCGCTCTGCCCCTGAACAGGCAGTTAACCCTCTGTTCCTAGGCCGTCATTGAAAATAAGAATTTGTTCTTAACTGACTTGCCTAGTTAAATAAAGGTTAAATAAAAAAAGATATATATACAGTAGAGAGGCTACATACAGTAGAGGGGCTATATACAGTAGAGAGGCTATATACAGTAGAGAGGCTATATACAGTAGAGGGGCTATATACAGTAGAGGGGCTATATACAGTAGAGGGGCTATATACAGACACCGGTTAGTCAGGCTGATTGAGGTAGTATATGTACATGTAGTTATGGTTAAAGGGACTATGCATATATGATGAACAGAGAGTAGCAGTAGAGGGGCTATATACAGTAGAGGGGCTATATACAGTAGAGAGGCTATATACAGTAGAGAGGCTATAACAGTAGAGAGGCTACATACAGACACCGGTTAGTCAGGCTGATTGAGGTAGTATATGTACATGTAGTTATGGTTAAAGTGACTATGCATATATGATAAACAGAGAGTAGCAGTAGAGTAAAGAGAGGGGTTGGCGGGTGGCGGGACACAGTGCAGATAGATAGCCCGGTTAGCCAATGTGCGGGAGCACTGGTTGGTCGGTCCAATTGAGGTAGTATGTACATGAATGTATAGACACTAAATTAGATATTCCAACCATTGTTACCCCGGGAAATATAACGTTTTGATTTGATTTGAATAGACACTGAAATAGTTTATCCAACAAAAGACACTGAACTAATTATTCCAACCATTAAGACTGAAGTAGTTATTACAATTATAAAGACTGCAACAGTTATTCCAACAATAGACACTGAACTAGTTAATCAAATAACAGGTAAAACTAGTTATTCCAATCATAGAGATTAAACTATATTTTCCAGCTATAGCGACTGAACTGCTTATTCAAACAACAGCGTTTAGAGACTTATACAGGCTGAACAAGTTATTCCAAACATAGACTGAACTATTACCTCTAACCATGGAGAAAGAACTAGTTATTCCAACCGAAAGGACTGAGTTCGCTTATTCCAACCATAGAGACTGAAAATATTCCTCCAATAAAACAGACTAAACTAGATATTCGAAACTTACAGACTGAACTAGTTATTCCAACCATAGAAAATAAATGAGTTATTCCAACCACAGAGACTGAACTAGTTATTCCAGCAATATACACTGACATATTTCCTATAACAATATATACTGAACTAGTTATTCAGCACATTAAGACTGAACTAGTTATTCCAACTATAGACACTAAACAATGTATTCCAACAAAAGATACTGAAATAGTTATTCCAACTATAAAAACATAACTAGTTATTCCAACCATAGAGACTGAAAAGTTATTCCAACCATAGAGACTGAACTAGTTATTTCAACCATAAAGCTGAACTAGCTATACTAGCTATAGAGACTGAACTAGCTATTCCAGCTAGAGAAACTGAACTAGCTATACCAGCTGTAGATACTGAAGTAGTTATTCCAATAATAGTCACTGAATTAGTTATTCCAACAATAGACACTGAAACAGTTCCTACTGATGTAGTTATTCCAACCATTAAAACTTAACGATTAATTCCAATTACAGAGACAGCTATAAAGACTGAACATGTTATTCCAGCTATATAGACTGAACAAGTTATTCCAGCTATATAGACTGAACTAGTCATTCAAGCTTTACAGACTGGACTAGTTATTCCAGCTGTAGAGACTGAACAAGTTTCTCCAACCATAGAAATTGAAATAGTTATCCAACAATAGAGACAGAATGAGTTATTTCAATCATAGAGAATACACTGGCTATTCCTACCATACATTTTGAACTAGTTATTCCAACCACAGACACTGAACTAATTATTCCAACCATAGAGACTGAGCTAGTTATTCCAACCATAGAGACTGAGCTAGTTATTCCAACCATAGAGACTGAGCTAGTTATTCCAACCATAGAGACTGAGCTAGTTATTCCAACCATAGACTGAACTAGTTATTCCAGCCATAGAGACTGATCTAGTTATTCCAACTATAGAGACGGATCTAGTTATTAAAACCATAGAGACAACTAGTTATTCCAAACATAGACAGAATTTGTTATTTCAACCATTGAGACTGAACTAGTGATTCCTGCTATTGAGACTGAAATAGGTATTACAACCACAGTGAATGAACTAGTTGTTCCAACCAAAGAGGTTGAACTAGTTATTCCAACAAAATTGACTGAACTAGTTATGCCAACCTTAGAGACTAAAGTAGTTATTTCAACTATAGAGATTTAAATAGTTATTCCAACCATAGACTGAACTAGTTTTTCCAACCATTGACACTAAACTAGTTATTCCAGCTATAGTGACTGAACTATGTATTTCAACCAGAGTGATTTAACTAGCTATTCCAACTATAGACTGAATTAGTTTTTTCAACCATTGAGACTGAACTAGTTATCCATACAATAGAGACTGAACTAGATATTCATACAATAGAGACTGAACTCGTTATTCCAACTGTAGAGACTGAACTCGTTATTCCAACTGTAGAGACTGAACGAGTAATTCCAAGCAAAAAGACTGATCTAATTATTCCACCTATAGTGACTGAACTACACATTGAAAACAAAGTGATTTAATTAGTTATTCAATCCGTAGAGACTGATCTAGTTATTCCAACCATAGAGACTGAAAAAGTTCCTCCAACAATAGAGACTGAAGTAGTTAATTCAACCAAAGAGACTGAAGTAGTTATTCCAACCACAGACACTTAACTAGTTATTCCAACCATAGAGACTGAACTAGATTTATTCCAACCATAGACACTGAGCTAGTTCCTCAAACAACAGAGACTGAACCATTACTCCAACCACAGAGACCGAACTAGTTTAGCCGAACTAGCTATAGTGAATGAACTCCTTACTCCAACCACAGAGACCGAACTAGTTTAGCCGAACTAGCTATAGTGAATGAACTCCTTACTCCAACCACAGAGACCGAACTAGTTTAGCCGAACTAGCTATAGTGAATGAACTCCTTACTCCAACCATAGCGATTGAAATAGTTATTCTAGATATACAGACTGAACTAGTTGGTTCAACCATAGAGACTTTGTTTTCAATGTGTAGAAATAGTAATTCCAAACATAGACTGCCTTTGTTATTTCAACCACTGAGACTGAACTAGTTATTCCTATTATAGAGACTGAAATAGTTATTCCAACCAAAGTATTTGAATTTGTTATTCCAAAAATAGAGATTGAACTATTTATTCCGACCATAGAGACTGAATTAGTTATTCCAACAATAGAGACAAACTAGTTATTCCAGCTATAGAGATTGAACTAGTTATTCCATCCAAACAGACTGAGGAGGAGCACACCCAGGTCCGGCAGGCTAAGGGCCCAGTCAAGGCTACCTGCTGATGGCTGAGAAGTAGAGGACGTTCCCTCACAGGTCTAAGAGCTGGCCAGCGACCGGAAGAGAAGAGCCTGGGATACAGCATGGAGAAACCAAGAGCTGGTAGCAGTGACAGGACCACTGTCAAACACTCCAGAACCACCACAGAACCAGCCACCACTGGACCACTGTCAAACACTCCAGAACCAGCCACCACTGGACCAACGTTAAACATTCCAGGACCACCACCGAACCAGCCACCACTGGACCACTGTCAAACATTCCAGAACCATCCACCACAGGACCACTGTCAAACACTCCAGAACCAGCCACCACTGGACCACTGTCAAACACTCCAGAGCCATCCACCACAGGACCACTGTCAAACACTCCAGAACCAGCCACCACTGGACCACTGTCAAACACTCCAGAGCCATCCACCACAGGACCACTGTCAAACACTCCAGAACCAGCCACCACTGGACCACTGTCAAACACTCCAGAGCCATCCACCACTGGACCACTGTCAAACACTCCAGAGCCATCCACCACAGGACCACTGTCAAACACTCCAGAACCATCCACCACAGGACCACTGTCAAACACTCCAGAACCAGCCATCACTGGACCACTGTCAAACACTCCAGAACCAGCCACCACTGGACCACTGTCAAACACTCCAGAGCCATCCACCACTGGACCACTGTCAAACACTCCAGAACCAGCCACCACTGGACCAACGTCAAACATTCCAGGATCATCCACCACTGGACCACCGTCAAATACACCACATCCACCACAGAACCAGCCACCACTGGACCACTGTCAAACACTCCAGAGCCATCCACCACAGGACCACTGTCAAACACTCCAGAACCATCCACCACTGGACCACTGTCAAACACTCCAGGATCATCCACCACTGGACCACCGTCAAATACACCACATCCACCACAGAACCAGCCACCACTGGACCACTGTCAAACACTCCAGAACCACCACTGAACCAACCACCACTGGACCACTGTCAAATACTCCAGAACCAGCCACGACAGGACCACTGTCATACACTCCAGAACCATCCACCACTGGACCACTGTAAAATACTCCAGAACCCCCACAGAACCAGACACCACTAGACCACTGTCAAAGACTCCAGAACCATCCAGCACTGGACCACTGTCAAATACTCCAGATCCACCACTGAACCATCCACCACTGGACCATTGTCAAGCACACCAGAACCATCCATCACTGGACCACTGTCAAATACTCCAGAACCACCACTGAACCAGCCACCACCGGAACACTGTCAAACACGCCAGAACCATCCACCACTGGACCACTGTCAAATACTCAAGAACCATCCACCACTGGACCACTGTCAAGCACACCAGAACCATCCTCCACTGGGCCACTGTCAAATACTCCAGAACCACCCAGAACTCCTGTTGAAAACTTTTGCTCCTGATCAAATGAAGACTGTCCTACTAATTTTTTTTTTTTTTTCACTAATCAATTTTCTCAGAAGGAATTATTTTCCCTATATAGTATTGTGGGGATGAAAAAGAAAAAGTACATCATTGTAATACCTACGAAATTAGAATAAAATAAAGAATCTATTGCCATTTCCTTTGTGAAACTGCATTCACATCACCACACTGAACTGCTTGCCTTATGACCGGTATTAGCTATTATCCACTCCCTGAGCACTAAAACACAACCATTTAACTGACTGGTACCTGGAAATATTGTTACCAAACCAATTAGTCAGACTACTGAAAGGCTGAAATGTCTGGGCTCCTAGACCTACCAACCAGCTCCAGACAGGACAGGGGTTGTCTGTGTACCACGAGGCAGGTAGCTTACCTTTTCCAGGTTCTGACCTCTGACCGGCAGCGTTTGTCATCTGGGTCGAGCAATTCCAGTGTTGTTTGGTCATTCAATTGTTTGTATGTCTTGTGGTACCAAGTATTGGCCTATATGTTACAGGCCCCAGGAATGTGGCTTGAAATGAATTGACAGAAAAGCATGATCAAGTTTGGTTTCTTTTACTGCATCCGCTTCAGGAGTTGTCAATACAGTGTAATTTCATTGTATTCAATACATCATAAAACAATGAACATAGCAGCCAGCTGGCTACATAGACAGACTGAAATACAGATACAGTTGAAGTCGGAAGTTTACATACACCTTAGCCAAATATATTTCAACTTTCACAATTCCTGACATTTAATCCTAGTAAAAATTCCCTGTTGTAGGTCAGTTAGGATCACCACTTTATTTTAAGAATGTGAAATGTCAGAATAATTGTAGAGAGAATTATTTATTTCAGATTTTATTTCTTTCATCACGTTCCGAGTGGGTCAGAAGTTTACATACACTCAATTAGTATTTGGTAGCGTTGCCTTTAAATTGTTTAACCTGGGTCAAACTTTTCGGGTAGCCTTCCACAAGCTTCCCACAATAAGTTGGGTGAATTTTGGCCCATTCCTCCTGACAGAGCTGGTGTAACTGAGTCAGGTTTGTAGACCTCCTTGCTCGCACACGCTTTTTCAGTTCTGCCCACATATTTTCTATAGGTTTGAGGTCAGGGCTTTGTGATGGCCACTCCAATACCTTGACTTTGTTGTCCCTAAGCCATTTTGCCACAACTTTGGAAGTATGCTTGGGGTCATTGTCCTTTTGGAAGGCCCATTTGCGACCAATCTTAACTTCCTGACTGATGTCTTGAGATGTTGCTTCAATATAACCACATAATTTTCCTCCCTCTTGAAGCCATCTATTTTGTGAAGTGCACCAGTCCCTCTTGCAGCAAAGCACCCCCACAACATGATGCTGCCACCCCCGTGCTTCACGGTTGGGATTGTGTTCTTCGGCTCGCAAGCCTCCCCCTTTTTCCTCCAAACATGGTCATTATGGCCAAACAGTTCTATTTTTGTTTCATCAGACTAGAGGACATTTCTCCAAAAAGTATGATCTTTGTCCACATGTGCAGTTGCAAACCGTAGTCTGACTTTTTTTATGGCTGTTTTGGAGCAGTCGCTTCTTCCTTGCTGAGTGGCCTTTCAGGTTATGTTGATATGGGACTTGTGTTACGTAGATACGTTTTTACCTTTTTCCTCCAACATCTTCACAAGGACCTTTGCTGTTGTTCTGGGATTGATATGCACTTTTCACACCAAAGTACATTAGTCTCTACGAGACAGAACGCGTCTCCTTCCTGAGTGGGATGACGGCTGCGTGGTCCCATGGTGTTTATACTTGCATACTATTGTTTGTACAGATGAACGTGGTACCTTCAGGCGTTTGAAAATTGCTCCCAAGGGTGAACCAGACTTTCTGAGGTCTTGGCTGATTTCTTTAGATTTTCCCATGATGTCAAGCAAAGAGGCACAGAGATTGGAGGTAGGCCTTGAAATACATGCACTCCAATTGACTCAAATGATGTCAATTAGCCTATCAGAAGCTTCTTAAAGCCATGACATAATTTTCTGGAATTTTTCAAGCTCTTTAAAGGCACAGTCAACTTAGTGTATGTAAACTTCTGACCCACTGGAATTGTGGGTCACTGATACAGTGAATTATAAGTCAAATAATCTGTCTGAATTACTTGTGTCATGCACAAGGTAGATGTTCTAACTGACTTGCCAAAACTATAGTTTGTAAAGAAGAAGTTTGTGGAGTGGTTGAAGATGAGAGTTTGAATTGGTCTGCGGTCTAAAATATTGTGTCTATAAAATGAGCTGCTTGTTGTGCGTAGATAATCCTTTCTACTTAAAGATATAATGTTAGCCATGGAGACCTGCAAATATGTTGCTACTGCTCTCAATATCATTGCTGCCCTGAATTTATCAGGCGCTTTCAACAGAGGTCAGTGGGAAAAAGTTGTGATTGACTTCTAGAGGACAATCGCTCACTCTCTGATGGAAAATTAATCAGACGATGAGGAAATCCCGGATATAGGTAAAAACATTTTAATTTATGTTTTCTCAGAATGCCATTTCGCATTACCAGTTATATCCTAATGTTAGCTAGCTAACTAGCTAACATTGAACCTATTTGGATAACTTTAGCTAGCTATGTCAATCGGTTTGTACAGTTGTGGCCAAAAGTTTTGAGAATGACACAAATATAAATTTTCACAAAGTCTGCTGCCTCAGTTTGTATGATGGCAATTTGCATTTACTCCAGAATGTCATGAAAAGTGATCAGATGAATTGCAATTAATTGCAAAGTCCCTCTTTGCCATGCAAATGAACTGAATCCCCAAAAAACATTTCCACTGCATTTCAGCCCTGACACAAAAGTACCAGCTGACATCATGTCAGTGATTCTCTCATTAACACAGGTGTGAGCGTTGACGAGGACAAGGCTGGAGATCACGCTGTCATGCTGATTGAGTTCGAATAACAGACTGGAAGCTTCAAAAAGTGGGTTGTGCTTGGAATCATTGTTCTTCCTCGGTCAACCATGGGTACCTGCAAGGCTTTGCACAAAAAGGGCTTCACAGGCAAGGATAGTGTTGCCAGTAAGATTGCACCTAAATCAACCATTTATCGGATCATCAAGAACTTCAAAGAGAACGGTTCAATTGTGAAGAAGGCTTCAGGGCCCCAAGAAAGTCCAGCAAGCGCCAGGACTCCTAAAGTTGATTCAGCTGCAGGATCGGGGCACCACCAGTACAGAGCTTGCTCAGGAATGGCATCAGGCAGGTGTGAGTGCATCTGCAAGCACAGTGAGTGAAGACACCAAAATGGCCTGGTGTCAAGAAGGGCAGCAAAGAAGCCACTTCTCTCCAGGAAAAACATCAGGGACAGACTGATAATCTACAAAAGGTAAAGGGATTGGACTGCTTGGCCGGAAAGACAAGGTGAGCGCTACCATCAGTCCTGTGTCATGCCAACAGTAAAGAATCCTGAGACCATTCATGTGTGGGGTTGCTTCTCAGCCAAGGGAGTGGGGTCACTAAATTTTGCCTAAGAACACAGCCATGAATAAAGAATGGTACCAACACATTTTCAGAGAGCAACTTCCCCCAACCATCCAGGAACAGTTTGGTGACGAACAATGCCTTTTCCAGCATGATGGAGCACCTTGCCATAAGGCAAAAGTGATAACTAAGTGGCTCGGGGAACAAAACATTGATATTTTGGGTCCATGGCCAGGAAACTCCCCAGACTTTAATCCCATTGAGAACTTGTGGTCAATCCTCAAGAGGTGGGTGGACAAACAAAAACCCACAATTTCTGACCAACTCCAAGCATTGATTATGCAAGAATGGGCTGCCATCAGTCAGGATGTGGCTCAGAAGTTAATTGACAGCACGCCAGGGCAGATTGCAGAGGTCTTGAAAAAGAAAGGCCAACACTGCAAATATTGACTCTTTGCATCAACTTCATGTAATTGTCAATAAAAGCCTTTGACACTTATGAAATGCTTGTAATTATACTTCAGTATTCCATAGTAACATCTGTCAAAAATCTCTAAAGACAATGAAGCAGCAAACTTTGTGGAAATGTATATTTGTGTCATTCTCAAAACTTTTGGCCACGACTGTAATGCTAGTCAAAGCTTGCTGTTAGCTAGCTTGTTAGGGATCAGCGCCTTTGTTTCACTTTTCGTCTAAAATTACATACCCAAATCTAACTGCCTGTAGCTCAGGCCCTGAAGCAAGGATATGTGCTGCACCAGCTGCAACCTGTTCCATAATCAAGACCTCTACAAATACTCAGCCGTGACACTTCTACAATGCCAGATCATAATCTCTGCTCATTCTGCTCGCTCTGACTCTGGTCCCTGTCTCCAGTCCCACGTCTCGTCATCCTGCTACTCTGTCCTGGAGTCCACACTCTACTACTCCCTTGGATTCCCCTCCGGATCAACTTACCCTGTCCCAACCCCTCTCGCTCCAGCCTCAGCCTCCGTACCCGTCTTCCTGTAACCCACCCGAGCTTCCCCTGGCCTGCACTCCCTCTTCCCCAATAAATACCTTGGCATTGTACGAAACATACACACGATTGAAAAGAGTGCCCAAATGGACGGCAGACCAGTCAAAGCTGATTGCAAGTGTCTTATGGCAAATGCCAATTGTAATACCCCAAAATTACTAAAGATGGCGGGCACGCTCCACCGTAGGTTTTCATATTGCATATAGACATACAGTCAAGACCCAAGGGTCAAATCTTTTATAAATACAAATAAATCAAAAACACCTACACACCCTGAAAAAGTGCTTTCTGGACAATTTTGGGAAATTCTTTCATTTATTTGGTTAATATCACATATATAACAACCATATGAACATACCTCTGTCTTATTTTATTGTTTGTCCATGAGGCCCATGTTTTTTCCATTTGCAATATGTTACCATAAGAAGTCAAAAGTCAGTGAATCATGTCCAAATGGCATAAGAAAGGTCCAAATGCCATACATAAGTATTGAAAGTGCCAAATCATGATCTTATGTCCATTTGCCATTTATGATCATAGGAAGTCGGCTTTCGAACCCAGAAGTCAGTGAACAATGTCCAAATAGCGTTTAAACTTACAAAACGATACATATCACTATGTTAAGCCCTGAATCATCCTATAAGGTCTATTTGTCAAAGATTTTTTGACAAACGTCCAAAATGACCAGGGGCTGGACATGGGTGGGGGGTGCTATTGGATGGACATGGGTGGGGGGTGCTCCCTACCCAGCCATGGATCCCTTGCACCCTCTTAAAGGCATTGAAACCCATTTTTTAAATGTTCTCCTGGTAACCCATTCCGATCACAGGTGCACGGCTGTCCATTTGCAATGTCTTGCTATGGGCATTTACCATCACGAATTTGCCATGCTCTAATATACTGCAGAAATGCCCATTTGACTGGACCAGTGAACTCGGGATGGCCAGGCAGTGATTCTGGTTCCTCTTTATCGCTCGTTGGTGTTGATTTCAGCATGTCAATTTGGTGATGGTTTATCACTGTTTAAACATATTGCAAATGGACAAACGTCAGCAAGCCAGTCAGCGTCCATCAGTCAATTAGATATAATTCTGACACCAAACTGATACAAACTGACACCAAACCCACTTTGTCCAACTCGTTTAGATGCCAACAATCACATATTTCAGTGCAGGCCCAAAATTCACAGCGTCTTCTGTTTAAACCATAATAAAAACGTAAAACACCTAGTTACGTTCTAGTTGCGGGTCCAGTTCCGACATTATGTGTAGGCTTAGCTGAGGCAACCCCAAATCCCGAGTTTTGGCTCGATAGGTCATTCAGGGCCGAGCAGCGACCTTAATTGGTGCTGAAAATCCACTTTTTCCGGGTGTTGCTATGGGGTCCTTGAATGAGCTATCGGACAGAAACGTTAGGGTCCGTCTCTATGGGCCGAGGCAGTTACAATGCACCTAGTCTTGTGACCCTGGGACTTTTCTAAATGTCATCATTTTTGCGATGGTCAAATGAATTGAAGTTATTGCAAATGTACGAGGATGCTTCTCGATCTGAGAACCTTCTAGAGCCACATAACTCACCGTGCGCTATCGACTTAAGCTCTGGAAAAGGTTTGTAAAGTTTCAGAGCACTACGTCTGACGGTTCTTTGATAGTTTGAACGAAGGTAACTATTGCAGGCTCTGTGTGTCTGTAAGCCTCACACTTTGTCACTCCAACCTTGCTGTGTTTGCGTGTGAGTTTTTCTTGCAAATCTGATTGGAGAAATGACTGATTTACAGATCATGAGGGTTTCCTAATCACAAATATGACATTTTTGGAAAGATGTGACCTTTTTAACTCTTTTAACCCGTTGGCACAGGAATCTGTAAGTAAACACATATCCTCATTAAGGATTAATGCCACATGGTCACGGTTAGGCTTGCACAGATCGGGGGGACCTTAGGAACGTTCCTGAGCTGGAATTGTGCTTCTAACCCTAACGGTTCTGCCGATGTCACCCAAAAGCACCTGCAATTTAGGGCCAGGCTTCATTTTGGGCCTACTTTTTTTCACGGCCACTGCACTCAGACTGAGCGAGCTATGGTCAAGCGCGGCATCTCGTTGAACTCGGCACGGCATAGAGATTATGGTGATGTCATTGCAGGCTCTGTGTGTCCTTAAGCCCCACACTGTGTCACTCCATCCTAGGCGTGTGTGCGTGTGTGTGTGTGTGTGTGTGTGAGAGAGAGCGTTTTTCTTTGACATCTGTTGGGAGAAATAAATAATTTACAGTTCATGAGCGTTGCCTAATCACACATATGAAGTTTTGGAAAGATGTGACAGTTCCTATGACCACAATTTAAGGTACTTCCGGTTGGCACAGGAAGCTTAGAATCAACACAGGTAGACCTCATAGTGGCCTGATGGATTGTCATCGAAAACAGGTTCATAAGGCATTAATAACTCACATAGGCTTCAGGTTGAATTTAGGGGAGCAGGCAATGTATTTCTTTGGGGAGAGAAGTCATTGCAAACTGTTTGAAGTAAACAGCCTGTTTTCACTGTTAAGGGTTAATGTCACACGGTCAAGGTTAGGCTTGCACAGATCGGGAGGACCTTAGGAACGTTCCTGTGGTTGAATTGTGCTTCTAACCCTACCGGTTCTGCCGATGTCACCAGTGGCAGTTCTAGACTGGGGATTTCAACTGGGGGGACCAAGCTGGGGCCAGTTGTACTGTTAGAGGGGCCAGTTACATTAGACGTTATTGTTGTCATATTGTTTTCTTCACTTCATTGCAGGCATTATTAGGCAAAAGACCATGTCCCTCTAGTAAATGTGTGGGTTTAATTAGTGTTCCGCGTTGCCACTGTCTAATAACGGATGTAAAAAAAAGAACGATAGCAAACATTTGTTATGGAAAAATTATTTCATACTCCACATTTAGGGGGGGCCACAAGGGGGTCCAAAATTGTTGCCACAGGGGCACTGGCCCCCAGAACCGCAAGTGAATGTCACCCAAAATCACTTGAAATTTAGGGCCAGGCTTAATTTTGGGCGTACTTTTTTTCGGTCGCTGCGAGCTGCGGTCAAGCAGGCATCTATTTGTTTGTTTTGTAGAATCAACTCTGAAATGCAAGACAAAGGTCACATAATCAGCCATGAAGCTGGATGTAATTTAGATGGTGTCCACAAGAGGGCAACAGTGTATGTGCAAAGTTTCAGACTGATAACTTGAAGAATGAGCAAGCTACATGACATTTAGTATGAAGTTGTCCAGGTGTCCTTCACGATTTGCCCAAATGTACCCAAGTTTCCACATTTTTTAATTGATACATTTTTAAGATCATAACTACAGAAAACATACAAAAATGCTATGCTAATAAAAAATACAAGTTTACACACTCCCAAGAATGTCATACATTATGGATCATTAGCTTCCCTACATAAAATGTACTAACAGGAGACCCGAAAAGCTAATCCAATGTCTCCAAACACAGAGGTGAAATATTTAAGATAAGGATCAAGTTAGCAGCCAACACTGATCTAATGTCATATCTGAACACACCACACACCCAAAATAACATACCATTCATTTTTTTTTTTTTTTAAGTACACATTATTTACAACGACTGTACTTACAACACGCCCTCTACACAAGATTGTGCTGCTGGTCCCAAGTACCTTTCAGCTGTAAAGCACTTACCATGCAAGTGAAACTAAATGCATTCTCTTCAACCGATCGCTGCCCGCACCCGCCCGCCCGTCCAGCATCACTACCCTGGACGGTTCTGACTTAGAATATGTGGACAACTGCAAATACCTAGGTGTCTGGTTAGACTGTAAACTCTCCTTCCAGACTCACATTAAGCATCTCCAATCCAAAATTAGATCTAGAATCAGCTTCCTATTTCGCAACAACGCATCCTCCACTCATGCTGCCAAACATACCCTCGTAAAACTGACTATGCTACCGATCCTTGATTTCGGCGATGTCATTTACAAAATAGTCTCCAATATCTACTCAGCAAACTGGATGTAGTCTATCACAGTGTCATCCGTTTTGTCACCAAAGCCCCACATAAAGCCCCATAAACTGCCACTGCGACCTGTACGCTCTCGTTGGCTGGCCCTCGCTACATATTCGTCGCCAAACCCACTGGCTCCAGGTCATCTATAAGTCTATGCTAGGTAAAGCTCCGCCTTATCTCAGCTCACTGGTCACGATAACAACACCCACCCGTAGCATGCGCTCCAGCAGGTATATCTCACTGGTCACCCCCAAAGCCAACACTGCAGTAGTAGTAGCAGCAGCATGAGGCTGAGATTCTGGGGAACCAAGGCTTCGGTCTGAGTCATATGCTGCTGCTACTACTGCAGTAGAGGCTGAGATTCTGGGGAACCAAGGCTTCGGTCTGAGTCATTACTGCAGTAGTAGCAGCAGCATGAGGCTGAGATTCTTGGGAACCAAGGCTTCGGTCTGAGTCATTACTGCAGTAGTAGCAGCAGCATGAGGCTGAGATTCTGGGGAACCAAGGCTTCGGTCTGAGTCATTACTGCAGTAGTAGCAGCAGCATGAGGCTGAGATTCTGGGGAACCAAGGCTTCGGTCTGAGTCATTACTGCAGTAGTAGCAGCAGCATGAGGCTGAGATTCTGGGGAACCAAGGCTTCGGTCTGAGTCATTACTGCAGTAGTAGCAGCAGCATGAGGCTGAGATTCTGGGGAACCAAGGCTTCGGTCTGAGTCATTACTGCAATAGTAGCAGCAGCATGAGGCTGAGATTCTGTTGATCCAAGGCTTCGGCCTGAGTCATTACTGATGGCATAATATTGAACTAATATTAACCAAGAACATGTTGTTTTAAGTCCGTGATGGTTCAGCAAATGTACAGTAACTAGCTAATGTAAATGAAATACCTTAGCTTGGCTTACATAACTTAAAACATGTATACATTTGACAATAAACATAACATCATTTTCAAATCCCGCTGTGGATGTATTAGACTGCATAATAACATTTGGGGAATGCATAACTGCACTGTAGCGTGGAGTGTGCACCCATGAAATGGGGTATCAGCCTACTCAGTGGCACCAACAGATTGTCAAAGAGTTTACACAAATAGCGGCACATCTCTTATTGCAGGATTTCGACTGTGGCAAATCACCTCATGAGTCATTTTATTGTGTGTATTGGACATTCATATTGAAATGGAGTATCAGCCTTTTCAGTGACACTCACAGTTTACACAGATATTTCACGCAAATCGTAAATGTTTTTTCAACACAAGCTGTCAATTCACGGCCACTTGTATTCTGGAACTAGAAAACGGAGGCAACGAATTAGAATTTTACTAATACATGAGGAAAATACGATTGATATTTTCTGCAGATGGACCCTAACCCTAACCCCTAACCCTAACCCCTAACCCCTAACCCTAACCCTTTTCTGCAGATGGACCCTAACCCTAACCCTAACCCCTAACCCCTAACCCTAACCCTTTTCTGCAGATGGACCCTAACCCCTAACCCCTAACCCTAACCCTAACCCTTTTCTGCAGATGGACCCTAACCCTAACCCCTAACCCCTAACCCTAACCCCTAACCCCTAACCCTTTTCTGCAGATGGAACTGGAGCCATATTTACCTCTGAGAAAGAAAGGTGTTTTCTGAATTCCAATGCTTGCGTGGGTGTGATGCAGACGCCCCTGGTGGTAACTACAGGTTATTATCGGTACGATTCTCTCATCAGTTGTGGACAGTCGCCGGTGCTGAAACTGAAACCGCCCAAGGCGTCAGCAGCTTCTGCGCTTCAGACCTATTCGGACTTTTGTCTGTCTGTAGGCTACTTCTGCTGCTTCAACAACTGGCTGCACTGAGAATTGTCCAAATGTTTCTTCTTCCTCTGGGTTTCAATACTTTTACAACATCTCATTGGAATACACCACCAACTGTTTCAGAGCTTGCAATTCTTTGGACACTGAATATCTATGCGGAGTCGTAATTCTTGTTTGACCACGTCGTGTAAATGCCCTAAATGACTAGACTTGAGAAAACGCATCGAAGTTCCAATGTGATGAATCTTTACAAGAGGAAAATTACTAGGCTAAGATGGGTAATAAGCAAACGATATTTACTGATGAACAGCTAGATGCTTACCAGGTAAGAGCCCGTACGTGCGGACACATTTTAACATTTATTGTAGTTTGATCATTGCAATGCATCTTTATGTTCAGAAACTCCGCTGTGATCAATGTTGAAAATTAGCAACCTGTTGTTGTCGCTTCAGAATAATTGTAGATCAATGAATGATGTAATAAAAAAAAGACATAACAATTTATGAAAATGCCTCGTAACACAGAAATCCATTGACTAGCGTTTTGTTTACTTTACACTATAGACAAGAAAGTCCTATTTTCGATTGTGGACAAAAGTCTTGTGGACAAAAATATTTTGACAAACTCATGCTCACTTAATTTGCATATGAGACAGCATCGAGTTTTCACATAGGCTTCTAGAAATATAGACACGTAGGTCAGCTTCAAATACATATGTTATGCTGACACTGCTCAGATTGACAGTTTGCTTCATATTAAAATATATTATACCATTTAGCTAATTTATAATGCATAGGGAAAAGCTACCTACCAGTTTTTCCAACCCAGAGTGTAGATCTGTAGGGCTACTGCAAGGCTAGGTAACGCTCTCTCTCTCTGTCCCCCACGCTTAAAAGCAAAGGCTATCTGCACTGTGTCCCACCACCCGCCAACCCCTCTTTTACACTGCTGCTACTCTCTGTTCATCATATATGCATAGTCACTTTAACCATAACTACATGTACATATACTACCTCAATCAGCCTGACTAACCGGTGTCTGTATATAGCCTCTCTACTGCTACTCTCTGTTCATCATATATGCATAGTCACTTTAACCATAACTACATGTACATATACTACCTCAATCAGCCTGACTAACCGGTGTCTGTATATAGCCTCTCTACTGCTACTCTCTGTTCATCATATATGCACAGTCACTTTAACCATAACTACATGTACATATACTACCTCAATCAGCCTGACTAACCGGTGTCTGTATATAGCCTCTCTACTGCTACTCTCTGTTCATCATATATGCATAGTCACTTTAACCATAACTACATGTACATATACTACCTCAATCAGCCTGACTAACCGGTGTCTGTATATAGCCTCTCTACTGCTACTCTCTGTTCATCATATATGCATAGTCACTTTAACCATAACTACATGTACATATACTACCTCAATCAGCCTGACTAACCGGTGTCTGTATATAGCCTCTCTACTGCTACTCTCTGTTCATCATATATGCACAGTCACTTTAACCATAACTACATGTACATATACTACCTCAATCAGCCTGACTAACCGGTGTCTGTATATAGCCTCTCTACTGCTACTCTCTGTTCATCATATATGCATAGTCACTTTAACCATAACTACATGTACATATACTACCTCAATCAGCCTGACTAACCGGTGTCTGTATATAGCCTCTCTACTGCTACTCTCTGTTCATCATATATGCATAGTCCCTTTAACCATAACTACATGTACATATACTACCTCAATCAGCCTGACTAACCGGTGTCTGTATATAGCCCCTCTACTGCTACTCTCTGTTTATCATATATGCATAGTCACTTTAACCATAACTACATGTACATATACTACCTCAATCAGCCTGACTAACCGGTGTCTGTATATAGCCTCTCTACTGCATATAGCCTCTCTACTGTATATAGCCCCTCTACTGTATGTAGCCTCTCTACTGTATATAGCCCCTCTACTGTATATAGCCTCTCTACTGTATATAGCCCCTCTACTGTATATAGCCTCTCTACTGTATATAGCCCCTCTACTGTATATAGCCTCTCTACTGCTACTCTCTGTTCATCATATATGCATAGTCCCTTTAACCATAACTACATGTTCATATACTACCTCAATCAGCCTGACTAACCGGTGTCTGTATATAGCGCCTCTACTGTTATTTTCAAATGTCTTTTTACTGTTGTTTTATCTCTTTACTTACCCACACACACACACACACACCTAGGATGGAGTGACACAGTGTGGGGCTTAAGGACACACAGAGCCTGCAATGCCATCACCATTATCTCCATAACCTTTTTTTTGCACTGTTGGTTAGAGCCTGTAAGTCAGCATTTCACTGTGAGGTCTACACCTGTTGTATTCAGCATTTCACTGTAAGGTCTACACCTGTTGTATTCAGCATTTCACTGTAAGGTCTACACCTGTTGTATTCAGCATTTCACTGTAAGGTCTACACCTGTTGTATTCAGCATTTCACTGTAAGGTCTACACCTGTTGTATTCAGCATTTCACTGTAAGGTCTTCACCTGTTGTATTCAGCATTTCACTGTAAGGTCTTCACCTGTTGTATTCAGCATTTCACTGTGAGGTCTACACCTGTTGTATTCAGCATTTCACTGTAAGGTCTACACCTGTTGTATTCAGCATTTCACTGTAAGGTCTACACCTGTTGTATTCAGCATTTCACTGTAAGGTCTACACCTGTTGTATCCAGCATTTCACTGTAAGGTCTACACCTGTTGTATTCAGCATTTCACTGTAAGGTCTACACCTGTTGTATTCAGCATTTCACTGTAAGGTCTACACCTGTTGTATTCAGCATTTCACTGTGAGGTCTACACCTGTTGTATTCAGCATTTCACTGTGAGGTCTACACCTGTTGTATTCAGCATTTCACTGTAAGGTCTACACCTGTTGTATTCAGCATTTCACTGTGAGGTCTACACCTGTTGTATTCAGCATTTCACTGTAAGGTCTACACCTGTTGTATTCAGCATTTCACTGTAAGGTCTACACCTGTTGTATTCAGCATTTCACTGTAAGGTCTACACCTGTTGTATTCAGCATTTCACTGTAAGGTCTACACCTGTTGTATTCAGCATTTCACTGTAAGGTCTACACCTGTTGTATTCAGCATTTCACTGTAAGGTCTACACCTGTTGTATTCAGCATTTCACTGTAAGGTCTACACCTGTTGTATTCAGCATTTCACTGTAAGGTCTACACCTGTTGTATTCAGCATTTCACTGTCAGGTCTACACCTGTTGTATTCAGCATTTCACTGTCAGGTCTACACCTGTTGTATTCAGCATTTCACTGTAAGGTCTACACCTGTTGTATTCAGCATTTCACTGTAAGGTCTACACCTGTTGTATTCAGCATTTCACTGTAAGGTCCACACCTGTTGTATTCAGCATTTCACTGTAAGGTCCACACCTGTTGTATTCAGCATTTCACTGTAAGGTCCACACCTGTTGTATTCAGCATTTCACTGTCAGGTCCACACCTGTTGTATTCAGCATTTCACTGTCAGGTCTACACCTGTTGTATTCAGCATTTCACTGTAAGGTCTACACCTGTTGTATTCAGCATTTCACTGTCAGGTCTACACCTGTTGTATTCAGCATTTCACTGTGAGGTCTACTACACCTGTTGTATTCAGCATTTCACTGTAAGGTATTCGATATTGGCAGAGGGGTTACATTTCCCAAGGTACAGGACTAGTAAATGGTTACATTTACCAAGGTTACATTTCCCAAGGTAAATGTAACCTCTATGTACATCTCTTCAATCAAGAACAGCACTTTACTAAGATAACTGTCTGCTAGAAGAATAGCCGCAGGAAGTAGGGATGCAGCAGCATCCCCGGAAACATCGGAATGAAACAAAAATAATTCACCCCAAACAAATTCTCACAAAGGTAGTGTGCCTTTACTAGTCCTGTATTAGTGGACTGATAAAGTAGTGCTCTGGGCCTTTACTAGTCCTGTATTAGTGGACTGATAAAGTAGTGCTCTGGGCCTTTACTAGTCCTGTATTAGTGGACTGATAAAGTAGTGCTCTGGGCCTTTACTAGTCCGTGTTACTGGGCTGATAAAGTAGTGCTCTGGGCCTTTACTAGTCCGTATTACTGGGCTGATAAAGTAGTGCTCTACACCCAGCCACTACAAGGATACATGCGCCCTTCCTAACTTCCAGAGGAAGGAAACCACAATAATAACCTAAAGGACAGTACAGTCTGCCTGTACAGTCGTGAACAAAAGTTTTGAGAATGACACAAATAAAAAAAAAATACAATTCTGCTGCCTCAGTTTGTATGATGGCAATTTGCATATACTCCAGAATGTCATGAAGAGTGATCAGATGAATTGCAATTAATTGCAAAGTCCCTCTTTGCCATGCAAATGAACTGAAATCATACCAAATCATACTGTATGTAGTCTATATCATACTGTATGTAGCCAAATCATACTGTCTGTAGTCTATATCATACTGTAAGTAGCCAAATCGTACAGTATGTAGTCTATATCATACTGTATGTAGCCTGTATCGTACTGTATGTAGTCTATATCATACAGTATGTAGTCTGTATGTAGCCTGTATCGTACTGTATGTAGTCTATATCATACAGTATGTAGTCTATCATACAGTATGTAGTCTATATCATACAGTATGTAGCCTACATCCTACTGCATGTAACCTGTATCATACTGTGTGTAGGCTATATCATACTGTATGTAGCCAAATCATACTGTATGTAGCCTGTATTGTACTGTATGTAGTCTATATCATGCTGTATGTAGTCTATATCATACTGTATGTAGTCTATATCGTACTGTATGTAGTCTATATCATGCTGTATGTAGTCTATATCGTACTGTATGTAGTCTATATCATACAGTATGTAGTCTATATCATACTGTATGTTGTCTATATCGTACGGTATGTAGTCTATATCATACAGTATGTACTCTATATCATACTGTATGTAAATCAAATCAAATCAAATTTTATTTGTCACATACACATGGTTAGCAGATGTTAATGCGAGTGTAGCGAAATGCTTGTGCTTCTAGTTCCGACCATGCAGTAGTATCTAACAAGTAATCTAACAAATTCACAACAACTACCTTATACACACAAGAGTAAAGGAATGAATACGAGTATGTACATATAAATATATGGATGAGCGATGGCTGACCGGCATAGGCAAGATGCAGTAGATGGTATGGAGTACAGTATATACACATATATATGAGATGAGTAATGTAGGATATGTAAACATTATATAAATGGCATTGTTTAAAGTGGCTAGTGATACATTATTTCATCCAATTATAATTATTAAAGTGGCTAGAGATTTGGGTCGATGACCGAACGGCATAGGCAAGATACAGTAGATGGTTTAGAGTACAGTGTATACATTTGATATGAGTATGTCGGATACGTAAACATTATATACAAAATTGTTTAAAGTGGCTAGTGATACATTTGTTACATCCAATTCCTATGTATAAAGTGGCTAGAGATTTAAGTCAGTATGTTGGCAGCAGCCACTCAATGTTAGTGATGGCTGTTTAACAGTCTGATGGCCTTGAGGTAGAAGCTGTTTTTCAGTCTCTCGGTCCCAGCTTTGATGCACCTGTACTGACCTCGCCTTCTGGATGATAGCGGGGTGAACAGGCAGTGGCTCGGGTGGTTGTTGTCCTTGATGATCTTTTTGGCCTTTCTGTGACATCGGGTGGTGTAGGTGTCCTGGAGGGCAGGTAGTTTAACCCGGTGATGCGTTGTGCAGTCCTCACTACCCTCTGGAGAGCCTTACGGTTGTGGGCGGAGCAGTTGCCGTACCAGGCGGTGATACAGCCCGACAGGATGCTCTCGATTGTGCATCTGTAAAAGTTTGTGAGTGATTTTGGTGACAAGCCAAATTTCTTCAGCCTCCTGAGGTTGAAGAGGCGCTGCTTGCGCCTTCTTTACCACGCTGTCTGTGTGGGTGGACCAATTCAGTTTGTCCGTGATGTGTACGCCGAGGAACTTAAAACTTTCCACCTTCTCCACTACTGTCCCCTCGATGTGGATAGGGGTGCTCCCTCTCCTGTTTCCTGAAGTCCACGATCATCTCCTTTGTTTTGTTGACATTGAGTGAGAGGTTATTTTCCTGACACCACACTCCGAGGGCCCTCACCTCCTCTCTGTAGGCCGTCTCGTCGTTGTTGGTAATCAAGCCTACCACTGTAGTGTCGTCAGCAAACTTGATGATTGAGTTGGATGCGTGCTTGGCCACGCAGTCATGGAGTAAACAGGGAGTACAGGAGAGGGCTGAGAACGCACCCTTGTGGGGCCCCAGTGTTGAGGATCAGCGGGGTGGAGATGTTGTTTCCTACCCTCACCACCTGGGACCGGCCCGTCAGGAAGTCCAGGACCCAGTTGCACAGGGCTGGGTCGAGACCCAGGGTCTCGAGCTTAATGACGAGCTTGGAGGGAACTATGGTGTTAAATGCTGAGCTGTAGTCGATGAACAGCATTCTTACATAAGTATTCCTCTTGTCCAGATGGGTTAGGGCAGTATGCAGTGTGATTGCGATTGCGTCGTCTGTGGACCTATTGGGACGGTAAGCAAATTGGAGTGGGTCCAGGGTGTCTGGCAGGATGGAGGTGATATGATCCTTGACTAATCTCTCAAAGCACTTCATGATGACGGAAGTGAGTGCTACGGGCGATAGTCATTTAGCTCAGTCACCTTAGCTTTCTTGGGAACAGGAACAATGGTGGCCCTCTTGAAGCATGTGGGAACAGCAGACTGGGATAGGGACTGATTGAATATGTCCGTAAACACACCAGCCAGCTGGTCTGCGCATGCTCTGAGGACACGGCCAGGGATGCCATCTGGGCCGGCAGCCTTGCGAGGGTTAACACATTTAAATGTTTTTCTCACATTGGCTGCGGTGAAGGTGATCCCGCAGGTTTTGGTAGCGGGCCGTGTCGGTGGCACTGTATTGTCCTCAAAGCGAGCAAAGAAGTTGTTTAGTTTGTCTGGGAGCAGGACGTCATGGTCCGTGACGGGCTGGTTTTCTTTTTGTAGTCCGTGATTGACTGTAGACCCTGCCACATTCCTCTTGTGTCTGAGCCATTGAATTGTGACTCTACTTTGTCTCTATATTGACGCTTAGCTTGTTTGATTGCCTTGCGGAGGGAGTAGCTGCACTGTTTGTATTCAGTCATGTTTCCGGTAGCCTTTACCTGGTTAAAGCAGTGGTTCGCGCTTTCAGTTTTGCGCGAATGCTGCCATCAATCCATGGTTTCTGGTTGGGGAAGGTTTTGATATTTGCTATGGGTACAACATCACCAATGCATTTGCTAATAAACTCGCTCACCGAATCAGCGTATACATCAATGTTGTTGTCAGATGCTATCCGAACATATCCCAGTCCACGTGCTCGAAGCAATCTTGCAGCATGGAATCAGATTGGTCGGACCAGCGTTGAACAGACCTGAGAACGGGCGTTTCCTGTTTTAGTTTCTGTTTGTAGGCTGGGAGCAACAAAATGGAGTCATGGTCAGACTTGCCGAAAGGAGGGCGGAGAATAGCCTTGTATGCATCACGGAAGTTGGAATAACAGTGGTCCAGGATTTTACCAGCCCGGGTGGCACATTCGATATGCTGGTAAAATTTCGGGAGCCTTGTTCTTAAATTAGCCTTATTAAAATCCCCAGCCACAATAAATGCAGCCTCAGGATATGTGGTTTCCAGTTTACATAGAGTCCGATGAATTTCTTTCAGTGCCGTCGATGTATCAGCTTGAGGGGATGTACACGGCTGTGATTATAATCGAAGAGAATTCTCTTGGTAGATAATGCGGTCTGCATTTGATTGTAAGGAATTCTATGTCAGGTGAACAAAAGGACTTGAGTTCCTGTATGTTGTTATGATCACACCACGTCTCGTTAATCATAAGACACACACCCCGCCCTTCTTCTTACCAGAGAGATGTTTGTTTCTGTCGGCGCGATGCGTGGAGAAACCAGGTGGCTGTACCGACTCTGATAACGTGTCCTGAGTGAGCCATGTTTCCGTGAAGCAAAGAACGTTGCAGTCTCGAATGTCTCTCTGAAAGGCAACCCTCGATCGGATTTCGTCTACTTTGTTGTCAAGAGACTGTACATTGGCGATTAAAATACTCGGGAGAGGTGCACGATGCGCCCGTCGACGTAGCTTGACCAAAAGACCGGCGCGTTTCCCTCTTCTCCGCGCCGCCGTTGTTTTGAGTAGCCACGTGCTATCCAGTCTGTTGTTGTGTTTGGGTTAACGAAAGGAGAATCCTCTTTGGGAAAGTCGTATTCCTGGTCGTAATGTTGGTAAGTTGACGTTGCTCTTATATCCAATAGTTCCTCCCGGTTGTATGTAATAAAACTTAATATTTTCCGGGGTAACAATGTAAGAAGTAATACATAAAAAAAACAAAATACTGCATGGTTTCCTGAGAACGTGAAGCGAGGCTGCCATCTCTGTCGGCGCCGGAAGTAGGTAGTCTATATCGTACTGTGTTTAGTCTATATCATACAGTATGTAGTCTATATCGTACAGTATGTACTCTATATCATACTGTATGTAGTCTATATCATACAGTATGTAGTCTATATCGTACTGTTTGTAGTCTACATCATACAGTATGTAGTCTATATCATACTGTATGTTGTCTATATCGTACAGTATGTACTCTATATCGTACTGTATGTACTCTATATCGTACTGTATGTACTCTATATCATACTGTATGTACTCTATATCATACAGTATGTACTCTATATCGTACTGTATGTTGTCTATATCATACCGTATGTAGTCTATATCATACAGTATGTAGTCTATATCGTACTGTATGTAGTCTATATCATACAGTATGTAGTCTATATCATACTGTAAGTTGTCTATATCGTACGGTATGTAGTCTATATCATACAGTATGTACTATATATCGTACTGTATGTAGTCTATATCATACGGTATGTAGTCTATATCGTACTGTATGTTGTCTATATCATACCGCATGTAGTCTATATCATACTGTATGTAGTCTATATCATACTGTATGTTGTCTATATCATACTGTATGTAGTCTATATCATACACTATGTACTCTATATCGTACTGTATGTACTCTATATCGTACTGTATGTAGTCTATATCGTACTGTGTGTAGTCTATATCATACAGTATGTAGTCTATATCATACAGGATGTACTCTATATCGTACTGTATGTAGTCTATATCATATCGTATGTAGTCTGTGTCATACAGCATGTAGTCTATATCATACCGTATGTAGTCTATATCGTACCGTATGTAGTCTATATCATACAGTATGTACTCTATATCTTACTGTATGTTGTCTATATTATACCGTATGTAGTCTATATCATACTGTATGTAGTCGATATCATACAGTATGTAGTCGATATCGTACTGTATGTTGTCTATATTATACCGTATGTAGTCTATATCATACTGTATGTAGTCGATATCATACAGTATGTAGTCGATATCGTACTGTATGTTGTCTATATTCTACAGTATGTAGTTCTCTTAACATTCATACAAACTGTTGAACAACATCTGTAACACCTATAACATTAAATCAACATCTATTGGTTAGAGCCGTGCGTGGTCGGAGCCGTGCGTGGTCGGAGCCGTGCGTGGTCGGAGCCGTGCGTGGTCGGAGCCGTGCGTGGTCGGAGCCGTGCGTGGTCGGAGCCGTGCGTGGTCGGAGCCGTGCGTGGTCGGAGCCGTGCGTGGTCGGAGCCGTGCGTGGTCGGAGCCGTGCGTGGTCGGAGCCGTGCGTGGTCGGAGCCGTGCGTGGTCGGAGCCGTGCGTGGTCGGAGCCGTGCGTGGTCGGAGCCGTGCGTGGTCGGAGCCAAGTGCAGGAGTGGGCTGAGCACGCACCACATTCCCAAAACATTCTCATTATGTTAAGAGTTAAAGAACGGACAAAATGCAGATGTTGTAAAAACATTGTATAATATTCAGCACAACTGGACAGTATTTGTTTTACGAGAACATTGGCCGCAACTAAACAAATGTTTTGGAAACTTTCACAAAACCAATTTTGGTTTGCTGGGGTGCCTGTGTTGTCCATTAACCCTAAGCAGTCTTATTCTGCACAGGTTTACCTGGTGATTCTGGCCTGTTAAATAATTGATGCCAGAGGATTCTGATAGCAGCATGGCTGGAAACCTTACCCTCCTCAGAAGATACCTCATACACACCTCAACATTATCTCTAATCCTAACCTCAGATACCTTAGGTTACACTAACCAAGACCTACTCTGGTTACTTCTCTGGAAGCTTCTCTTAGCTGCTGTTCTTAGCTGTTAGCTTAGCATTTCACCAGTCAGTTCTGGTGTCCATGAAAAACAGTGAGCTCCAACATTATTGGGACAGTGACACCTGTTGTTGTTTTGGTTCAGTATTCCAACACTGGGTTTGAAGTGATAACTTAAATATGAGGTTAAAGTGCAAACTGTCATGTTTTAATTTGAGGGTTTTTTCATCCATAGCCATTTAGAAATTACAACACTTTTTGTACGTAGTCCATTCATTTTAGGACACCGAAAGTATTTGGACAAATTCACTTAAAGTTGTATTAAAGTAGTAAAAAGTGTTTGGTCTCGTATTCTCAGAACACAACGTCTAATTCAAACTTGTGACTCCACAAACTTGTTGGATGCATTCGCTGTATGTTTTGGTTGTATTCCGATTACTTTGTGCCCAATAGAAATGAATGGTAAATAAAGTTTTGTGTTATTTTGGAGTCGCTTTTATTATAAATAAGAATATAATATGTTTCTAAACACTTCAACATTAATGTGGATGTTACCATGATTACGGATAATCCTGAATGAATCATGAGTAATAACGAGTGAGAAAGTTACAGACGCAGAAATATCATGCCCCCCAAAAATGCTAACCTCCCCTGTTATTGTAATGGTGAGAGGTTAGCATGTCTTGGGGGTATGATATAAAATGCTAACCTCCCTGTTATTGTAATGGTGAGAGGTTAGCATGTCTTGGGGTAGGATATAAAATGCTAACCTCCTGTTATTGTAATGGTGAGAGGTTAGCATGTCTTGGGGGTATGATATAAAATGCTAACCTCCCCTGTTACTGTAATGGTGAGAGGTTAGCATGTCTTGGGGGTATGATATAAAATGCTAACCTCCCCTGTTATTGTAATGGGGAGAGGTTAGCATGTCTTGGGGGTAGGATATAAAATGCTAACCTCCCCTGTTATTGTAATGGTGAGAGGTTAGCATGTCTTGGGGGTAGGATATAAAATGCTAACCTCCCCTGTTATTGTAATGCTGAGAGATTAGCATGTCTTGGGGGTATGATATAAAATGCTAACCTCCCCTGTTATTGTAATGGTGAGAGGTTAGCATGTCTTGGGGGTATGATATTTATGCTTCTCTGTGGTAGACCTGTTCCCTTCCTATCTCTCTGTCCTGTTCCCTTCCTATCTCTCTGTCCTGTTCCCTTCACATCTCTCTGTCATGTTCCCTTCCTATCTCTCTGTCCTGTTCCCTTCCTATATCTCTGTCCTGTTCCCTTCCTATATCTCTGTCCTGTTCCCTTCCAATCTTGCTGTCCTGTTTCCTTCACATCTCTCTGTCATGTTCCCTTCCTATCTCTCTGTCCTGTTCACTTCCTATCTATCTGTCCTGTTCCCTTCCTATCTCTCTGTCCTGTTCCCTTCACATCTCTCTGTCATGTTCCCTTCATATCTCTCTGTCCTGTCCCCTTCCTATATCTCTGTCCTGTTCCCTTCCTATATCTCTGTCCTGTTCCCTTCCTATCTCGCTGTCCTGTTCCCTTCACATCTCTCTGTCATGTTCCCTTCATATCTCTCTGTCATGTTCCCTTCATATCTCTCTGTCCTGTCCCCTTCCTATATCTCTGTCCTGTTCCCTTCCTATCTCTCTGTCCTGATCACTTCCTATCTCTCTGTCCTGTTCCCTTCCTATCTCTCTGTCCTGTTCCCTTCCTATCTCTCTGTCCTGTTCCTTTCCTATCTGTCTGTCCTGATCCCTTCCTATCTCTCTGTCCTCTTCCCTTCCTATCTATCTGTCCTGTTCCCTTCCTATCTCTCTGCCCTGTTCCCTTCACGTCTCTCTGTCCTGTTCCCTTCATATCTCTCTGTCCTGTCCCCTTCCTATATCTCTGTCCTGTTCCCTTCCTATCTCGCTGTCCTGTTCCCTTCATATCTCTCTGTCCTGTTCCCTTCCTATCTCTCTGTCCGGTTCCTTTACTATCTGTCTGTGGTGGACCTGTTCCTATCCTATCTCTCTGTCCTGTTCCCTTCCTATCTCTCTGTCCTGTTCCCTTCCTATCTCTGTAAACCTGTTCCCTTCCCATCTCTCTGTCCTGATCCCTTCCTATCTCTCTGTCCTGTTCCTTTCCTATCTCTGTAAACCTGTTCCCTTCCTATATCTCTGTCCTGTTCCTTCCTATCTCGCTGTCCTGTTCCCTTCACATCTCTCTGTCATGTTCCCTTCCTATTTCTCTGTCCTGTCCCCTTCCTATATCTCTGTCCTGTTCCCTTACTATCTCGCTGTCCTGTTCCCTTCCTATCTCTCTGTCCTGATCCCTTCCTATCTCTCTGTCCTGTTCCCATCCTATCTCTCTGTCCTGTTCCCTTCCTATCTCTCTAGACCTGTTCCTTTCCTATCTCTCTGTCCTGATCCCTTCCTATCTCTCTGTCCTGTTCCCTTCCTATCTCTCTGTCCTGTTCCCTTCCTATCTCTCTGTCCTGTTCCCTTCCTATCTCTCTGTCCTGTTCCTTTCCTATCTGTCTGTCCTGATCCCTTCCTATCTCTCTGTCCTCTTCCCTTCCTATCTATCTGTCCTGTTCCCTTCCTATCTCTCTGCCCTGTTCCCTTCACGTCTCTCTGTCCTGTTCCCTTCATATCTCTCTGTCCTGTCCCCTTCCTATATCTCTGTCCTGTTCCCTTCCTATCTCGCTGTCCTGTTCCCTTCATATCTCTCTGTCCTGTTCCCTTCCTATCTCTCTGTCCGGTTCCTTTACTATCTGTCTGTGGTGGACCTGTTCCTATCCTATCTCTCTGTCCTGTTCCCTTCCTATCTCTCTGTCCTGTTCCTTCCTATCTCTGTAAACCTGTTCCCTTCCCATCTCTCTGTCCTGATCCCTTCCTATCTCTCTGTCCTGTTCCTTTCCTATCTCTGTAAACCTGTTCCCTTCCTATATCTCTGTCCTGTTCCCTTCCTATCTCGCTGTCCTGTTCCCTTCACATCTCTCTGTCATGTTCCCTTCCTATTTCTCTGTCCTGTCCCCTTCCTATATCTCTGTCCTGTTCCCTTACTATCTCGCTGTCCTGTTCCCTTCCTATCTCTCTGTCCTGATCCCTTCCTATCTCTCTGTCCTGTTCCCATCCTATCTCTCTGTCCTGTTCCCTTCCTATCTCTCTAGACCTGTTCCCTTCCTATCTCTCTGTCCTAATCCCTTCCTATCTCTCTGTCCTGTTCCCTTCCTATCTCTCTGTCCTGTTCCCTTCCTATCTCTCTGTCCTGTTCCTTTCCTATCTGTCTGTCCTGATCCCTTCCTATCTCTCTGTCCTCTTCCCTTCCTATCTATCTGTCCTGTTCCCTTCCTATCTCTCTGCCCTGTTCCCTTCACGTCTCTCTGTCCTGTTCCCTTCATATCTCTCTGTCCTGTCCCCTTCCTATATCTCTGTCCTGTTCCCTTCCTATCTCGCTGTCCTGTTCCCTTCATATCTCTCTGTCCTGTTCCCTTCCTATCTCTCTGTCCGGTTCCTTTACTATCTGTCTGTGGTGGACCTGTTCCTATCCTATCTCTCTGTCCTGTTCCCTTCCTATCTCTCTGTCCTGTTCCCTTCCTATCTCTGTAAACCTGTTCCCTTCCCATCTCTCTGTCCTGATCCCTTCCTATCTCTCTGTCCTGTTCCTTTCCTATCTCTGTAAACCTGTTCCCTTCCTATATCTCTGTCCTGTTCCCTTCCTATCTCGCTGTCCTGTTCCCTTCACATCTCTCTGTCATGTTCCCTTCCTATTTCTCTGTCCTGTCCCCTTCCTATATCTCTGTCCTGTTCCCTTACTATCTCGCTGTCCTGTTCCCTTCCTATCTCTCTGTCCTGATCCCTTCCTATCTCTCTGTCCTGTTCCCATCCTATCTCTCTGTCCTGTTCCCTTCCTATCTCTCTAGACCTGTTCCCTTCCTATCTCTCTGTCCTAATCCCTTCCTATCTCTCTGTCCTGTTCCCTTCCTATCTCTCTGTCCTGTTCCCTTCCTATCTCTCTGTCCTGTTCCTTTCCTATCTGTCTGTCCTGATCCCTTCCTATCTCTCTGTCCTCTTCCCTTCCTATCTATCTGTCCTGTTCCCTTCCTATCTCTCTGCCCTGTTCCCTTCACGTCTCTCTGTCCTGTTCCCTTCATATCTCTCTGTCCTGTCCCCTTCCTATATCTCTGTCCTGTTCCCTTCCTATCTCGCTGTCCTGTTCCCTTCATATCTCTCTGTCCTGTTCCCTTCCTATCTCTCTGTCCGGTTCCTTTACTATCTGTCTGTGGTGGACCTGTTCCTATCCTATCTCTCTGTCCTGTTCCCTTCCTATCTCTCTGTCCTGTTCCCTTCCTATCTCTCTGTCCTGTTCCCTTCCTATCTCTGTAAACCTGTTCCCTTCCCATCTCTCTGTCCTGATCCCTTCCTATCTCTCTGTCCTGTTCCTTTCCTATCTCTGTAAACCTGTTCCCTTCCTATATCTCTGTCCTGTTCCCTTCCTATCTCGCTGTCCTGTTCCCTTCACATCTCTCTGTCATGTTCCCTTCCTATTTCTCTGTCCTGTCCCCTTCCTATATCTCTGTCCTGTTCCCTTACTATCTCGCTGTCCTGTTCCCTTCCTATCTCTCTGTCCTGATCCCTTCCTATCTCTCTGTCCTGTTCCCATCCTATCTCTCTGTCCTGTTCCCTTCCTATCTCTCTAGACCTGTTCCCTTCCTATCTCTCTGTCCTGATCCCTTCCTATCTCTCTGTCCTGTTCCCTTCCTATCTCTCTGTCCTGTTCCTTTCCTATCTGTCTGTCCTGATCCCTTCCTATCTCTCTGTCCTCTTCCCTTCCTATCTATCTGTCCTGTTCCCTTCCTATCTCTCTGCCCTGTTCCCTTCACGTCTCTCTGTCCTGTTCCCTTCATATCTCTCTGTCCTGTCCCCTTCCTATATCTCTGTCCTGTTCCCTTCCTATCTCGCTGTCCTGTTCCCTTCATATCTCTCTGTCCTGTTCCCTTCCTATCTCTCTGTCCGGTTCCTTTACTATCTGTCTGTGGTGGACCTGTTCCTATCCTATCTCTCTGTCCTGTTCCCTTCCTATCTCTCTGTCCTGTTCCCTTCCTATCTCTGTAAACCTGTTCCCTTCCCATCTCTCTGTCCTGATCCCTTCCTATTTCTCTGTCCTGTTCCTTTCCTATCTCTGTAAACCTGTTCCCTTCCTATCTCTTTGTCCTGATCCCTTCCTATTTCTCTGTCCTGTTCCCTTCCTATCTCTCTGTCTTGTTCCCATCCTATCTCTGTAGACCTGTTCCCTTCCTATCTCTCTATCCTGATCCCTTCATATCTCTCTGTCCTGCTCCCTTCCCATCTCTCTGTGTTGTTTCCTTCCTATCTCTCTGTCCTGCTCCCTTCCCATCTCTCTGTCCTGTTCCCTTCCTATCTCTCTGTTCTGTTCCCTTCCTATCTCTGTAGACCTGTTCCCTTCCTATCTCTCTGTCCTGTTCCCTTCCTATCTCTCTGTCCTTTTCCCTTCCTATCTCTCTGTCCTGTTCCCTTCATATCTCTCTGTCCGGTTCCCTTCCTATCTCTCTGTTCTGTTCCCTTCCTATCTCTGTAGACCTGTTCCCTTCCTATCTCTCTGTCCTGTTCCCTTCCTATCTCTCTGTCCTGTTCCCTTCCCATCTCTCTGTGTTGTTTCCTTCCTATCTCTCTGTCCTGTTCCCTTCCTATCTCTCTGTCCTGTTCCCTTCCTATCTCTCTGTCCTGTTCCCTTCATGTCTCTCTGTCCTGCTCCCTTCCCATCTCTCTGTAGACCTGTTCCCTTCCTATCTCTCTGTCCTGTTCCCTTCATATCTCTCTGTCCGGTTCCCTTCCTATCTCTCTGTCCGGTTCCTTTACTATCTCTCTGTGGTGGACCTGTTCCCTTCCTATCTCTCTGTCCTGTTCCCTTCCTATCTCTCTGTCCTGTTCCCTTCCTATCTCTGTAGACCTTTTCCCTTCCTATCTCTCTGTCCTGATCCCTTCCTATCTCTCTGTCCTGTTCCCTTCCTATCTCTCTAGACATGTTCCCTTCCTATCTCTCTGTCCTGTTCCCTTCCTATCTCTCTGTCCTGTTCCCTTCCTATCTCTCTGTCCTGTTCCCTTCCTATCTCTCTGTCCTGTTCCCTTCCTATCTCTTTATCCTGTTCCCTTCCTATCTCTCTGTCCTGTTCCATTCCTATCTCTCTGTCCTGTTCCCTTCCTATCTCTCTGTCCTGTTCCATTCCTATCTCTCTGTCCTGTTCCATTCATATCTCTCTGTCCTGTTCCATTCCCATCTCTCTGTCTTAGACCTGTTCCTTTTCTATCTCTTTATCCTGTTCCCCTCCTATCTCTCTGTCCTGTTCCATTCCTATCTCTCTGTCCTGTTCAATTCCTATCTCTCTGTCCTGTTCAATTGCTATCTCTCTGTCCTGTTCCCTTCCCATCTCTCTGGACCTGTTCCCTTCCTATCTCTCTAGACCAGTTCCCGTCCTATCTCTCTATCCTGTTCCATTCCTATCTATCTGCCCTGTTCCTTTCTTATAGGTGATGGCACAGTGTGTCTGGACTAGTAGGTGATGGTACAGTGTGTCTGGACTAGTAGGTGATGGTACAGTGTGTCTGGACTAGTAGGTGATGGTACAGTGTGTCTGGACTAGTAGGTGATGGCACAGTGTGTCTGGACTAGTAGGTGATGGTACAGTGTGTCTGAACTAGTAGGTGATGGTACAGTGTGTCTGGACTAGTAGGTGATGGTACAGTGTCTGGACTAGTAGGTGATGGTACAGTGTCTGGACTAGTAGGTGATGGTACAGTGTCTGGACTAGTAGGTGATGGTACAGTGTCTGGACTAGTAGGTGATGGTACAGTGTGTCTGGACTAGTAGGTGATGGTACAGTGTGTCTGGACCAGTAGGTGATGGTACAGTGTGTCTGGACTAGTAGGTGATGGTACAGTGTGTCTGGACTAGTAGGTGATGGTACAGTGTCTGGACTAGTAGGTGATGGTACAGTGTGTCTGGACTAGTAGGTGATGGTACAGTGTGTCTGGACTAGTAGGTGATGGTACAGTGTCTGGACCAGTAGGTGATGGTACAGTGTGTCTGGACTAGTAGGTGATGATACAGTGTCTGGACTAGTAGGTGATGGTACAGTGTGTCTGGACTAGTAGGTGATGGTACAGTGTGTCTGGACTAGTAGGTGATGGTACAGTGTCTGGACCAGTAGGTGATGGTACAGTGTCTGGACTAGTAGGTGATGGTACAGTGTGTCTGGACTAGTAGGTATTAGTACCGTGTCTGAACTAGTAGGTGATGGTACAGTGTGTCTGGACTAGTAGGTGATGGTACAGTGTCTGGACTAGTAGGTGATGGTACAGTGTGTCTGGACTAGTAGGTGATGGTACAGTGTCTGGACTAGTAGGTGATGGTACAGTGTGTCTGGACTAGTAGGTGATGATACAGTGTCTGGACTAGTAGGTGATGGTACAGTGTGTCTGGACTAGTAGGTGATGATACAGTGTCTGGACTAGTAGGTGATGGTACAGTGTCTGGACTAGTAGGTGATGATACAGTGTCTGGACTAGTAGGTGATGGTACAGTGTGTCTTGACTAGTAGGTGATGATACAGTGTCTGGACTAGTAGGTGATGGTACAGTGTGTCTGGACTAGTAGGTGATGATACAGTGTCTGGACTAGTAGGTGATGGTACAGTGTCTGGACTAGTAGGTGATGATACAGTGTCTGGACCAGTAGGTGATGGTACAGTGTGTCTGGACTAGTAGGTGATGGTACAGTGTCTGGACTAGTAGGTGATGGTACAGTGTGTCTGGACTAGTAGGTGATGATACAGTGTCTGGACCAGTAGGTGATGGTACAGTGTGTCTGGACCAGTAGGTGATGGTACAGTGTGTCTGGACCAGTAGGTGATGGTACAGTGTGTCTGGACTAGTAGGTGATGATACAGTGTCTGGACCAGTAGGTGATGGTACAGTGTGTCTGGACCAGTAAGTGATGGTACAGTGTCTGGACCAGTAGGTGATGGTACAGTGTCTGGACCAGTAGGTGATGGTACAGTGTCTGGACCAGTAGGTGATGGTACAGTGTCTGGACCAGTAGGTGATGGTACAGTGTCTGGACTAGTGTCGTGAGCCACTGCCTGTTCACCCCGCTATCATCCAGAAGGCGACGTCAGTACAGGTGCATCAAAGCTGGGACCGAGAGACTGAAAAACAGCTTCTACCTCAAGGCCATCAGACTGTTAAACAGCCATCATTAACATTGAGTGGCTGCTGCCAACATACTGACTTTAATCCACTTTAAAATAGGAATTGGATGTAATAAATGTATCACTAGCCACTTTAAACAATTTTGTATATGATGTTATATAATGTGTATATATATAATATGTATATAATGTTTACATATAAGACATTACTCATATCAAATGTATACACTGTACTCTAATCCATCTACTGAATCTTGCCTATGCCGTTCGGCCATCGACTCAAATCTCTAGCCAATTTAATAATTATAATTGGATGAAATAAATGTATCACTAGCCACTTTAAACGATGCATTAATATAATGTTTACATATCCTACATTACTCATCTCATATGTATATGCTGTACTCCGTACCATCTACTGCATCTTGCCTATGCCGGTCAGCCATCGCTCATCCATATATTCATATGTACATACTCGTATTCATTCCTTTACTCTTGTGTGTATCAGGTAGTTGTTGTGAATTTGTTAGATTACTTGTTAGATATTACTGCATGGTCGGAACTAGAAGCACAAGCATTTTGCTACACTCGCATTATCTGCTAACTATGTGTATGTGACAAATACAATTTGATATGATTTGATTTGATTTGACTAGCAGGTGATGGTACAGTGTCTGGACTAGTAGGTGATGGTACAGTGTGTCTGGACTAGTAGGTGATGGTACAGTGTGTCTGGACTAGTAGGTGATGGTACAGTGTCTGGACCAGTAGGTGATGGTACAGTGTCTGGACTAGTAGGTGATGGTACAGTGTGTCTGGACTAGTAGGTATTAGTACCGTGTCTGAACTAGTAGGTGATGGTACAGTGTGTCTGGACTAGTAGGTGATGGTACAGTGTCTGGACCAGTAGGTGATGGTACAGTGTGTCTGGACTAGTAGGTGATGGTACAGTGTGTCTGGACTAGTAGGTGATGGTACAGTGTGTCTGGACTAGTAGGTGATGGTACAGTGTGTCTGGACCAGTAGGTGATGGTACAGTGTCTGGACTAGTAGGTGATGGTACAGTGTGTCTGAACTAGTAGGTGATGGTACAGTGTGTCTGAACTAGTAGGTGATGGTACAGTGTGTCTGGACTAGTAGGTGATGATACAGTGTCTGGACTAGTAGGTGATGGTACAGTGTGTCTGAACTAGTAGGTGATGGTACAGTGTGTCTGAACTAGTAGGTGATGGTACAGTGTGTGTGGAATAGTTTGTCTGGATCTGTTATGTGCCATGATCACAGACACCAGCTGATCATGTTCCTTCCCTTGGCTGGCTCAACTCACCTTTCTGTGTGGCGAGAGACAGCTGACAACCTATAGGTCTATAGTGACGTCAGAGAAACATGAGTCCTGTCACAGCATAGGGTTGATTGAGGTCACACAGCAGGGATTCCAGTAGACAATGTTTCAGGATCGTTAACCCTCCCAAGGCCTTAGGGTTGATTTATGTCGAATAAATGCATTTGTTCTGTATTTTAAATTCATTCTCACATTTGTTCTGCACGTAACAATACGTGACCTAAATGTAGTGTATAGCAATAAAAAATACAATGTTTTCTTATTTTCCTCATAGGACTGTACCTTCTTCACACGGAAAGAGATCCTCCGGTAAGTGGAGCTTCTGGCATTCTGCTGCTGCTGTCTTCTCGCTCTTCCTCTCTCTACGAGCTACTCTCAGCCTCACATTAACCACATGTCCACAGATCATATATCTCTGTCTCTCTCTCCCCTATTTCATTCCTGCTCTTTACTGCTGGTGGACAGACATGTTCAGAGAAGCTATTAGTCATCTAGATAGATATCTGATAGGTAGATATAGTAATCTGAGGTATTTATTTATCTAGATAGATATCTGATAGGTAGATATAGTAATCTGAGGTATTTATTTATCTAGATAGATATCTGATAGGTAGATATAGTAATCTGAGGTATTTATTTATCTAGATAGATATCTGATAGGTAGATATAGTAATCTGAGGTATTTATTAGATAGGTACAGTAGGTATCTGATAGGTAGGTATAGTAATCTGACGTATTTATTAGATAGGTACAGTAGGTATCTGATAGGTAGGTATAGTAATCTGAGGTATTTATTTATCTAGATAGATATCTGATAGGTAGATATAGTAATCTGAGGTATTTATTTATGTAGATAGATATCTGATAGGTAGATATAGTAATCTGAGGTATTTATTTATCTAGATTGATATCTGATAGGTAGATATAGTAATCTGAGGTATTTATTAGCTAGGTACAGTAGGTATCTGATAGGTGGGTATAGTAATCTGACGTATTTATTAACTAGGTACAGTAGGTAGCTGATAGGTAGGTATAGTAATCTGAGGTATTTATTAGCTAGGTACAGTAGGTAGCTGATAGGTAGGTATAGTAATCTGAGGTATTTATTAGCTAGGTACAGTAGGTAGCTGATAGGTAGGTATAGTAATCTGAGGTATTTATTAGCTAGGTACAGTAGGTAGCTGATAGGTAGGTATAGTCATCTGAGGTATTTATTATCTAGTTACAGTAGGTAGCTGATAGGTAGGTATAGTAATCTGAGGTATTTATTTATCTAGATAGATATCTGATAGGTAGATATAGTAATCTGAGGTATTTATTTATCTAGATAGATATCTGATAGGTAGGTATAGTAATCTGAGGTATTTATTTATCTAGATAGATATCTGATAGGTAGATATAGTAATCTGAGGTATTTATTTATGTAGATAGATATCTGATAGGTAGATATAGTAATCTGAGGTATTTATTTATCTAGATTGATATCTGATAGGTAGATATAGTAATCTGAGGTATTTATTAGCTAGGTACAGTAGGTATCTGATAGGTAGATATAGTAATCTGAGGTATTTATTAGCTAGGTACAGTAGGTAGCTGGTAGGTAGATATAGTAATCTGAGGTATTTATTTATGTAGATAGATATCTGATAGGTAGATATAGTAATCTGAGGTATTTATTTATCTAGATTGATATCTGATAGGTAGATATAGTAATCTGAGGTATTTATTAGCTAGGTACAGTAGGTAGCTGATAGGTAGATATAGTCATGTGAGGTATTTATTTATGTAGATAGATATCTGATAGGTAGATATAGTAATCTGAGGTATTTATCTAGATTGATATCTGATAGGTAGATATAGTAATCTGAGGTATTTATTAGCTAGGTACAGTAGGTAGCTGATAGGTAGGTATAGTAATCTGAGGTATTTATTAACTAGGTACAGTAGGTAGCTGATAGGTAGGTATAGTCATCTGAGGTATTTATTATCTAGTTACAGTAGGTAGCTGATAGGTAGGTATAGTAATCTGAGGTATTTATTTATCTAGATTGATATCTGATAGGTAGATATAGTAATCTGAGGTATTTATTTATCTAGATAGATATCTGATAGGTAGATATAGTAATCTGAGGTATTTATTAGCTAGGTACAGTAGGTAGCTGATAGGTAGGTATAGTCATCTGAGGTATTTATTATCTAGTTACAGTAGGTAGCTGATAGGTAGGTATAGTAATCTGAGATATTTATTTATCTAGATTGATATCTGATAGGTAGATATAGTAATCTGAGGTATTTATTTATCTAGATAGATATCTGATAGGTAGATATAGTAATCTGAGGTATTTATTTATCTAGATAGATAGCTGATAGGTAGATATAGTAATCTGAGGTATTTATTAGATAGGTACAGTAGGTAGCTGATAGGTAGATATAGTAATCTGAGGTATTTATTTATGTAGATAGATATCTGATAGGTAGATATAGTAATCTGAGGTATTTATTTATCTAGATTGATATCTGATAGGTAGATATAGTAATCTGAGGTATTTATTAGCTAGGTACAGTAGGTAGCTGATAGGTAGATATAGTCATCTGAGGTATTTATTTATGTAGATAGATATCTGATAGGTAGATATAGTAATATGAGGTATTTATTTATCTAGATTGATATCTGATAGGTAGATATAGTAATCTGAGGTATTTATTAGCTAGGTACAGTAGGTAGCTGATAGGTAGGTATAGTAATCTGAGGTATTTATTAACTAGGTACAGTAGGTAGCTGATAGGTAGGTATAGTCATCTGAGGTATTTATTATCTAGTTACAGTAGGTAGCTGATAGGTAGGTATAGTAATCTGAGGTATTTATTTATCTAGATTGATATCTGATAGGTAGATATAGTAATCTGAGGTATTTATTTATCTAGATAGATATCTGATAGGTAGATATAGTAATCTGAGGTATTTATTAGCTAGGTACAGTAGGTAGCTGATAGGTAGGTATAGTAATCTGAGGTATTTATTAACTAGGTACAGTAGGTAGCTGATAGGTAGGTATAGTCATCTGAGGTATTAATTATCTAGTTACAGTAGGTAGCTGATAGGTAGGTATAGTAATCTGAGGTATTTATTTATCTAGATTGATATCTGATAGGTAGATATAGTAATCTGAGGTATTTATTAGCTAGGTACAGTAGGTAGCTGATAGGTAGGTATAGTCATCTGAGGTATTTATTATCTAGTTACAGTAGGTAGCTGATAGGTAGGTATAGTAATCTGAGATATTTATTTATCTAGATTGATATCTGATAGGTAGATATAGTAATCTGAGGTATTTATTTATCTAGATAGATATGTGATAGGTAGATATAGTAATCTGAGGTATTTATTTATCTAGATAGATATCTGATAGGTAGATATAGTAATCTGAGGTATTTATTAGATAGGTACAGTAGGTAGCTGATAGGTAGATATAGTAATCTGAGGTATTTATTTATGTAGATAGATATCTGATAGGTAGATATAGTAATCTGAGGTATTTATTTATCTAGATTGATATCTGATAGGTAGATATAGTAATCTGAGGTATTTATTAGCTAGGTACAGTAGGTTGCTGATAGGTAGATATAGTCATCTGAGGTATTTATTTATGTAGATAGATATCTGATAGGTAGATATAGTAATCTGAGGTATTTATTTATCTAGATTGATATCTGATAGGTAGATATAGTAATCTGAGGTATTTATTAGCTAGGTACAGTAGGTAGCTGATAGGTAGGTATAGTAATCTGAGGTATTTATTAACTAGGTACAGTAGGTAGCTGATAGGTAGGTATAGTCATCTGAGGTATTTATTATCTAGTTACAGTAGGAAGCTGATAGGTAGGTATAGTAATCTGAGGTATTTATTTATCTAGATTGATATCTGATAGGTAGATATAGTAATCTGAGGTATTTATTTATCTAGATAGATATCTGATAGGTAGATATAGTAATCTGAGGTATTTATTAGCTAGGTACAGTAGGTAGCTGATAGGTAGGTATAGTAATCTGAGGTATTTATTTATCTAGATTGATATCTGATAGGTAGATATAGTAATCTGAGGTATTTCTTTATCTAGATAGATATCTGATAGGTAGATATAGTAATCTGAGGTATTTATTTATCTAGATTGATATCTGATAGGTAGATATAGTAATCTGAGGTATTTATTAGCTAGGTACAGTAGGTAGCTGATAGGTAGATATAGTAATCTGAGGTATTTATTTATCTAGATTGATATCTGATAGGTAGGTATAGTAATCTAAGGTATTTATTTATCTAGATAGATATCTGATAGGTGGGTATAGTAATCTGAGGTATTTATTTATGTAGATAGATATCTGATAGGTGGGTATAGTAATCTGAGGTATTTATTAGATAGGTACAGTAGGTAGCTGATAGGTAGATATAGTAATCTGAGGTATTTATTTATCTAGATAGATATCTGATAGGTAGATATAGTAATCTGAGGTATTTATTTATCTAGATTGATATCTGATAGGTAGATATAGTAATCTGAGGTATTTATTAGCTAGGTACAGCAGGTAGCTGATAGGTAGGTATAGTAATCTGAGGTATTTATTAACTAGGTACAGTAGGTATCTGATAGGTAGGTATAGTCATCTGAGGTATTTATTATCTAGTTACAGTAGGTAGCTGATAGGTAGGTATAGTAATCTGAGGTATTTATTAGATAGGTACAGTAGGTAGCTGATAGGTAGGTATAGTAATCTGAGGTATTTATTAGCTAGGTACAGTAGGTATCTGATAGGTAGGTATAGTAATCTCAGGTATTTATTAGCTAGGTAGAGTAGGTAGCTGATAGGTAGGTATAGTAATCTGAGGTATTTATTAGCTAGGTACAGTAGGTATCTGATAGGTAGATATAGTCATCTGAGGTATTGATTTATCTAGATAGATATCTGATAGGTAGATATAGTCATCTGAGGTATTTATTTATCTAGATAGATATCTGATAGGTAGGTATAGTCATCTGAGGTATTTATTATCTAGATAGATATCTGATAGTTAGGTATAGTAATCTGAGGTATTTATTAGATAGGTACAGTAGGTAGCTGGTAGGTAGATATAGTAATCTGAGGTATTTATTTATCTAGATAGATATCTGATAGGTAGGTATAGTAATCTGAGGTATTTATTTATCTAGATAGATATCTGATAGGTAGGTATAGTAATCTGAGGTATTTATTAGATAGGTACAGTAGGTAGCTGATAGGTAGATATAGTAATCTGAGGTATTTATTAGCTAGGTACAGTAGGTAGCTGATAGGTAGATATAGTAATCTGAAGTATTTATTATCTAGATAGAGGGCTGATAGGTAGGTATAGTAATCTGAGGTATTTATTTGCTAGGTACAGTAGATAGCTGATAGGTAGGTATAGTGATCTGATATATTTATTAGCTAGGTACAGTAGGTAGCTGATAGGTAGATATAGTAATCTGAGGTATTTATTAGCTAGGTACTGTAGGGTAGCTGATAGGTAGATATAGTAATCTGAATTATTTATTTATCTAGGTAGATATCTGATAGGTAGGTATAGTAATCTGAGGTATGTATTAGCTAGGTACAGTAGGTATCTGATAGGTAAGTATAGTAATCTGAGGTATTTATTAGCTAGGTACAGTAGGTAGCTGATAGGTAGGTATAGTAATCTGAGGTATTTATTAGCTAGGTACAGTAGGTAGCTGATAGGTAGATATAGTAATCTGACGTATTTATTTATCTAGATAGATATCTGATAGGTAGATATAGTAATCTGAGGTATTTATTAGCTAGGTACAGTAGGTAGCTGAAAGGTAGGTATAGTAATCTGAGGTATTTATTATCTAGTTACAGTAGGTAGCTCATAGGTAGGTATAGTAATCGGAGGTATTTTTTAGCTAGATAGATAGCTGATAGGTAGGTATAGTAATGTGAGGTATTTGTTATCTAGTTACAGTAGATATCTGATAGGTAGATATAGTAATCTGAGGTATTTATTAGCTAGATAGATATCTGATAGGTAGATATAGTAATCTGAGGTATTTATTAGATAGGTACAGTAGGTAGTTGATAGGTAGATATAGTAATCTGAGTTATTTATTAGCTAGGTACAGTTGTAGCTGATAGGTAGGTATAGTAATGAGGTATTTATTAGCTAGGTACAGTAGGTAGCTGATAGGTAGGTATAGTAATCTGTGGTATTCATTTGCTAGGTATAGTAGGTATCTGATAGGTAGGTATAGTAATTTGAGGTATTTATTAGCTAGGTACAGTAGGTATCTGATAGGTAGGTATAGTAATCTGAGGTATTTATTAACTAGGTACAGTAGGTAGCTGATAGGTAGGTATAGTAATCTGAGGTATTTATTAGCTAGGTACAGTTGTAGCTGATAGGTAGGTATAGTAATCTGAGGTATTTATTAGCTAGGTACAGTAGGTAGCTGATAGGTAGGTATAGTAATCTGAGGCATTTATTAGCTAGGTACAGTACGTATCTGATAGGTAGGTATAGTAATCTCAGGTATTTATTAGCTAGGTACAGTAGGTATCTGATAGGTAGGTATAGTAATCTGAGGTATTTATTAGCTAGGTACAGTAGGTAGCTGATAGGTAGGTATAGTAATCTGAGGTATTTATTAGCTAGATAGATATCTGATAGGTAGGTATAGTAATCTGAGGTATTTATTAACTAGGTACAGTAGGTAGCTGATAGGTAGGTATAGTAATCTGAGGTATTTATTAGCTAGGTACAGTAGGTATCTGATAGGTAGGTATAGTAATCTGAGGTATTTATTAACTAGGTACAGTAGGTAGCTGATAGGTAGGTATAGTAATCTGACGTATTTATTAACTAGGTACAGTAGGTAGCTGATAGGTAGGTATAGTAATCTGAGGTATTTATTAGCTAGGTACAGTAGGTATCTGATAGGTAGGTATAGTAATCTGAGGCATTTATTAGCTAGGTACAGTAGGTAGCTGATAGGTAGGTATAGTAATCGGAGGTATTTATTAGCTAGATAGATAGGTGATATGTAGATATTGTAATCTGACGTATTTATTAGCTAGCACAGCCTGGCCATAGAAACCGTCCATCACTGACAGGTTGTGTTCACTCTGCCCTCAGAGAGCAGTGAAGACAGAGCTGCATTTTCTCCTACACTGCCAGAACTGTACAGATTTACGGGGCATTTTTCCCCCCTCAAAATGTTAAACAAATAGAACGATTTTGAAACCTAAACAGAAAAGGAGAAAATCCGTCTTTCTGCCGTATTTAACACCTTTTAGGAAAGACCCAGATGCAGACAGTGTCGAAGTAACACAAGTTTATTACTAGAACAGGGGACAGGCAATCCGACAGGTCAAGGGCAGGCAGAGGTCAGTTATCCAGAAACAGGAGACAAAGGGCTCTGAGACATGGGTTTGATTTTAGAAACATGAAAAGTGGGAAGTATACGGAGGGTACGGGGCAACAGAACGGAGAACCTTCCGAACTTCCGCCACAAACTCCTCTAGACTGAGGCAGATGACGGACTGTTGCTCCCACACTGCCCTAGCTCAGGCGAGTGCCCTCCTGGACATCAGTGTTGTCATGTACACTGTCCTCGAGCAGTCCGAGGGGAACGAAGAAGGCTGCAGCTCGAGAATGACTGAGCACTGAGAGAGAAAAGCCTGAGAGTTTCCGGAATCTCCAGCGTAGCGCTCCGGAGGTGGTAAGTGGAGTTCTCGGGACACTGGGGTAGGCTGGGAGATTACAGGTGTGACCCGCTGCCCAGTGGGGAATCCGCAAACTCTCTAACTCCTGGTCATGGCATTCTGCCAGGGTATGGAGTCCCTCCATAAGACATTGAAGTAACTCCTCGTGTCGTCCAATGGTGGCTCCTTGCAGGGAGACAGCACTGTGGAGCTGGTCTGAGTCTGCTGGGTCGGTCAGGGCCAGTTGGTACTATGACGTTTTAGGGAAGATCCAGATGCAGACATTGTCGAAGTAACAAAAGTGTATTACTATTTTAGGGGGCAAACAAAACGACAGGTCAAGGGCAGGCAGAGGTCAGTAATCCAGATCAGAGTCCATAGGGTACAGAATGGCAGGCAGTCTCGGGGTCAGGGCAGGCAGAGGTCAATCATCCAGAATGGTGGGACAAGGTACAGGGCGGCAGACAGGCAGGCTCAGGGCAGGCAGAATGGTCAAAACCGGGAAAACTAGAAAACAGGAACTTTAGAAAAGACAGGAGCAAGGAGCTGGTAGGCTTGACAAACACAATGAACAACAGACAAACAGAGAAAACAGGTATGAATACACAGGGGATAATGAGGGGAGATGGGAGACACCTGGTGGGTGGCGAAGACAAGCACAAAGACAGGTGAAACAGATCAGGGTGTGACACTATTACCTGCATAATATGTAGCTTCTTGCCACCCCTAGGGAAGCCAGTGGAGCGACCAACCAGAGCAATACATTGCTACTTGTATCTGTCCTCATTCATTTCTTACTGTAGTGTCCTGTATCTGTCTCATCATTTCATTATTGTCCTCGTTCATTTCTTACTGTAGTGTCCTGCTAATTGTTGCTGCTCATTGACTATCTATTGATTTGATATGTCTGCAGTGGCAAGAAAAAGTATGTGAACCTGGAAATACCTGGATGTCTGCATAAATTGGTCATTAAATTTGATCTGATCTTCATCTAGGTCCCAACAATAGACAAACACAGCCTGCTTAAACTAATAACACACAAACAATTATACGTGTTCATGTCTTTATTGAACTCACCGTGTAAACATTCACAGTACAGGATGGGAAAAGTATGTGAACCCTTGGATTTAATAACTGGCTGACCCTCCTTTGGCAGCCATAACCTCAACCAAACGTTTTCTGTAGTTGCGGATCAGACCTGCACAACGGTCAGGAGGAATTTTCAGAAACAGTTCAGAAATATTATTGGGATGTCTGGTGTGAACTGCACGTTTGAGGTCATGCTACAGCATCTCAATCGGGTTGAGGTCTGACTGGGCCACTCCAGAAGACATATTTTCTTCTGTTGAAGCCATTCTGTTGTTGATTTACTTGATTTACTACGTGTTTTGGGTCGTTGTCCTGTTGCATCACCCAACTTCTGTTGCGCTTCAATTGGCGGACAGATAGCCTAACATTCCCTTGATAAACTTGGGACTTTTTTTCCTGTCGATGATAGCAAACTGTCCAGGCCCTGAGGCAGCAAAGCAGCCCCAAACCATGATGCTCCCTCCACCACACTTTACAGTTGGGATGAGGTTTTGTGCCTTTTTTTCTCCACACATAGTGTTGTGTGTTCCTTCCAAACAACTCAACTGTAGTTTCATCTGTCGACAGAATATTTTGCCGGTAGCGTTGTGAAACATCCAGGTGCACTTTTGCAAACTTCAGACCTGCAGAAAAAGTTTTTGGACAGCAGGGGCTGTCCGTGGTGTCCTCCCATGAACACCATTCTTGTTTAGTGTTTTACAAATTGCAGACTCATCAACAGAGATGTTAGCATGTTCCAGAGGTTTCTGTAAGTCTTTAGCTGACACTCTAGGATTCTTCTTAACCTCATTGAGCATTTGGCGCTGTGCTCTTGCAGTCATCTTTGCAGGATGGCCACCCCTAGGAAGAGTAGCAACAGTGCTGAACTTTCTCCAGTTATAGACAATTTGTCTTACTGTGGACTGATGAACATCAAGGCTTTTAGAGGTACTTTTGTAACCCTTTCCATCTTTATGTAACAATTCTTAATCTTAGGTCTTCTGAAATCTCTTTTGTTCAAGGCATGGTTTACATCAGGCAATGCTTCTTGGGGGCGGCAGGGGGCAGCTTCCTTTGGGCGGCAGGTAGCCTAGTGGTTAAAGCGTTGGACTAGTAACCGAAAGGTTGCTAGATCTAATCCCCGAGCTGACAAGGTTTTAAAAAATCTGTTGTTCTGCTCCTGAACAAGGCAGTTAACCCATTGTTCCTAGGTTGTCATTGAAAATAAGAATTTGTTTTTAACTGACTTGCCTAGTTAAATAAAGATAAAATAGCAAACTCACATTTTGTGAGTGTTTTTTTATAGGGCAAAGCAGCTCTAACCAACACCTCCAATCTCGTCTTGTTGATTGGACTCCAGGTTAGCTGCCTCCTGATTCCAATTAGCTTTTGGAGAAGTCATTAGCCTAGGGGTTCACATACTTTTTCCAACCTACACTGTGAATGTTTAAACAATGTATTCAATATAGACAGGAAAAATACAGTTGAAGTCAAAGTTTACATACGCCTTAGCCAAATTCATTTAAACTCAATTTTTCACAATTCCTGACATTTAATCCTAGTAAAAATTCCCTGTTTTAGGTCAGTTAGGATCACTACTTTATTTTAAGAATGTGAAATGTCAGAATAACGGTAGAGAATTATTTATTTCAGCTTTTATTTCTTTCATCACATTCCCAGTGGGTCAGAAATGTACATACACTCAATTCATATTTGGTAGCATTGCCTTTAAATTGTTTAACTTGGGTCAACATTTTTGGGTAGCCTTCCACAAGCTTCCCACAATAAGTTGGGTGAATTTTGGTCCATTCCTCCTGACAGAGCTGGTGTAAATGAGTCAGGTTTGTAGGCCTCCTTGCTCGCACACGCTTTTTCAGTTCTGCCCACACATTTTCTATAGGATTGAGGTCAGGGCTTTGTGATGGCCACTCCAATACCTTGACTTTGTTGTCCTTAAGCCATTTTGACACAACTTTGGAAGTATGCTTGGGGTCATTGTCCATTTGGAAGACCCATTTGCGACCAAGCTTTAACTTCCTGACTGATGTCTTGAGATGTTGCTTTTCCTTCCTCATGATGCCGTCTATTTTGTGATGATGCTGCAGCCCCCGTGCTTCACGGTTGGGATGGCTTTTTCCTCCAAACATAACAATGGTCATTGGTGCGAAAAGTGCAAATCACTTTTCACACAAAAGCACGTTCATCTCTATGAGACAGAACGTGTCTCCTTCCTGAGCGGTATGCCGTCTGCGTGTTCCCATGGTGTTTTTACTTGCGTACTATTGTTTGTACAGATGAACGTGGTACCTTCAGGTGTTTGGAAATTGCTTCCAAGGTCTTGGCTGACTCCTTTTGATTTTCCCATGATGTCAAGCAAAGAGGCACTGAGTTTGAAGGTAGGCCTTGAAATACATCCAAAGGTACACCTCCAGTTGACTCAAATTATGTCAATTAGCCTATCAGAAGCTTTGAAAGCCATGACATCATTTTCTGGAATTTTCCAAGCTGTTTAAAGGCACAGTCAACTTAGTGTATGTAAACTTCTGACCCACGGGAATTGTGATACAGTGAATTATAAGTGAAATAATCTGTCTGTAAACAATTGTTGGAAAAATTACTTGTGTCATGCACAAATTAGATGTCCTAACAACAGACTTGCCAAAACTACAGTTTGTTAACAAGAAATGTGTGGAGTGGTTGAAAAACAAGTTTTAATGACTCCAACCTAAGTGTATGTAAACTTCCGACTTCAACTGTATGTATTCTCCGCCTTTGCTATGAAGCACCTAAATAAGATATGGTGCAACCAATTACCTTCAGAAGTCCCATAATAAGTTAAATAAAGTCCACCTGTTTGCACCACTAAGCAAGCGGCACCATGAAGACCAAGGAGCTCTCCAAACAGTTCAGGGACAAAGTTGTGGAGAAGAACAGATCAGGGTTGGGTTATAAAATAAAATCCCAAACTTTGAACATCCCACGGAGCACCATTAAATCCATTATAAAAAATTGAAAGAATATGGCACCACAACAAATCTGCCAAGAGAGGGCCGCCCACCAAAAGTAACGGACCAGGAAAGGGCATTAATCAGAGAGGCAACAAAGAGACCAAAGACAACCCTGAAGGAGCTGCAAAGCTCCACAGCGGAGATTGGAGTATCTGTCCATAGGACAACTTTAAGCCGTACACTCCACAGAGCTGGGCTTTACGGAAGAGTGGCCATAAAGAGCCATTGCTTAAAGAAAAAAATAAGAAAACACGTTTGGTGTTTGCCAAAAGGCATGTGGGAGACGCCCCAAACATATGGAAGAAGGTATTCAGATGAGACTAAAATCAAACCTTTCGGCCATCAAGGAAAACGCTATGTCTGGCGCAAACACAACACCTGTTTTTCCATCGGCAGGGACTGGGAAATTGAAGGAAATTGAAGTAATGATGGATGGCACTAAATACAGGGAAATTCTTGAGGGAAACCTGTTTCAGTCTTCCAGAGATTTGAGACTGGGACAGAGGTTCACCTTTCAGCAGGACAATGACCCTAAGCATACTGCTACAGCAACACTTGAGTGGTTTAAAGGGAAACATTTAAATGTCTTGGAATGGCCTAGTCAAAACCCAGACCTCAATCCAATTCTGTGGTATGATTTAAAGATTACTGTACACCAGCCAAATCCATCCAACTTGAAGGAGCTGGAGCAGTTTTGCCTTGAAGAATGGGGAACAATCCCAGTGGTTAGATGTGCCAAGCTCATAGAGACATACCCCAAGAGACTTGCAGCTGTAATTGCTGCAAAAGGTGGCTCTACAAAGTATTGACTTTGAGGGGGTGAATAGTTACGCACGCTCAAGTTCTGTTTTCTTGTCTTATTTTTGTTTGTTTCACAATAAAAAATATTTTGCATCTTCAAAGTGGTAGGCGTGTTGTGTAAATCAAATGATACAATCCCCCCAAAATCTATTTTAATTCCAGGTTGTAAGGCAACAAAATAGGAAAATGCCAAGGGGGGTGAATACTTTCGCAAGCCACTGTATGGTAATTACCTTACAGATCTGTGAACTGTCTTAGTTTGTCAATATTAAAATGTGAAATACCTGGGGTGTATTCATTACGGAAACCGTTTACCGTTTAAGAACCAAACGGAAGCAAACCGAGCAAAACAAGAGTTTCTATTAGATGAATTCAGGTAGGTCCCTCCACGTTCCGTTTACTTCAATTTAAGAAACGTTTTGCAACAGAATTGGAATAATGAATATTCCCATGTTAATTTTTTGTTGTCGTTTGATAATTTACTAAGAAAATATAAAACATTTGAATCTATAAAATCATGTTTTTAAAAAGTAATGTTGTACTCATTAATTATTATACTGGACAAACTTTAAAATACAAACTTATATTTTCACAAAACTATCTTTTCTTGTGTCTTTTGTTTGAGCATAATACTTTTGTTTGACCTTTTGGACCAATGAGAAGTTAATCAGCACACGGTGTAGGAGCAGCTACACAATAGGAGGGACTCCAGAAGAAGGGATCTATTTCTGAAACACCACCTTAGTGTGTTCAACCTTTTCCTGGTTAGTGCTCCCCGTCTCTGGCAAAGTGTTGCAAAACTCTTGATTATGTGGTGTTACAACGCACCATGTCATGATTCAGAACACCAGGATGAATGTTTCAGTACACCTTAAATCTGTCCCAATACCCTCACCACCATGTCATGATTCAGAACACCAGGATGAATGTTTCAGTACACCTTAAATCTGTCCCAATACCCTCACCACCATGTCCCAATACCCTCACCACCATGTCCCAATACCCTCACCACCATGTCCCAATACTCCAGCCAAGTTAAGATTTCGTCTCCTTTAAGGCGGTTTCAGCTAAGTTGTGACTCGTTGCAGTGTTCCAAAGCACTTCATTTTAACAGTGTAGGCTTCTTCACTGATATTGATCCACACCTGTTTTATGGCTTCTTGGCGACAGGTAGAGAGGATCAAGCTTTCCAGATCTGTGGTTTTGATGAACCTGTTCAACATGTTGTCATCTGTGTTACTTAATGGTGATCTACTGTCTTCTGTCAGTGGTTTCTTGGCGTTTCAGAGGATTGTTGAATTTCTAATGGGAAGAGCAGCTGGATATATTGGGACTAGGTACCAGGATCAGACAAAACAGGCCGACAGACTCTGTAATATACCAGGCTAGTCCAGGCCTTAGTCTGATGCAAACATATCAATTATTCATTTGTCGACAACGATTATAATTAAACCAAATATCAGACGTTGAAATTTGGTTGTGCTTTTAGATGGTTGAGAGCATACGGCCCTATCTCTTTACACACAAGAAGGAGGTTTTCTTGATCCACTGGATCTTGTGAAATGATTTCTCCATTGTCATTAAAACAGTGATAATAAACTTCTTCCTTCTACTCCACTGTCTGAATCCTTAGTGATCATTGACGGCCCAGCTCGGCTCACCTCGTACTCCACTGTCTGAATCCTTAGTGATCATTGACGGCCCAGCTCGGCTCACCTCGTACTCCACTGTCTGAATCCTTAGTGATCACTGACGGCCCAGCTCGGCTCACCTCGTACTCTTATGTAATAGATATCCTTCTCGGAGCACTGTGCTGTGGATCAATATATAACCTGCTCGGAGCACTGTGCTGTGGATCAATATATAACCTGCTCGGTACACTGTTCTGTGGATCAATATATAACCTGCACGGAGCACTGTGCTGTGGATCAATATATAACCTGCACGGAGCACTGTGCTGTGGATCAATATATAACCTGCTCGGTACACTGTTCTGTGGATCAATATATAACCTGCACGGAGCACTGTGCTGTGGATGAATATATAACCTGCTCAGAGCAATGTGCTGTGGATGAATATATAACCTGCTCAGAGCAATGTGCTGTGGATGAATATATAACCTGCTCGGAGCACTGTGCTGTGGATCAATATATAACCTGCTCAGAGCACTGTGCTGTGGATGAATATATAACCTGCTCGGAGCACTGTGCTGTGGATCAATATATAACCTGCTCAGAGCACTGTGCTGTGGATGAATATATAACCTGCTCGGAGCACTGTGCTGTGGATCAATATATAACCTGCTCGGAGCACTGTGCTGTGGATGAATATATAACCTGCTCGGAGCACTGTGCTATGGATCAATATATAACCTGCTCGGAGCACTGTGCTGTGGATGAATGGGTCCTCCATGATGTTGAGAAGGAGATAACTGGGCCAGCAGCAGAGCTCTGTTAACCAAATAGACAGTCAGCTGGAACCTAATGGACTCCTGGTCTTTAAGACCTCAATAAAACAAAATCTCCACACAGCCCGACAGGATACTCTCGATTGTGCATCTGTAGAAGTTTGGGAGTGTTTTTGGTGACAAGCCGAATTTCTTCAGCCTCCTGAGTTTGAGGAGGCGCTGTTGCGCCTTCTTCACCACACTGTCTGTGTGGGTGGACCATTTCAGTTTGTCAGTGATGTGTACGCCGAGGAACTTAAAACTTTCCACCTTCTCCACTAATGTCCCGTCGATGTGGATAGGGGGGTGCTCCCTCTGCTGTTTCCTGAAGTTGTCACGACTTCGACTGAAGTCGGTTCCCCTCCTCGTTCGGGCGGCATTCGGCGGTCGACGTCACCGGTCTTCTAATCATCATCGATCTACTTTTCACTTTCCATTTGTCTTGTCTTGTTTTTCACACACCTGGTTTGCATTCCCCATCATTATCGGTTGTGTATTTAACCCTCTGGTCTCCCCCATGTCCTTGTGATTGATTGTTTACTGTTCAGCCGTTGTTGTGCCGGCCGGTGCTTTATTTCATTCTGCCTCGCTTGTTTGCGTTTGGCAATGAGTTTATGTATTACGCAGTTAGCGTCTTTTGATTGTTGGTTATTTGACTAAAGTGTTTTTGCTGTTCTCCTGCGCCTGACTATTTTTGCACCAGCTATACACGGATCCTGACAGAAGTCCACGATCATCTCCTTTGTTTTGTTGACGTTGAGTGAGAGGTTATTTTCCTGACACCACACTCCGAGGGCCCTCACCTCCTCCCTGTCGGCCGTCTCGTCATTGTTGTAAGTCACCATTATTAGTCAGTTGTACAACCGAATGCCTTCAACCGAAATGTGTCTTCCGCATTTAACCCAACCCCTCTGAATCAGAGAGGTGCAGGGGGCTGCCTTAATCGACATCCACATCTTCGGCGCCCGGGGAACAGTGGGTTAACTGCCTTGTTCTGGGGCAGAACGACAGATTTGTACCTTGTCAGCTCGGGGATCAGAACTTGCAACCCACCGCCCCTAAGGGCGGCAGGTAGCCTAGTGGTTAGAGTGTTGGACTTGTAACCGGAGGGTTGCAAGTTCGAATCCCCAAGCTGACAAGGAAAAAAAATTGGTCTATAAATAAATAAATAAAATGTTCCAAGACATAGAAAACGTAAAAAAGTTACCTTTAACTTTGTCCAAACAACTCAAACAACATTTCTAATCGATCCTCAGGTACCCTAATATGTATATAAACGACAATATTTCAGACAGATAATAACCTGGTCGATAGAAAAGGAAAAAAACGAAGTGTGCAGTCTCTGTCACACGCGCTAAACAGTCCAGTCCACTCCTGAGTCCACTGACAAAAACAGCTCTTACTCCTTGGTTTTTCAAAATAAAGAACTGCAATCTGCTGCTTTGAATAGCATGTCAATGGAAAAAGTGTGACATCACAAAATCTAATTTTCCGGATGGATTTTCCTCCGGTTTTCGCCTGCCAAATCAGTTCTGTTATACCCACAGAGTATAACAGAACTATTTTAACAGTTTTAGAAACTTCAGAGTGTTTTATATCCAATACTACTAATTATGTGCATATCCTAGTTTCTGGGCCTGAGTAACAGGCATTTTACTTTGGGCACGCCAGACTCTCCGAAATTCCGAATTCTGCCCCGGAGCATAAAAGGTTTTAAATTCCATCTGGAAGACAGCAACCTACACAGGTCAATGTCCCCAATCACTGCCCTGGGATATTATTTTAGACCAGAAGAAAGAGTGCCTCCTTCTTGTCCTCCAACACCACTTCCAGCAGCATCTCCCATCCAGGACCAACCCTGCTTACTTCAGAGACATGCCAGCAGTGGGATGCAGGGTGGTGTGCTGCTGGCATGTAAACAGCATGATTTCAGCTCCTCCCCATGCTAACAACATGTTTCACCTCATCCAGTATCTTTATTCCGTAACATTGTTTTATTTTCTTACATCCAATATATTGTAGGAGTCAAGTCAAGGTGTTGATACCACTACTAATATTCCTTATTTTCTTGTGTTCTAGGTTACATGGGCGATACCATGAGCTGGCTCCACACCTAGTACCCATGGACTACACCAATGAGCCTGATGTTAAAATACCCTTAGCTCTTATAGTCAGCATGCCGGAACTAAATGTAGGTAACAATAGTAATCACACTGGTAATCAACACACACTGGTAATCAACACACACTGGTAATCAACACACCCTAGTAATCAACACACACTGGTAATCAACACACACTGGTAATCAACACACACTGGTAATCAACACACCCTGGTAATCAACACACCCTGGTAATCACCACACCCTGGTAATCACCACACACTGGTAATCAACACACCCTGGTAATCAACACACCCTGGTAATCAACACACACTGGTAATCAACACACACTGGTAATCACACTGGTAATCAACACACACTGGTAATCAACACACCCTGGTAATCAACACACATTTGTAATCACACTGGTAATCACACTGGTAATCAACACACACTGGATATCAACACACACTGGTAATCAACACACACTGGTAATCACCCTGGTAATCACCCTGGTAATCACCCTGGTAATCAACACACACTGGTATTCACATTGGTAATCACACTGGTAATCAACACACATTGGTAATCACACTGGTAATCAACACACTGGTAATCACACTGGTAATCACATTGGTAATCACACTGGTAATCAACACACTGGTAATTACACTGGTAATCAACACACTGGTAATCACACTGGAAATCAACACACTGGTAATCACACTGGTAATCAACACACTGGTAATCAACACATTGGTAATCACACTGGTAATCAACACACACTGGTAATCACATTGGTAATCACACTGGTAATCAACACACTGGTAATCAACACACTGGTAATTACACTGGTAATCAACACACTGGTAATCACACTGGTAATCACACTGGTAATCACATTGGTAATCACACTGGTAATCAACACACTGGTAATCAACACACTGGTAATCACACTGGTAATCAACACACTGGTAATTACACTGGTAATCAACACACACTGGTAATCACACTGGTAATCAACACACACTGGTAATCAATACACTGGTAATTACACTGGTAATCAACACACACTGGTAATCACAATGGTAATCACACTGGTAATCACACTGGTAATCAACACACACTGGTAATCACACTGATAATCACACTGGTAATCAACACACACTGGTAATCAACACACTGGTAATTACACCGGTAATCAACACACACTGGTAATCAACACACTGGTAATTACACTGGTAATCAACACACTGGTAATCACACTGGTAATCACACTGGTAATCAACACACACTGGTAAACAACACACTGGTAATTACACTGGTAATCAACACACACTGGTAATCACACTGGTAATCACACTGGTAATCACACTGGTAATCAACACACACTGGTAATCACACTGGTAATTACACTGGTAATCACACTGGTAATCAACACACACTGGTAATCACACTGGTAATCACACTGGTAATCAACACACTGGTAATTACACTGGTAATCACACTGGTAATCAACACACCTGTAATCACACTGGTAATCACACTGGTAATCAACACACTGGTAATCACACTGGTAATCAACACACTGGTAATCACACTGGTAATCAACACACACTGGTAATCAACACACACTGGTAATCAACACACACTGGTAATCACACTGGTAATCAACACACACTGGTAATCAAACTGGTAATCAACACACACTACTAATCGCACTGGTAACCAACACACACTGGTAACCAACACACACTGGTAACCAACACACACTGGTAACCATCACACACTGGTAACCAATACACACTTGTAGTCAACACACACTACTAATCGCACTGGTAATCAACATACACTACTAATCACACTGGTAACCAACACACACTGGTAACCAACACACACTGGTAACCAACACTCACTGGTAACCAACACACACTGGTAACCAACACACACTGGTAACCAACACACACTGGTAACCAACAAACACTGGTAACCAACACACACTGGTAACCAACACACACTGGTAACCAACACACACTGGTAACCAACACACACTGGTAATCAACACACACTTGTAGTCAACACACACTACTAATCGCATTGGTAATCAACACACACTGGTAACCAACACACACTGGTAACCAACACACACTGGTAACCAACACACACTGGTAATCAACACACACTTGTAATCAACACACACTGGTAACCAACACACACTGGTAACCAACACACACTGGTAACCAACACACACTGGTAATCAACACACACTGGTAACCAACACACACTGGTAACCAACACACACTGGTAATCAACACACACTCGTAACCAACACACACTGGTAATCAACACACACTGGTAACCAACACACACTGGTAATCAACACACACTGGTAATCAACACACACTGGTAACCTACTAGAAAGTGTGTGCCCTCAGGCTTGGAGGGAAGCTAAAGTAATTACGCTACCTAAGAATAGTAAAGCCCCCTTTACTGGCTCAAATAGCCGACCAATCAGCCAGTTACCAACCCTTAGTAAACTTTGGAAAAAATGTGTTTGACCAGATACAATGCTGTTTTACAGTAAACAAATGAACATATTTTTGGCACTTTTATAGGGAAGGACACTCAACATGTATGGTACTTACACAAATGACTGATGATTGGCTGATAGAAATTGATGATAAAATGATTGTGGGGGCTGTTTTGTTAGACTTCAGTGCAGCTTTTGACACTATCAATCATAGACTGCTGCTGGAAAAACATATGTGTTATGGCTTTACACCCCCTGCTATGTTGTGGATGAAGAGTTACCTGTCTAACAGAGGGTGTTCTTTAATAGAAGCCTCTCTAACATAATCCAGGTAGATTTACACCCCCTGCTATGTTGTGGATGAAGAGTTACCTGTCTAACAGAGGGTGTTCTTTAATAGAAGCCTCTCTAACATAATCCAGGTAGATTTACACCCCCTGCTATGTTGTGGATGAAGGGTTACCTGTCTAACAGAGGGTGCTCTTTAATAGAAGCCTCTCTAACATAATCCAGGTAGATTTACACCCCCTGCTATGTTGTGGATGAAGAGTTACCTGTCTAACAGAGGGTGTTCTTTAATAGAAGCCTCTCTAACATAATCCAGGTAGATTTACACCCCCTGCTATGTTGTGGATGAAGGGTTACCTGTCTAACAGAGGGTGCTCTTTAATATAAGCCTCTCTAACATAATCCAGGTAGATTTACACCCCCTGCTATGTTGTGGATGAAGAGTTACCTGTCTAACAGAGGGTGTTCTTAAATAGAAGCCTCTCTAACATAATCCAGGTAGAATCAAGCATTCCCCAGGGCAGCTGTCCCTTTTACTTTTTAAAATCTTTACTAATGATCTGCCACTTGTTCTGAGTAAAGCCTGTGTGTCTATGTACAGTATATGTTTTGAACATGAAAGTTTATAATCTAAAGTAAAGCCAAGTAATTTAGTCTCCTTAACTTGTTCAACAGCCACACCATTCATTACCAGATTCAGCTGAAGTCTAGAACTTAGGGAACAATTTGTACCAAATACAATGCTCTTAGTTTTAGAGATGTTCAGGACCAGTGTATTACTGGCCACACCTTCCAAAACTGACTGCATCTCCTTGTTAAGGATTAGCCCCTTTTCTTCAATTTTCGCCTAAAATGAAATACCCAAATCTAACTGCCTGTAGCTCAGAACCTGAAGCAAGGATATACATATTCTTGTTACCATTTGAAATGAAACACTTTGAAGTTTATGGAAATGTGAAAGGAATGTAGTAGAATATAAAACAACAGATCTGATAAAGATAATACAAAGAAAAAACCAACCGTTCTTTCTGTACCATCATCTTTGAAATGCAAGAGAAAGGCCATAATGTATTATTCCAGCCCAGGTGCAATTTAGATTTTGGCCACTAGATGACTTCCATGTATGTGCAAAGTTTTAGACTGATCCAATGAAGCATTGCATTTCTGTTAAAAATGTTGTACAAGACTGCCCAAATGTGCCTAATTTGTTTTTTAATAACGTATCATGTTCAAAATTGTGCACTGTCTTCAAACAATAGCATGGTATTCTTTCACTGTAATAGCTACTGTAAATTGGACAGTGCAGTTAGATTAGCAAGAATTTAAGCTTTCTGCCAATATCAGATTTGGGGAACTTTCTTGTTACTTACAACCTCATGCTGATCGCATTAGCCTACGTTAGCTCAACCGTCCCGTGGAAGGGACAAGGATCCCGAAGAAGGGTTTCAGTAACTTCATTAGCTGTGGTTGCTGACGCGCATACTGTTCAATAATCAGCATACATAGACACACAGGCTTTGTTTAAATACAGATAATGACACTTATTTGCTTTCCACATTAAATTCCATTCACACATAGCAAATAAGTCATTGTCTGACCACTGGCTCATTGTCTTCTATCAGTGATGTTAGCCTTGTCTCTCTCTCTGTGTCTTGTAGAATAAACCCCTTATTGCATCAGTGACATACTGATGATAGCCTTGATAGACAGTGGTGTATGAGTAACAACAACCTTGCCTTGTCTCCCCCTCTCACTGTGTGTCCTGTAGGAGAACCCGTTCAGGAACAGGATCGTGGAGACCTTCTCTGAGGACGGAGCGGGGAACCTGAGCTTCAACGACTTTGTGGATATGTTCTCTGTCCTCAGTGAGACGGCCCCCAGGGAGCTCAAGGCCATATACGCCTTCAAAATATACGGTGAGTATGCTAATAGTGCCTTCAGAAGGTATTCAAACCCTTTGACTTTTTCCACATGTTGTTTGTGTTACAGTTTTTATTACATTGAGATTTTGTGTCACTGATCTACACACAATACTCCATAATTTCAAAGTGGAATTTGTTTGTAGAACATTTTGAAAAGCTGAAATGTCTTGAATCAACAAATATTTAACCCTTTTGTCAAGCCTACATAAATTCAAGAGTAAAAATGGGCTTAATAAATCACATAATACTGTAAGTTATATGGACTCATTCTGTGTTCAATAATAGTGTTTAACATGCATACAATTACATGTAAGGTAACTCAATTGAGTAGTGAATTTCAAGCACAGATTCAACCAATGCCTTGCAAATAAGGGTACAGAAGCTGAATATCCCTTTGAGCATGGTGAAGTTATTAGATACACTTTGGATGGTGTATCAATGCACCCAGTCACTACAAAGATACAGCTGTTCTTCCTAACTCAGTTGCCGGAGAGGAAGTAAACCCCTCAGGGATTTCACCATGATGCCAATGGTGACTTTAAAACAGTTACAGAGTTGAATGGCTGTGACAGGAGAAAACTGAGGCTGGATCAACAACATTGTAGTTACTCCACAATACTAACCTAAATGACAGAGTGAAAATAAGGAAGACTGTACAGAATACAGATATTCCAAATTAAGCATTCTGCTTGGGACAAGGTACTTAAGTAATACTGCAAAAAATGTGGCAAAGAAATTAACTTCATGTCCTAAATACAAGGCATTATGTTTGGGGAAAATCCAACACATCATTGAGTACCACTCTTCATATTTTTTAAGCATAGTGGTGGCTGCATCATGTTATGGGTATGTTTGTCATTGGCAAGGACTAGGGAGTTCTTTTATGATATAAAAAAACTGAATGGAGCTAAGCAAAACCTAGAGGAAAACGTTGTCAATCTTCTTTACAACAGACACTGGGAGACAAATTCACCTTTTAGCAGGACAATAACCTAAAACACAAGGCCAAATATACACTGGAGTTGCTTACCAAAATTATATAGAATTTTCCTGAGTGGCGTAGTTACACTTTTGACTAAACGTGGCTTGAAAATCTATGGCAAGACTTGAAAATGGCTTTCTAGCAATGATTAACAACCAATTTGACAGAGTTTTAAGAATTATTGAAAGAATAATGGGCAACTTGCCTAGTTAAATAAAGGATAAATAAATTAATACAAATAAATAAATATTGTGCAATCCATATGTGCAAAGTTCTTAGAGACTTATCCTAAAAGACTCACAGCTGTAATCGCTGCCAAATGTGTTCCCAATATGTATTGTCTTAGGGGCTTGAATACTAATCTAATCAAGATATATTCGTGTTTTTATTTTTCACATATTTAAAAATAATAATAGGAATTTTCTTCCACGTTCACATGACAGAGTATTGTGTAGATTGTTGACCAAACATTACAATTAAATCCCACTTTGTAACACAACAAAACGTGGAAAAAGTTGAGTGGTGTGAATACTTGCTGAAGGCCCTGTATATGATAATCACATTTAATCCTACATTCATCTCTGTTAAAGGGTAATTCCACCACTTGTCAACTTCATTTTCAATATCCCAGCACAATGCCAGTGTATACATACAGTGGGGAAAAAAAGTATTTAGTCAGCCACCAATTGTGCAAGTTCTCTCACTTAAAAAGATGAGAGAGGCCTGTAATTTTCATCATAGGTACACTTCAACTATGACAGACAAAATGAGGAAAGAAAATCCAGAAAATCACATTGTAGGATTTTTTATGAATTTATTTGCAAATTATGGTGGAAAATAAGTATTTGGTCACATACAAACAAGCAAGATTTCTGGCTCTCACAGACCTGTAACTTCTTCTTTAAGAGGCTCCTCTGTCCTCCACTCATTACCTGTATTAATGGCACCTGTTTGAACTTGTTATCAGTATAAAAGACACCTGTCCACAACCTCAAACAGTTACACTCCAAACTCCACTATGGCCAAGACCAAAGAGCTGTCAAAGGACACCAGAAACAAAATTGTAGACCTGCACCAGGTTGGGAAGACTGAATCTGCAATAGGTAAGCAGCTTGGTTTGAAGAAATCAACTGTGGGAGCAATTATTAGGAAATGGAAGACATACAAGACCACTGATAATCTTCCTTGATCTGGGGCTCCACGCAAGATCTCACCCGTGGGGTCAAAATGATCACAAGAACGGTGAGCAAAAATCCCAGAACCACACGGGGGACCTAGTGAATGACCTGCAGAGAGCTGGGACCAAAGTAACAAAGCCTACCATCAGTAACACACTACGCCGCCAGGGACTCAAATCCTGCAGTGCCAGACGTGTCCCCCTGCTTAAGCCAGTACATGTTCAGGCAAGTATAAAGTTTGCTAGAGAGCATTTGGATGATCCAGATGAGGATTGGGAGAATGTCAGATGAAACCAAAATAGAACTTTTTGGTAAAAACTCAACTCGTCGTGTTTGGAGGACAAAGAATGCCGAGTTGCATCCAAAGAACACCATACCTACTGTGAAGCATGGGGGTGGAAACATCATGCTTTGGGGCTGTTTTCTGCAAAGGGACCAGGACGACTGATCCGTGTAAAGGAAAGAATGAATGGGGCCATGTATCGTGAGATTTTGAGTGAAAACCTCCTTCCATCAGCAAGGGCATTGAAGATGAAACGTGGCTGGGTCTTTCAGCATGACAATGATCCCAAACACACCGCCCGGGCAACGAAGGAGTGGCTTCAGAAGAAGCATTTCAAGGTCCTGGAGTGGCCTAGCCAGTCTCCAGATCTCAACCCCATAGAAAATCTTTGGAGGGAGTTGAAAGTCCGTGTTGCCCAGCGACAGCCTCAAAACATCACTGCTCTAGAGGAGATCTGCATGGAGGAATGGGCCAAAATACCAGCAACAGTGTGTGAAAACCTTGTGAAGACTTACAGAAAACGTTTGACCTCTGTCATTGCCAACAAAGGGTATATAACAAAGTATTGAGATAAACTTTTGTTATTGACCAAATACTTATTTTCCTCCATAATTTGCACATAAATTCATAAAAAATCCTACAATGTTGTTTTCTGGATTTCTTTTTCTCATTTTGTCTGTCATAGTTGAAGTGTACCTATGATGAAAATTACAGGCCTCTCTCATCTTTTTAAGTGAGAGAACTTGCACAATTGGTGGCTGACTAAATACTTTTTTTTTCCCCACTGTATGTGAAAACGACACATTTCTACATTTTGTAGAAAAAAACGATAGTTAGAAAGTTAACCATACCTGAGGACATTAAGTGTCCCAAAGCTGAGGGAGTAAAACATGTGGAGGGTGTAGTGGCTAATTAGACCATTTGATAGTCACTTCGACCGAGTCAGTTGCCGGCACAAAAATAATACAAAATAATAAAATAAGTTGTTTAATTGTCACGTACACCAGATAGTGGTACCCCATAACGCTCTGCATTATTTTTTAGTTAGTGCAATTTCACACAAAATAAATGAGGTGCCTAAATATGAGCCATCTGTATCTGTTTGTGTCTGACTTTGAGTCTTGACACAGGTAACATATGAAATAACTCCAAATTAAATGTTTAACTGTTACTGAGGTTCATATCTTGTAAAACTACAGAAGAAATGTTCTTATTTGAATTTCATGCTCGTTCTATTATTTAAATGTGGAACATGAATTGCATCATTCAAGTGACCAGTCTGTCCCGACATTGATGGGTTTATTTGATACCCGAGCGAGTTGGGAGGGGTGAGGAGGGCCCTCCGAGCAAGTTGGTAGGGGTGAGGAGGGCCCTCCGAGCGAGTTGGTAGGGGTGAGGAGGGCCCTCCGAGCGAGATGCTAGGGGTGAGGAGGGCCCTCCGAGCGAGTTGGTAGGGGTGAGGAGGGCCCTCCGAGCGAGATGCTAGGGGTGAGGAGGGCCCTCCGAGCGAGTTGGTAGGGGTGAGGAGGGCCCTCCGAGCGAGATGCTAGGGGTGAGGAGGGCCCTCCGAGCGAGATGCTAGGGGTGAGGAGCTGGTTTGGGATTCACCACCTGTGTAACTTTCTGTGTTGGATTTCAACGTGGATAACATCCTGTGTGTATGTGTGTGTGTTTAGATTTCAATGTGGATAACTTCCTGTGTAAGGAGGACCTGGAGAAGACGTTGAACAAGCTGACGAGGGAGGAGCTGAGCCCTGAAGAGGTCACCCTGGTCTGTGAGAAGGCCATCGAAGAGGCTGATCTAGACGGAGATAGCAAACTGTCCTTCGCTGACTTTGAAAACATGATCACCAGGGCTCCTGACTTTTTAAGGTAACAGTATTATTTTTGTCAGTGCAATACTGGACATAAAGTGCATTCGGGAAGTATTCCGACCACTTGACTTTTTCCACATTTTGTTACCTTACAGCCTAATTCTAAAATGGATAAAATAAATAAAAAATCCTCATTAATCTACACACAATACCCCATAGCATCCTGTTTCCTGTTGATGTCATGATAGTATGTCATTATGTTATAGAGGTCATGATTATAGGTCATTATGTTATAGAGGTCATGATAGTATGTCATTATGTTATAGAGGTCATGATAGTATGTCATTATGTTATAGAGGTCATGATTATAGGTCATTATGTTATAGAGGTCATGATAGTAGGTCATTATGTTATTGAGGTCATGATAGTAGGTCATTATGTTACAGAGGTCATGATAGTAGGTCATTATGTTACAGAGGTTATGATAGTATGTCATTATGTTATAGAGGTCATGATAGTAGGTCATTGTGTGTTTGAGGTCATGATAGTAGGTCATTGTGTTTGAGGTCATGATAGTAGGTCATTGTGTTTGAGGTCATGATAGTAGGTCATTGTGTTAATGAGGTCATGATAGTAGGTCATTATGTTATAGAGGTCATGATAGTAGGTCATTGTGTGTTTGAGGTCATGATAGTAGGTCATTGTGTTATTGAGGTCATGATAGTAGGTCATTATGTTACAGAGGTCATGATAGTAGGTCATTATGTTACAGAGGTCATGATAGTAGGTCATTATGTTACAGAGGTCATGATAGTAGGTCATTGTGTTATTGAGGTCATGATAGTAGGTCATTATGTTACAGAGGTCATGATAGTAGGTCATTATGTTACAGAGGTCATGATAGTAGGTCATTGTGTTATTGAGGTCATGATAGTAGGTCATTGTGTTTGAGGTCATGATAGTAGGTCATTATGTTACAGAGGTCATGATAGTAGGTCATTATGTTACAGAGGTCATGATAGTAGGTCATTGTGTTTGAGGTCATGATAGTATGTCATTGTGTTATTGAGGTCATGATAGTAGGTCATTGTGTTATTGAGGTCATTATAGTAGGTCATTGTGTTTGAGGTCATGATAGTATGTCATTGTGTTTGAGGTCATTGTAGTTGGTCATTGTGTTGTTCCTTAACATGTTTTCTGTCGGTTCTGTCTCTGTTTTGCAGTACCTTCCACATAAGAATCTGAAAGGGCTCCATGGAAAGGTCTATATTCTGATTTTTATGGCAGTGATCCTGACCATTTAAAAAACACTGACCACACCCTGACCACCGCACAGTGCCTCACTGCCACATGTCTACAGACATAACTCTCCTTGGATGTCTGTCTGTAGAGATGTCAGCTGAACCAGGAACAGACTGGCTACGTTCTCAGGATGATCCTGGATCTCTTCAGTTTGGTTGTCCGCTTGTTGCTTACACACACCCACATCCTCTTGGTCCTGTTTTTCCATCTGTTTGGTTTGAGGAGGTTTCGTTGTTTTTATATGTCGTAGTAATATTATCATCACAGCCACTGTTGAAACAGCGATGCTTTGTATGTTTTTTTAAAACGACAGAGAAACAGGAAGGTGAAATGGGAACCTTTATAAGCTGTGCCTCCTAGACCCAGACCAGCCCTGGCCTTGGAGGAATACTGGAAAACTAGCAGATCCACAGAAACATCACTTACCCCTTGTGCCTCAGACCTCCGTACTGACCTCTCCTTTCACTGAAGGACGCTCAGGTCTCCTTAATGAACTGATGACGATGATCTACAGCCCTGAGAGGGGTCAAGGGGTCAGGACATGGAACATGCCTGGTGTACATGATACAAGACCAGACCAGAGGATAAAGAGAGAGGACAAAGAGAGGGGACAAAGAGAGGGGACAAAGAGAGGACAAAGAGAGGGGACAAAGAGAGGGGAGACAGAGAGGGGACAAAGAGAGGGGACAAAGACTGAGGACAAAGAGAGGGGAGACAGAGAGGGGACAAAGAGAGGGGACAAAGAGAGGGGACAAAGAGAGGGGACAAAGACAGAGGACAAAGACAGAGGACAAAGAGAGGGGAGACAGAGAGGGGACAAAGAGAGGAGACAAAGAGAGGGGACAAAGACAGAGGACAAAGACAGAGGACAAAGAGAGGGGAGACAGAGAGGGGACAAAGAGAGGAGACAAAGAGAGGGGAGACAGAGAGAGGACAAAGAGAGGGGAGACAGAGAGGGGACAAAGAGAGAGGACAAAGAGAGGGGACAAAGAGAGGGGACAAAGACAGAGGACAAAGACAGAGGACAAAGAGAGGGGAGACAGAGAGGGGACAAAGAGAGGAGACAAAGAGAGGGGACAAAGAGAGGGGAGACAAAGAGAGGGGACAAAGAGAGGACAAAGAGAGGGGAGACAGAGAGGGGACAAAGAGAGGGGACAAAGAGAGGGGAGACAGAGAGGGGAGACAGAGAGAGGACAAAGAGAGGGGAGACAGAGAGGGGAGACAGAGAGAGGACAAAGAGAGGGGAGACAGAGAGGGGACAAAGAGAGGGGACAAAGAGAGGGGAGACAGAGAGGGGAGACAGAGAGGGGACAAAGACAGAGGACAAAGAGGGGAGACAGAGAGGGGACAAAGAGAGGGGAGACAGAGAGGGGACAAAGAGAGGGGAGACAGAGAGAGGACAAAGAGAGGGGACAAAGAGAGGGGAGACAGAGAGGGGACAAAGAGAGAGGACAAAGAGAGGGGAGACAGAGAGGGGACAAAGAGAGGGGACAAAGAGAGGGGAGACAGAGAAGGGACAAAGAGAGGGGAGACAGAGAGGGGACAAAGAGAGGGGACAAAGAGAGGGGAGACAGAGAAGGGAGACAGAGAGGGGACAAAGAGAGGGGAGACAGAGAGGGGACAAAGAGAGGGGAGACAGAGAGGGGAGACAGAGAGGGGACAAAGAGAGGGGAGACAGAGAGGGGACAAAGAGAGGGAGACAGAGAGGGGAGGCAGAGAGGGGACAAAGAGAGGGGAGACAGAGAGGGGAGGCAGAGAGGGGAGACAGAGAGGGGAGACAGAGAGGGGACAAAGAGAGGGGAGACAGAGAGGGGACAAAGAGAGGGGAGACAGAGAGCACAGCGCTGCATGACCAAGGTCACACAGACTGAAAGAGTTTTATAACAGCAATGCACTATTTGCTCATCATACGTTTAAAACGTAATATTCTGTTTCTCCTGCTGTTAATGAATTGCTTTGGTCATTTCTAAGACAAAATGGCAACCTAGTCCCTAGACAGTGCACTACTTTTCACCTGGGCCCAGTAGTGCACTAGCGAATAGGGTGCCGTTTGGAACTCCCTCCTGCTCTTGATGTATTGCTCTGGGCATTTCTATGTTCTGTTGTTGCTATAATTACTGATGATTACATCACACCTGCCTGTCGTCTAGTTCTAATGAAGACGTACTCATCTCTACTGTCTCTACCATACCCTCAGACATCTCTACTGTCTCTACCATACCCTCAGACATCTCTACTGTCTCTACCATACCCTCAGACATCTCTACTGTCTCTACCATACCCTCAGACATCTCTACTGTCTCTACCATACCCTCAGACATCTCTACTGTCTCTACCATACCCTCAGACATCTCTACTGTCCCGTACCCCTCTCCTCAGGGGACCCTCAGACATCTCTACTGTCTCTTCCATACCCTCAGACATCTCTACTGCTACCAGTCTCTTACCCCTCTCCTCAGGGGACCCTCAGACATCTCTACTGTCCCGTACCCCTCTCCTCAGGGGACCCTCAGACATCTCTACTGTCTCTACCATACCCTCAGACATCTCTACTGTCTCTTACCCCTCTCCTCAGGGGACCCTCAGACATCTCTACTGTCTCTTACCCCTCTCCTCAGGGGACCCTCAGACATCTCTACTGTCTCTTACCCCTCTCCTCAGGGGACCCTCAGACATTTTACTGCTACCAGTCTCTTACCCCTCTCCTCAGGGGACCCTCAGACATCTCTACTGTCTCTTACCCCTCTCCTCAGGGGACCCTCAGACATCTCTACTGTCTCTTACCCCTCTCCTCAGGGGACCCTCAGACATCTCTACTGTCTCTTCACCCTCTCCTCAGGGGACCCTCAGACATCTCTACAGTCTCTTCCATACCCTCAGACATCTCTACTGCTACCAGTCTCTTACCCCTCTCCTCAGGGGACCCTCAGACATCTCTACTGTCTCTTACCCTCTCCTCAGGGACCCTCAGACATCTCTACTGTCTCTTACCCCTCTCCTCAGGGGACCCTCAGACATCTCTACTGCTACCAGTCTCTTACCCCTCTCCTCAGGGGACCCTCAGAAATCTCTACTGTCTCTTATCCCTCTCCTCAGGGGACCCTCAGACATCTCTACTGCTACCAGTCTCTTACCCCTCTCCTCAGGGGACCCTCAGACATCTCTACTGTCTCTTCCATACCCTCAGACATCTCTACTGCTACCAGTCTCTTACCCCTCTCCTCAGGGGACCCTCAGACATCTCTACTGTCTCTTACCCCTCTCCTCAGGGGACCCTCAGACATCTCTACTGCTACCAGTCTCTTACCCCTCTCCTCAGGGGACCCTCAGACATCTCTACTGTCTCTTACCCCTCTCCTCAGGGGACTCTCAGACATCTCTACTGTCTCTTACCCCTCTCCTCAGGGGACCCTCAGACATCTCTACTGTCTCTAACCCCTCTCCTCAGGGGACCCTCAGACATCTCTACTGCTACCAGTCTCTACCCTCTCCTCAGGGACCCTCAAACATCTCTACTGTCTCTTACCCCTCTCCTCAGGGGACCTCAGACATCTCTACTGCTACCAGTCTCTTACCCCTCTCCTCAGGGGACCCTCAGACATCTCTACTGCTACCAGTCTCTTACCCCTCTCCTCAGGGGACCCTCAGAAATCTCTACTGTCTCTTATCCCTCTCCTCAGGGACCCTCAGACATCTCTACTGCTACTAGTCTCTTACCCCTCTCCTCAGGGGACCCTCAGACATCTCTACTGTCTCTTCCATACCCTCAGACATCTCTACTGCTACCAGTCTCTTACCCCTCTCCTCAGGGGACCCTCAAACATCTCTACTGTCTCTTACCCCTCTCCTCACGGGACCCTCAGACATCTCTACTGCTACCAGTCTCTTACCCCTCTCCTCAGGGGACCCTCAGACATCTCTACTGCTACCAGTCTCTTACCCCTCTCCTCAGGGGACCCTCAGAAATCTCTACTGTCTCTTATCCCTCTCCTCAGGGGACCCTCAGACATCTCTACTGCTACCAGTCTCTTACCCCTCTCCTCAGGGGACCCTCAGACATCTCTACTGTCTCTTCCATACCCTCAGACATCTCTACTGCTACCAGTCTCTTACCCCTCTCCTCAGGGGACCCTCAGACATCTCTACTGCTACCAGTCTCTTACCCCTCTCCTCAGGGGACCCTCAGACATCTCTACTGTCTCTTACCCCTCTCCTCAGGGGACCCTCAGACATTTTACTGCTACCAGTCTCTTACCCCTCTCCTCAGGGGACCCTCAGACATCTCTACTGTCTCTACCATACCCTCAGACATCTCTACTGTCTCTTCACCCTCTCCTCAGGGGACCCTCAGACATCTCTACTGTCTCTTCCATACCCTCAGACATCTCTACTGCTACCAGTCTCTTACCCCTCTCCTCAGGGGACCCTCAGACATCTCTACTGTCTCTTACCCTCTCCTCAGGGACCCTCAGACATCTCTACTGTCTCTTACCCCTCTCCTCAGGGGACCCTCAGACATCTCTACTGTCTCTTCACCCTCTCCTCAGGGGACCCTCAGACATCTCTACTGCTACCAGTCTCTTACCCCTCTCCTCAGGGGACCCTCAGACATCTCTACTGTCTCTTACCCCTCTCCTCAGGGAACCCTCAGGCATCTCTACTGCTACCAGTCTCTTACCCCTCTCCTCAGGGGACCCTCAGAAATCTCTACTGTCTCTTATCCCTCTCCTCAGGGGACCCTCAGACATCTCTACTGCTACCAGTCTCTTACCCCTCTCCTCAGGGGACCCTCAGACATCTCTACTGTCTCTTCCATACCCTCAGACATCTCTACTGCTACCAGTCTCTTACCCCTCTCCTCAGGGGACCCTCAGACATCTCTACTGTCTCTTACCCCTCTCCTCAGGGGACCCTCAGACATCTCTACTGTCTCTTACCCCTCTCCTCAGGGGACCCTCAGACATCTCTACTGCTACCAGTCTCTTACCCCTCTCCTCAGGGGACCCTCAAACATCTCTACTGTCTCTTACCCCTCTCCTCAGGGGACCCTCAGACATCTCTACTGCTACCAGTCTCTTACCCCTCTCCTCAGGGGACCCTCAGAAATCTCTACTGTCTCTTATCCCTCTCCTCAGGGGACCCTCAGACATCTCTACTGTCTCTTCCATACCCTCAGACATCTCTACTGCTACCAGTCTCTTACCCCTCTCCTCAGGGGACCCTCAGACATCTCTACTGCTACCAGTCTCTTACCCCTCTCCTCAGGGGACCCTCAGACATCTCTACTGTCTCTTACCCCTCTCCTCAGGGGACCCTCAGACATCTGAGGGTCCCCTGAGGCAGGTAGCCTAGTGGTTAGAGCGTTGGACTTGTAACCAGAGGGTTGCAAGTTCGAATCCCCGAGCTGACAAGGTAAAAATCTGTCGTTCTGCCCCTGAACAAGGCAGTTAACCCACTGTTCCCGGGCGCCAAAGACGTGGATGTCGATTAAGGCAGCCCCCGCACCTCTCTGATTCAGAAAGGTTGGGTTAAATGCGGAAGACACATTTCGGTTGAAGGCATTCGGTTGTACAACTGACTAATAATGGTGACTTTGACTTTGACTTTTTGACATCTCTACTGCTACCAGTCTCTTACCCTTCTCCTCAGGGGACCCTCAGACATCTCTACTGTCTCTTACCCCTCTCCTCAGGGGACCCTCAGACATCTCTACTGTCTCTTACCCCTCTCCTCAGGGACCTCAGACATCTCTACTGCTACCAGTCTCTTACCCTCTCCTCAGGGACCCTCAGACATCTCTACTGTCTCTTCCATACCCTCAGACATCTCTACTGCTACCAGTCTCTTACCCCTCTCCTCAGGGACCCTCAGACATCTCTACTGTCTCTTACCCCTCTCCTCAGGGACCCTCAGACATCTCTACTGTCTCTTACCCCTCTCCTCAGGGACCCTCAGACATCTCTACTGCTACCAGTCTCTTACCCCTCTCCTCAGGGACCCTCAGACATCTCTACTGTCTCTTCTCCTCAGGGGACCCTCAGACATCTCTACTGCTACCAGTCTCTTACCCTCTCCTCAGGGACCCTCAGACATCTCTACTGTCTCTTACCCCTCTCCTCAGGGGACCTCAGACATCTCTACTGCTACCAGTCTCTTACCCCTCTCCCTCAGGGACCCTCAAACATCTCTACTGTCTCTTACCCCTCTCCTCAGGGACCCTCAGACATCTCTACTGCTACCAGTCTCTACCTCTCCTCAGGGACCCTCAGACATCTCTACTGTCTCTTCCATACCCTCAGACATCTCTACTGCTACCAGTCTCTTACCCCTCTCCTCAGGGGACCCTCAGACATCTCTACTGCTACCAGTCTCTTACCCCTCTCCTCAGGGGACCCTCAGACATCTCTACTGTCTCTTACCCCTCTCCTCAGGGGACCCTCAGACATCTCTACTGCTACCAGTCTCTTACCCCTCTCCTCGGGGGACCCTCAGAAATCTCTACTGTCTCTTATCCCTCTCCTCAGGGGACCCTCAGACATCTCTACTGCTACCAGTCTCTTACCCCTCCCCTCAGGGGACCCTCAGACATCTCTACTGTCTCTTCCATACCCTCAGACATCTCTACTGCTACCAGTCTCTTACCCCTCTCCTCAGGGGACCCTCAGACATCTCTACTGTCTCTTACCCCTCTCCTCAAGGGACCCTCAGACATCTCTACTGTCTCTTACCCCTCTCCTCAGGGACCCTCAGACATCTCTACTGCTACCAGTCTCTTACCCCTCTCCTCAGGGGACCCTCAGACATCTCTACTGTCTCTTACCCCTCTCCTCAGGGGACTCTCAGACATCTCTACTGTCTCTTACCCCTCTCCTCAGGGGACCCTCAGACATCTCTACTGTCTCTTACCCCTCTCCTCAGGGGACCCTCAGACATCTCTACTGCTACCAGTCTCTTACCCCTCTCCTCAGGGGACCCTCAAACATCTCTACTGTCTCTTACCCCTCTCCTCAGGGGACCCTCAGACATCTCTACTGCTACCAGTCTCTTACCCCTCTCCTCAGGGGACCCTCAGACATCTCTACTGCTACCAGTCTCTTACCCCTCTCCTCAGGGGACCCTCAGAAATCTCTACTGTCTCTTATCCCTCTCCTCAGGGGACCCTCAGACATCTCTACTGCTACCAGTCTCTTACCCCTCTCCTCAGGGGACCCTCAGACATCTCTACTGTCTCTTCCATACCCTCAGACATCTCTACTGCTACCAGTCTCTTACCCCTCTCCTCAGGGGACCCTCAGACATCTCTACTGCTACCAGTCTCTTACCCCTCTCCTCAGGGGACCCTCAGAAATCTCTACTGTCTCTTATCCCTCTCCTCAGGGGACCCTCAGACATCTCTACTGCTACCAGTCTCTTACCCCTCTCCTCAGGGGACCCTCAGACATCTCTACTGTCTCTTCCATACCCTCAGACATCTCTACTGCTACCAGTCTCTTACCCTTCTCCTCAGGGGACCCTCAGACATCTCTACTGCTACCAGTCTCTTACCCCTCTCCTCAGGGGACCCTCAGAAATCTCTACTGTCTCTTATCCCTCTCCTCAGGGGACCCTCAGACATCTCTACTGTCTCTTACCCTTCTCCTCAGGGGACCCTCAGACATCTCTACTGCTACCAGTCTCTTACCCCTCTCCTCGGGGGTACCCTCAGACATCTCTATTGTCTCTTACCCCTCTCCTCAGGGGACCTTCAGACATCTCTACTGTCTCTTACCCCTCTCCTCAGGGGACCCTCAGACATCTCTACTGCTACCAGTCTCTTACCCCTCTCTTCAGGGGACCCTCAGACATCTCTACTGTCTCTTACCCCTCTCCTCAGGGGACCCTCAGACATCTCTACTGCTACCAGTCTCTTACCCCTCTCCTCGGGGGACCCTCAGACATCTCTACTGTCTCTTACCCCTCTCCTCAGGGGACCCTCAGACATCTCTACTGTCTCTACCATACCCTCAGACATCTCTACTGCTACCAGTCTCTTACCCCTCTCCTCAGGGGACACTCAGACATTGATATAGTCCTGAACTAGCTCACCTGATTCACCTATAAGGTCCTGATGATTAGTTGACAAGTTGAATCAGGTGTTCTAGCTGTGGTATAGGTAAAATACTTTGAACGACCCGGGGTCTTCGAAGAGAGGTTTGGAACAGCTGGGGGTCCCCAATGGAGAGGTTTGGAATGTCTGGGGTTCCCCAAGGAGAGGTTTGGAATGTCTGGGGTTCCCCAAGGAGAGGTTTGGAATGTCTGGGGGTCCCCGAGGAGAGGTTTGGAATGTCTGGGGGTCCCCGAGGAGAGGTTTGGAATGTCTGGGGTTCCCCAATGGAGAGGTTTGGAATGTCTGGGGTTCCCCAAGGAGAGGTTTGGAATGTCTGGGGTTCCCCAAGGAGAGGTTTGGAATGTCTGGGGTTCCCCAATGGAGAGGTTTGGAATGTCTGGGGTTCCCCAAGGAGAGGTTTGGAATGTCTGGGGTTCCCTAATGAGAGGTTTGGAATGTCTGGGGGTCCCCGAGCAGAGGTTTGGAATGTCTGGGGTTCCCTAATGAGAGGTTTGGAATGTCTGGGGGTCCCCGAGCAGAGGTTTGGAATGTCTGGGGTTCCCTAATGAGAGGTTTGGAATGTCTGGGGTTCCCCGAGCAGAGGTTTGGAATGTCTGGGGTTCCCTAATGAGAGGTTTGGAATGTCTGGGGGTCCCCGAGCAGAGGTTTGAGAACCCCTGTCTTGGCCTCTTTAGTCAAAGTCAAAGTCAAAGTCACCATTATTAGTCAGTTGTACAACCGAATGCCTTCAACCGAAATGTGTCTTCCGCATTTAACCCAACCCCTCTGAATCAGAGAGGTGCGGGGGGCTGCCTTAATCGACTTCCACGTCTTCGGCGCCCGGGGAACAGTGGGTTAACTGCTTCATAAAGTAAGAGACTTTATGAAGCCATCCACCATTCACATCATTATACAGTGATTCTCTGATTAATACAAATGTTCCTGTATTTAAACTCCTTGTTACTGTCTCTTCAATAAAACATTTTTCAGTATTTGATGAGAATTTGTGGCATTTGGCTTAACTTTTAATAAAAAATAATTCTGTGGCTGGTTGACAGGATGGTTTGACTTCTGACAGCTGTCGATTATTTCAGCTTCTAAGAAAAGTGTTACTGTTCATGGTACTTTCTTGAGGTGACCATAAAGGAGTGATTTATTGTAATCATCATACCTTGACCGGGATTCAATCTGATCGCCCCTTGTCAGAACCCTTTAAAGGCAATGTTCCCGTATTGGAGGAGACGGTAAACGGTAAACGCCGTATATGTTGACTCATTGGAAATTACATTTTAATGGCTAACACTATAACATGTATGTATGTTTTTTATACATAGTCGTCAGTAAATATATGACCGCAAAACGATTATTGCATGAAAAGCCCAAACCATCTAATTTCCTGCATCAGCTATGATCTGGTACCCTCAGCTGTGAATGATGTTTGACCCTGTGGTGCTCCCTACCAGTCTCCCCGTCCTCCCCATGCCAGCAGCAGTAGGAGCTGACACCACCTGGAGGAACTCCAGAACAGTCACGTGCTACAGCGTGACTACCCAACCAAACAACCAAGCTCACAACCGGAGCTCGGTACATGAAGGAGTGAAAACGGCAGAAGGTTTCATACTTTACCTCTCTCAGGGTCCCTCAGTCTTCTCCTCTTTACCTCTCTCAGGGTCCCTCAGTCTTCTCCTCTTCACCTCTCTCAGGGTCCCTCAGTCTTCTCCTCTTCACCTCTCTCAGGGTCCCTCAGTCTTCTCCTCTTCACCTCTCTCAGGGTCCCTCAGTATTCTCCTCTTCACCTCTCTCAGGGGCCCTGAGTCTTCTCCTCTTCACCTCTCTCAGGGTCCCTCAGTCTTCTCCTCTTTACCTCTCTCAGGGTCCCTCAGTCTTCTCCTCTTCACCTCTCTCAGGGTCCCTCAGTCTTCTCCTCTTCACCTCTCTCAGGGTCCCTCAGTCTTCTCCTCTTCACCTCTCTCAGGGTCCCTCAGTATTCTCCTCTTCACCTCTCTCAGGGGCCCTGAGTCTTCTCCTCTTCACCTCTCTCAGGGTCCCTCAGTCTTCTCCTCTTTACCTCTCTCAGGGTCCCTCAGTCTTCTCCTCTTCACCTCTCTCAGGGTCCCTCAGTCTTCTCCTCTTCACCTCTCTCAGGGTCCCTCAGGCTTCTCCTCTTGGCCATTCAACACAGTGTAATATGGCGCCTCCTCGCCAACAAAGCCAAAGCTTTTTAGGGTTAGGATTAGGGTTAGGGTTTAGGGTTAGGGTTAGGGTTAGGTTTAGGGTTAGGGTTAGGGTTATCACTGACTAACACTGTCAAAGAAGATCAGATTGAACACCCACAAGCTTACTATCATAGGCTTTGTTCAGCTTACTTCGGGCCTACTCACTAAAACAACTTCCTTCATTACTTGGGCCCAACATCCCACGTTCGTTTGCCAATCTCAGAACTCTGAGAGCTCGCGAGCACAGCTTTTGAAGCATCAAAACCCTGACATCTCAGTACTGTACAGGAGTACCCCTGTTAGAGGGCGCAGCATCAGGGATAGGAGCGGTAAGAGATGACGCGCAAAATGGTATCCTCCACGAAACCATGACACCAATAACCACAGCGATCAAAATAACTATAAGTCCGTCGCCGTCGAAACGACTACCGCTATAATCAACCTGGTCGCTACCTTCCTGTACCCAACCCACACAAGGGAAACAAGGACAACAACGGGTTCAATGACAATCAAAATGTAAACCGATGCCCTCCAGAAGTTCTGATAAACCGATGCCCTCCAGAAGTTCTGATAAACCGATGCCCTCCAGAGGTTCTGATAAGAGAAGTACTAAAGCACCATGACTAGGCGTGGAAATATAAAGAACCACATTCCTGTAAAGCTTAGAGAAGATCTAATGTTAAATACTGTTGAAGTAATATGGCTACAGGTTCATCTGCCTCACCTAAAGCCCATTCTGGTGGGAAGCTGCTATCGACCACCAAGTGCTAACAGTCAGTATCTGGATAATATGTGAATTGCTTGATAATGTATGTGATATCAAAAGAGAAGTATATTTTCTGGGTGATGTAAATATTGACTGGCTTTCATCAAGCTTCCCACTAAAGAAAAAGCTTCAAACTGTAACCAGTGCCTGCAACCTGGTTCAGTCAACAACAAATCAAATCAAATTTTATTTGTCACATACACATGGTTAGCAGATGTTAATGCGAGTGTAGCGAAATGCTTGTGCTTCTAGTTCCGACCATGCAGTAGTATCTAACAAGTAATCTAACAATTTCACAACAACTACCTGATACACACAAGAGTAAAGGAATGAATACGAGTATGTACATGTAAATATATGGATGAGCGATGGCTGACCGGCGTAGGCAAGATGCAGTAGATGGTATGGAGTACAGTATAAAAATGTGAGATGAGTAATGTAAGATATGTTAACATTATATAAATGGCATTGTTTAAAGTGGCTAGTGATACATTATTTCATCCAATTATAATTATTAAAGTGGCTAGAGATTTGGGTTGATGGCCAAACGGCATAGGCAAGATTCAGTACGTGTTATAGAGTACAGTGTATACATTTGATATGAGCAATGTCAGATATGAAAACATTATATACAAAATTGTTTAAAGTGGCTAGTGATACATTTGTTACATTACATTTTCTATTATTTACAGTGGCTAGTGATTTAAATCAGTATGTTGGCAGCAGCCACTCAATGTTAGTGATGGCTGTTTAATAGTGTAGTTTATTTTTATTTTGAATTAGCTTAGTCACATGATTTCTTAATTTTCAGTTCGTTTGCCAGTCAATTGGGCTGACAGACTAACTTGCCATACCATACAGACTAACTTGCCATACCTTTTGCCTCATCCCTCTCAACCATACAATTTTTAAATTCCTCATCAACCCAAGGGGATTAAACTGTTTTTACAGTCATTTTCTTAACCTCTACAGGATTGGTGGGTCCCCCGCAGGATGGTTGAGCTAACGTAGGCTAATGCGATTAGCATGAGGTTGTAAGTAACAAGAACATGTCCCAGGACATAGACATATCTGATATTGGCAGAAAGATTAAATTCTTGTTAATCTAACTGCACTGTCCAATTTACAGTAGCTATTACAGTGAAAGAATACCATGCTATTGTTTGAGGAGAGTTCACAGTTATAAACTAGAACATGTGTTAATAAACCAATTAGGCTCATTTGGGCAGTCTTGATACAACATTTTGAACAGAAATGCAATGGCTCATTGGATCAGTCTAAAACTTTGCAAATTTCACATACACGCACAAATCTAAATTATGCCTGTGCTAGAATAATACATTATGGCCTTTCTCTTGCATTTCAAACATGATAGTACAAAAAGCACATGTTTTTCTTTGTATTATCTTTTACCAGATCAAATGTGTTATATTCTCCCACATTCCTTTCACATTTCCATTTCCACAAAAAGTGTTTATGCATATCCAATATGAATATCCACGTTTCAGGTCCTGAGCTACAGGCAGTTAGATTTGGGTCATTTTAGGGGCGGATCCATTTAACGGGTGCATGCTTATTAGTAACTGGGATAAACAATTTCATAAATGTGTCAAGTGCAGCGTCTGATTGCTCCTCATTACACACACCATGGACCAACAGATATTCTTTACATCATCAACATAGGAATCACTACAAAACGTATTGTATGACCTCTTATACACTATATTAGGCCCAGCCTTTGGAACTTTGGTTTTCCTAGATAAATGAAAACAAAGTGTTTGTCACATGCGTCGAATACAACAGGTGTAGAGCTGACAGTGAAATGCTGAATACAACAGGTGTAGACCTCACAGTGAAATTATAAAAAATCCTCAAGATATGGCTATTATATTGTGATCACTACATTCTATGGATGTGGATACTGGTTTAGAGCAATTTCTGCAGCATTAGTAAATATGTTCCTGTGCTGTTTGTAACTACCCTGGTATGTAGGTGGTGAGGGTAGGAAACAACATCTCCACCCCGCTGATCCTCAACACTAGGGTGCGTTCTCAGCCCTCTCCTGTACTCCCTATTCAACCATGACTGCATTGCCAAGCACGCCTCCAACTCAATTATCAAGTTTGCTGACGACACTACAGTGGTAGGCTTGATTACCAACAATGACGAGACAACCTACAGGGAGGAGGTGAGGGCCCTCGGAGTGTGGTGTCAGGAAAATAACCTCTCATTCAAAGTCAACAAAACTAAGGAGATGATCGTGGACTTCAGGAAACAGCAGAGGGAGCACCCTCCTACCCACATCGACTGGACAGTAGTGGAGAAGGTGGAAAGTTTTAAGTTCCTCGGCGTAAACATCACGGACAAACTGAATTGGTCCACCCACACAGACAGCGTGGTGAAGAAGGCGCAGCAGCGCCTCTTCAACCTCAGGAGGCTGAAGAAATTCGTCTAGTCACCAAAAACACTCACAAACTTCTACAGATGCACAATCGAGAGCATCCTGTCGGGCTGTATCACCGCCTGGTATGGCTCTCCAGAGGGTAGTGAGGACTGCACAACGCATCACCAGGGGTAAACTACCTGCCCTCCAGGACACCTACACTACCAGATGTCACAGGAAGGCCAAAAAGATCATCAAGGACAACAACCACCCGAGCCACTGCCTGTTCACCCCGCTATCACCCAGAAGGCGAGGTCAGTACAGGTGCATCAAATCTGGGACCGAGAGACTGAAAAACAGCTTCTATCTCAAGTCCATCAGACTGTTAAACAAAGATAAATGATATAAAGAATGATAGTAAAAAGCTTTGACATTTTTGGGGAAAAAAGCCAACTGGGCTCCATCATTCATTGAATCATATGGCTCATTTATCACAAAGCCCACTGATATTGCCAACTACTTTAATGACTTTTTTATTGGCAAGATAAACAAACTTAGGGATGACATGCCAGCAACAAATGCTGACACTACACATTCAAGTATATCTAACCAAATTATGGAAGACAAGAGTTTTACTTTTGTATTCCGTTGTCACGGATCCCTCCGGGACTGCTGCTCATTCTGTGCACCAGTTCCGGAGTTCTTTGTCACCGGCTTCTAGGTGTCACTGAACTGGTTTATTACCACCAACCTTGGACTGTCTTGTCTAATTAAGCACACCTGGTTCCTTGGGGCGAGGTGTGCGCAATGACAGTTCCGGAGGGATCCATGACAAGCTGCTGCCTTGACACCATCTAATGGGGATCCATAATAAACCCCAGGAAGAGTAGCTGCTGCTTTGGCAGGAACTAATGGGGATCCATAATAAACCCTAAGAAGAGTAGCTGCTGCCTTGGCACCATCTAATGGGGATCCATAATAAACCCCAGGAAGAGTAGCTGCTGTCTTGGCAGGAACTAATGGGGATCAATAATAAACCCCAGGAAGAGTAGCTGCTGCCTTGGCAGGAACTAATTGGGATCCATAATAAACCCCAGGAAGAGTAGCTGCTGCCTTGGTGTAACGCCCAGGCCTGAGATGACAGGCTGGAGCGTGTTTGTTTCGTTTTGGTGTAGGGTTTGTGTGTTCTAGGGTGTCTATTTCTATGTTGGGATAATGGTTCCCAATTAGAGGCAGCTGAGTCTCGTTGTCTCTAATTGGGAACCATATATATGTTTGGGAGTTGCACTTTAGTTTCGTGGGTTATTGTTTATGTTATGATTTTCGTACTACGTCAGGTTCTTGTTTTTCGTGTAAAGTCAGGTTCGTGTCTTTCGTGTGTAGTTTAGGTTCTGCCATTTATGTTTAGTTAGGTTTCGCCAGTCGTGGTTAGTTAGGTTTCGCCAGTCGTGGTTAGGTTTAGATCTTTGTGTTGAGTTTAGAATTTAGCGTTAGGGCTCACGTCTTGTTCTTCGTTTATTGTTTTGTTCTGTCCCGTCCGTCAATAAATATGTATTCTGGCTACATCGCTGCGTCTTGGTCTGTCCCGAAGGAAGAGAATCATGACACTTGGCAGGAACTAATTGGGATCCATAATAAACCCCAGGAAGAGTAGCTGCAGCCTTTGCAGGAACTAATGGGGATCCATAATAAACCCCAGGAAGAGTAGCTGCTGCCTTGGCAGGAACTAATGGGGGTCCATAATAAACCCCAGGAAGAGTAGCTGCTGCCTTGGCAGGAATTAATTGGGATCCATAATAAACCCCAGGAAGAGTAGCTGCTGCCTTGGCAGGAACTAATGGGGATACATAATAAACCCCAGGAAGAGTAGCTGCTGCCTTGGCAGGAACTAATGGGGATCCAAAATAAACCCCAGGAAGAGTAGCTGCTGCCTTGGCAGGAACTAATGGGGATCCATAATAAACCCCAGGAAGAGTAGCTGCTGCCTTGGCAGGAATTAATTGGGATCCATAATAAACCCCAGGAAGAGTAGCTGCTGCCTTGGCAGGAACTAATGGGGATACATAATAAACCCCAGGAAGAGTAGCTGCTGCCTTGGCAGGAACTAATGGGGATCCAAAATAAACCCCAGGAAGAGTAGCTGCTGCCTTGGCAGGAACTAATGGGGATCCATAATAAACCCCAGGAAGAGTAGCTGCTGCCTTGGCACCATCTAATGGGGATTCAAAATAAACCCCAGGAAGAGTAGCTGCTGCCTTGGCAGGAACTAATGGGGATCCATAATAAACCCCAGGAAGAGTAGCTGCTACCTTGGCTGTTGACTGTTTATAGATGTGATAGGTAAAGACCTTTTAGAGTGTAATTCGTGAGATGTTAACTCTTTAAAGAACCGCTCTCGTGGTGCCCCAGATACTAATGAGTTAACTGTTACGTGATTGACTGTTCAGACTGCCGCTTTCAAGGAGCTGGACCCTAACCCGGAAGCTTATAAGAAATCCCGCTATGCCCTCTGATGAAACCGTCAAACAGGCAAAGCGTCAAAACAGGACTAAGTTTGAATCGTACTACACCGGCTCTGACGCTCGTCGGATGTGGCAGGGCTTGCAAACCATTACAGACTACAAAGCGAAGCACAGAGCTGAGCTGAGCGAGAGCTGCCCAGTGACACGAGCCTACCAGATGAGCTAAACTACTTCTATGCTCACTTCGAGGCAAATAACCTCGTGTGTGATCACGCTCTCCGCAGCCGATGTGAGTAAGATATTAGCAAGGCCGCAGGGCCAGACGAATTACCAGGACGTGTACTGCGAGCATGCGCTGACCAACTGGCAAGTGTCTTCACTGACATTTTCAACCTCTCCCTGTCCGAGTCTGTAATACCAACATGTTTCACGCAGACCACCATAGTGCCTGTGCCCAAGAACACTAAGGTAACCTGCCTAAACAACTACCGACCCGTAGCACTCATGTCTGTAGCCATGAAGTGCTTTGAAAGGCTGGTCATGGCTCACATCAACACCATTATCCCAGAAACCCTAGACCCACTCCAATTTGCATACCGCCCCAACAGTTTCACAAATCTCTATTGCACTCCACACTGCCCTTTCTCACCTGGACAAAAGGAACACCTATGTGAAAGTGCTATTCATTGACTACAGCTCATCGTTCAACACCATAGTGTCCTCAAAGCTCATCACTAAGCTAAGGACCCTGGGACAAAACACCTCCCTCTGCAACTGGATCCTGGACTTCCTGACGGGCTGCCCCCAGGTGGTGAGGGTAGGTAACAACACATCTGCCACACTGATCCTCAACACAGGGGCTCCTCAGGGGTGCATGCTCAGTCCCTTCCTGTACTCCCTATTCACTCATGACTGCACTATTTTTTTCAGTTTGTATGATGGCAATTTGCATATACTCCAGAATGTAAAGAAGAGTGAACAGATGAATTGCAATTAATTGCAAAGTCCCTCTTTGCCATGCAAATGAATTGAATCCCCAAAAAACATTTCCACTGCATTTCAGCCCTGCCACAAAAGGACCAGCTGACATGTCAGTGATTCTCTCATTAACACAGGTGTGAGTGTTGATGAGGACAAGGCTGGAGATCACTCTGTCATGCTGATTGAGTTCGAATAACAGACTGGAAGCTTCAAAAGGAGGGTGGTGCTTGGATCATTATTCTTCCTCTGTCAGCCATGGTTACCTGCAAGGAAACACGTGCCGTCATCATTGCTTTGCACAAAAAGGGCTTCACAGGCAAGGATATTGTTGCCAGTAAGATTGCACCTAAATCAACCATTTATCGGATCATCAAGAACTTCAAGGAGATGGGTTCAAATGTTGTGAAGAAGGCTTCAAGTCCAGCAAGCGCCAGGACTATCACGACTTCCGCCAAAGTTGGTCCCTCTCCTTGTTTGGGCGGCGTTCGGCGGTCGATGTCACCCGGCCTTCTAGCCATCGCCGATCCACTTTTCATTTTCCATTTGTTTTGTCTTTGTTTTATACACACCTGGTTTCAATTCCTCAATTACATGTTCATTATTTAACCCTCTGTTTTCCCCATGTTTGTGTGCGTTATTGTTCCTGACTCATTTGCACCAACTACACCACGCATTTTGACAAGGACCGTCTCCTAAAGTTGATTCAGCTTCAGGATACGGACACCACCAGTACAGAGTTTGCTCAGGAATGGCAGCAGGCAGGTGTGAGTGCATCTGCACGCACAGTGAGGCGAAGACCTTTGGAGGATGGCCTGGTGTCAAGAAGGGCAGCAAAGAAGCCACTTCTCTCCAGGAAAAACATCAGGGACAGACTGATATTCTGCAAAAAGGTACAGGGATTGGACTGCTGAGGACTGGGGTAAAGTCATTTTCTCTCATGAATCCCCTTTCCGATTGTTTGGGGCATCTGAAAAAAAGCTTGTCCGGAGAAGACAAGGCAAGCACTACCATCAGTCCTGTGTCATGCCAACAGTAAAGCATCCTGAGACCATTCATGTGTGGGATTGCTTCTCAGCCAAGCGAGTGGGCTCACTCACAATTTTGCCTAAGAACACAGCCATGAATAAAGAATGGTACCAACACATCCTCTGAGAGCAACTTCTCCCAACCATCCAGGAACAATTTGGTGATGAACAATGCCTTTTCCAGCATGATGGAGCACCTTGCCATAAGGCAAAAGTGATAACTAAGTGGCTCGGGGAACAAAACATTGATATTTTGGGTCCATGGCCAGGAAACTCCCCAGACCTTAATCCCATTGAGAACTTGTGGTCAATCCTCAATAGGCGGGTGGACAAACAAAAACCCACAAATTCTGACAAACTCCGATCATTGATTATGCAAGAATGGGCTGCCATCAGTCAAGATGTGGCCCAGAAGTTAATTGACAGCATGCCAGGGCGGATTGCAGAGGTCTTGAAAAAGAAGGGTCAACACTGCAAATGTTGACTCTTTGCATCAACTTCATGTAATTGTCAATAAAAGCCTTTGACACTTATGAAATGCTTGTAATTTTACTTCAGTGTTCCATAGCAGTAGCTAAAGACACTGAAGCAGCAAACTTTGTGAAAATTAATATTTGTGTCATTCTCAAAACTTTTGGCCACGACAGTACACTCCTTTTGCCTAGGGCCCGTAGGAAATAGGGTTTGGGACACTGGTATCAGAGGAACAATTATAAGTACAAAGGTCAGTGAGGTTGACTGCCAATCCTCCACTCCCATTGTAGTTTACGAGAGACTCCAACCGCCATTCACTCTGCTGAAGACAAGAGAGAACACAACATCATGAAACAAATGGTCATATTTGGGCTTTTTGCTTTTGCTACATTCTACATGGTTCACACTGAAATACCAGGTAGGTTCAACCATTTAGTATTTATGTGTGACTACCTCAGTCAGTGCTCTGTCTGTACATCTGAAATTAATTAGCATTTTGAGACTATGATTTCATCTAATGTCTACCGCTGTCTGCTTATAAAGTTTATAAAGTTGTCTTATAACTCTTCTAATACACTTTCATTATAGCATCAAAAGCTTGTAATGTTTTTCAGTTAGTTTTACTCCTCTTCCACTTGAAATAAGGGAGGCCTGTCTGTGCTTCTATTCAACTTCACTTAAGGGAGGGAGGGCAAACAAGATTCAATATAGAAAATATGACAATATGTATGAATTTAATCAATGAATGAAGTTCCTCATGTTTCAATATGTTATCCATTCTAAGATTCTGCATTCATGGTAACACTGTAACTAATATAGAACAGGGAGGTTAAAGGTTATTCTCTTCAAATCCTTCATGATCCGTGACAGTATCAGTCTGACAACATGGCGGTTTCACTGACAGTTGAAGGCTTTACTTGAGATCAAGACTTAATAAAAGAAAAAGACAAGCACTAATTCTCATCTGTTTCCGTTTGAAATGTTTTTATTCTGAAGCAGTTGAATAGAGTATACATTGTACAGTGAAATATGAATGCTTCGTACTCATCTGTTTTGATGGCCGTTGATGAGGTGTTGAAGGGTTTGACCTTGTGGGCCGTATCCAACACCAGCGTAGTGCTGAGTCCAGGTACCATGGTGTAAATCTGAAAATCATTGATGAAAAGAAGATAGTTGTTGTCCTGCAGTTAAAGAGTCAGTGTTTACAGAAAATGCTACTTCCTGTATTTGGGATGTTTTATGACACTATAAAGACAGGAACAATCATTTGCCCAACAATGATGGCGACAAATTGAGCAAACTGAGGGTTTCTGCCATGAAGGGACTCAACAACATCAATGTAGCCCAGATTGGGACCAGAGCTAATTGTTACAGACCATAATACCAGCAGGAAAGTTAGTTGGGCTGTGACTGCTGGATGAGAAGGGGTTAGGGTCAATAAGATACAGGATAGTTAGTTGGGCTGTGACTGCTGGATGAGAAGGGGTTAGGGTCAATAAGATACAGGATAGTTAGTTGGGCTGTGACTGCTGGATGAGAAGGGGTTAGGGTCAATAAGATACAGGATAGTTAGTTGGGCTGTGACTGCTGGATGAGAAGGGGTTACGGTCAGGGTTAATAAGATATCAAATCAAATGTATTTATAAAGCCCCCCTTACATCAGCTGATGTCACAGAGTGATGTACAGAAACCCAGCCTAAAACCCCAAACAGCAAGCAATGCAGGTGTAAAAGCACGGTGGCTAGGAAAAACTCCCTAGAAGGCCAAAACATAGGAAGAAACCTAGAGAGGAACATGGCTGTGAGGGGTGGCCAGTCCTCTTCTGGCTGTGCCGGGTGCAGATTATAACAGAACATGGACAAGATTTTAAAATGTTCATAAAACAGGCAGAACAGTTGAAACTGGAGAAGCAGCACAGCCAGGTGGACTCGGGACATCAAGGAGTCATCAGGCCAGGTAGGCCTTGAGGAATGGTCCTAATGCTCAGGTCCTCCGAGAGAGAGAGAGAGAGAGAAGAAGAAAAAAGAAAGAGAGAGAGAATTAGAGAGAGCATACTTAAATTCGCACAGGACACCAGATAAGAGAAGAAATACTCCAGATATAACAGACGGACCCTAGCCCCCCGACACATAAACTACTGCAGCATAAATACTGGGGGCTGAGACAGGAGGGGTCGGGAGACACTGTGGTCCCGTCCGACGAAACCCCCGGACAGGGCCAAACAGGCAGGATATAACCCCACCCACTCTGCCAAAGCACAGCCCCCACACCACTAGAGGGATATCTTCAACCACCAACTTACCATCCTGAGACAAGGCCGAGTATAGCCCACAAGATCTCCGCCACGGCACCAGAAGCCAGTGACTCAGCCCCTGTAATAGGGTTAGAGGCAGAGAATCCCAGTGGAGGGGAACCGGCCAGGCAAAAACAGCAAGGGTGGTTCGTTGCTCCAGTGCCTTTCCGTTCACCTTCACACTCCTGGGCCAGACTACACTCAGTCATAGGACCTACTGAAGAGATGAGTCTTCAATAAAGACTTAAAGGTTGAGACCGAGTCTGCGTCTCTCACATGGATAGGCAGACTATTCCATAAAAATGGAGCTCTATAGGAAAAAGCCCTGCCTCCAGCTGTTTGCTTAGAAATTCTAGGGACAGTAAGGAGGCCTGCGTCTTGTGACCGTAGCGTACGTGTAGGTATGTACGGCAGGACCAAATCAGAAAGATAGGTAGGAGCAAGCCCATGTAATGCTTTGTAAGTTAGCAGTAGATACAGGGAAGTTGTGCTGTGGCTGCAGGCTGGATGGTTTGACCTGGTTCAGTTTGCAGCATGGTGTTCTGACCCTCTCTGGAGGTCCAGACCATCTTGGTTTCAGCTCTCTCTCTGGAGGTCTAGACCATCTTGGTATCAGCTCTCTCTGGAGGTCCAGACCATCTTGGTTTCAGCTCTCTCTGGGGGTCTAGATCATCTTGGTTTCAGCTCTCTCTGGAGGTCTAGACCATATTGGTTTCAGCTCTCTCTGGAGGTCAAGAAAATCTTGGTTTCAGCTCTCTCTCTGGAGGTCTAGACCATCTTGGTTTCAGCTCTCTCTCTGGAGGTCTAGACCATCTTGGTTTCAGCTCACTCTGGGGATCTTGACCATCTTAGTTTCAGCTCACTCTGGAGTTCTAGACCATCTTGGTTTCAGCTCTATCTGGGGGTCTAGATCATCTTGGTTTCATCTCTCTCTCTGGAGGTCTAGACCATCTTGGCAAAAGGACATCTTTCTACCAATGGAATATGTGTTGCACTGTAAGGGATTGGATGGAATCTTTGTTTGCATTATAAGGGATTGGATACATACGTCTATAACGCTCTCGATACCATAGAAAAAGAATTAGACCATGCATACGTCTCTGTGCTGGATACCTTCAATTTGATTTGCTTTAAAAACAAGAAGCCAGAAAGCCTCTAGACTGAGGAGGGAGTTGAGGGTGGAACTGAGGAGGGAGTGGTGAAACCGTAGATGACATTATGTTTACAGCCGTCATAAAAACTAGGAGTGGGCCTCTCTTGTGACAGAGTTAGTTAAACATTACATTCTCCACATATTGCACGATAATCATCTGCACTCAATCGTAGTGGATGTACGTAGTGCATACTCAATCGTAGTGCATCTATGTAGTGCATACTCAATCGTAGTGGATGTACGTAGTGCATACTCAATCGTAGTGCATCTATGTAGTGCATACTCAATCGTAGTGGATGTACGTAGTGCATACTCAATCGTAGTGCATCTATGTAGTGCATACTCAATCGTAGTGCATCTATGTAGTGCATACTCAATCGTAGTGCATCTATGTAGTGCATACTCAATCGTAGTGGATGTACGTAGTGCATACTCAATCGTAGTGCATGTAGTGTATGCATGGCATATTGTTTGTCTGTCTAATTCTCCCCCTTAAACTGGGACATTACAACATACAAGTGGTATATATAGCATACAGGATGTTCTCAGTTCTCTCTACCTCTCTGTTCTAATTTATCTCCATCTCTCCATGGTCCAACAGCATACAGGATGTTCTCAGTTCTCAGTTCTCTCTACCTCTCTGTTCTAATTTATCTCCATCTCTCCATGGTCCAACAGCATACAGGATGTTCTCAGTTCTCTCTACCTCTCGGTTCTAATTTATCCTTTTATCTTCTGTCTATGTTCTAACCCTCTCTCTCTCTCTCTCTTCTCTGTGTTCCAACAGAGTACTGTTTCCTACCACAGGATGAGGGAACAGATCCAGCCTCAGGAGCAGATGACTTCCAGATCATGCTGTATTATGACGCAGCTAAAGACCTGTGCTACCCCTTCAGGTACCTGGGGAAGGGGGGCAACGCTAACCGCTTCACCCTGGAGAGGCTCTGCATGAGGAACTGTTCCATCAGGGCAGAGGAGACATATCCCGTGGATGGTGAGATAGCAACATGACATCTGATTATAATCTGTTCATATACAGCCCACGAAAAATATGACACCTTTTTTTTTTTATTCTCTGACAAGTGAGCAGTTAGATTTGGTGATTTTTACGTTTGCATCAATTCATAGAATGTTTGGGAATGATGTGTAGAAAGGCATTTGTGAAAATTCTATATCATCAAACGCTGACACTATATCTGACCAAATGATGGAAGACAAGGATTGTACTTTTGAATTCCGGAAAGTCAGTGTGGAAAAGGTGAAAAAAGTATTGTTATCTATCAACAATGACAAGCCACCGGAGACAACTTGGATGGGAAATTTTCTGAGGATAATAGCAGACGATATTGCCACTCCTATTTGCCACATCTTCAATCTAAGCCTACTAGAGAGTGTGTGGCCTCAGGCCTAGAGGGAAGCTAAAGTCATTCCGCTACCCAAGAATAGTAAAGCCCCCTTTACTGGCTTAAATAGCCGACCAATCAGCCTGTTACCAACCCTGAGTAAACCTTTGACCAAATACAATGCTATTTTACAGTAAACAAATTGACAACAGACTTTCAGCACGCTTATAGGACATTCAACAAGCACAGCACTTACACAAATGACTGATGATTGGCTGAGAGAAATTGATGATTAAAAGATTGTGTGGGCTGTTTTCTTAGACTTCAGTGCAGCTTTTGACATTATCGATCATAATCTGTGGCTAGAAAAACGTGTGTTTTATGGCTTTACACCCCCTGCTACAATGTGGATGAAGAGTTACCTGTCTAACAGAACACAGAGGGTGTTCTTTAATGGAAGCCTCTCCAACAGAATCAGGAATTCCCCAGGGCAAACTTTACTAATGACATGCCACTGGCTTTCGCGTGTCTATGTATGAGGATGACTCAACACCATTGTTCCTGTTCCCAAGAAAGCTAAGGTAACTGAGCTAAATGACTATCACCCCGTAGCACTCACTTCCATCATCATGAAGTGCGTTGAGAGACTAGTCAAGGATCATATCACCTCCACCTTACCTGATACCCTGGACCCACTCCAATTTGCTTACCGTCCCAATAGGTCCACAGACGACGCAATCGCAATCACACTGGACACAACCCATCTGGACAAGAGGAACACCTATGTAAGAATGCTGTTCATCAACTACAGCTCAGCATTTAACACCATAGTACCCTCCAAACTCATCATTAAGCTCGAGACCCTAGGTCTCGACCCCGCCCTGTGCAACTGGGTCCTGGACTTCCTGACGGGCCGGGCCCAGGTGTTGAGGGTAGGAAAAAACATCTCCACCCCGCTGAATAGGGAAGAGATGAGGGCCCTCGGAGTGTGGTGTCAAGAAAATAACCTCTCACTCAACGTCAACAAAACTAAGGAGATGATCGTAGACATCAGGAAACAGCAGAGGGAGCACCCCCCTATCCACATCGACGGGACAGTAGTGGAGAAGGTGGGAAGTTTTAAGTTCCTCAGCGTAAACATCACAGACAAACTGAAATGGTCCACCCACACAGACAGCGTGGTGAAGAAGGCGCAACAAATTCGGCTTGTCACCAAAAACACTCACAAACTTCTACAGATGCACAATCGAGAGCATCCTGTCGGGCTGTAGCACTGCCTGGTACGGCAACTGCTCCTCCAACAACCGCAAGGCTCTCCAGAGGGTAGTGAGGTCTGCACAACGTATCACCGGGGGTAAACTACCTGCCCTCCAGGACACCTACACCACCCGATGTCACAGAAAGGCCAAAAAGATTATCAAGGACAACAACCACCCGAGCCACTGCCTGTTCACCCCGCTATCATCCAGAAGGCGAGGTCAGTACAGGTGCATCAAAGCTGGGACCGAGAGACTGAAAAACAGCTTCTACCTCAAGGCCATCAGACTGTTAAACAGCCATCACTAACATTGAGTGGCTGCTGCCAACATACTGACTCAAATCTATAGCCACTTTAATAATAAAACATTTGATGTAATAAATGTATCACTAGACACTTTAAACAATGCCACTTTATATAATGTTTACATATCCTACATAACTCATCTCATATGTATATACTGTACTCAATACCATCTACTGCATCTTGCCTATGCCGTTCGGCCATCGGCTCAAATCTCTAGCCACTTAAATGTTTAAAATTGGATGTAATAAATGTATCACTAGCCACTTTAAACGATGCCACTTTATATAATGTTTACATATCCTACATTACTAATCTCATATGTATATACTGTACTCTATACCATCTACTGTATCTTCAGCTCAGCTCGAACACCCATGCATACCCCACAAGACATGCCACCAGAGGTCTCTTCACAGTCCCCAAGTCCAGAACAGACTATGGGAGGCGCACAGTACTACATAGAGCCATGACTACATGGAACTCTATTCCACATCAAGTAACTCATGCAAGCGATAAAATGTTCTATTTTTTTATAAAAATACACCAAATGTAACAGTGGGGACAGTGACGCAACACCCACATAGGCACAGACACATACATACACACACAACATACTCACTATCTCAACATCAACAGTGAAGAGGCGACTCCGGGATGCTGGCCTTCTAGGCAGACTTCCTCTGTCCAGTGTCTGTGTTCTTTTGCCCATCTTAATCTTTAATTTTATGGCTTTTTCTTTGTAACTCTGCCTAGAAGGCCAGCATCCCGGTGTCACCTCTTCTCTGTTGACGTTGAGACTGGTGTTTTGTGGGTACTATTTAATGAAGATGTCAGTTGAGGATTTGTGAGGCATCTGTTTCTCAAAGTAAACACTCTAATGTACTTGTCCTCTTGCTCAGTTGTGCACCGGGGCCTCCCACTCCTCTTTCTATTCTGGTTAGAGCCAGTTTGCGCTGTTCTATGAAGGGAGTAGTACACAGCGTTGTACGAGATCTTCAGTTTCTTGACAATTTCTCGCATTGAATAGCCTTGATTTCGCAGAACACGAATAGACTGACAAGTTCCAGAAGAAAGGTCTTTGTTTCTAGCCATTTTGAGCCTGTAATCGAACCCACAAACGCTGATGCTCCAGATACTCAACTAGTCTAAATAAGGCTAGTTTTATTGCGTCTTTAATCAAAACAACAGTTTTCAGCTGTGCTAACATAATTACAAAAGGGTTTTCTAATGTTAAATTAGCCTTTTAAAATGATAAACTTGGATTATCTAACACAACTTTCCATTGGAACACAGGATGTGATAATGGGCCTATGTATGCCTATGTAGATAAGTTTCCAGCTACAATAGTCATTGTATATTAGAATTGTATAACTGCCTTAATTTTGCTGGACCCCACTGCAGCATCTCTTGCTGGACCCCACTGCAGCATCTCTTGCTGGACCCCACTGCAGTATCTCTTGCTGGACCCCACTGCAGCATCTCTTGCTGGACCCCACTGCAGCATCTCTTGCTGGACCCCACTGCAGCATCTCTTGCTGGACCCCACTGCAGCATCTCTTGCTGTACCCCACTGCAGCATCTCTTGCTGGACCCCACTGCAGCATCTCTTGCTGGACCCCACTGCAGCATCTCTTGCTGGACCCCACTGCAGCATCTCTTGCTGGACCCCATTGCAGCATCTCTTGCTGGACCCCACTGCAGCATCTCTTGCTGGACCCCACTGCAGCATCTCTTGCTGTAGCCAACGGAAAACGATAAGATGGAAAGAAGTCGGTCCCTCACCCACTCCTCCAATGACATGACATCAAATAGGCAATGTCTAATGTTAGGCTCCATGTTTTTAGCTAATTAAATATCTAGCTTAGATATGCTAGCCCAGATGTGTCAAACTCAATCAGCGCACAAACCATATTGAAAAGAACATAACGAATTTGCGGGCCAGACATAGCCCATTTGTTGTTCTTTTTTAAACGTGAAACTGCGACCCAAACTGGCCATTGTTTTATTGAAAAGAATATGTCCCTTTATAATGCCCACTTATGTACATAGAACGCTGTACATAGAATTTGAACATATTAAAACAAAAGCGAGAAATAAAATTTGTCCAGCCTTTGCTGCTGTGCTTGCAGATGTTCATAATATGCTGTGACCCTAATCAAACAGTATTTAATAACTCCAGAAAACAAAAACCTAGCTATTAGTCCCTCTTTATATCCCAAAAACTCTGTTTGGGTGGCGTGTTTTGTTCAGTAACATACAGACAAAGCAAACCGAAAAACGTTACCAATAAACAACGTTTCTAATCAATCTTTAATATGTAAATAAAGGATTACATTTAAGATGGAATGTAGTATGTTCAATACCGGAGATAAATAATTAAGAGCGCGCCCCACAAGACTACAGCCAGAATGAGGGACACCAGGATTTCCATAAACTACTTCTTCATTTTAAAAATAAAAAGCCTGAAACCTTGTCTAAAGACTGTTGATATCCAGTGGAAGCCATAAGTACTGCAACATGGGAGCTATTCTTTACATTGTTCAATAGGAAAGTATACGAATGGACAGTGAGCTCAATAAAAAATAAATCTGGATGGATTTTCCTTTCACCTTCAATATCAGTTCTGTTATACTCACATACATTATTTTAACAGTTTTATAAACTTCTGAGTGTTTTCAATCCAATACTACCAGTTATATTCATATCCTAACCTCTGGGCCTGAGTAATAGGCATTTTACTTTGGGCACGCCAGACTCTCCAAACTTCTGAACATTGCCCCCTAGCCCGTAGAGGTTAGTGAACATGCACCTGTGGAACGGTCGTTAAGACACTAACAGCTTACAGACGGTAGACAATTAAGGTCACAGTTATGAAAAAGAGGCCTTTGTATTGACTATGAAAAATACCAAAAGAAAGATCCCCAGGGTCCCTTCTCATCTGTGTGAACGTACCTTAGGCATGCTGCAAGGAGGCATGAGGACTGCGGATGTGGCCAGGCCAATAAATTGCAATGTCCGTACTGTGAGACGCCTAAGACAACACTTCAGGGAGACAGGACAGACAGCTGATTGGCCTCGCAGTGGCAAACCACGTGTAACATCACCTGCACAGGATCGGTACATCCGAACATCACACCTGCGGGACAGGTACAGGATGGCAACTGCCCGAGTTACACCAGGAACGCACAATCCCTCCATCAGTGCTCAGACTGTTCGCAATAGGCTGAGAGAGGCTGGACTGAGGGCTTGTAGGCCTGTTGTAAGGCAGGTTATAACCAGACAACAACATCGCCTATGGGCACAAACCCACCCTCGCTGAACCAGACAGGACTGGCAAAAAGGGCTCTTCACTGACAAGCCACGGTTTTGTCTCACCAGGGGTGATGGTCGGATTCGCATTTATCGTCGAAGGAATGAGCGTTACACCGAGGACTGAACTCTGGAGCGGGATCGATTTGGAGGTGGAGGGTCCGTCATGGTCTGGGGCGGTGTGTCACAGCATCATCAAACTGAGCTTGTTGTCATTGCAGGCAATCTCAACGCTGTGCATTACAGGGAAGACATCCTCCTCCCTCATGTGGTACCCTTCCTGCAGGCTCATCCTGACATGACCCTCCAGCATGACAATGCCACCAGCCATACTGCTCATTCTGTGCGTGATTTCCTGCAAGACAGGAATGTCAGTGTTCTGCCATGGCCAGCGAAGAGCCCGGATCTCAATCCCATTGAGCACGTCTGGGACCTGTTGGATCAGAGGGTGAGGGCTAGGGCCATTCCCCCCAGAAATGTCTGGGAACTTGCAGGTGGCTTGGTGGAAGAGTGGGTTAACATCTCACAGCAAGAACTGGCAAATCTGGTGCAGTCCATGAGGAGGAGATGCACTGCATTACTTAATGCAGCTGGTGGCCACACCTGATAATGACTGTTACTTTTGATTTTGACCCCCCCTTTGTTCAGGGACACATTATTCAATTTCTGTTCGTCACGTGTGTGTGGAACTTGTTCAGTTGTCTCAGTTGTTGAATCTTGTTATGTTCATACAAATATTTACACATGTTAAGTTTGCTGAAAATAAACGCAGTTGACAGTGAGAGGACTTTATTTTTTGCTGAGTTTATGAGGGATACAACCATCCCAACTCTGCAGATTTTACTGTGAAGAGACAGAATCATTAGATAATTTGTTTTGGTACTGTCCATATGTAGATTGTTTTTGGTCGCAGGTTCAGGAATGGCTGAAGAATTGCAACATTTACCTGGAGCTAACTCTGCAAATAGCACTGCTGGGTGATTACTTTTAGCAACAATAAAACATATTAAGTTTACAATCTGTTCTTTGATAATAGAAAGGTTCAGAACTTTTGTGAAACATCACAGCACAGTTGAAACATATATGGAATATAGAATAAAACAATTGAGATAGATGGGAGGGTTTGAGTGGAGATGAAGGATGGGACTAAAAACCAGATAACTCATGTAAAATATACTGTGCCGGAAAAATGTACACTACCGGTCCAAACTTTTAGAACACCTACTCATTCAAGGGTTTTTCATTATTTTTACTATTTTCTGCATTGTAGAAAAGTAGAAGACATCAGAACTATGAAATAACACATATGAAATCATGTAGTAACCAAAACAGTGTTAAACAATCCAAAAATATTTTAGATTTTATATTCTTCAAAGTAGCCACCCTTTGCCTTGATGACAGCTTTGCACTCTCTTGGCATTCTCTCAACCAGCTTCATGAGGTAGTCATGAATGTTTACATATCCGACATTACTCATATCAAATGTATACACTGTACTCTAAACCATCTACTGTATCTTTCCTATGCCGTTCGGTCATCGACCCAAATCTCTAGCCACTTTAATAATTATAATTGGTTGAAATAAATGTATCACTAGCCACTTTAATAATTATAATTGGATGAAATAATGTATCACTAGCCACTTTAAACGATGCCATTTATATAATGTTTACATATCCTACATTACTCATCTCATATGTATACACTGTACTCCATACCATCTACTGCATCTTGCCTATGCCGGTCAGCCATCGCTCATCCATATATTTATATGTACATACTCGTATTCATTCCTTTACTCTTGTGTGTATAAGGTAGTTGTTGTGAATTCGTTAGATTACTTGTTAGATACTACTGCATGGTCAGAACTAGAAGCACAAGCATTTCGCTACACTCGCATTAACACCTGCTAACCATGTGTATGTGACAAATAAAATTTGATTTGATTTGATTTAGTCACATGGAATGCATTTCAATTAACAGGTGTGCCTTGTTTAAAGTTAATTTGTGGAATTTCTTTCCATCTTAATGCATTTAAACCAATCAGATGTGTTGTGACAAGGTAGGGGTGGTATAAAGAAGATAGCCCTATTTGGTAAAAGACCAAGTCCATATTATGGCAAGAACAGCTCCAATAAGCAAAGAGAAATGACAGTCCGTCATTACTTTAAGACATGAAGGTAAATCAATGTGTAAAATGTCAAGAACTTTGAACGTTTCTTCAAGTTCAGTCGCAAAATCCATCGAGAGCTATGATGAAACTGGCTCTCATTAGGACTGCCACGGGAAAGGAAGACCATCAGAGCAAAGGACAGATTTCTACCGGTCTAATGTCCATTGCTCGTGTTTCTTTGCCCAAGCAAGTAAGTCTCTTCTTCTTATTGGTGTCCTTTAGTAGTGATTTCTTTCCAGCAATTCGACCATGAAGGTCTGATTCGCGCAGTCTCCTCTGAACAGTTGATGTTGAGATGTGTCTGTTAATTGAACTCTGTGAAGCATTTATTTGGGCTGCAATTTCTGAGGCTGGTAACTCTTTTGAACTCATCTTCTGCTGCAGAGGTAACTCTGGGTAGTCCAAATTTGGTTCCAAACGCAGAGTAGGTGAATGGATGATCTCTGCATGTGTGGTTCCCACCGTGAAGCAGAAGTATACCAGAACCAGTCCAGACCCTGTCCACTAATATAGATAGTATACCAGAACCAGTCCAGACCCTGTCCTCTAATATAGGTAGTATACCAGAACCAGTCCAGACCCTGTCCACTAATATAGGTAGTATACCAGAACCAGTCCAGAACCTGTCCTCTAATATAGGTAGTATACCAGAACCAGTCCAGACCCTGTCCTCTAATATAGGTAGTATACCAGAACCAGTCCAGACCCTGTCCTCTAATATAGGTAGTATACCAGAACCAGTCCAGACCCTGTCCTCTAATATAGGTAGTATACCAGAACCAGTCCAGACCCTGTCCTCTAATATAGGTAGTATACCAGAACCAGTCCAGACTATGTCCTCTAATATAGGTAGTATACCAGAACCAGTCCAGACCCTATCCTCTAAAATAGGTAGTATACCAGAACCAGTCCAGACCCTGTCCACTAATATAGGTAGTATACCAGAACCAGTCCAGACCCTGTCCTCTAATATAGGTAGTATACCAGAAACAGCCCAGACCCTGTCCTCTTAATGTGTAATATCTGCCAAGGCTACACAGTCAGCATAGTAGGTCCATTGGACACAGTATTCTGGCTACTAATTCGATCATAAGTGTAAATACAGACTAAATGTATACTCGTAATACCCAATATAGTATAACCCATTGCCCTTGTAATGTGTAATGTCTGTCGAGACAGTCTACTGTGCATCTGCAGATCTAGTGAATGTAGTGTTCAGGTTATCATAGCACAGAAAAAAACTCTTTATTGTGCTATAGTCATCAACAAGGACTTTATTGTGCTATAGTCATCAACAAGGACTTTATTGTGCTATAGTCATCAACAAGGACTTTATTGTGCTATAGTCATCAACAAGGACTTTATTGTGCTATAGTCATCAACAAGGACTTTATTGTGCTATAGTCATCAACAAGGACTTTATTGTGCTATAGTCATAAACAAGGACTATTGTGCAATAGTCATCAACAAGGACTTTATTGTGCTATAGTCATCAACAAGGACTTTATTGTGCTATAGTCATAAACAAGGACTATTGTGCAATAGTCATCAACAAGGACTTTATTGTGCTATAGTCATCAACAAGGACTTTATTGTTGTCACGACTTCCACCGAAGTAGCCTCCTCTCCTTGTTCGGGTGGCGTTCGGCGGTCGACGTCACCGGCTTTCTAGCCATCGCCGCTCAGCTGTTATTTTGTTGTAATTGCTTTTGTCTTGTTCACCCCGCACCTGGTTTGTATTCCAGTGATTGCGGCATGTATTTATTTCCGGTGAATATGTTGATTCATTGTGTGGAATTAATTTTTGTTGCATGTGTGTATAGTACAGGCTCATTTTCTCCGGGTAACGTTTGTTATCCCATATTTGTATTCTGTGATTCACCTGGACTGTATTTATGTCGTGGCGCTAGACACTCTATTTTGTGGCCTAGAATATTGACGCGTTGTTGCGTTCCTTCTTTTGTTTGTTTGTGCCATTAAGGAGTGCGCTTTTACGACACGTTCCGCTCTCCTGCACCTGATTTCACCCCAGTAGCGCACACCGTGACAATTGTGCTATAGTCATCAACAAGGACTTTATTGTGCTATAGTCTTCAACAAGGACTTTATTGTTCTATGTTCAAAACAAGGACTTTATTGTGCTATAGTCATCAACAAGGACTTTATTGTGCTATAGTCATCAACAAGGACTTTATTGTTCTATGTTCAAAACAAGGACTTTATTGTGCTATAGTCATCAACAAGGACTTTATTGTGCTATAGTCATCAACAAGGACTTTATTGTGCTATAGTCATCAACAAGGACTTTATTGTGCTATGGTCATCAACAAGGACTTTATTGTGCTATAGTCATCAACAAGGACATTATTGTGCTATAGTCATCAACATGGACTTTATTGTGCTATAGTCATCAACAAGGACTTTATTGTGCTATAGTCATCAACAAGGACTAGTGTGCTATAGTCATCAACATGGACTTTATTGTGCTATAGTCATCAACAAGGACTTTATTGTGCTATAGTCATCAACAAGGACTTTATTGTGCTATAGTCATCAACAAGGACTTTATTGTGCTATAGTCATCAACAAGGACTTTATTGTGCTATAGTCATCAACAAGAACTTTATTGTGCTATAGTCATCAACAAGGACTTTATTGTTCTATGTTCAAAACAAGTACTTTATTGTGCTATAGTCATCAACAAGGACTTTATTGTGCTATAGTCATCAACAAGGACTTTATTGTGCTATGTTCAAAACAAGGACTTTATTGTGCTATAGTCATAAACAAGGACTATTGTGCAATAGTCATCCACAAGGACTTTATTGTGCTATAGTCATCAACAAGGACTTTATTGTGCTATAGTCATCAACAAGGACTTTATTGTGCTATAGTCTTCAACAAGGACTTTATTGTGCTACAGTCATCAACAAGGACTTTATTGTGCTATAGTCATCAACAAGGACTTTATTGTGCTATAGTCAAAATATAACTGGACAAATTTAAGTATTGATCTGTGTGAAACCTCAGAATTGAACATACAGGGTAGTCCCATCCTACACGGTAGTCCCATCCTACATGGTAGTCCCATCCTACACGGTAGTCCCATCCTACACGGTAGTCCCCTCCCATCCTCTGAAAACATGTGGTCTCTCCCCCATGATGAATTGCTCTCTTATGGTCTGTTCTGTTGTGCTCATGAACACATCTTAGTGTGTAATTAATGCTCTCTCTCCGTATCTAACCCTTATCCTTCCCCAGAGACAAAAGCCTGCCACTTCAAGAAGGCTCTGGGTGAATGCTTCGGCACTTACCTGCGCTACTATTACGACTCTATCCATCAGAAGTGTAAGAAGTTCCACTGGACTGGCTGTGTGGGGAACGGGAACAGGTTCATCGACCATCAGGCCTGCAATGCCACCTGTACTGGGATTCATGGTGAGATGCCATGACATAGCATAACACAAAATGTAATAATGAATGATAATGTAATGATAATGATAATGTAATGATAATGATAATGTAATAATGAATGATGAAATATCATAATTTAGAGGTTCTACAAATATTCAATGACACTGAAAACTAACTACAGATTAATGTCATGTTGAATAAAAAACTGATATTATAATATCGATATAAATCGGATAATATGATTTCTATAATAATCTGATATTATAATATCTATAACTATCTGATATTATAATATCTATAATAATCTGATATAATAATTTCTAAAATATTCTGATATTATAATATCTATAATAATCTGATATTAAAATATCTATGACAATCTGATATTATAATATCTATAATAATCTGATTTTATAATATCTACAATAATCTGATTTTATAATATCTATAATAATCTCATATTATAATATGTATAATAATTTGATATTATTATATCTATAATAATCTCATATTATAATATCTATAATCTGATATAATTTCTATAACAATCTGATATTATAATATCTATAATCTGATATAATTTCTATAATAATCTAAATTATTATATTATCTATAATCTAATATTGTAATTTCTATGACAATCTGATGTTATGTCTATAATGATCTGATATAATCTCTATAATAATCTGATATGACAATATCTATAATAATCTGATATTATGTTGTCTATAATATTTCCGACATGTTCTGTCATCAGATGAGGGTACTGAGGAGGAGGAGGATGAGCCCGATACTCCTATTGGTGAGTAGAGATACAGGTCTATATACTCCTATTGGTGGGTAGAGATATAGGTCTATATACTCCTATTGGTGGTTAGAGATACAGGTCTATATACTCCTATTGATGGGTAGAGATACAGGTCTATATACTCCTATTGGTGGGTAGAGATACAGGTCTATATACTCCTATTGGTGGTTAGAGATACAGGTCTATATACTCCTATTGGTGGGTAGAGATACAGGTCTCTATACTCCTATTGGTGGGTAGAGATACAGGTCTATATACTCCTATTGATGGGTAGAGATACAGGTCTATATACTCCTATTGGTGGGTAGAGATACAGGTCTATATACTCCTATTGGTGGGTAGAGATACAGGTCTATATACTCCTATTGGTGGGTAGAGATACAGGTCTATATACTCCTATTGGTGGGTAGAGATACAGGTCTATATACTCCTATTGGTGGGTAGAGATACAGGTCTACATACTCCTATTGGTGGGTAGAGATACAGGTCTATATACTCCTATTGGTGGGTAGAGATACAGGTCTATATACTCCTATTGGTGAGTAGAGATACAGGTCTATATACTCCTATTGGTGGGTAGAGATACAGGTCTATATACTCCTATTGGTGGGTAGAGATACAGGTCTATATACTCCTATTGGTGGGTAGAGATACAGGTCTACATACTCCTATTGGTGGGTAGAGATACAGGTCTATATACTCCTATTGGTGGGTAGAGATACAGGTCTATATACTCCTATTGGTGAGTAGAGATACAGGTCTATATACTCCTATTGGTGGGTAGAGATACAGGTCTATATACTCCTATTGGTGGGTAGAGATACAGGTCTATATACTCCTATTGGTGGGTAGAGATACAGGTCTATATACTCCTATTGGTGGGTAGAGATACAGGTCTATATACTCCTATTGGTGGGTAGAGATACAGGTCTCTATACTCCTATTGGTGGGTAGAGATACAGGTCTATATACTCCTATTGATGGGTAGAGATACACGTCTATATACTCCTATTGGTGGGTAGAGATACAGGTCTATATACTCCTATTGGTGGGTAGAGATATAGGTCTATATACTCCTATTGGTGGGTAGAGATACAGGTCTATATACTCCTATTGGTGGGTAGAGATACAGGTCTCTATACTCCTATTGGTGGGTAGAGATACAGGTCTATATACTCCTATTGATGGGTAGAGATACAGGTCTATATACTCCTATTGGTGGGTAGAGATACAGGTCTCTATACTCCTATTGGTGGGTAGAGATACAGGTCTATATACTCCTATTGATGGGTAGAGATACAGGTCTATATACTCCTATTGGTGGGTAGAGATACAGGTCTATATACTCCTATTGGTGGGTAGAGATACAGGTCTATATACTCCTATTGGTGGGTAGAGATACAGGTCTATATACTCCTATTGGTGGGTAGAGATACAGGTCTATATACTCCTATTGGTGGGTAGAGATACAGGTCTATATACTCCTATTGGTGGGTAGAGATACAGGTCTATATACTCCTATTGGTGGGTAGAGATACAGGTCTATATACTCCTATTGGTGGGTAGAGATACAGGTCTATATACTCCTATTGGTGGGTAGAGATACAGGTCTATATACTCCTATTGGTTGGTAGAGATACAGGTCTCTATACTCCTATTGGTGGTTAGAGATACAGGTCTATATACTCCTATTGGTGGGTAGAGAAATACACTACATGACCAAATGAATGTGGACACCTGCTTGTCGAAGATATCATTCCAAAATCATGGGCATTATAATATGGAGTTGGTCCCCCTCCTTTGCTGCTATAACAGCCTCCACTCTTCTGGGAAGGCTTTCCATTAGATGTTGGAACATTGCTGCGGGGACTTGCTTCCATTCAGCCACAAGAGCATTAGTGAGGTTGGGCAATGTCCTTGATGTTTGGCTGAAATAGCCAAATCCATACCCCATAATGACATCACAATACCCCATAATGACATCACAATACCCCATAAGGACGAATCAAAAACCGTTTTTAAGAAAGTTGTGCAAATGTATTAAAAATAGAAAACTGAAATATCACATTTATATACGTTTTCAGACACTTCACAAGGTTAATCAAAGGTCTCTCCGTACTTTGCTCCTTTCATCTTTCCCTCGACCCTGACTAGTCTTCCAGTCTCTGCCGCTGAAAAACATCCCCACAGCATGATGCCTCCACCACCATGCTTCACCATAGGGATGGTGCCAGGTTTCCTCCAGACGTGACGCTTGGCATTCAGTTCAATTTTGGTTTCATCAGACAAGAGAATATTTTTTCTCATGGTCTGAGAGTCCTTTAGGTGCCTTTTGGCAAACTCCAAGCGGGCTATCATGTGCCTTTTACTGAGGAGTGGCTTCCGTCTGGCCACTACCATAAAGGCCTGATTGGTGGAGTGCTGCAGAGATGGTTGTCCTTCTGGAAGTTTCTCCCATCTTCACAGAGGAACTCTGTCAGAGGGACCATCGGGTTCTTGGTCACCTCCCTGACCAAGGCCCTTCTCCCCCGATTGCTTAGTTTGGCTGGGCGGCCAGCTCTAAGAATGGTTCCAAACTGTGGGACCTTATATAAACAGGTGTGTGCCTTTCCAAATCATGTCCAATCAGATGAATTTACCACAGGTGGACTCCAATCAAGTTGTAGAAACATCTCAAGGATGATCCATGGAAACAGGATGCACCTGAGCTCAATTTCGAGTCTCATATATATTTTTTTACACATTTGCAAACATTTTAGGGGTATTGTGATGTCATTATGGGGTATTGTGATGTCATTATGGGGTATTGTGATGTCATTATGGGGTATTGCGTGTAGATTAATGAGAAAAATAAATAATTTCATCAATTTTAGAATAACGCTGTTACGTAACAGAATTTGGAAAAAGTCCAGGGGGAATGAATACGTTCCAAAGGCACTGTATAGTGTAGGTCTAATCAATAACAATATACTGTAGGCCTGTTCAACAGTTAATTCAACACTGACCTGTTATTCTGTTTCCTGCAGCTATGATTCTAGGAGTGGTGTTTGGGATCACTGGAGCAATACTCATCATAGTCATTGTTGTCCTGGCCATGCAGAGCCAGTAAGTACACTGTTCATCATTCTCTTCTGTAATCTGGTAGGGAAATAGAAGAACAGGAAAATTAGAATTACTCACTTTGTTCTATTTGATTTTTTTAGCATAATTATGCTACAAATAACTAACTGTTCTTTTATATCAAATATCAGGAAGAATCACAAAAGTGAACCAAAGAAAGTGAAAGAAGTCAAGCTGGAGACACCACTGCAAGAAGAACCAATTGAGATGGCGTAGAGAAGACAACCACGAAAGGACATTAGAATGACTTGAACGCATGATTTGATTCAAGTCAACGTCCATGATGAGTTGACGGGCAGCCATATTGAGTGTACTCATGTCAGTCATTCTAATCGTAGGGGAAAAACCAGCTAGGGCCCTCACCTGAATGGCCCCTCTCAGGGTAATATCATAGAGTAACATAGGCCTACAGTTGCAACTAACAAACTTACAATTCAATATAATGTTTACCTCATTTGTTGTTATCTATTCACAAATATATTTTTTTCTGGATTGACAATATCGTATCTGACTTCCCCCTCACAAATGTACGGCAGTCTACTTTCCTCATGGTTATGTTTGACATCTCAATGATTTTACATTTAGAATGCTTTTTGTACACTCTCCTCTTTTACAATAAGAATCTATGTTTATTTCAGGTAAATTCGGTAACTACTCAAATATTCTCCACAGATTTGAAAGAATAAGCATATTTCTTTATTAATTCGATTCAAGTTTGCATTGTCTGTAATTGAACTACTGAGTGTGCACCATGATTTCTCTGATATCTGAATAGTTTTTAAAGTGTTGTCTTTTATGTGCTACGATAGGTTTATGTTTGGTCTGTATCAACGTTAGAATAATAATATCAACATTCACATTGGTTTTGTAGAAGCTACTAAATGGTATGTTTTTGTAGGACATGATATGAGAATAAACCAATACACTGTTTAAAAACATTTTGTCTTTCATGGGACTGGCATGACATCGTCCTGGGCCAGGTTTTCACCACCGATAGCGAGGGTGTCCACAAGGGAGGTGTTCCTGTCCAACATGGGAGTTGTTCCTGTTAAACAACATGGTGTTACTGTCCAACAGGGTGTTGTTGTACAACAAGGGTAGTTATGTCCAAAAAGTGGGGTGTTCCTCTCCAACAAGGGGTGTATTCCTGTCCAAAAAGGGGGGTGTTTCCTGTCCAGACAAGATGTTCCTGTCCAACAAGGGGAGTGGTCCTGTCCAACAAGGGGGGTGGTTCCTGTCCAACAAGGGGAGTGGTCCTGTCCAACAAGGGTGGTTCCTGTCCAACAAGGGGGTGGTTCCTGTCCAACAAGGGGGTGGTTCCTGTCCAACAAGGGGGGTGTTCCTCTTCAACAAGGGGTGTGTTCCTCTTCAACAAGGGGTTGTTCCTGTCCAACAAGGGGTTGTTCCTGTCCAACAAGGGGGGTGGTTCCTGTCCAACAAGGGGGGTGGTTCCTGTCCAACAAGGGGTGTGTTCCTCTTCAACAAGGGGTGTGTTCCTCTTCAACAAGGGGGTGTTCCTCTTCAACAAGGGGTGTGTTCCTCTTCAACAAGGGGTGTGTTCCTCTTCAACAAGGGGTTGTTCCTGTCCAACAAAGTTGTTGTTTCTGTCCAACAAGGTTGGTGTCTTTTCCAACAAGGGGAGTGGTCCTGTCCAAGGAGGGTTGAGTTCCACACCAAAGAAGGTTTTACAATCCAAACAAGGTATTCCTGTCAATTAAGGGCAGTGGTCCTGTTCAACAAGGGGGTGTTCCTGTTCAACAAGGAGTGTGTTCCTGTTCAACAAGGGGGTGTTTCTGTACAACAATGAGTGTGGTCCTGACCAGCAAGGGGGTGTTCCTGTTCAACAAGAGGGTGTTCCTGTTCAACAAGGGGGTGTTCCTGTTCAACAAGGGGTGTGTTCCTGTTCAACAAGGAGTGTGTTCCTTTCCAACAAGGGGGTGTTCCTTTCCAACAAGGGTGGTGTTCCTTTCCAACAAGGGGGTAATCATGTCCAACAAGGGGGTGGTCACGTTCAACAAGAGGATTGTTCCTGTCCAACAAGGGGTTGGTCATGTCCACCAAGGGTTGTGTAACTGTCGAACAAGTGAGGTGATTCCTTTCCATCAAGGGGGGTGTTCCTGTCCAACAAGGGGTTTGTTCTTGTTCATCAATGGGTATGTGTTCCTGTCCAAACAAAGTGTTCCCTGTCAAAACAAGGTGTTCATGTCAAACAAGGGGGATGTTCCTGTCCAACAAGGGGGATGTTCCTGTCCTACAAGGGGGATGTTCCTGTCCAACAAGGGGAGTGTTCCTGTCCAACAAGGGGAGTGTTCCTGTCCAACAAGGGGGATGTTCCTGTCCAACAAGGGGAGTGTTCCTGTCCAACAAGGGGGATGTTCCTGTCCAACAGGGGGAGTGTTCCTGTCAGCAAGGGGTGTGTCCCTTTCCAACAAGGGGTGTGTTCCTGTCCAAACAAGGTGTTCCTGTCCAAACAATGTGTTCCTGTCCAAACAAGGGCGGAGTAACTGTCCAACAAGTGAGGTGGTTCCTGTACAACAAGGAGTGTGTTACTGTTCAACAAGGGTTTTTTGTATCCTGTCCTACAAGGGGAATGTTCCTGTCCAACAAGGGGAATGTTGCTGTCCAACAAACGTGGTGTTCCTGTCCAAACAAGATGTTCCTGTCTAGGGTTGTGGCGGTCACAAACTTTTGTCAGCCGGTGATTGTCAAGCAAATAACTGTCGGTATCATGGTAATTGATCGTTAATTAACATAAACATCTGTACCTATCTCCTTAAATCCACACACAGCCTACAAGCCACTGACGCAGACTTCTGGAACATCTGTACCTATCTCCTGGCTTCCACACACAGCCTACAAGCCACTGATGCAGACCTCTGGAACATCTGTACCTATCTCCTGGCTTCCACACACAGCCTACAAGCCACTGATGCAGACCTCTGGAACATCTGTACCTATCTCCTGGCTTCCACACACAGCCTACAAGCCACTGACGCAGACTTCTGGAACATCTGTACCTATCTCCTGGCTTCCACACACAGCCTACAAGCCACTGATGCAGACCTCTGGAACATCTGTACCTATCTCCTGGCTTCCACACACAGCCTACAAGCCACTGATACAGACCTCTGGAACATCTGTACCTATCTCCTGACTTCCACACACAGCCTACAAGCCACTGATGCAGACCTCTGGAACATCAATATTTTACAAAGTCTAATAAATCCATGTAATATGGCCTACACCTTTATAATAAATTCATTACAGGTCTAAAGAAGCATGATATGAAGAAAATGTAGTCTATTTCAGAAGAACAGAATAGCATACTCTGATTTGTCCTGATGTTAGGTCCCGATATGGCCATGCCAAATGGCTGTGGGCTACACTACTTAATTTTGCAGACCGGATTTGCTTAGAATTCCGTGGTATTAATTGATATTATTTTATAGTAAGAATAATAGAATTGAACAAAGCTGAATAAAATACAAATTATTTTCTCCAAACGATTTGAGGGAGTGCGCACATGCGGCTATTCTGTGTTGAGCGGTTAATAAAGAAACAGGTCCTCCTATATGCTTCATTTAGAGTTATTAATGTAACTTTAGGTGTTCTACAGACGTTGGGCTGTATGTTTAGATGTTTAATACATTCTAAGGCTGCATGACGCGACTCTAATGATGATTTGAAAAAAGTTGCTTGAAAGTCATGATCTCTGCTTTGTTTATTGTTTCAGGCTGGACACACTTCATCAGTCTCTCACTCACAATTTGAAAAGCACTTGATAATGCCTCGAATTTCACGGCTGCATCCCCTTTGTGGCCATAATGCACCTTTCAAAAATCCATGCCTTTTGCCGCCAGTGTCCGTTGTGCCCTTCTCCCTGAGTGCTGCGCAATCCGAAGTGTCTCTCACTCACATGGCTCTCCATCATGTGATCGGGTCTTTCTCAAAAGCTACAAGTGAAGACAGACACATCGGGGATGTAACTGCGCACGTCCTTATCCAACTCTGAGGTGCATATTATAGATATTGGAAGAACTGTCCACGTTTATTTTTCGTCAGCCAACAAGATGAGTAGGCCTAACAAACAGCAAAAGCACGGGCCTATGTCAATCTACTATTCCCCAACAGTACAAAAGTCAACCTATTCTATTCTGTGCAAGAAATAATTAGGTGACTAGTTTCAGGAAACTAGGCGTGTGTCACAAATCACGACTTCACATGAGAGGCGTTTGAATGTTTATTTAAATTGTTTATCAAAATCCCCCCAAAAATGTATGTGCCTTAATAAAACACTTATATGCCATCTGTACATACGAATAAAACGGTTAAATTACGAGCCTAGTTGGTTTAGCCACAGAAAAAAGAGCGGAACCTTCACGCTATCCATGATTGGCTAAGATAATGAATGGGTTGGATATGCCGAGAGATGAGTTTCGGATTGGTCTGATTCTCGCTATGAGTAGATAATCCTAAAGATATAACGTTAGCCATGGAGAACTGCAAATGTGTTGCTCGTACACTCAATAACATTGCTGCCCTGAATTTATTAGGCGCTGTCAACAAAGGTCAGTGGGAAAAAGTTGGACTACTTTCTGGAGGAAGATCGTACCATGCTGGCAAATGCCTTTCACTGAGCTGTGTAAAGACATACCACAGATTCTCAATTGGATTCTCAAAAGGTCTGGGCTTTGACTAGGCCATTCCAAGACATTTAAATGTTTCCCCTTAAACTCCTCAAGTGTTTCTTTAACAGTATGCTTAGGGTAATTGTCCTGCTGGAAGGTGAACCTCTGTCCCAGTCTCAAATCTCTTGAAGACAGGTTTCCCAGTCTTTGCCGATGAAAAACATACACACAGCATGATGCTGCCACCACCATGCCTCCCTATGGGGATGGTGTTCTCGGGGTGATGAGAGGTGTTGGGTTTACACCGGCCATAGCGTTATCCTTGATGGCCAAAAAGTTAAATTTTAGACTCATCTGACCAGAGTACCTTCACCCATATGTTTGGGGAGTCTCCCACATGCCTTTTGGCAAACACCAAATGTGTTTGCATATTTTTTTATTTAAGCAATGGCTTTTTTATGGACACTCTTCCGTAAAGCCTAGCTCTGTGGAGTGTAACGCTTAAAGTGGTCTTATGGACAGATACTCCAATCTCCGCTGTGGAGCTTTGCAGCTCCTTAAGAGTTATTTTGGTCTCTTTGTTGCCTCTCTGATTAATGCCCTCCTTACCTGGTCCGTGAGTTTTGGTGGACGGCCCTCTCTTAGCAGGTTTGCTGTGGTGCCATATTCTTTAAAAAAAAAATAATAATAATTTAATGGCGCTCCGTGGGATGTTCAAAGTTTCGGATATTTTTGTATAACCCAACCCTGATCTGTACTTCTCCACAACTTTGTCCCTGACCTGTTTGGAAAGCTCCTTCGTCTTCATGGTGCCGCTTGCTTAGTGGTGTTGCAGAATCTGGGGCCTTTCAGAACACGTGTATCTAATAAGATCATGTGACAGATCATGTGACACTAAGATTGCACACAGGTGGACTTTATTTAACTAATTATGTGACTTCTGAAGGTAATTGGTTGCACCAGATCTTATTTAGGGGCTTCATAGCAAAGGGGGTGAATACATATGCACGCACCACTTTCCGTTTACATTAACTACACTCACATTAACATCTGCTAACCATGTGTATGTGACCAATAAAATGAGATTTTATTTTATTTGATCTTGCCTATGCCGCTCGGTCATTGCTAATCCATATATTTATATGTATATATTCTTAATCCATTCCTTTACTTAGATTTGTGTGTATTAGGTAGTTGTTGTGGAATTGTTAGATTACTTGTTAGATATTGCCGCACTGTCTGAACTAGAAGCACAAGCATTTCGCTAGTTGGGGAAATCTGAATTGTGAAAACTGCAGTGGCAAAAACAAGCGCAACCACTGCTTTTAACCAGGGTAAGGCGACCGGAAACATGACTGAAAACAAACAGTGTAGCTATTCCCTCCGCAAGGCAATCAAACAAGCTAAGCGTCAATATAGAGACAAAGTAGAGTCACAATTCAACGGCTCAGACACGAGAGGAATGTGGCAGGGTCTACAGTCAATCACGCCTTAAAAAAGAAAACCAACCCCGTCGCGGACCACGACGTCCTGCTCCCAGACAAACTAAACAACTTCTTTGCTCACTTTGAGGAGAATACAGCGCCACCGACACGGCCCGCTACCAAAACCTGCAGGCTCACCTTCACCGCAGCCAACGTGAGGAAAACATTTAAATGTGTTAACCCTCGCAAGGCTGTCGGCCCAGATGGCATCCCTGGCCGTGTCCTCAGAGCATGCGCAGACCAGCTGGCTGGTGTGTTTACGGACATATTCAATCAGTCCCTATCCCAGTCTGCTGTTCCCACATGCTTCAAGAGGGCCACCATTGTTCCTGTTCCAAAGAAAGATAAGGTAACTGAGCTAAATGACTATCGCCCCGTAGCACTCACTTCCGTCATCATGAAGTGCTTTCAGAGACTAGTCAAGGATCATATCACCTCTATCCTGCCAGACATCCTGGACCCACTCCAATTTGCTTACCGTCCCAATAGGTCCACAGACGACGCAATCGCAATCACACTGCATACTGCCCTAACCCATCTGGATAAGAGGAATATCTATGTAAGAATGCTGTTCATCGACTACAGCTCAGCATTTAACACCATAGTACCCTCCAAGCTCGTCATTAAGCTCGAGACCCTAGGTCTCGACCCAGCCCTGTGCAACTAGGTCCTGGACTTCCTGACGGGCCGGCCCCAGGTGGTGAGGGTAGGAAACAACACCTCCACCCCGCTGATCCTCAACACTGGAGCCCCACAAAGGTGCATTCTCAGCCCTCTCCTGTACTCCCTGTTTACCCATGACTGCGTGGCCAAGCACGCATCCAACTCAATCATCAAGTTTGCTGACACTACAGTGGTAGGGTTGATTACCAACAACGACGAGACGGCCTACAGGGAGGAGGTGAGGGCCCTCGGAGTGTGGTGTCAGGAAAATAACCTCTCACTCAACGTCAACAAAACAAAGATGATCGTGGACTTCAGGAAACAGGAGAGGGAGCACCCCACTATCCACATCGATGGGACAGTAGTGGAGAAGGTGGAAAGTTTTAAGTTCCTCGGTGTATACATCACTGACAAACTGAAATGGTCCACCCACACAGACAGCGTGGTGAAGAAGGAGCAACAGCGCCTCTTCAACCTCAGGAGGCTGAAGAAATTCGGCTTGTCACCAAAATCACTCACAAACTTCTACAGATGCACAATCGAGAGCATCCTGTCGGGCTGTATCACCGCCTGGTACGGCAACTGCTCCGCCCACAACCGTAAGGCTCTCCAGAGGGTAGTGAGGACTGCACAACGCATCACCGGGGGTAAACTACCTGACCTTCAGGACACCTACACCACCCGATGTCACAGGAAGGCCAAAAAGATCATCAAGGACAACAACCACCCGAGCCACTGCCTGTTCACCCCGTTTTCATCCAGAAGGCGACGTCAGTACAGGTGCATCAAAGCTGGGACCGAGAGACTGAAAAACAGCTTCTACCTCAAGGCCATCAGACTGTTAAACAGCCATCACTAACATTGTGGCTGCTGCCAACATACTGACTTAAATCTCTAGCCACTTTAAACATAGGAATTGGATGTAACAATGTATCACTAGCCACTTGAAACAATTTGGTATATAATGTTTACTTATACGACATACTTATAACAAATGTATACACTGTACTCTAAACCATCTACTGAATCTTGCCTATGCCGTTCGGCCATCGACCCAAATTTCTAACCACTTTAATAATTATAATTGGATAAAAGAATGTATCACTAGCCACTTTAAACAATGCCATTTATATAATGTTTACATTTCCTGCATTACTCATCTCATATATATGTGTATATAGTCTCCATACCATCTACTGCATCCTGCCTCACTCATCCATATACTTATATGTACATACTCGTATTAATTCCGTTACTCGTGTGTATAAGGTAGTTGTTGTGAATTTGTTAGATTACTTGTTAGATACTACTGCACGGTCGGAACTAGAAGCACAAGCATTTCGCTACACTCGTATTAACATCTGCTAACCATGTGTATGTGACAAATAAAATTTGATTTGACCTGAAGTCCTACTGTACTAAACCCTATACCTGAAGTACTACTGTACTATACACTATACCTGAAGTCCTACTGTACTATACACTATACCTGAAGTCCTACTGAACCATACCCTATACCTGAAGTCCTACTGTACTATACCCTATACCTGAAGCACAACAGTACTATGTACTATACCTGAAGTGCTACTGTACTATACCCTATACCTGAAGTCTTACTGTACTATACACTATACCTGAAGCACAACAGTACTATGTACTATACCTGATGTCCTACTGTACTATACCCTATACCTGAAGTCCTACTGTACTATACCTGAAGTCCTACTGTACTATACACTATACCTGAAGCACAACAGTACTATGTACTATACCTGATGTCCTACTGTACTATACCCTATACCTGAAGTCCTACTGTACTATACCCTATACCTGAAGTCCTACTGTACTATACCCTATACCTGAAGTCCTACTGTACTATACCCTATACCTGAAGTCCAACTGTACTATACCTGAAGTCCTACTGAACCATACCCTATACCTGAAGTCCTACTGAACTATACCCTATACCTGAAGTCCTACTGAATCATACACTATACCTGAAGTCCTACTGTACTATACCCTATACCTGAACTCCTACTGAACCATACCCTATAACTTACAGTATATCACAAAAGTGAGTACACCCCTCACATTTTTGTAAATACACTGCTCAAAAAAATAAAGGGAACACTAAAATAACACATCATAGATCTGAATGAATGAAATAATCTTATTAAATACTTTTTTCTTTACATAGTTGAATGTGCTGACAACAAAATCACACAAAAATTATCAATGGAAATCAAATTTATCAACCCATGGAGGTCTGGATTTGGAGTCATACTCAAAATTAAAGTGGAAAACCACACTACAGGCTGATCCAACGTTGATGTAATGTCCTTAAAACAAGTCAAAATGAGGCTCAGTAGTGTGTGTGGCCTCCACGTGCCTGAATGACCTCCCTACAACACCTGGGCATGCTCCTGATGAGGTGGCGGATGGTCTCCTGAGGGATCTCCTCCCAGACCTGGACTAAAGCATCCGCCAACTCCTGGACAGTCTGTGGTGCAACGTGGCGTTGGTGGATGGAGCGAGACATGATGTCCCAGATGTGCTCAATTGGATTCAGGTCTGGGGAACGGCGGGCCAGTCCTTAGCATCAATGCCTTCCTCTTGCAGGAACTGCTGACACACTCCAGCCACATGAGGTCTAGCATTGTCTTGCATTAGGAGGAACCCAGGGCCAACCGCACCAGCATATGGTCTCACAAGGGGTCTGAGGATCTCATCTCGGTACCTAATGGCAGTCAGGCTACCTCTGGCGAGCACATGGAGGGCTGTGCGGCCCCCCAAAGAAATGCCACCCCACACCATGACTGACCCACCGCCAAACCGGTCATGCTGGAGGATGTTGCAGGCAGCAGAACGTTCTCCACGGCGTCTCCAGACTCTGTCACATCTGTCACGTGCTCAGTGTGAACCTGCTTTCATCTGTGAAGAGCACAGGGCGCCAGTGGCGAATTTGCCAATCTTGGTGTTCTCTGGCAAATGCCAAACGTCCTGCACGGTGTTGGGCTGTAAGCACAACCCCACCTGTGGACGTTGGGCCCTCATACCACCCTCATGGAGTCTGTTTCTGACCGGTTTGAGCAGACACATGTGGCCTGCTGGAGGTCATTTTGCAGGGCTCTGGCAGTGCTCCTCCTTGCACAAAGGCGGAGGTAGTGGTCCTGCTGCTGGGTTGTTGCCCTCCTACGGCCTCCTCCACGTCTCCTGATGTACTGGCCTGTCTCCTGAAAATGTCCAAATTGGGCCCAATTAGCCATTTTCCCTTCTCGGTGTCATGTGACTCGTTAGTGTTACAAGGTCTCAGGTGTGAATGGGGAGCAGGTGTGTTAAATTTGGTGTCATCGCTCTCACACTTCCTCATACTGACTGGTCACTCCGCTTCACAATACTGCAAATTCTACTTTACTAAACGTTAAGTCCTACTATACCAATCCCCTGATCCTAAATCAGCACCTAGTCTGATGCGTATGGCCTCTGGGCTAACTAGTACCCACGGCCTGCTGCTACTCAGGGTGGGGTCGCTCTTCAAGGGGGTGAGACGGACCTCTTTGCTTCTGGAGGTGACAGTGTAGGCCGGGCAGGAAAAGGGGAACTTAGGGCTTTTGGTGATCTCTGATCAATCTTTATTCATCAAATGCTTACTAAACAACATGTGTAAACTAACAGTAAATGCTTACTAAACAACATGTGTAAACTAACAGTAAATGCTCAGAGAAAACAATGCAGAGATAAAGAAAACAGAAAAGCAAAACACTTGAATGTAATAATAAATCCACAATGAGTAAAGATAACTTGGCTATATACACGGGTACCAGTAGAAATTCAATGTGCATGGAAATGAAGTCTCTGTACAGGGCCAGTGAAGATCACCCGCAACATATCCTGTTGACAGACTGGCCAGGTGAAGCTCTTGACCTGAAAGCATCCTGGTGGTTCTGGAGACAGGGGGACCAAGAGACAGGGGACAGAGAGAGACAGGACAGCAAGGGTTGGAGAGAGAGAGACAGGGAGAGAAGCGGGTGCAGAGAGACAGGAAACAGAGATGGGCAGAGACATGAGGTTTAGGACACCGCATAGTATAGGTCTAACTATGCAAATTAATTCCAAACATGACATATTCAATTTTTTGGCGGGTACAATGTAAATTTCAATGAAATCGCATTTTGCAAAACAGCCATTGTGGGCAGTCACATTGTCATACAGCCTAACGTTACACTGAAGTCAACAAAACAACTATGAAACCTTCACGACTTTTTACACAAGCAGCGAGTAACAATGTCAGGAAAGTGGCTACACGAATATATTTACGAATAAATTGCATGCAAGTCAATATCCCCAAGTTGCATGGACGCATGAAGGGTTGTGTAGTTAACAAATGAGTTGAGTAACTAGCGACCCGTAGCTAGCGAACATATTCAGTTAAACACGAGCCAAACACGGCACTCAGTCTGGTGGGAAATATACGGAGTGATTTGGAGCTTTTTCTGTTTTCCAGGGTATCTTCAATAAATATCAATGAACAATGTTTGTAATTGAAACAACGAACTTACGTGTGCTGCTTGTGGAACGGAGACTCACTTCAACACATCCACTCAGTGATGCACCTTAGTCGGCCAGTAGCGACACTTACAAAGAGCAATGGCTGATGGGACATGTAGTTCCACGCGTAATATCTACGCCTCCAAGTGTTACCGGAGGGTAGGTTCTACTCTTACACACGTTTTAATTAACAAATTTCAAGTAGACAAAACATTTGTTCATTGTAAAGTTATAATTCTTTCAAGAAAATACATATCAAAGATTTTGACATGCACAAATGAGAAATACATCAACATATTTAATAACAATTATAGAATAATGTACAAAATACATTCAAAAGACCATGGTCCACTCATATTCTGTCACAATGTCTTGCACTCTTGATTGACGTTCTTCTGCTCCATTCATCATTATTCGATACCTTTAGAGTTATGCTTCATTGTAGTGCATTCATCATGGCCTGTGCTTGTTTTAGTTCTGGGAGGAAGCATAGACAGACATCAGTGAAGCACTCAGGATTCTAGTCCCATATTTGAGTCGATTATTATGGTATTAACGGTACATCACAAGCTCACCTGTCAGCAGGACTCTGAACTTGTCTGCAGACACGGAGACGATGGCAGTCTCTGTGGTTCCCGTCTCTGCCCCTTGGGTCTGGAGGCAGAGCTGCACTGTGGGCTCATTAACCTCCTGAAGCTCACTGGAGCTCAGGGTGTAGTCAACACGCCACGCCACTGCCTCCAACCGACCCACTGAAACACAGCAATAATACATGGTATATATGTACAGAAATATGTCGATATTATACATTGTCTGGGGCTCAGGGTGTAGTCAACACGCCCTCTAGATGACCCAGTGAAAACACAGCACGAGAGAAACTGCAGTGTAACAATACAAACGTATTGCCCAATGAGGATCTGAAATGTCTTTAGTCACCAGAAAACATGTAGGCATTATAGACTTCTTCAATCAAATGAAATGGTTGATAACTCACGTCTCAGACTGCTCTCCCTTAGCTTCTCCTGCAGGGCTATGTGCTGGTCTTCATAGGATTTACACAGTCCTGTGGTGTGTTCTACAAGGTACATGATATACCGATGAGGAAAACCAAGTCAGGACTATCATGCTACACATCGTTTTGGAGGGCTTGGAACATCCACAATGGAATGGAGTCTTCTGTACGCATTCAAATATTATTACAATCTATTCATTGATAAATAAATGAGCCTTTGCAGTGAGTGGTTGTAACCAAGCCAGTACTTTAGGGTATTCCCACTATGAACGGCTATAGTATGAGTAACTACTGTACCTTTAGGGAGTCCTAACTGCTGCAGCTCACTGGAGAGAGATTCACTGTCCACGTCATGTTTGGCTGCACTGGAGAGGATGAAGGTCAGCACGGCTACACTGGCCTTGATGTCTCCGTTGTCTAGACAGCAGAACAACACACAGACGCGACTCACATGCATTGATAGAAGGGATGTAGAGTAGACCAGCATCGCCGTGTATATCTTTCTCTGTTGAAGCTGTGCCTTGTTGCAGTTTGCGTCAAAGTAGCAGCACGTTTTAAAAACAGAGAACTCAGCTTACCGAACTTGGCATCTGCAGTTAGCTTTGAAACTTTGTCATACTGAAAGACAAAAAAGGGAACGGCACATTTTAAGACCATAAAACTGCAGGTGACAATAGGGACTTCATGCATGAGAGACTTACATCAATGCCCTCTCCCAGCAGATCCTTCAACACCTGGACACAGAGGAGTTTCATCTTCACACTTGACTGTTGGGAATAGAGAGAAGACAAAACGTCAGGGGATGATTTCTACTGGACAAATGCAGATCCAAGTTTTATTAGTCGTAGGTACAGGATAAACATGGTATTCACCGTCCAACCAAATGCTTCCTGCAGCTTCCTTCTGGACAATGCAGCAACAATAATAATAATTAATAAAAGATAATAGGAACATAAAGTAAATGGCTCAGTAGAATAAACACGTTAGTGGAAGTAAGATACAGGACGGCACAGTCCAATATTTATAGATATTTTGGGGAAAGTGCATTATCTAGCAATCATAATAAGAGTCTGGTGGCAGCAGTTGTGATGTGTGTGTAGCACGGATGTATACGTGTGTGGGTGTGTTTATGTCCTTGTGTGGATGGAGCAGTACAGGCTACAGTACAGAAGGCTACGGGTTAGAGACGACAGGAGTCATCCCCTCCTGGAGCAGTACAGGCTACAGTACAGAAGGCTACGGGTTAGAGACGACAGGAGTCACCCTCCTGGAGCAGTACAGGCTACAGTACAGAAGGCTACGGGTTAGAGGCGACAGGAGTCACCCTCCTGGAGCAGTACAGGCTACAGTACAGAAGGCTACGGGTTAGAGACGACAGGAGTCATCCTCCTGGAGCAGTACAGGCTACAGTACAGAAGGCTACGGGTTAGAGACGACAGGAGTCACCCTCCTGGAGCAGTACAGGCTACAGTACAGAAGGCTACGGGTTAGAGGCGACAGGAGTCACCCCTCCTGGAGCAGTACAGGCTACAGTACAGAAGGCTACGGGTTAGAGACGACACAGGAGTCATCCTCCTGGAGCAGTACAGGCTACAGTACAGAAGGCTACGGGTTAGAGACGACAGGAGTCACCCCCTCCTGGAGCAGTACAGGCTACAGTACAGAAGGCTACGGGTTAGAGACGACAGGAGTCACCCCCTCCTGGAGCAGTACAGGCTACAGTACAGAAGGCTACGGGTTAGAGACGACAGGAGTCATCCCCTCCTGGAGCAGTACAGGCTACAGTACAGAAGGCTACGGGTTAGAGACGACAGGAGTCATCCCCTCCTGGAGCAGTACAGGCTACAGTACAGAAGGCTACGGGTTAGAGACGACAGGAGTCACCCCTCCTGGAGCAGTACAGGCTACAGTACAGAAGGCTACGGGTTAGAGACGACAGGAGTCATCCCTCCTGGAGCAGTACAGGCTACAGTACAGAAGGCTACGGGTTAGAGACGACAGGAGTCACCCCCTCCTGGAGCAGTACAGGCTACAGTACAGAAGGCTACGGGTTAGAGACGACAGGAGTCATCCCCTCCTGGAGCAGTACAGGCTACAGTACAGAAGGCTACGGGTTAGAGACGACAGGAGTCACCCTCCTGGAGCAGTACAGGCTACAGTACAGAAGGCTACGGGTTAGAGACGACAGGAGTCACCCCTCCTGGAGCAGTACAGGCTACAGTACAGAAGGCTACGGGTTAGAGACGACAGGAGTCATCCCCTCCTGGAGCAGTACAGGCTACAGTACAGAAGGCTACGGGTTAGAGACGACAGGAGTCACCCCCTCCTGGAGCAGTACAGGCTACAGTACAGAAGGCCGTGAACCAACCAGTCATGACGCTAAACTTACGATTTTGGCCAAAGTGCTGATTTCTGCCAGAACCCAGTCTGGGCAGTCCAAATCCCCACAGAAGCGGAACCTCTGGAAACAGATAGAAACAGGTTATGTTGCTGTGAGCATGTCATGAACACGGTCCTGTACTTGGCAGCTGGGGAGCTAGCTCGACTAACTAACATCCGAGCGGTTGTTTTCAGCCAGATAGCATTCCCTGTCCTGACTCAGTCGGGTCCAGACGGAGCAACATGGATCTATCAAATGAAGCAGGAATGGTAGGACAGCCAATGTTCCCAAGGGGTCACTTTGTGGAGATACGTCGGCAGCTAGAGAGAGGAGCACCTACCATGTCAGCCGTCGACCTCGAGTCATGTGACAGCGTCCCGGGACTAACGCGTTGTACCCGGGGTTTAGGGACGGACCATTCCCGTATGTTCCCACCGCCACTACGGAGACAACACACCAACGGCTCACCTTCTGGCACCTCTCAATGTGTTGTTGCTTTTCTTTTCGAAAGCATTTCATGTCTGTAATTCACTGTTTTGGTCCTGTCTCACACCTAGGCGGTGTGGTCCAAACACTTCAAAGACACATCCCTCAAATAAAGTGGACAGTTCTGATGACGTGTCGTGGGGTCTGCCCGGCAGGGAAAGGGGCGAAGGAGGAGTTCTTTCTTTTAGGAACAGTCAAGCCTTGTTGATTCACTTTTTAAACTTTTAATGCTATTTTATATTTATTCACAAACATATACATGCAGTGATGTCTTAAGTTTGTATTGTATTGTAATCTGAAATGTTATATCAAATATATATACATATCAAATATATATATATATATATATATATATATATATATATATATATATATATATATATATATATATATATATATATATATATATATAAAATAAAGAAAAATGGGGCCGAGGTCTGTGATGTTGGATGGCCAGATCATGAACAACAAACTGCCATGTGGGGAATTGTAAGTGACTCATTTAAGCTAGTTTCATCTTGTCCTGGACTTCACACCGTGGCTTGTTTTGAGGTGTTTTGACTGATTTCACGTCAATGCTTTGGCCAAAAATTTGAGAAACAAGTGTTCATTGTGCAAATTTATTTATGTTTTCAATAAACATTGGAGATGAAAAAAATAACTAAAGAAATTACAAAAACATTTAATAAAATGGGCGAGGGAGGAAGGAATTATTTTTAAATGGACCATCCTTGGCCGGAAATTCGTCACTCGTTCATCCCGCAATGATTGTGTTTTCAGCCACCGGTAGCTTGTGGGTGCTTTATATGCGCTACAGTCAATTATGAGTGCATGTCTACTTATATTAAATATATCATTATTAATATATGCCAACTGTATGATAGCTAGCAAATGAATTAGCTAACTAACGTTAGCCTGCCTAGCTGGAACTTCTGAAGAAAGACGCTTTAAGTTATTGAGGCATGTGTCTTTGTTTTTTTGAGGTTTTGAATGGTGTGACATTAAAATATTTAATGGTGTTTTTCTTCACTTGTTTTATATGAAATGTAATTTCCACCACACGCTAAGTCATTACCATCACGTTACATATTTTTGAGGAAAAGGTGTATTAAATTACAATTTATATTCTATTCTACTCTATCTTAGTCTATGCCACTCTGACATTGCTCGTCCACACATTTATTTATTCTTAATTCCATTCCTTACTTAGATTTGTGTGTATTGGGTATATGTTGTGAAATTGTTAGATATTACTTGTTAGATATTACTGCACTGTTGGAAATAGAAACACAAGCATTTTGCTACACCCGCAATCTGCTAAACACGTGTATGTGACCAATAACATTTGATTTGATATTAGTGATTTTTCCCATATGGGAACCTTATATGCTTGTTCTTAAGTTAATTCCTAAAATAATGTAAAATAATGAGATTTTGATGTGGTAATACATGTTTCTGAGTATCATCAAGGACATTTCGACATGACAATGATGAATACATATGTCGTGACGTGACTATCATTAATGTGATGACTGCTATTCATACGTTAGATAATTCATTTGGGGCACCACGGGAAAAGTTTGTTTAAATAATTACCGTTTCCCGAATTAACTCAAGAATATATCGATATTATACCAGTCATTAATTAACAATTTCCTCATAACAGTCTCATTCTGAACGTCGTTGACGTAGTAAATCTGCATGAAACCTAACCTAAGTGATGAATCAGCGATACACAAATTGGCTTAATTATTTATTTACTAACTAACTAAATAATCACACAGAAGCACATCAACACACACACCGGGTATAGGATATTGATTACTAACGTAATGAAAACAGTCCCTAGTGGACTTACCCAATATGACGGCTTGTTACACAATTGGAAAGGGGTGGGGAAAGATAAAGAGTGGACTTATTGTACATTTGGAAACTACATTCACCGTAAATATGAATACTTAGCACCATAACAACCGCTCATTGGGATTAGAAATGCAACATATATTTACACGTTCGTCTTTCTGTTGAAACCAATCGATCCGTCTATTTTTTATTTATTTAATTTTATTTCACCTTAATTTAACCAGGTAGTTCTATATGATGTCATAATACAGGTAGGCCAGTTGAGAACAAGTTCTCATTTACAACTGCGACCTGGCCAAGATAAAGCAAAGCAGTGCGACACATACAACAACACAGAGTTACACATGGAATAAACAAACATACAGTCAATAATACAATAGAAAAATTCTACATACAGTGTGTGCAAATGAGGTAGGATAAGGGAGGCAATAAATAGGCCATAGTGGTGAAATATTTACAATATAGCAATTAAACACTGGAGTGATAGATGTGCAGAAGATGAGTGTGCAAGTAGAGATACTGGGGTGCAAAGGAGCAAAACAAATAACAGAATGGGGATGAGGTAGTTGGATGGGCTATTTACAGATGGGCTATGTACAGGTGCAGTCATCTGTGAGTTGCTCTGACAGCTGGTGCTTAAAGCTAGTGAGGGAGATATGAGTCTCCAGCTTCAGTGATTTTTGAAGTTCGTTCCAGTCATTGGCAGCAGAGAACTGGAAGGAAGGGCGGCCGAAGGAGGAATTGGCTTTGGGGGTGAGCAGTGAGATATACCTGCTGGAGCGCGTGCTACGGGTGGGTGCTGCTATGGTGACCAGTGAGCTGAGATAAGGCGGGGCTTTACCTAGCATAGACTTATAGATGACCTGGAGCCAGTGGGTTTGGCGACGAATATGAAGCGAGGGCCAGCCAATGAGAGCATACAGGTCGCAGTGGTGGGTAGTATATGGGGCTTTGGTGACAAAACTGATGGCACTGTGATAGACTGCATCCAATTTGCTGAGTAGAGTGTTGGAGGCTATTTTGTAAATGACATAGCTGAAGTCGAGGATCGGTAGGATGGTCAGTTTTACGAGGGTATGTTTGGCAGCATGAGTGAAGGATGCTTTGTTGGGAAATAGGAAGCCGATTCTAGATTTAGTTTTGGATTGGAGGTGCTTAATGTGAGTCTGGAAACGAGAGTTTACAGTCTAACCAGACACCTAGGCATTTGTAGTTGTCCACATATTCTAAGTCAGAACCGTCCAGAATAGTGATGCTAGGTCTGTAGCAGTTTGGGTCTAGAGTATCTCCCCCTTTGAAGAGGGAGAAGACCACAGCAGCTTTCCAATCTTTGGGAATATCAGACTATACGAAGAGAGGTTGAACAGGCTAGTAACAATTTTGACTTAATAATTTTAGAAAGAGAGGGTCCAGATTTGTAGGGGTCCAGATTTTGCAGCTCTTTCAGAACATCAGCTATCTGGATTTGGGTGAAGGAGAAATGGGGGAGGCTTGGGCGAGTTACTGAGGGGGGTGCAGGGCTGTTGACCGGGGTAGGGGTAGCCAGTTGGAAAGCATGGCCAGCTGTAGAAAAATGCTTATTGAAATTCTCAATTATCGCGGATTTATCGGTGGTGACAGTGTTTCCTAGCCTCAGTGCAGTGGGCAGCTGGGAGGAGGTGCTCTTATTTTCCATGGACTTAACAGTGTCCCAGAACTTTTTGGAGTTTGTGCTACAGGATGCAAATTTCTGTTTGAAAAAGCTAGCCTTTGCTTTCCTAACTGCCTGTGTATATTGGTTTCTAACGTCCCGGAAAATTGCATATCGCGGGGGCTATTTGATGCTAATGCAGAACGCCACAGGATGTTTTTGTGCTGGTCAAGGGCAGTCAGGTCTGGAGTGACCCAAGGGCTATATCTGTTCCTGTTCTACATTTTTTGAACGAAGCATGCTTGTTTAAGATGATGAGGATGGCACTTTTAAAGAATAACCAGGCATCCTCTACTGACGGAATGAGGTCAACATCTTACCAGGATACCCGGGCCAGGTCGATTAGAAAGGCCTGCTCGCTGAAGTGTTTTAGGGAGCGTTTGACAGTGATGAGGGGTGGTTGTTTGACCGCAGACCCATTACGGATGCAGGCAATGAGGCAGTGATCGCTGAGATCCTGGTTGAAGACAGCAGAGGTGTATTTGGAGGGCAAGTTAGTTAGGAAGATATCTATGAGGGTGCCTGTGTTTACGGATTTGGGGTTGTACCTGGTGGGTTAATTGATCATTTGTGTGAGATTGAGGGCATCAAGCTTAGATAGTATTACGGCCGGGGTGTTAAGCATGTCCCAGTTTAGGTCACCTAACAGCGCAAGCTCTGAAGATAGATGGGGGGCAATCAGTTCACACATGGTGTCCAGGGCACAGCTGGGGGCAGAAGGTGGTCTATAACAAGCTGCAACGGTGAGAGACTTGTTTATGGAGAGGTGGAGTTTTAAAAGTGGAAGCTCGAATTGTTTGGGCACAGACCTGGATAGTATGACAGAACTCTGCAGGCTGTCTCTGCAGTAGATTGTAACTCCGCCCCCTTTGGCAGTTCTATCTTGTCGGAAAATGTTATTGTTAGGGAGGGAAATTTAAGGGTCTTAGAATGAATAAAGAAGAGTAACACACGTTGGTGAGAAGGATCTGTTCTTCCCTCCCTTCTTGGGCCAATTGTCAGAGAATACTTTACATGCAGAGCTGCAGACGGTGCATGTTTTGGTCTAGTCTTCAACTTCTTCACTCATCGAAAGTTTCAGAAGGTCTTCCCATTATCTGGTCTTGTAGTTTTAACCATTCCAATGTGTGGACCACGTCCTCACGTTCTCTGGTCTCACAATTTTCAGCCGTGTAGCCACGGCGCCACACTGTCTTGTCTGTATTTAAATTCTGATCGAGTCATTTTAAGCTGGCCTGAAAGGCAGTTCCATCATGTTGACACGAACTATGAGCTCACTTGGGCGTGGCTAAGGCGGAGGGGCAGGTTTCGGGTCGAGGGCCAGACCCTGTCCCCCGGTGCGAATACCGGGGCCTCACTGCGGTGGCGGTCGGCGCTCGCCTTCTGCCGCCTCACGGCTCATTGTAGTTGCACATGGGCGGCCTCCCAGGTCATGTGTCATGGGTTTCCTCAATCTCACATCAGACATCTGTGACCCCACTAGCCTGCTGTCTGTGACCCCACTAGCCTGCTGTCTGTGACCCCACTAGCCTGCTGTCTATGACCCCACTAGCCTGCTGTCTGTGACCCCACTAGTCTGCTGTCTGTGACACCACTAGTCTGCTGTCTGTGACCCCACTAGTCTGCTGTCTGTGACACCACTAGCCTACTGTCTGTGACCCCACTAGTCTGCTGTCTGTGACCCCACTAGCCTGCTGTCTGTGACCCCACTAGTCTGCTGTCTGTGACCCCACTAGCCTACTGTCTGTGACCCCACTAGTCTGCTGTCTGTGACCCCACTAGCCTGCTGTCTGTGACACCACTAGCCTACAGTCTGTGACACCACTAGCCTGCTGTCTGTGACCCCACTATCCTGCTGTCTGTGACCCCACTAGTCTGCTGTCTGTGACACCACTAGCCTGCTGTCTGTGACCCCACTATCCTGCTGTCTGTGACCCCACTAGTCTGCTGTCTGTGACACCACTAGCCTGCTGTCTGTGACCCCACTAGTCTGCTGTCTGTGACACCACTAGCCTGCTGTCTGTGACAGCACTAGCCTACTGTCTGTGACCCCACTATCCTGCTGTCTGTGATCCCACTAGTCTGCTGTCTGTGACCCCACTCGTCTGCTGTCTGTGACACCACTAGTCTGCTGTCTGTGACCCCACTAGCCTGCTGTCTGTGACCCCACTAGTCTGCTGTCTGTGACCCCACTAGTCTGTTGTCTGTGACCCCACTAGCCTGCTGTCTGTGACCCCACTCGTCTGCTGTCTGTGACACCACTAGTCTGCTGTCTGTGACCCCACTAGTCTGCTGTCTGTGACCCCACTAGTCTGCTGTCTGTGACCCCACTAGTCTGCTGTCTGTGACACCACTAGTCTGCTGTCTGTGACCCCACTAGCCTGCTGTCTGTGACCCCACTAGTCTGCTGTCTGTGGGGGTGAAGAGCGTGTTGCAGTACTCCGGAGAGATGTTAGATGGGGTACATGGGTAGTAAATGCAGCTGGTTGCGGGAAAGAGGAAAGTGACTGAGTAGCCTTTGGATACACACAACAACACAACAGGCAAAGAGCTAAAATAGTATAAACGGAAGACAGAACATGTATTTCTTTGTATGATGAATTGTAAGGCAAAGGTTTTCTTTCTGAATCTAGTTTCAAGTTTCATCCTGAAATTAGAATGTTAGTGGAGAACAGCAGGTCAAACATATACCAGAAGATGGCAGTAGCTACGTGAAAAGATATCCATTGTAGACTTTATCCAGACGTTGGCCTATAGCCAACACCTCTGATATGGTGGATGATTTGATTTCCTAGGTCAATAGGCCTATATCTTTCTGTCTTCCTTCATTCCATCAAAACAAATACTGTTTTTTCCCCTTCTGATTGCTTCATTTGTACATTTATGAATAATGGGTTTTGTTATCTGTTTTAACAAACCTTCTCTATTTTTTGACTTACTAATTGTATATAGTAAGTAATATATGTATATCATATATTTGTTGTGGTTTTTCAGCCCTTGGGCATCCAACCCCCTGCACACCGTTAATCTGTATTGTTGTTTATTAGTTATTTTCTCTGGTGCAAATACATTCCCACTGTAGTGCTATATACACATTCTCCATTAGCCCAATGCCTCATTATTAGAATCCTAATGATCACATGTATCTTCGTGTAGTCCTATAATTTAGCCACATTTTTCTGTTCTGTCAATGGGATTTTATATATTTTAGCTTTCATCCAAATATGGCAACAATAACATGTTTCGTTACAACCATTCCGACCTATTTAACTCAACAGAGCACAACTCATAATGGTTACAAATGACTCCTCATCGTTTATGTTTAGGTTGGTCAAATCTCTCAAGCCTGTAACGGGGAAAACCAACACTGGGGAGAATGGCGTCAGAGTTGAGTTTAGGTCGACATAACAATGAAATAAACATTAGTGTCTAAATGATCAATATTTTCCGTGGATAGCAGGCAACCCCGGAGCCCTCGCAGGTCTGTCTTTAATCCAGGACTGATGATGGTGAAGGGATGGGAGAGGCTGGCTGCGCGATCACAAACTCTACCATCGCTGTGACTAACGGCAGGAGCGCGCAGTGGACCGTTCCTCCTCAGTCAGTCGGGAGAGGGAAACTGGCTCGGGTCGTACCGCATCATCCTACTGGGAAAAATATGTTTCCTCCACCGCATACCGTTATCAGTGTGGAGAAAAGTAACGTAAAAGGATCTACTACAGAGGACGTTACTTGTTTTGACCACTAAATTGTGCTATAAAGAAGATATAATCCGGATAGTGCCCATTTAGGGAAACTGCAAGGATTGGGAATTTTAATTTCAGAGAGGTAAGTTGATTGAAATCAGAAAGTAAACTGGAGATAATTATGTAAATATATATATATATGCATTTTGACCAATGTGATGTTTATTTGGAGTTAATGTGGACAAATAGGATTAGATTGATACGTTATCAAACTTTAACCATAGATCCATTCCATGTTTAATTCATGTTACATTTCTCAGCATGAAAAAACATTACAGTTGTATTTTATTTATTTTAACACAAGTGTTCTTTGTTCAGAAATAATTGTAGTTAGTGAGTTTATACTTCGGAAGTCAAAATGACAACGAACATATACACAAAATGTACAAAACATTAGGAACACCTTCCTAATATTGAGTTGCACCCCCCTTTGCCCTCGGAACAGCCTCAATTAGTCGGGCATGGACTTTGAAAGCTTTCCACAGGGATTCTGGCTCATTTCGACTCCAATGCTTCCCAAAAGTTGGCTGGGTGTCCTTTGGGTGGTGGACCATTTAAACACAATGTTGAGCGTGAAAAACCCAGCAGCGTTGCAGTTCTTGACACACCTCTGCGCCTGGCACCTACTACCGTACCCCGGTCAAAGGCACTTAAATATTTTGTCTTGCCCATTCACCCTCTGAATGGCACACATACACAATCCATGTCTCAGTTGTCTCAAGGATTAAAAATCCTTTAACCTGTCTCCTCCCGTTCATCTACACTGATTGAAGTGGATGTAATAAGTGACATCAATAAGGGATCATAGCTTTCACCTGGATTCACCTGATCAGTCTATGTCATGGAAACAGTAATGTTTTGTACACTCGGTGTATTTAGAAAACAGCAACAAGCCACCCTGTCGCTGATGCGTTTCAGGACCAAGGACAGATAAACGCACTGTTGCAGCAGTAGCCTCGTTGGCACTGAGTTTATTGTGAACTAAAGAGCTAATCAAAAACACTCGGAAAATTGATCTTTCAGTTTCTCTTAGTTAATTTAGAAGCTTTGTAGCTATATGACGGAACACGGGAAGTTGGTCGCTCTAAACCAATAAGATAACATTAAAACAGATTGAACATGTTGAACCTTTACATTACAGGTTAAAACAGACTGAACATGTTAAACCTTTACATTACAGGTTAAAACAGACTGAACATGTTGAACCTTTACATTACAGGTTAAAACAGACTGAACATGTTAAACCTTTACATTACAGGTTAAAACAGACTGAACATGTTAAACCTTTACATTACAGGTTAAAACAGACTGAACATGTTAAACCTTTACATTACAGGTTAAAACAGACTGAACATGTTAAACCTTTACATTACAGGTTAAAACAGACTGAACATGTTAAACCTTTACATTACAGGTTAAAACAGACTGAACATGTTGAACCTTTACATTACAGGTTAAAACAGACTGAACATGTTAAACCTTTACATTACAGGTTAAAACAGACTGAACATGTTAAACCTTTACATTACAGGTTAAAACAGACTGAACATGTTGAACCTTTACATTACAGGTTAAAACAGACTGAACATGTTAAACCTTTACATTACAGGTTAAAACAGACTGAACATGTTAAACCTTTACATTACAGGTTAAAACAGACTGAACATGTTGAACCTTTACATTACAGGTTAAAACAGACTGAACATGTTGAACCTTTACATTACAGGTTAAAACAGACTGAACATGTTGAACCTTTACATTACAGGTTAAAACAGACTGAACATGTTGAACAATTTAGCATTAACACTGGAGTGATAGATGTGCAGATGATGATGTGCAAGTAGAGATACTGGGGTGAAAAAGAGCAAGACGATAAATAACAATATGGGGATGAGTTAGTTGGGTGTGCTATTTACAGATGGGCTGTACAGTGATCGGTGAGCTGCTCTGACAGCTGATGCTGAAAGTTAGTGAGGGAGATATAAGACTCCAGCTTCAGTGATTTTTGAAAATCGCTCCAGTCATTGGCAGCAGAGAACTGGAAGGGAAGGCGGCCAAAGGAAGTGCTGGCCTTGGGGGTGACCAATGAAATATACCTGCTAGAGTGCGTGCTATGGGTGGGTGTTGCTATGGTTACCAGTGAGCTGAAAGACTTATAGATGACCTGGAGCCAGTGAGTTTGGCGACGAATATGTGTTGAGGGCCAACCAACGAGAGCATACAGGTCGTAGTGATGGGTAGTATATGGGGCTTTGGTGACAGAACGGATTTCACTGTGATAGACTACATCCAGCTGGCTGAGTAGAGTGTTGGAGGCTATTTTGTAAATGACATTGCCGGAAGTCAAGGATCGGTAGGATAGTTAGTTTTACGAGGGTTTGGCAGCATGAGTGAAGGAGGCTTTGTTGCGAAATAGGAAGCCGATTCTAGATTTAATTTTGGATTGGAGATGCTTAATGTGAGTCTGGAAGGAGAGTTTACAGTCTAACCAGACACCTAGGCATTTCTAGTTGTCCACATATTCTAAGTCAGAACCGTCCAGAGTAGTGATGCTAGTCGGGCGGTTGGGTGCGGGCAACGATCAGTTGAAGAGCATGCATTTAGTTTTACTAGCATCAATTGGAGGCCAAGGAAGGAGTATTGTATGGCATTTTTAGCTTGTTTGGAGGTTTGATAACTTCTTAGGGGAGCGGCAGCAGAGGTGACGGTTTTGGAGAGTCTGGCGTGCCCAAAGTAAAATGCCTGGCGCTCAAGGCCCAGATAATAGGATATGCACATAATTAGTACTATTGGATCGTACTAATAGTACTGGATAGTACTATTAGTACATAATTAGTACTATTAGTACTATTGGAAGTTTCTAAAAGTGTTAAAATAATGTATGTGAGTAGAACAGAACTGATATAGCAGGCAAAAACCAGAGGAAATCCATCCGGATTTGCAGTTTTTTTTGTACATGACCTTTTTGTCCAGGCTGCCTATTGATTTCTATGTTAACTAGGACTGAGACTGCAGTACCTATGGCTTCCACTAGATGTCAACAGTCTTAATACAGTGTCTGGAGGCTCTACCACTAAGCAGAACAGATAGGAAGAGGAAGTAGTGAAGGGACCACATTTGTCAACAACGTTTGACGGGCGCGAGATTGTGAGCGCGCCCCACTTTTTTTCCTTTCCTATCGTTCACGTTATTGTCCAGTTGAAATATTATAGTAAATATACATAAAAGGATACCTAAGGATACATTAAAAATGATGTTTGATTTGTTTGGAGAAAGTGTATAGGTATAATTTAAACGTGTTCTCTTCACGGTTCAATGGGTGACTCGACGGTGGATTTTCTGATCATAACGCGCCAACCAAACAGAGATTTATGGATATAATAAATGACTTTTTCTAACAAAAGAACCATTGAATGTCTTTGTTGGACTCTTGGGAAGCCTTCAGCAGAAGTTCTTCGAAAGGTAAGTGATTTATTTTAGCTCTTACATGGGTTTTGTGTGACCCGCGCTGGATATGAATTTATGCTAATGTGGAAAATAGGAGAGGTGCTATCCTCAAACAATCAAATGTTGTGCTTTCGCCGTAAAGCCTTATACCTATACACTTTATCCAAACAAATCAAACATTATTTGAAATCTGACAACGCTGTGATATTGCCAAGAATCAGAGCTTTTGATGACTATGCAACACTTGTATATTGATGATTGTTTAATAATTAAACTTTTGGATTTTGAATTTGGCGCCTTACATTTCACCGGGTAGTGTCGGGAGCTAGCGCGCCGCTACTCCCTAATTAACACATTGTCCAAAGAAGGGCCAGATGTATACAGAATGGTGTCGTCTGCGTAGCGGTGGATCAGAGAATCACCCGCAGCAAGAGCGACATCATTGATATATACAGAGAAAAGAGTCGGCCCGAGAATTGAACCCTGTGGCACCCCCATAGAGACTGCCAGAGGTCTGGACAACATGTCCTTCGATTTGACTCAGGGAACTCTATCTGAGAAGTAGTTGGTGAACCAGGCGAAGCAGTCATTTGAGAAGCCAAGGCTGTTGAGTCTGCCGACAAGAATGTGGTGATTGACAGAGTCGAAAGCCTTGGCCAGGTCAATAAAGACGGCTGCACAGTACTGTCTTTTATCGATGGCGGTTATGATATCGTTTAGGACCTTGAGCGTGGCTGAGGTGCACCCGTGACCAGCTCGGAAACCAGATTGCATAGCGGAGAAGGTACGGTGGGATTTGAAATGGTCGGTGATCTGTTTGTTAACTTGGCTTTTGAAGATTTTAGAAAGGCAGGGCAGGATGGATATAGGTCTATAACAATTTGGGTCTAGGGTGTCACCCCCTTTGAAGAGGGGGATGACCTCTGTAGCTTTCCAATCTTTGGGGATCTCAGACGATACGAAGAGAGGTTGAACAGGCTAATTTCGGCAGATCATTTTAGAAAGAGAGGGTCCAGGTCATGATGTAATGCAACAGGATGACTCAATGCATTATCATAAGGATTATTTCTGTGTAGAACATTATGATGTATGGGTTTTGTATTTTAAAGATCTGTATAGATTAGCTGAAAATAATCTCATAAATTGTTAATTAACATCTTATCTGTGTGTTCTCAGGTGGTGAACATGGCGTCGTGGCGGCTGGTCTGTGTCCTGGCAGTGTGGACCTCTGTGTTGGATCTGGCCCAGTGTTGTCCAGAGACCTGTAGCTGTCTGGATAAATACGCCCACCAGTTCGCTGACTGTGCCTACAAAGACCTGTTGTTAGTTCCCATAGGCCTCCCCTCCAACGTCACCACCCTCTCTCTCTCCGCCAACAAGATCAAACTCCTGAAGGCCAAGAGCTTTATTAACGTCACCCAGGTGTGTGTGAATATGGTCCTAACGTCCCCCAGGTGTGTGTGAATATGGTCCTAACGTCCCCCAGGTGTGTGTGAATATGGTCCTAACGTCCCCCAGGTGTGTGTGTGAATATGGTCGTAACGTCACCCAGGTGTGTGTGAATATGGTCCTAACGTCACCCAGGTGTGTGTGTGAATATGGTCCTAACGTCACCCAGGTGTGTGTGAATATGGTCCTGTGGGGTTCAGTTTGCAGATCATGGTTCTTGCAAAACCAGGATTGTGGGTATGAAACATTTCTGAATTCATGACTATGAGTCGCTAAATGGCATATATTAAATGATTCTATTACATGGGATGGGCTGGGTATAGCAAAAGACATATTAATAAAGTATTCTTCTTCAGGTGACCTCCCTATGGCTGGCCCACAATGAGATCGTGACCATCGAGAGGGACACCTTGGCACTGCTGATCCAGCTGCGCAACCTGGACCTCAGCTACAATAAGATCATCAACTTCCCCTGGAAGGACCTGGCCAACCTCACTGCCCTTCAGCTGCTCAAGATGAACAACAACGAGATGATCAACCTACCTAAAGATGCCTTCTCCACTCTCAAAGACCTGAGGTCCCTGAGGATCAACAACAACAAGTTCACTACTATAGTTCAGGGGACCTTCAGCTCTCTGAGCTCCATGTCTCACCTTCAGATCTACAACAACCCTTTCACCTGCTCCTGCAGTCTGGAGTGGCTGAGAGACTGGATCACGGAGTCTAAGATCTCTGTCCCAGAGCAGGACTCTATCATCTGCAAGGCCCCAGAGCATCTGCAAGGGGCCCTGGTGACCAAGATGCCCAAGCTGAACTGCAAGGCCCCGACGGTGTCCATCACCTACCAGCCCAACCTGGACAACACTGAGCTATACGAGGACTTTATGGTGGTTCTCAACTGTGAGACCAAGGGCAACCCCAAACCAGAGGTCAGCTGGGAGGTAGTGAATGCAGGGAACCAGAAGTTCACATTCAGTTTGCCCTCTGTGGTCAGCGTGAAGAGTGACTCTCCCATCAACGATAACAGCACCAACGGCCGGTTCCTGGTCTTCCGGAACGGCACCATAATCATCCCCCGTATGAGCAGGAAGGAGGATGGGAACTACAGCTGCTCAGCTGTTAACGACCTCGGTAAAGCAGACAGCACAGCGAAGGTAGTAGTGGCGGGCACCAAGAAACAGGCCATTAACTCCATGCCGGACACCACGGTAGATAAGATCCTCCGTCCGTCTGGTGGAAACAAGCCGGGGCCTAAAATGACCAACAACATCATCAACTGGCCCAAGTCCGACTCTGAGAAGACCAAGAACGTTCCAACTGGGTCGTCTGTTAAACACGCTGATGGCTCTGTGCAAGCAGGCGAGGGCTCAGAGGAGCTGCCGTTTACCAGTAAGTGTGGCGTCAGCGATGGCACTCAGTACATCTCCAACCACGCATTCAATCTCAGTCTGGACCAGCTGAAGCAATATACATTTGATTTAGGTGTCATCGCGTTGGAAGTGTCCGAGACCGAAGCCAAAGTCCAGCTGAACCCTCTCCAGCTCCCCAACAGTAAGAGCAACCTCCACCTTAGCCACAACGAGAACCTAGAGACCGTCAACAAAGAGCCGTTCAGCCTCTATCAAGGCTCAACCAAAACCCCTCTAGACATGCTCTATCTGTGTTTTAACACTGGTAATGGACACTCTGTGGTGCAGTGGTCCCGGATAGAGGAAGGGATCAACACCTATAAGTTCCAGGGCCTACAACCAGGCACTAACTACACCCTGTGTCTGACCTACGGAGGGCAGGACTGTCAGGTCCAGGTAGTCTTCACAACCAGGATGAAGATTCCTTCTCTGTTGATCATAGTGGTGGTTAGTACCTTCCTGTTGGCGCTGGCTACAATCCCTCTGCTGGGAGCCACCTGCTGTCATCTCTTAAACAAGTACCAGGGAAAGACTTACAAACTGATCATGAAGGCAGCGCAGAAGAACCCAGATCAAATGGATAATCATATGGTCGGAGGTGATTTCGACCCCCGGACGTCGTTTGTGGAGTCGGAGAAGAATTCTAACCCAAGTGAGATAGGAGAAGGAGAGGATGGACAGGACGGGGAGGAGGTGGAGGGGAGTGTGGTTACCGAGTCTATCCGTGGTTCTACATCAAAATTTGAGGTGGGTTCGGAGTATAGCGATAGATTACCATTGGGCGCCGAGGCGGTGAATATCTCTGAGGATGGAAACGGTAACTACAAAGAGCCAAGTCGCTGAGCAGAGCCGTGTGATGCTATCAGAGGAGAGAGAGCTTGTAAAATAGTTACTTTCAACTGCATTTTAAACCAGGTAACTCACAGATCATTATTTCACATGAATATGATAAAGGTGGATAGCTCATTTTACCTCAGAAAGTAAGTGGTAACTCGTTATATATGTCAAAAGGAACAGTTGTGAAAACTTACTGTGCATTCGGAAAGTATTCAGACCCCTTGACCTTTTCCACAGTTTGTTACGTTACAGCCTTGTTCTACAATTGATTAAAAATATATACAGTTGAAGTCGGAAGTTTACATACACTTAGGTTGGAGTCATTAAAACTCGTTTTTCAACCACTCCACAAATTTCTTGTTAACAAACTATAGTTTTGGCAAGTCGGTTAGGACATCTACTCTGTGCATGACACAAGACATTTTTCAAACAATTGTTTACAGACAGATTATTTCACTTATAATTCACTGTGTCACAATTCCAGTGGGTCAGAAGTTTACATACACTAAGTTTACTGTGACTTTAAACAGCTTGGAAAATTCCAGACAATTATGTCATGGCTTTAAAAGCTTCTGATAGGATAATTGAAAACATTTGAGTCAATTGGAGGTGTACCTGTGGATGTTTTTCAAGGCCTACCTTCAAACTCAGTGCCTCTTTGCTTGACATCATGGGAAAATTAAATGAAATCAGCCAAATACCGCTCAGGACGGAGACGTGTTCTGTCTCCTAGAGATGAACATACTTTGGTGTGAAAAGTGCAAATCAATCAAGGACCTTGTGAAGATGCTAGAGGAAACAGGTACAAAAGTATCTATATCCACAGTAAAACAAGTCTTATATCGACATAACCTGAAAGGCCGGTCAGCAAGGAAGAAGCCACTGCTCCAAAAACCGCCATAAAAAAAGACAGACTATGGTTTGCAACTGCACATGCACATTTCTACAACTTGATTGGAGTCCACCTGTGGTAAATCAAATGGATTGGACATGATTTGGAAAGGCACACACCTGTCTATATAAGGTCCCACAGTTGACAGTGCATGTCAGAGCAAAAACCAAGCCATAAGGTCGAAGGAATTGTCTGTAGAGCTCCGAGACAGGATTGTGTTGAGGCACAAATCTGGGGAAGGGTGCCAAAATATTTATCCAGCATTGAAGGTCCCCAAGAACACAATGGCCTCCATCATTCTTAAATGGAAGAAGCTTGAAAACACCAAGACTCTTCCTAGAGCTGGCCGCCCGGCCAAACTGAGCAATCGGTGGAGAAAGACCTTGGTCAGGGCGGTGACCAGGAACCCGATGATCACTCTAGAGCTCTAGAGGTCCTCTATGGAGATGGGAGAACCTTCCAGAAGGACAACCATCTCTGCAGCACTCCACCAATCAGGCTTTTATGGTAGAATGGCCAGACAGAAGCAATTCCTCAATAAAAGGCACCTGACATCCCGCTTGGAGTTTGCCAAAAGACACCTAAAGACTCTCAGAACTTGAGAAATAACATTCTCTGGTTTTATGAAACCAAGATTGATGTCTTTGGCCTGAATGCCAAGCATCACGTCTGGAGGAAATATGGCACCATCCCTAAAGTGAAGCATGGTGGTGGCAGCAGGGACTAGGAGACTAGTCAGGATTGAGAAAAAAGATGAACGGAGCAAAGTACAGAGAGACCTTTGCTGAGAACCTGCTCCAGAGCTCTCACGACCTCAGACTGGGGCGAAGATTCACCTTCCAACAGGACAATGACCCTAAGCACACAACCAAGACATCTCAGGAGTGGCATCGGGACAAGTCTCTGAATGTCCTTGAGTGGCCCAGTCAGAGCCCGGACTTGAAGGAGAGACCTGAAGAAGGCTGTGCAGCAATGCTCCCCATCCAACCTGACAGAGAGGAATGAGAGAAACTCCCCAAATACATTTGTGCCAAGCTCGTAGCGTCATACCCAAGAAGACTCAAGGCTGTAATCGCTGCCAAAGGTGCTTCAACAAAGTACTGAATAAAGAGTCTGAATACTTCTGTAAATGTCATCTTTAAGTTTTACATTTTTTATAGATTTTCAAAAATATCAAAAAACATGTTTGTGTTTTGTCGTTATGGGGTATTGTGTGTAGATTGATTAGGGGAAAAAAACTGTTTACTCAATTTTAGAATAAGGTTGTAATGTAACAGAATGTGGAAAAAGTTAAGGGGTCTGAATACTTTCTGAATGCATTTGTATATAAAACTTACAACATTCCTTTTACAGTAACAATAGACTACCAGTTGTTCTACAGTTCAAACAGACCTCATAACTTGTAAAAAGCAGAAGATATTGAAATGTCCCCTTTATGCAGCGCGTATTCTAGCCTTTAAATGTAAGCTTCACCTCAGCAGTTTGCGTTGCTAGACAGCACAGTGCTTACCAACTGTTATTTCCATTGTGCTGTGATGATCAAAGAGGGACCATCATGTTATGTAGTCAAGGCATGTACCCGGTTCACTGTAAACTGATGTTGTTTAATGTAATGTGAGGGCTTCGACATGTAACTTATTTAACCTCTAATGAATCTGAACATGTCCATGGCATGTTACACAGATTACTTATTTTCTTTGTGTTGTTTTTTATTAGCGTAGGCCTATTCTATAGGACTTTAGATATTGTTCTTAATGTCGATATGTAATGCAAAGACCCAGTGAAAGTGAAAGATTTTTCTCTTTTTTTGGTGAAAGCATAAATGATCAGTTTCTACAGAATAATCAACTGACGCTTTAAAGAGCATCTGGTGGCTTTGAGTGTCCTGTAATTTTATGCATTGTGATTTTTTTTGTGAGCTACTGTCCCAACAATATTGTACAAATATTTCCCGACCTTTCAATATTTTTTATATGATTTTGTGTACTTGAAATTAATAAATTATCTAAAAACATGTTTGCATTCTCAGATTTCCTGTCATTGGTTCAGCACAAAGTTATTCAACTTTTTTTGGTACTTTTTACCCCCTTTTTCTCCCCTGCCTGGGATAAAATCAGGTCTGTAGTGATGCCAAAAGCACTGCGATGCAGTCCCTTAGACCGCTCCACCACTCCAGAGGCACTCAGCTTATCAGTTGTAGGTCTTTAAACTGCTGTGCATTAAACAAGAAAACAGTGTTTTACATAAGGTTAATTATTCGTTACATAGCCAACATTGAAATGTTATAATATACGCCCATAAGATACCAAAACTCTTCCTAGAGCTGGACGCCTGGCCAAACTGAGCAATCGGGGGAGAAGGGCCTTGGTCAGGGAGGTGACCAAGAACCCGACGGTCACTCTGACAGAGCTCCAGAGTTGACCCTAAGCACACAGCCAAGACAACTCGGGGGTGGCTTCGGGACAAGTCTCTGAATGTCCTTGAGTGGCCCAGCCAGAGCCCGGACTTGAACCCGATCGAACATCTATGGAGAGACCTGAAAATAGCTGTGCAGCAACGCTCCCCATCCAACCTGACAGAGCTTGAGATGATCTGCAGAGAAGAATGGCAGAAACTCCCCTATTAGAGGTGTGCGGCACTTGTTGCGCCATACCTATGAAGACTCCAAGGCTGTAATCGTTGCCAAATGTTCTTCAACAAATTACTGAGTAAAGGGTCTGAATACTTATGTAAATGTGATATTCATGGTCAGAGTTAGGTGTTCTCTCATTTGTGTCTGGAAGTAGCTAGCAAGCTATCCAACTTCAGCCAGCCAGGCAAGCTGCAGAAGGACGAGTATTGTAGGATACAATTCCCAATAATTTGTCAGTGCAATTTAGACGGCCAACTAGCTGAAAGAAGTTTAGAGGGTTTATCTAATGTTCCTTCGTTAGAGTTGAGCTCATCTTGCTCTGGCTAGCATTAGCTGTTGATTTTGTTGTTGATGTGTATAACAGAGGGAGAGAGAGTGATAGAGGAATTTTTATGTAAGTAATGACTAAGAATATTCTCACCCTGAAAATATATGCAATGGGGTTAAAATTATAAGACAACAAACCAAGAATGTGTGTGTCTAGAACTTTTTAGAGACTGGGAAATGGTGTATTTGGGAGAACAAAAGACCTCTTGTGAGAACAACTAGATAAGAAAGGCCTCCCTGTCCTCGGGACGGGAGGAACTGGTAGGGACTGTATGTTGCAGAAAGTGATAAGCCATGAAAGTGCACTGTGGGATAGAACTGCTGCCTAAAGAGGGGTGGAGCTCATTTGTATTCAGCTCACAGCTCATTTGTATGTACAATATAAAAAGACTGTATTCCCATTTAGAGGGGGAACGTTCCCTGAATAAAATATTGACCATTGCAGTTCGGGACTCTGTTTGTTTCTTATAACTGGATCTTTACAAACTCCAGGAAACAGATTGAGTTATAGTCTGATTTGATATAATAGTTCTGAGATAAAACAAAAATCTTGTGACAGAGAGCCTACCTTTTCATGGTTGTTTAATCAATAGGACTGTGAAGGACTCCTGTGGTATTTACATATTTCATATAATCTGTTCAGGTGTATTTTGTGTTTTTAGGTGAATGAGTTCTAATGATCTAAAGTCATGCTGTTGCTACTGACTGCCTGTAAACACACAGTCCAGTTCAAAGTGAATGATGGCAGGACCAACTGCCTGTAAACACACAGTCCAGTTCAAAGTGAATGATGGCAGGCCCTACTGCCTGTAAACACACAGTCCAGTTCAAAGTGAATGATGGCAGGCCCTACTGCCTGTAAACATACAGTCCAGTTCAAAGTGAATGATGGCAGGACCAACTACCTGTAAACACACAGTCCAGTTCAAAGTGAATGATTGCAGGCCTATACCTAATTCCCAAACATTCTAAGAATGTATGAAAATGTGTAAATGAGAATATCTAAGTGATCACTTGTCAGAAAATGTTTAAACAAGTGTAATATTCTCCCTGGGGGTGTATATGAACAGAATGTCATAATATTTCATCTTGCTAAAATGCTGTCGGTTCCACATTAACATCAGACTTTCAACAAATCATTAAATCGTTCAAGTTTTCAACAAATCGTAAATCGTTCATTGAGTCAACAGACATGCATTCAGATCTATGCATAGACATACGTATAATACTATCAAGCCTTCGTTCAGTTTCAGTTAGCCGCCGCCTCTGTCTTCTTCCCTGCCTCCTTCTTGCTCCCCTCCTTGGTGGGCCTGTTTAGGCTTCTACTCTGACGCTGGAAGTGCTTCCTGGAGCCAATCAGTGAAGGGTTGTTGACTAGGGTATAGAGGAGCAGCCAGTTGCCCCGTGCCCGTTTAGAGATTTTATTTTATATGGATCTCTTTTAGTCCCCATTTGGACTTATCTTCCAACAGTCATTAAACATTAAAATACATTTTATAATACGAACACATTTTCACATATAACACACTGTTACAAACATACATAATATACTAACATATTGACCCCATAAATATTCAATCTAAAAGATATTGATTCTTCATCTACTATAGTCCCACAACATTTCTATGTATTACATTTAAATGGTTTAAAAATAATTATGTTTAAATGTATGTATCGAAAGGTTTCTGGTTTGCTCAGTTAATTTATTCAATTTCTTTATTGCTCTAAATCAAAATGTTCTTTTGCCTATTTATTTTTTCTGTCTGGATAACGCACAGATGGTGGACAATCTATCCCTAGTATTTACGGAATGTCTGTCTCTTACCAGCTGAATACCGTTATGAATTAGAATTTGGCCGTTTTAAACGGTGTATATTATGAAATAAAATAGCCATGTTTTTTTCAATTATCTTGTTTATTGATGACCAACTAAGAACATTGTGCATGACTGCAACAGAAGAACCATATCTCCACCTTAAAACAATCCTTGCTGTTTTGTTCTGTGCAATCTGCCGCCTCCTAATTTCACTTGATGAGGCATTTCCCCAGACCACAGAACAGTAGTTCACCTGAATCTCAATTAATGCTTCTATTATTTGCTTGAGAATTTTTCCTGGTAAATATTTAACTATCCTTCTGATTATGCATGCTGTTCTAATATTTTACATATATTAGTTATTTGAGACGACCATGATAAGCAGTTGTCTAGCTGCACTCCCAGTAGTTTGGTTTCTGCCACTTCTTCAATTTGTACTCCTCCCATACTAAATTGTATCCCATGCTGTTTTGGCCTTTTCCTAGTGGAACAGATCAACATAACTTTGGTTTTCTTGGTGTTTAAAAAAAGTTTGTTCCGGCAGCTCCACTCCCTGATATTCTCCAAATCTCCTTGTAAAGCTTGCTGTACCTGTTGAACCGATTGTCTTGCTGCATAAATTGTAGTATCATCTGCAAATATAGTAGCTTGAGTTTCAGCTAAGGCATAAGGAAGGTCGTTGGTATATGTTAAATAAAGAAGTGGCCCAAGGCAGCTGCCCTGCGGTATTCCACAGTTTAACACATGAGGGGAAGAAAATGACTGTTTCCTGTTAGTTAGATATGACTGTACCCAATTCAATGCTACCTCCTTAAAACCATAATGTATTAATTTTGTCCAAATTATTTAGTGATCCACTAAATCAAACGCTGCACTGAAATCTAAAAATAGTACACCCACAAACTTGTCGTTATCCATAGCATTGAGCCACTGGTCAGTCATGTCAACCAATGCAGTGGTAGAGCAATGTTTTTTGCGATAAGCATGTTGATTGGCTGTAATCAGATCATTATTTTCCATATACTCCCATATTTGTCTACTCACAATACCCTCCAATATCTTACTGAGTGAAGGGAGTAGACTGATTGGTCGACTATTGGCAGGAGTAATGGGTTCTTTGCTGTCTTTCGGAATAGGACACAGTTTCGCATGCTTCCATACATTTGCAATCATCCCCTTTTCCAGTGACCAACTAAACATGTATCTCAGTGGAGCTGCAATCTGTGGAGCAGCACAGCGAAGAAAAACATTGTCCATAAGACCATAACCTGTAGATTTCCCATCGGATAATGACTTCAGTAGGTTTAACACCTCCTCTACTGACACCGTTTGCAGACTAAAAGAGCAGGTCTTGTTGCTCATAATATGATCATCAATCCATTGGACAATATCTTGTTGGGAAGAATGTATGTTTACATTATTGCTCAGTAAATACATTTTCTTTGTAAAAGAAATCTGCAAAATGATTGGCAATATCAACTGGTTTTGTTATGGTTCTCCCTTCAACCTCCACACTAGATGGGCATGATGAAATAGATGAACCAAGTAAGCCCTTAACTGTGTTCCATACCTTTTTAGAATAAGTTTTACAATAAATAAAAGCATTGTTGTAAATTATCGTTTTTTTCTTACGATTCAATTTAACTGCATAATTACGTAATGTTCTATAATTCTGTTAATCAATTTCTAATTCTGATTTGGCTGCTAAGACTTTTGCCATATTTCTTTGAGAAAAAGCCTCACCCAGTTCTTCATCAATCCATGGAGATGGACGAGCCCCAACTGGACTCTTTCTTACTCGGTCATGATGGTCCATTACCTCAGTCAGCAAATCAATAAAACATTCTGTAGCGTGATTTAGTTCATCCTCTAGATAAATCAGCTCCCAGGGTACAGCAGCCAAATCATTTAGAAATAACTCTGATTAAATGTTTAAAAATGTCTCTTGACCACAATCCTAGGGGGTTTCTTTGGAACCTTAGTGTTCATGGTTATGGCCACAATGTTATGGTCTGTCCAGCCCACTGGCATTGATCTGGCTTTTAATCATTACAATGGTATATTACAGAAGATCAGATCAATGCATGTGTCTGAACGATGACCCAACTTAATTGATGATCTAGTAGTATCATTAACCATTTGTTTCAAACCACAGTTCTCGGCATATCTCATCAATTTTGTTCTATTCGAATTATTGTGATGGCGTATCGCTCCAGAATGCTGTGGTAGCCATGCTGTTTAAGAGTACCTTGAATTCTAAAATAAATCACTGACAGTTTCACCAGCAAAGCACCCCCACACCATCACACTTCCTCCTCCATGCTTCATGGTGGGAACCACACATGCGGAGATCATCCATTCACCTACTCTGCATCTCACAAAGACACGGCAGTTGGAACCAAAAATCTAAAATTTGGACTCATCAGACCAAAGGACAGATCAACTCTAATGAACTTATCCTCTGCAGCAGAGGTAAGTCTGGGTCTTCCTTTCCTGTGGCGGTCCTCATGAGAGCCAGTTTCATCATAGCGCTTGATGGTTTTTGCGACTGCACTTGAAGAAACTTTCAAAGTTCTTGAAATGTTCCATATTAACTGACCTTCATGTCTTAAAGTAATGATGGACTGTTGTTTCTCTTTGCTTATTTGAGCTGTTCTTGCCATAATATGGACTTGGTCTTTTACCAAATAGGGCTATCTTCTGTATACCACCCCTACCTTGTCACAAAACAACTGTTTGGCTCAAACGCATTAAGGAAAGAAATTCCACAAAATAACAAGACACACCTGTTAATTGAAATGCATTCCACCTCATGAAGCTGGTTGAGAAAATGCCAAGAGTGTGCAAAGATGTCATCAAGGCAAAGGGTGGCTACTTTGAAGAATCTCAAATATAAAATATATTTTGATTTGTTTAACACATTTTTGGTTACTACATGTGTTATGTCATAGTTCTGATGTCATCACTATTATTCTACAATGGTGAAAATAGTAAAAATAAAGAAACACCCTGGAATGAGTAGGTGTGTCCAAACTTTTGACTGGTACTGGGGAGGTAGAGGATTTGGAGGAGAGAGGAGGGGAGGTAGAGGATTTGGGGGTGAGAGGAGGGGAGGTAGATGATTTGGGGGTGAGAGGAGGGGAGGTAGATGATTTGGGGGTGAGTGGAGGGGAGGTAGAGAAGGTAATGTCTCTGACTATCATAGCCCAGAGGAACTTCTGCCATTACGGTGACATCCTCCTCATTCTGCCATTACAGAGACACCCTCCTCATTCTGCCATTACAGAGAAAACCTCCTCATTCTGCCATTACAGAGACATCCTCCTCATTCTGCCATTACAGAGACATCCTCATCATTCTGCCATTACAGAGACATCCTCCTCATTCTGCCATTACAGAGACATCCTCCTCATTCTGCCATTACAGAGACATCCTCCTCATTCTGCCATTACAGAGACATCCTCCTCATTCTGCCATTACAGAGACATCCTCCTCATTCTGCCACTACAGAGAAAACCTCCTCATTCTGCCACTACAGAGAAAACCTCCTCATTCTGCCACTACAGAGACATCCTCCTCATTCTGCCATTACAGAGAAAACCTCCTCATTCTGCCATTACAGAGAAAACCTCCTCATTCTGCCATTACAGAGAAAACCTCCTCATTCTGCCATTACAGAGAAAACCTCCTCATTCTGCCATTACAGAGACATCCTCCTCATTCTGCCATTACAGAGACATCCTCATCATTCTGCCATTACAGAGACATCCTCCTCATTCTGCCATTACAGAGACATCCTCCTCATTCTGCCATTACAGAGACACCCTCCTCATTCTGCCATTACAGAGACATCCTCCTCATTCTGCCATTACAGAGACATCCTCCTCATTCTGCCACTACAGAGAAAACCTCCTCATTCTGCCACTACAGAGAAAACCTCCTCATTCTGCCACTACAGAGACATCCTCCTCATTCTGCCATTACAGAGAAAACCTCCTCATTCTGCCATTACAGAGAAAACCTCCTCATTCTGCCATTACAGAGACATCCTCATCATTCTGCCATTACAGAGACATCCTCCTCATTCTGCCATTACAGAGACATCCTCCTCATTCTGCCATTACAGAGACATCCTCATCATTCTGCCATTACAGAGACATCCTCCTCATTCTGCCATTACAGAGACATCCTCCTCATTCTGCCATTACAGAGACATCCTCCTCATGTAGAGGTAGATGATTTGGGGGAGAGAGGAGGGGAGGTAGATGATTTGGGGGTGAGAGGAGGGGAGGTAGATGATTTGGGTGTGAGAGGAGGGGAGGTAGATGATTTGGGTGTGAGAGGAGGGGAGGTAGATGATTTGGGTGTGAGAGGAGGGGAGGTAGATGATTTGGGGGAGAGAGGAGGGGAGGTAGATGATTTGGGTGTGAGAGGAGGGGAGGTAGATGATTTGGGGGTGAGTGGAGGGGAGGTAGATGATTTGGGGGTGAGAGGAGGGGGTAGATGATTTGGGGGAGAGAGGAGGGAGGTAGATGATTTGGGGGTGAGTGGAGGGAGGTAGATGATTTGGGGGTGAGTGGAGGGGAGGTAGATGATTTGGGGGTGAGAGGAGGGGAGGTAGATGATTTGGGGGTGAGTGGAGGGGAGGTAGATGATTTGGGTGTGAGAGGAGGGGAGGTAGATGATTTGGGGGTGAGAGGAGGGAGGTAGATGATTTGGGGGTGAGTGGAGGGGAGGTAGATGATTTGGGGGAGAGAGGAGGGGAGGTAGATGATTTGGGGGTGAGAGGAGGGGAGGTAGATGATTTGGGGGTGAGAGGAGGGGAGGTAGATGATTTGGGGGTGAGAGGAGGGAGGTAGATGATTTGGGGAGAGAGGAGGGAGGTAGATGATTTGGGGGTGAGTGGAGGGAGGTAGATGATTTGGGGGAGAGAGGAGGGAGGTAGATGATTTGGGGGTGAGAGGAGGGAGGTAGATGATTTGGGGGTGAGAGGAGGGAGGTAGATGATTTGGGGGTGAGAGGAGGGAGGTAGATGATTTGGGGGTGAGAGGAGGGGAGGTAGATGATTTGGGGGAGAGAGGAGGGGAGGTAGATGATTTGGGTATGAGAGGAGGGGAGGTAGATGATTTGAGGGTGAGAGGAGGGGAGGTAGATGATTTGGGGGAGAGAGGAGAGGAGGTAGATGATTTGGGGGTGAGAGGAGGGAGGTAGATGATTTGGGGGTGAGAGGAGGGAGGTAGATGATTTGGGGGTGAGAGGAGGGAGGTAGATGATTTGGGGGTGAGAGGAGGGAGGTAGATGATTTGGGGGTGAGTGGAGGGAGGTAGAGAAGGTAATGTCTCTGACTATCATAGCCCAGAGGAACTTCTGCCACTACGGTGACATCCTCCTCATTCTGCCATTACAGAGACACCCTCCTCATTCTGCCATTACAGAGACATCCTCCTCATTCTGCCATTACAGAGACATCCTCCTCATTCTGCCATTACAGAGACATCCTCCTCATTCTGCCACTACAGAGACATCCTCCTCATTCTGCCATTACAGAGACATCCTCCTCATTCTGCCACTACAGAGAAAACCTCCTCATTCTGCCACTACAGAGACATCCTCCTCATTCTGCCATTACAGAGAAAACCTCCTCATTCTGCCATTACAGAGAAAACCTCCTCATTCTGCCATTACAGAGACATCCTCATCATTCTGCCATTACAGAGACATCCTCCTCATTCTGCCATTACAGAGACATCCTCCTCATTCTGCCATTACAGAGACATCCTCATCATTCTGCCATTACAGAGACATCCTCCTCATTCTGCCATTACAGAGACATCCTCCTCATTCTGCCATTACAGAGACATCCTCCTCATTCTGCCACTACAGAGAAAACCTCATTCTGCCACTATAGAGACATCCTCCTCATTCTGCCATTACAGAGATATCCTCCTCATTCTGCCATTACAGAGACATCCTCCTCATTCTGCCATTACAGAGACATCCTCCTCATTCTGCCATTACAGAGAAAACCTCCTCATTCTTCCATTACAGAGACATCCTCCTCATTCTGCCATTACAGAGAAAACCTCCTCATTATGCCACTACAGAGACATCCTCCTCATTCTGCCATTACAGAGACATCCTCCTCATTCTGCCATTACAGAGACATCCTCCTCATTCTGCCATTACAAAGACATCCTCCTCATTCTGCCACTACAGAGATATCCTCCTCATTCTGCCATTACAGAGATATCTTCCTCATTCTGCCATTACAAAGACATCCTCCTCATTCTGCCACTACAGAGATATCCTCCTCATTCTGCCATTACAGAGATATCTTCCTCATTCTTCCATTACAGAGAAAACCTCCTCATTCTGCCACTACAGAGACATCCTCCTCATTCTGCCATTACAGAGACATCTTCCTCATTCTTCCATTACAGAGAAAACCTCCTCATTCTGCCACTACAGAGACATCCTCCTCATTCTGCCATTACAGAGACATCCTCCTCATTCTGCCATTACAGAGACATCCTCCTCATTCTGCCACTACAGAGAAAACCTCCTCATTCTGCCACTATAGAGACATCCTCCTCATTCTGCCATTACAGAGATATCCTCCTCATTCTGCCATTACAGAGACATCCTCCTCATTCTGCCATTACAGAGACATCCTCCTCATTCTGCCATTACAGAGAAAACCTCCTCATTCTGCCATTACAGAGACATCCTCCTCATTCTGCCATTACAGAGAAAACCTCCTCATTCTGCCACTATAGAGACATCCTCCTCATTCTGCCATTACAGAGACATCTTCCTCATTCTGCCATTACAGAGACATCCTCCTCATTCTGCCATTACAGAGACATCCTCCTCATTCTGCCATTACAGAGACATCCTCCTCATTCTGCCAATACAGGGACATCCTCCTCATTCTGCCACTACAGAGAAAACCTCCTCATTCTGCCACTATAGAGACATCCTCCTCATTCTGCCATTACAGAGATATCCTCCTCATTCTGCCATTACAGAGACATCCTCCTCATTCTGCCACTACAGAGAAAACCTCCTCATTCTGCCACTATAGAGACATCCTCCTCATTCTGCCATTACAGAGATATCCTCCTCATTCTGCCATTACAGAGACATCCTCCTCATTCTGCCATTACAGAGACATCCTCCTCATTCTGCCATTACAGAGAAAACCTCCTCATTCTGCCATTACAGAGACATCCTCCTCATTCTGCCATTACAGAGAAAACCTCCTCATTCTGCCACTATAGAGACATCCTCCTCATTCTGCCATTACAGAGACATCCTCCTCATTCTGCCACTACAGAGACATCTTCCTCATTCTGCCATTACAGAGACATCCTCCTCATTCTGCCATTACAGAGAAAACCTCCTCATTCTGCCATTACAGAGAAAACCTCCTCATTCTGCCACTACAGAGACATCCTCCTCATTCTGCCATTACAGAGAAAACCTCCTCATTCTGCCATTACAGAGACATCCTCCTCATTCTGCCATTACAGAGAAAACCTCCTCATTCTGCCACTACAGAGACATCCTCCTCATTCTGCCATTACAGAGACATCCTCCTCATTCTGCCATTACAGAGATATCTTCCTCATTCTTCCATTACAGAGAAAACCTCCTCATTCTGCCACTACAGAGACATCCTCCTCATTCTGCCATTACAGAGAAAACCTCCTCATTCTGCCATTACAGAGACATCCTTTTCATTCTGCCATTACAGAGACATCCTCCTCATTCTGCCATTACAGAGATATCCTCCTCATTCTGCCATTACAGAGACATCCTCATCATTCTGCCACTACAGAGATATCCTCCTCATTCTGCCATTACAGAGACATCCTTTTCATTCTGCCATTACAGAGACATCCTCCTCATTCTGCCATTACAGAGATATCCTACTCATTCTGCCATTACAGAGACATCCTCCTCATTCTGCCATTACAGAGATATCCTCCTCATTCTGCCATTACAGAGACATCCTCATCATTCTGCCACTACAGAGATATCCTCCTCATTCTGCCATTACAGAGACATCCTTTTCATTCTGCCATTACAGAGACATCCTCCTCATTCTGCCATTACAGAGATATCCTCCTCATTCTGCCATTACAGAGATATCTTCCTTATTGGGATTAATTATGGAGTTTTAGTGGAACCCACTATGTTATTTGTGTTTCTTTTTGGAATTCATTTTCTCCTTCGTTTGTTAAGTTCTTCTAGTCTGACATTACACTGGTGATGGTATTTTTTCATGATTTACACTGAGTATCTGAATGATTCCCACAGTAGTGTTGGCTTGATGTCTGAAATTGCGCTGGAAGAAATCAAATCAAATCAAATGTTATTTGTCACATACACATGGTTAGCAGATGTTAATGCGAGTGTAGTGAAATGGCAGCAGTTTGTGTTTTTTTTCACGTTATTTGTAACTTATTTTGTACATAATGTTTCTGCAAATGTATCTTACGGAAAAAAAGAGCTGCTGGATATCAGAACAGCGATCACTCACCTCGGATTACACAACGATTTTTTCTTCAACAAGCAGGACGCACAGGCTGTACTTCAGACACCCGACAAGGCCAAAATCCCCGTCATTGGCTGTAGAAAGAGACGCAGGTACAGAGGACACAGAGCGGGATGTAAGGACCCGCAGAAGGCGAGTGGGAAAGCTGCCGTTACCATCAATATTACTCGCCAACGTGCAATCATTGGACAATAAACTAGACGAGGTGTGACTACGAATATCCTACCAACGGGACATCAAACACGGTAATATCCTATGTTTCACGGAATTGTGGTTGAATGACGACATGGATATTCAGCTAGCGGGATTTACGCTGCACCGGCAAGATAGAACAGCACACTCCGGTAAGACGAGAGGGGGGGGTGGTCTGTATATGTTTGTAAACAACAGCTGGTGCACAAAATCTAAGGAAGTCTCTAGATTTTGCTCACCTGAAGTAGAGTATATTGTGATAAATTGCAGGCCACACTACTTGCCTAGAGAGTTTTCAGCTATACTCTTCATGGCTGTTTATTTACCACCACAGACAGATGCTGGCACTAAGACCGCACTCATTCAGCTGTATAAGGAAATAAGCAAACAGGAAACCACTCACCCAGAGGCGGTGCTCCTAGTGGCCGGAGACTTTAATAGTCTATAAAAAAGTGGTCAGATGAAGCAGATGCTAAACTACAGGACTGTTTTGCAGCACAGACTGGAACATGTTCCGGGATTCCTCCGATGGCATTGAGGAGTACACCACATCAGTCACTGGCTTTATCAATACGTGCATTGAGGACGTCGTCCCCACAGTGACTGTACGTACATACCCCAACCAGAAGCCATGGATTACAGGGTAGAGCTGCTGCTTTCAAGGTGCAGGACTCTAACCCGGAAGCTTATAAGAAATCCTGCTATGCCCTGCGACAAACCATCAAACAGGTAAAGCGTCAATACAGGGCTAAGATTAAATCCTACTACACCGGCTCCGACGCTTGTCTTATGTGGCAGGGCTTGCAAACTACGTCCGTAGCCATGAAATGCTTTGAAAGGCTGGTAATGGTTCACATCAACACCATTATCCCAGAAACCCTAGACCCACTCCAATTTGCATACCGCCCAAACAGATCCACAGATGATGCAACCTCTATTGCACTCCACACTGCCCTCTCCCACCTGGACAAAAGGAACACCCATGTGAGAATGCTGTTCATTGACTACAGCTCAGCGTTCAACACCATAGTGCCCTCAAAGCTCATCACTAAGCTAAGGATCCTGGGACTAAACACCTCCCTCTGCAACTGGATCCTGGACTTCCTGACGGGCCACCCCCAGGTGGTGAGGGTAGGCAAAGAATGGTCCAAACACACCAAGACAGTCATGAAGAGGGCTTGATAAATTCCCCCTCAGGTTCTACAGCTGCAACATCGAGAGCATCCTGACTGGTTGCATCACTGCCTGGTACGGCAATTGCTCAGCCTCCGACCGCAAGACACTACAGAGGGTAATGCGTACGGCCCAGTACATCACTGGTGCTAAGCTGCCTGCCATCCAGGACCTTTACACCAGGCAGTGCCAGGCGGTGTTCTCTCTACTACCGCAAGGCAAGCGGTACCGGAGTGCCAAGTCTAGGACAAAAAGGCTTCTCAACAGTCTTTACCCCCAAGCCATAAGACTCCTGAACAGGTAATCAAATGACTATCCGGACTATTTGCATTGTGTCCCCCCCAACCCCTATTTTACGCTGCTGCTACTCTCTGTTCATCATATATGCATAGTCACTTTAACCATAACTACATGTACATATACTACCTCAATCAGCCTGACTAACCGGTGTCTGTATATAGCCTCTCTACTGCTACTCTCTGTTCATCATATATGCATAGTCACTTTAACCATAACTACATGTACATATACTACCTCAATCAGCCTGACTAACCGGTGTCTGTATATAGCCTCTCTACTGCTACTCTCTGTTTATCATATATGCATAGTCACTTTAACCATAACTACATGTACATACTACCTCAATCAGCCTGACTAACCGGTGTCTGTATATAGCCTCTCTACTGCTACTCTCTGTTCATCATATATGCATAGTCACTTTAACCATAACTACATGTACATATACTACCTCAATCAGCCTGACTAACCGGTGTCTGTATATAGCCTCTCTACTGCTACTCTCTGTTTATCATATATGCATAGTCACTTTAACCATAACTACATGTACATATACTACCTCAATCAGCCTGACTAACCGGTGTCTGTATACAGTTAATACTGTATATAGCCCCTCTACTGTATATAGCCTCTCTACTGTATATAGCCTCTCTACTGTATATAGCCTCTCTACTGTATATAGCCTCGCTACTGTATATAGCCCCTCAACTGTATATAGCCCCTCTACTGTATATAGCCCCTCTACTGTATATAGCCTCTCTACTGTATATAGCCTCTCTACTGTATATAGCCCTCTACTGTATATAGCCTCTCTACTGTATATAGCCCCTCTACTGTATATAGCCTCTCTACTGTATATAGCCTCTCTACTGTATATAGCCCCTCTACTGTATATAGCCTCTCTACTGTATATAGCCCCTCTACTGTATATAGCCCTCTACTGTATATAGCCTCTCTACTGTATATAGCCCCTCTACTGTTATAGCCTCTCTACTGTATATAGCCCCTCTACTGTATATATCCTCTCTACTGTATATAGCCCCTCTACTGTATATAGCCTCTCTACTGTATATAGCCCCTCTACTGTATATAGCCTCTACTGTATATAGCCCCTCTACTGTATATAGCCCCTCTACTGTAAAAGTCAAAGTCAAAAAAGTCACCATTATTAGTCAGTTGTACAACCGAATGCCTTCAACCGAAATGTGTCTACCGCATTTAACCCAACCCCTCTGAATCAGAGAGGTGCGGGGGGCTGCCTTAATCGACATCCACGTCTTCGGCGCCCGGGGAACAGTGGGTTAACTGCCTTGTTCAGGGGCAGAACGACAGATTTTTACCTTGTCAGCTCGGGGATTCGAACTTGCAACCCTCCGGTTACAAGTCCAACGCTCTAACCACTAGGCTACCTGCCGCCTCTCTACTGTATATAGCCTCGCTACTGTATATAGCCCCTCTACTGTATATAGCCCCTCTACTGTATATAGTCTCTCTACTGTATATAGCCCCTCTACTGTATATAGCCCCTCTACTGTATATAGCCTCTCTACTGTATATAGCCTCTCTACTGTATATAGCCCCTCTACTGTATATAGCCTCTACTCTATATAGCCTCTCTACTGTATATAGCCTCTACTGTATATAGCCCCTCTACTGTATATAGCTCCTCTACTGTATATAGCCCCTCTACTGTATATAGCCCCTCTACTGTATATAGCCTCTCTACTGTATATAGCCTCTCTACTGTATATAGCTCCTCTACTGTATATAGCCTCTCTACTGTATATAGCCTCTCTACTGTATATAGCCTCTCTACTGTATATAGCCCCTCTACTGTATATAGCCTCTCTACTGTATATAGCCTCTCTACTGTATATAGCCTCTCTACTGTATATAGCCCCTCTACTGTATATAGCTCCTCTACTGTATATAGCCCCTCTACTGTATATAGCCCCTCTACTGTATATAGCCTCTCTACTGTATATAGCCCCTCTACTGTATATAGCTCCTCTACTGTATATAGCCCCTCTACTGTATATAGCCCCTCTACTGTATATAGCCTCTCTACTGTATATAACCTCTCTACTGTATATAGCCTCTCTACTGTTATTTTTCACTGTCTTTTTACTGTTGTTTTTATTTCTTTACTTAACACTGTATTCACTGTATTAATTGTGTACTGTCACACTGTATTAACTGTGTACTGTCACGTTGTATTCACTGTATTAATTGTGTACTGTCACATTGTATTAACTGTATTAACTGTGTACTGTCACATTGTATTCACTGTATTAACTGTATACTGTCACATTATATTCACTGTATTAACTGTATACTGTCACATTATATTCACTGTATTAACTGTGTACTGTCACTTTATATTCACTGTATTAACTGTGTACTGTCACATTGTATTAACTGTATTAACTGTGTACTGTCACATTGTATTCACTGTATTAACTGTATACTGTCACATTATATTCACTGTATTAACTGTATACTGTCACATTATATTCACTGTATTAACTGTGTTAACTGTGTACTGTCACATTATATTCACTGTATTAACTGTGTTAACTGTATACTGTCACATTGTATTCACTGTATTAACTGTATACTGTCACATTATATTCACTGTATTAACTGTGTACTGTCACGTTGTATTCACTGTATTAACTGTGTACTGTCACATTGTATTAACTGTATTAACTGTGTACTGTCACATTGTATTAACTGTGTTAACTGTGTACTGTCACATTGTATTAACTGTATTAACTGTATACTGTCACATTATCTTCACTGTATTAACTGTATACTGTCACGTTGTATTCACTGTATTAACTGTGTACTGTCACGTTATATTCACTGTATTAACTGTGTTAACTGTATACTGTCACATTATATTCACTGTATTAACTGTGTACTGTCACGTTGTATTCACTGTATTAACTGTGTACTGACACATTGTATTAACTGTATTAACTGTATACTGTCACATTATATTCACTGTATTAACTGTGTACTGTCACGTTGTATTCACTGTATTAACTGTGTACTGTCACATTGTATTCACTGTATTAACTGTATACTGTCACATTATATTCACTGTATTAACTGTATACTGTCACATTATATTCACTGTATTAACTGTGTTAACTGTATACTGTCACATTGTATTCACTGTATTAACTGTGTACTGTCACATTGTATTCACTGTATTAACTGTATACTGTCACATTATATTCACTGTATTCACTGTATTAACTGTGTACTGTCACATTGTATTCACTGTATTAACTGTATACTGTCACATTATATTCACTGTATTAACTGTATACTGTCACATTATATTCACTGTATTCACTGTATTAACTGTGTACTGTCACATTGTATTCACTGTATTAACTGTATACTGTCACATTATATTCACTGTATTAACTGTATACTGTCACATTATATTCACTGTATTCACTGTATTAACTGTGTACTGTCACATTGTATTCACTGTATTAACTGTATACTGTCACATTATATTCACTGTATTAACTGTATACTGTCACATTATATTCACTGTATTCACTGTATTAACTGTGTACTGTCACATTATATTCACTGTATTAACTGTATACTGTCACATTATATTCACTGTATTCACTGTATTAACTGTATACTGTCACATTATATTCACTGTATTCACTGTATTAACTGTGTACTGTCACATTGTATTCACTGTATTAACTGTATACTGTCACATTATATTCACTGTATTAACTGTATACTGTCACATTATATTCACTGTATTCACTGTATTAACTGTGTACTGTCACATTATATTCACTGTATTAACTGTATACTGTCACATTATATTCACTGTATTCACTGTATTAACTGTATACTGTCACATTATATTCACTGTATTAACTGTGTACTGTCACATTATATTCACTGTATTAACTGTGTTAACTGTATACTGTCACATTGTATTCACTGTATTAACTGTGTACTGTCACATTGTATTCACTGTATTAACTGTATACTGTCACATTATATTCACTGTATTAACTGTGTACTGTCACTTTATATTCACTGTATTAACTGTGTACTGTCACATTATATTCACTGTATTAACTGTGTACTGTCACTTTATATTCACTGTATTAACTGTGTACTGTCACATTATATTCACTGTATTAACTGTGTTAACTGTGTACTGTCACATTATATTCACTGTATTAACTGTGTACTGTCACTTTATATTCACTGTATTAACTGTGTACTGTCACATTATATTCACTGTATTAACTGTGTACTGTCACTTTATATTCACTGTATTAACTGTGTACTGTCACATTATATTCACTGTATTAACTGTGTTAACTGTGTACTGTCACATTATATTCACTGTATTAACTGTGTTAACTGTATACTGTCACATTGTATTCACTGTATTAACTGTATACTGTCACATTATATTCACTGTATTAACTGTGTACTGTCACACTGTATTAACTGTATTAACTGTGTACTGTCACATTGTATTAACTGTATTAACTGTGTACTGTCACATTGTATTAACTGTGTTAACTGTGTACTGTCACATTATATTCACTGTATTAACTGTGTTAACTGTGTACTGTCACATTGTATTCACTGTATTAACTGTGTTAACTGTGTACTGTCACATTGTATTAACTGTATTAACTGTATACTGTCACATTATCTTCACTGTATTAACTGTATACTGTCACGTTGTATTCACTGTATTAACTGTGTACTGTCACGTTATATTCACTGTATTAACTGTGTTAACTGTATACTGTCACATTATATTCACTGTATTAACTGTGTACTGTCACGTTGTATTCACTGTATTAACTGTGTACTGACACATTGTATTAACTGTATTAACTGTATACTGTCACATTATATTCACTGTATTAACTGTGTACTGTCACGTTGTATTCACTGTATTAACTGTGTACTGTCACATTGTATTCACTGTATTAACTGTATACTGTCACATTATATTCACTGTATTAACTGTGTACTGTCACGTTGTATTCACTGTATTAACTGTGTACTGTCACATTATATTCACTGTATTAACTGTATACTGACACACTCTATTAACTGTACACTGTCACATTATATTCACTGTATTAACTGTATACTGTCACTTTATATTCACTGTATTAACTGTGTACTGTCACATTGTATTAACTGTATTAACTGTGTACTGTCACATTGTATTCACTGTATTAACTGTATACTGTCACATTATATTCACTGTATTAACTGTATACTGTCACATTATATTCACTGTATTAACTGTGTACTGTCACGTTGTATTCACTGTATTAACTGTGTACTGTCACATTGTATTAACTGTATTAACTGTGTACTGTCACATTGTATTAACTGTGTTAACTGTGTACTGTCACATTATATTCACTGTATTAACTGTGTTAACTGTATACTGTCACATTATCTTCACTGTATTAACTGTATACTGTCACGTTGTATTCACTGTATTAACTGTGTACTGTCACGTTATATTCACTGTATTAACTGTGTTAACTGTATACTGTCACATTATATTCACTGTATTAACTGTGTACTGTCACGTTGTATTCACTGTATTAACTGTGTACTGACACATTGTATTAACTGTATTAACTGTATACTGTCACATTATATTCACTGTATTAACTGTGTACTGTCACATTATATTCACTGTATTAACTGTGTACTGTCACATTGTATTAACTGTATTAACTGTATACTGTCACATTATATTCACTGTATTAACTGTGTACTGTCACACTATATTAACTGTACACTGTCACATTGTATTCACTGTATTAACTGTGTACTGTCACATTATATTCACTGTATTAACTGTATACTGTCACATTGTATTAACTGTATTAACTGTGTACTGTCACATTATATTCACTGTATTAACTGTGTACTGTCACATTATATTAACTGTATTAACTGTATACTGTCACATTGTATTAACTGTATTAACTGTATACTGTCACATTATATTCACTGTATTAACTGTGTACTGTCACACTGTATTAACTGTACACTGTCACATTGTATTCACTGTATTAATTGTGTACTGTCACACTGCATTAACTGTACACTGTCACGTTGTATTCACTGTATTAATTGTGTACTGTCACATTATATTCACTGTATTAACTGTGTACTGTCACATTGTATTAACTGTATTAACTGTATACTGTCACATTATATTCACTGTATTAACTGTGTACTGTCACACTATATTAACTATGTAATGTCACATTTTATTAACTGTATTAACTGTGTACTGTCACACTGTATTCACTGTATTAATTGTGTACTGTCACACTGTATTAACTATGTAATGTCACGTTGTATTAACTGTATTAACTGTGTACTGTCACACTGTATTAACTGTATTAACTGTGTACAGTCACACTGTATTAACTATGTAATGTCACATTGTATTTACTGTATTAACTGTGTACTGTCACACTGTATTAACTATGTAATGTCACATTGTATTAACTGTATTAACTGTGTACTGTCACACTGTATTCACTGTATTAACTGTGTACTGTCACACTGTATTAACTATGTAATGTCACATTGTATTAACTGTATTAACTGTGTACTGTCACACTGTATTAACTGTATTATCTGTGTACAGTCACACTGTATTAACTATGTAATGTCACATTGTATTTACTGTATTAACTGTGTACTGTCACACTGTATTAACTATGTAATGTCACATTGTATTAACTGTATTAACTGTGTACTGTCACACTGTATTCACTGTATTAACTGTGTACTGTCACACTGTATTAACTATGTAATGTCACATTGTATTAACTGTATTAACTGTGTACTGTCACACTGTATTCACTGTATTAACTGTGTACTGTCGCACTGTATTAACTATGTAATGTCACATTGTATTCACTGTATTAACTGTGTACTGTCACACTGTATTAATTATGTAATGTCACATTGTATTAACTGTATTAACTGTGTACTGTCACACTGTATTCACTGAATTAACTGTGTACTGTCACACTGTATTAACTATGTAATGTCACATTGTATTAACTGTATTAACTGTGTACTGTCACACTGTATTAACTGTATTAACTGTGTACAGTCACACTGTATTAACTATGTAATGTCACATTGTATTTACTGTATTAACTGTGTACTGTCACACTGTATTAACTATGTAATGTCACATTGTATTAACTGTATTAACTGTGTACTGTCACACTGTATTCACTGTATTAACTGTGTACTGTCACACTGTATTAACTATGTAATGTCACATTGTATTAACTGTATTAACTGTGTACTGTCACACTGTATTCACTGTATTAACTGTGTACTGTCGCACTGTATTAACTATGTAATGTCACATTGTATTCACTGTATTAACTGTGTACTGTCACACTGTATTAATTATGTAATGTCACATTGTATTAACTGTATTAACTGTGTACTGTCACACTGTATTCACTGAATTAACTGTGTACTGTCACACTGTATTAACTATGTAATGTCACATTGTATTAACTGTATTAACTGTGTACTGTCACACTGTATTAACTGTGTAATGTTACATTGTATTCACTGTATTAACTGTGTACTGTCACACTGTATTAACTGTGTAATGTCACATTGTATTCACTGTATTAACTGTGTACTATGTACTGTCACATTGTATTAACTGAATTCACTGCATTAACTGTATTAACTGTGTACTGTCACACTGTATTAACTGTATTAACTGTGTACTGTCACACTGTATTTCCTGAATTCACTGCATTAACTGTATTAACTGTGTACTGTCACACTGTATTAACTGAATTCACTGCATTAACTGTATTAACTGTGTACTGTCACACTGTATTAACTGTGTACTGTCAGATTGTATTCACTGTATTAACTGTGTACTGTCACACTGTATTAACTGAATTCACTGCATTAACTGTATTAACTGAATTCACTGTATTAACTGTATTAACTGAATTCACTGTATTAACTGTATTAACTGTGTACTGTCACACTGTATTAACTATGTAATGTCACATTGTATTCACTGTATTAACTGTGTACTGTCACACTGTATTAACTGTTATCACTGTTTTAACTTCAGGAGGGTTAAGCCCCTAAACGGTTAGACTGGAGCACTGTGGGCACAGTGTGTTCAGGAGGGTTCAACCCCCTAATAGGGTGGACTGGAGCACTGTGGGCACAGTGTGTTCAGGAGGGTTTAACCCCCCCTAATAGGGTGGACTGGAGCACTGTGGGCACAGTGTGTTCAGGAGGGTTTAACCCCCCCTAATAGGGTGGACTGGAGCACTGTGGGGACAGTGTGTTTAGGAGGGTTTACCCCCACCCTGCTAATAGGTTAGACTGGATCACTGTGGGCACAACGTGTTTAGGAGGGTTTACCCCCACCCCGCTAATAGGTTAGACTGGATCACTGTGGGCACAACGTGTTTAGGAGGGTTTAACTCCCCCTAACAGTGTAGCCTGGAGTACTGTGGGGACTGTGTGTTCAGGAGGGTTTAACCTCCCCTAATAGGGTGGACTGGATAAGGAACGTAAGGCTATAAATAGGCCATGGTGGCGTAATTACAGTATCCCAATTTAACACTGGAATGGTAGATGTGCAGTAGACGAATGTGCAAAGTAAAAATACTGGGGTGCAAAGGAACAAGATAAATAAATAAATACGGTAGGGGATGAGGTAGTTGGTTGGGCTATTTACAGATGGGCTATAAACAGGTACAGTGGTCTGTGAGCTGCTCTGACAGCTGGTGCTTAAAGCTAGTGAGGGAGATAAGTGTCTCCAGTTTCAGTGATTTTTGTAGTTTGATCCAGTCATTGGCAGCATAATTTAAGTCAATTGGAGGAGTACCTGTGGATGTATTTCAAGGCCAACCTTCCAACTCATTGCCTCTTTGCTTGACATTATGGAAAAATCAAAAGAAATCAGCCAAGACCTCCACAAGTCAGGTTCATCCTTGGGAGCAATTTTCAAATGCCTGAAGGTTCCACGTTCATCTGTACAAACAATTGTACGCAAGTATAAACACCATGGGACCACACAGCCATCATACCGTTCAGGAAGAAGGCACGTTCTGTCTCCTAGAGATGAACGTACTTTGGTGCGAAAAGTGCAAATCAATCCCAGAACAACAGCAAAGGACCTTGTGAAGATGCTGGAGGAAACAGGTACAAAAGTATCTATATCCACAGTAAAAGGATTCCTATATCGACATAACCTGAAAGGCCACTCAGCAAGGAAGAAGCCACTGCTCCAAAACCGCCACTTTTTGGAGAAATGTCCTCTGGTCTGATGAAACAGAAATATAAATATTTGGCCATAATGACCATCATTATGTTTGGAGGAAAAAGGGGGAGGCTTGCAAGCCGAAGAACACCATCCCAACCGTGAAGCACGGGGGTGGCAGCATCATGTTGTGAGGGTGCTTTGCTGCAAGAGGGACTGGTGCACTTCACAAATTAGATGGCATCATGAGGACGGAAAATTATGTGGATATATTGAAGCAACATCTCAAGACATCAGTCAGGAAGTTAAAGCTTGGTCGCAAATGTCACGTCCAGCCCTGGGTTTCAGGCTGGCGTGTTTAGTTTGTTTTGGTTAGTAGGGTTTTTTGGTTCTAGGTGGTATATTTCTATGTTGGGTTGATGGTTCCCAATTAGAGGCAGCTGATTGTCGTTACCTCTAATTGGGAACCATATATATGTTTGTGGTTTTCACAGGGGTTTTGTGGGTCATTGTTTATTGTAATATGTTTTGTGGTGTGTGCACTTTTAGCCACACCGGAGTTACGATCTTCATTTGTTTGTTTATTGTTTTCCCAGTTACGTGTTAAATAAAATATGTATACTGGAAGCATCGCTGCGTCTTGGTCCGTCACTCAAGAAGATCGTGACAGCAAACAAGTTTTCCAAATGGGCAATGACCCCAAACATACTTCCAAAGTTGTGGCAAAATGGCTTAAGGACAACAAAGTCAAGGTATTGGAGTGGCCATCACAAAGCCCTGACCTCAATCTTATAAAAAATGTGTGGTCAGAACTGAAAAAGCGTATGCGAGCAAGGAGGCCTACAATCCTGACTCAGTTACACAAGCTCTGTCAGGAGCAATGGGACAAAATTCACCCAACGTTTTGTGGGAAGCTTGTGGAAGGCTACCTGAAATGTTTGATCCAAGTTAAACATTTTAAAGGCAATGCTACCAAATACTAATTGAGTGTATGTAAACTTCTGACCCACTGGGAATTTGATGAAAGAACTAAAAGCTGAAATAAATCATTCTCTCTACTATTATTCTGACATTTCACATTTTTTAATAAAGTGGTGATCCTATCTGACCTAAGACAAGGAATGTTTAATAGGATTAAATGTCAGGAATTGTGAAAAACTGAGTTTAAGTGTATTTGGCTAAGGTGTATGTAAACGTCCGACTTCAACTGTATCTGGTTTATGGAGATGTGGGCGCGTCCAGTACGATAGGTTATAGAGATTTAGTCCATGTAGAGCAGGCCTGGGCAATTCCAGTCCTCGGGGGCCTGATTGGTGTCACACTTTTGCCCCAGCCCCAGCTATCACACCTGACTCCAATAATCACCTAATCATGATGTTCAGTTTTGAATGCAATTAGTTTAAATCAGCTGTGTTTGCTAGGGATGGGGGCAAAGTGTGACACCAATCAGGCCCCCGAGGACTGGAATTGCCCATGTCTGATGTAGAGGGACAAAGGCAGGAAGTGCGTTCTGTGGAGTATAGGAGATATCCGAGAATATCTGTGCTTGAAGGTGAAACATTGTCAGTAAGTGGAAATGTGGATGGTGATAAAAGGTTGCCTATAAGTTCTGGAGGAGAGCCACATTCATGGTTAGAAAAGCAATAAGATATTCAAACGTTGTTTGAACATGATTTGTGTGTATTAGCAGTAGCAATAAGGAGAGAGGCTAATGCCCTATTGGGGTGGGGAACCGTGACAGATTATGTGGAAATAGGAAGACAACCTTGAATAATTTTGATAATGTGTGTTGTCAACAGTAGTGATATTTGAAGTGTGTCACTGGAAGGAGACATTAGGTCTCCCGTATTGTCCAGTAATACATTGGCAGACACTTTAGTTTTGGTTCTAACATAAGGTGTCAGGTCCCGTGACCAAATTATTAGGCACCTATACCGTAACTACTCTCCGGGAAGTCGGTATCACCACCTAATTTTAAATTGCTGTGTATTAAAGCCGTGGGTGAGGAGATCAGGAAACACATAGCGGTGTATGGCCTCGGTTTCACATAGCGGTGTATGGCCTCGGTTTCACATAGCGGTGTATGGCCTCGGTTTGATCAATAGTGGTTCATAGAGATGACGGTTTCTATGTGAAGGGGGACGTAGAAGGCCACGTCTCACACAACTTCTAATAGACACCGGCACTCAAATATCACTGATTCCTTACGATGCCCGGATAATGTTACATTATTATTATTAATCCACGGATGTGGAACCAATTTTGGGGTTGAAAGAGTGTATGCAAAATGCGAGGGGAATGGATTTTAAAAAGGTAACAAGTTAGAATTGGCATGGCCAAACACTCCTTACGAGCTTAGAAAACCTTGGGTTTTAAGTTTTTTTTTTTATCTCGTGAGACATTTTATTTAGTCTTATTCTGAAATAGATTCATAGAATTGATGAAAACAATCACTAAATCACTAAAACAATACAGAAATGCACTACAGAAAATAAAGGAACAGCACGTCAGAAATCAGCTCAATATCAACACTAAACAAACAACACAAATAAGTATCGCTCCAAAACAGAGATGGTATCGATGAACCACTTCTCCAATGTTTTGGCCCTATAATAAAGAACAAATAGCAAAAACATATACATGACCAAATACAAATCTTAGAATCAACTATTAAAGACGACCAGAACCCACTGGATTCTCTAATTACATTGAATGAACTACAGGACAAAATACAAACCCTCCAACCCAAAAAGGCCTGTGGTGTTGATGGTATCCTCAATGAAATTCCAATTGGCTATAATTAAAACAAACCAAAACAAAGGCAAAGTCTTCTCATGCTTTGTTGATTTCAAAAAAGCTTTTGACTCAATTTGGCATGAGGGTCTGCTACACAAATTGATGGAAAGTGGTGTTGGGGGAAAAACATACAACATTATTAAATCCATGTACACAAACAACAATTGTGTGGTTAAAATTGGCAAAAACACAAATTTCTTCCCACAGGGCCATGGGGTGAGACGGGGATGCAGCTTGAGCCCCACCATCTTCAACATAAATATTAACAAATTGGCGAGGGCACTAGAACAGTCTACAGCACCCAGCCTCACCCTACTAGAATCTGAAGTCAAATGTCTACAGTTTGCTGATGATCTGGTGCTTCTGTCCCCAACCAAGGAGGGTCTACAGCAGCACCTAGATCTTCTGCACAGGTTCTGCCAGACCTGGGCCCTGACAGTAAGATACAGACCTGGGCCCTGACAGTAAGATACAGACCTGGGCCCTGACAGTAAGATACAGACCTGGGCCCTGACAGTAAGATACAGACCTGGGCCCTGACAGTAAGATACAGACCTGGGCCCTGACAGTAAGATACAGACCTGGGCCCTGACAGTAAAACTCAGTAAGAAAATAATGGAGTTCCAAAAAAGGTCCAGAACCACAAATACAAATTCCATCTAGACACCCAGGAGCACCCAACAAACGATACTTACCTCAGCCTAAACATCAGCGCCACAGGTAACTTCCACAAAGCTGTGAAGGATCTGAGAGACAAGGCAAGAAGGGCCTTCTATGCCATCAAAAGGAACATAAGATTTGACATACCAATTAGGATCTGGCAAAAAATACTTGAATCAGTCATAGAACCCATTGCCCTTTATGGTTGTGAGGTCTGGGGTCCACTCACAGACACCAGGTGTTTACAATCCACTGTATTGTTCCACAACTTATCAGCCTTAGCTCAAACACATTCCTGTGTAGCAAAGAAACATATTCTCAAACCTAACAGGTCCGCTTACCAACCAAGATTTCACAAAATGGGACAAACACCAAATTGAGACTCTGCATGCAGAATTCTGAAAAAAATATCCTCTGTGTACAGTGTAAAACACCAAATAACGCATGCAGAGCAGAATTAGGCCGATACCCGATAATGATCAAAATCCAGAAAAGAGCTGTTAAATTCTACAACCACCTTAAAGGAATAGATTGTCAAACCTTCCATAACAAAGCCACCACCTACAGAGAGATGAACCAGGTGAAGAGTCCCCTAAGCAAGCTGGTCCTGGGGCTCTGTTCACAAACACAAACAGACCCCACAGAGCCCCAGGACAGCAACACATTTAGACCCAACCAAATCATGAGAAAACTAAAAGATAATTACTTGACATAGGAAAGAATTCACAAAAAAAACAGAGCAAACTAGAATGCTATTTGACACTAAACAGAGAGTACACAGTGGCAGAATACCTGACCACTGTGACTGACCCAAACTTAAGGAAAGCTTTGACTATGTACAGACTCAGTGAGCATAGCCTTGCTATTGAGAAAGGCCGCCGTAGGCAGACCTGGCTCTCAAGAGAAGACAGGCTAAGTGCACACTGCCTAGAAAATGAGGTGGAAACTGAGCTTCACTTCCTAACCTCCTGCTACATGTATGACCATATTAGAGACCCATACTTCCCTCAGATTACACAGACCCACAAAGAATTCGAAAACAAATCCAATGCTGATAAACTCCCATATCTATGGGTGAAATACCACAGTGTGCAATGACAGACCTGTTGCCTCAAGAAAAGGGCAACCAGCGAAGAACAAAGACCATTGTAAATACAACTCATAGTTATGTTAATTTACTTTCCCTTTAATACTTAACTACTTGCACATCGTTACAACTGTACAAAGACATAATTTGACATTTGAAATGTCTCTATTCCTTTGGAACTTTTGTGAGTGTAATGTTTACTGTTCATTTTTATTGTTTATTTCACTTTCTTTGGCAGTGTTAACATATGTTTCCCATGCAAATAAAGCCCTTAAATTGAAAAATGGAAATTGACTTGCGAGACAGAGACAGAGACAGAGACAGAGAGAGAGACAGAAACAGACAGAGACAGAGACAGAGAGAGAGAGAGAGAGAGAGAGACAGAGAGACAGAAACAGAGACAGAGACAGAGAGAGACAGAGACAGAGAGAGACAGAAACAGAGACAGAGACAGAGAGAGACAGAGACAGAGAGAGACAGAAACAGACAGAGACAGAGAGAGACAGAGACAGAGAGAGAGACAGAGACAGAGAGAGACAGCTGGTAGATGATTCTTCTGGAGATCTGATTAGCCTCGAGTTAGACCTGTGTGTGATCTAGCTAGTACACAGTCACATTCAATAGTTCTGTAGCAGGCGACTCCAGGCTGTTTGAGGTGTGTGCTTCATACAGATTCATCCCATAGCTACTTTGTTCAGAGAATCCCAGTCTTTGTTGTAACATTGGTTTAAACATCCACTGTGTCACTTCTATCATTTCTCTATGACTTTACAAAATGTGGCATTTTGCAGCACCACTTTAGGTAATGATAATAATATATAATAGCAATGTATTTCTTTGTGTACTACGCTAGATGAAACAGCCCTGGAGAAATGCTTACCATTAAAATAAACTGAACCAGCTGCACTCTTAGAAAAAATGGTTCCAAAAGGGGTTTTCAGCTGTCCCCATAGGAGAACCCTTTGGGTTCCATGAAGAATCCTCTGTGGAAAAGGTTCTACAAGGAACACAAAATGGTTCTACCTGGAACCAAAAGGGTTCTACCAAGTACAAAAAAGGGTTCTACAAAGTATTCTTCAATGGGTACAGCCGAATAACACTTTTAGGTTCTAGATAGAAAAAAGGTGCTAAGAGTGCAGGTTGGCTCGAAAACAAAGGAAAAATGAAGCCAATAATTGGAACGAATCAGAGATGCCCTAGTGTAAATTAAATTAAAATGTTAACTGTTAAATAAATGTTATAAATGTTCAATGTTAAATAGTTTCTATTTAGTTCTGTTCTTTATTCTGCTGTTCTGCTCCATATAAGCATTTGTGAAAATGAAATAAAAAATTAAGAGATGACCGTAATTGGAGTAGATATTTTATTAAAATTGTAAACCAGTGATATTCTCAATTTCTGTTGCTGTTACTCATCACTGTATGTCTGAGGGTGAGTTTAATAACTCCTATCATCACTCATTCTCCCTTGTAGAGCTGCTAACAGTCTGCCAACACTCGGCCTGCAGTGATAATTGGTTTTAAAATTGGCCTCACATCTTTCCTGGGAGCGATGGCTGGGGGATGAGAATAAACAGTAATTGCCTTTTTTGTGTATTCAGATTTATTTTCTGAGTTTCATCGTTGACCGTAATGATTCATGAAGGCAAAAGTACATCATTTTAAGGTGTGGAGATTTGCTGTCCATGTAAATTGCCATTAAATACCTGTTTTCCTTCTACCTGCATTAACATATTTTAGAAAAGGTTATGAATACACTTAACCTGATGGAACCAGGCTGATTGCTGCATTCCCCATTCTATTTCAATTCACAAATCAGTAAGACACATAATTGTGAAAGCAGCGATCAGGCTGGTTCCACCAGGGTAAAATACACCAGGACAAATAGAGGAAAGGAAGGGTCTGTGATGCTATTTTCCAACTCTCCCCCACACCTCATATTGAGAGTAAGACCATAGTGACAATCACCCCATATTGAAGCTTCAGTACAATCCAGTACAGTACAGTCCAGAACATCCAATGATTGGCAGGGTAAAGCTGCTACAGCCTCTCTTGTGATGTTATTGCTCTGGGCCAGTGGCAACTCCAATCCTAGCATCTCTAATCCCTCAGCTCCATAGTGTCCTGCTGTCAACTCTGTCTTATCCCTCAGCACCATAGTGTCCTGCTGTCCAATCTGTCATATCCCTCAGCTCCATAGTGTCCTGCTGTCCACTCTGTCTTATCCCTCAGCTCCATAGTGTCCTGCTGTCAACTCTGTCTTATCCCTCAGCACCATAGTGTCCTGCTGTCCAATCTGTCATATCCCTCAGCTCCATAGTGTCCTGCTGTCCACTCTGTCTTATCCCTCAGCTCCATAGTGTCCTGCTGTCCACTCTGTCTTATCCCTCAGCTCCATAGTGTCCTGCTGTCCACTCTGTCTTATCCCTCAGCTCCATAGTGTCCTGCTTTCCACTCTGTCTTATCCCTCAGCTCCATAGTGTTCTGCTGTCCACTCTGTCGTATCCCTCAGCTCCATAGTGTTCTGCTGTCCACTCTGTCTTATCCCTCAGCTCTATAGTGTTCTGCTGTCCACTCTGTCTTATCCCTCAGCTCCAAAGTGTCCTGCTGTCCACTCTGTCTTATCCCTCAGCTCCATAGTGTCCTGCTGTCCACTCTGTCTTATCCCTCAGCTCCATAGTGTCCTGCAGTCCACTCTGTCTTTTCCCTCAGCACCATAGTGTCCTGCAGTCCACTCTGTCTTAGCCCTCAGCTCCATAGTGTCCTGCTGTCCACTCTGTCTTATCCCTCAGCTCCATAGTGTTCTGCTGTCCCCTCTGTCTTATCCCTCAGCTCCATAGTGTCCTGCTGTCCCATCTGTCTTATCCCTCAGCTCCATAGTGTCCTGCTGTCCACTCTGTCTTATCCCTTAGCTCCATAGTGTTCTGCTGTCCCCTCTGTCTTATCCCTCAGCTCCATAGTGTGCTGCTGTCCACTCTGTCTTATCCCTCAGCTCCATAGTGTTCTGCTGTCCACTCTGTCTTATCCCTCAGCGCCATAGTGTCCTGCTGTCCACTCTGTCTTATCCCTCAGCTCCATAGTGTTCTGCTGTCCACTCTGTCTTATCCCTCAGCTCCATCCCTCTCTCTGTTTTCTCTATTCCTGCCTCCATGTCAGACCTGGGTTCAAGTACTATTTGAAATAATTTCCAATATTTTAGCTGGACTTGATTTAATTTCGCCTGACCCAATGGCACCAATAGAATCATCCCACAAGTGTAAAGTGTAAAGTGTAAATGCCACCCATATTGTTATGCAGGCAGGCTAGAGCAAATTATTAAAGTATTTGAACCCAGGTCTGGTCACATGGTTAGTGATGTCAGTAACCCAGGTCTGGTCACATGGTTAGTGATGTCAGTAACCCAGGTCTGGTCACATGGTTAGTGATGTCAGTAACCCAGGTCTGTCTTTCTCTCCCCTTCCTCCATGTTCTCTCCAAAATGTATAATTTACCGTGTCCCAAATGTCACCCTATTCCCTATATAGTGCACTACATTTGAGCAATTCCATATGGACCCTAGTCAAAAGATACTGATACTGTATCCAAACTAACATCTCACTGGCCTGTCTGATACTGTATCCAAACTAACATCTCTCTGGCCTGTCTGATACTGTATCCAAACTAACATCTCTCTGGCCTGTCTGATACTGTATCCAAACTAACATCTCACTGGCCTGTCTGATACTGTATCCAAACTAACATCTCTCTGGCCTGTCTGATACTGTATCCAAACTAACATCTCTCTGGTCTGTCTGATACTGTATCCAAACTAAAATCTCTCTGGTCAATCTGATACTGTATCCAAACTAACATCTCTCTGGCCTGTCTGATACTGTATCCAAACTAACATCTCTCTGGCCTGTCTGATACTGTATCCAAACTAGCATCTCTCTGGCCTGTCTGATACTGTATCCAAACTAGCATCTCTCTGGCCTGTCTGATACTGTATCCAAACTAACATCTCTCTGGCCTGTCTGATATTAAATCAAAGATAGCATTTACCTGTCAGAGAGTGACAAGACATGTTCTCTAATCTCAAGATAGCGTTTCACTCTCTAGCTAATATCCAAATCAAATGGAGAAAGTATTGATTGCCACCAGGTACATTGGCTTAAACCTTGGTTATATGATTCCGTAAATTATTCTTCACGTAATATTTTGTTAGGTTACAGATTTATTCTAAAATGGATGACATAAATTTTTTTCCCTCATCAATCTACACACAATACCCCAAAATCACAAAGCAAAAACTGGTTTTTAGACATTATTGCAAATGTATTCTTATTTGCTTAAGTATTCAGACCCTTTGCTATGAGACTTGAAACTGAGCATCTTGTTTCTCTTGATCATCCTTGAGATGTTTCTACAACTTGATTGGAGTCCACCTGTGGTAAATTAATTTAATTGGATATGATTTTGAAAAGAACACACCTGTCTATATAAGGTCCCACAGTTGACAGTGCATGTCAGAGCAAAAACCAAGCCATGAGGTTGAAGGAATTGTCTGTAGAGCTCAGAGACAGGATTGTGTCGAGGCACAGATCTGGGGAAGGGTACCAAAACATTTCTGCAGCATTGAAGGTCCCCAAGAACACAGTGGCTTCCATCATTCTTAAATGAAAGACGTTTGGAACCACCAAGACTCTTCCTAGAGCTGGCCGCAATCGGGGGAGATTGATCTGACAGAGCTCCAGAATTCCTCTGTGGAGATGGGAGAACCTTCCAGAAGGACAACCATCTCTGCAGCACTCCACCAATCAAGCCTTTATGGTAGAGTAGCCAGACGGAAGCCACTCAGTAAACAGCACGACAGCCCGCTTGGAGTTTGCAAAGAGGCACCTAAAGGACTCTGACCATGAGAAACAAGATTCTCTGGTCTGATGAAACCAAGTTTGAACTATTTGGCCTGAATGCCTAGTGTCACGTCTGGAGGAAACCTGGCGTCATGCCTACGGTGAAGCATGGTGGTGGCAGCATCATGCTGTGGGGAGGTTTTTTCAGTGGCAGGGACTGGGAGACTAGTCAGGATCGAGGGAAAGATGAATGGAACAAAGTACATAGAAATCTAATGAAAACCTCCTCCAGAGCACTCAGGACCTCAAGACTGGAGCAAGGGTTCACTTTCCAACAGGAAAACAATCCTAAGCACACAGCCAAGACAATGCAGGAGTGGCCACAAAGTTGAACCACAGAGTGAAAGAAAAACAGCCAACAAGTGCTCAACATATGTGGGAACTCCTTCAAGACTGTTTGAAAAGTGTTCCAGGTGAAGCTGGTTGAGAGAATGCCAAGAGTGTGCAAAGCTGTCATCAAGGCAAAGCTGGTGGGGGGCGGAGACAAGCACAAGACAGGTGGAACAGATCAGGGTGTGACACCTGGTGGGGGGTGGAGACAAGCACAAGACAGGTGGAACAGATCAGGGTGTGACACCTGGTGGGGGGTGGAGACAAGCACAAGACAGGTGGAACAGATCAGGGTGTGACACCTGGTGGGGGGCGGAGACAAGCACAAGACAGGTGGAACAGATCAGGGTGTGACACCTGGTGGGGGGCGGAGACAAGCACAAGACAGGCTATATTGCATGTAACCTAGTGTTGTAATGTCTGCTTCCTACTCACACCCTCAAAACACGTCGATCCCCTGAACGCAACTCACTCACACTATGTAGTTCAGTTCTTTGCGCCCCGTCACTGTGAGATACTGTTTGTTTTGTGACACACGTCTTTCAGAGCGCTGGGTTTCCTGTGATTTACTCCTACTGTGTGTGATAGTTTTTGCCTGCCTCACTAACGACGCCTTTTTGCCTATTCCCTGCCTGTACTTTAGCCTATCGGATTCCTTGTTATCTACCTATTCCCTGCCTGTACTTTAGCCTATCGGATTCCCTGTTATCTACCTATTCCCTGCCTGTACTTTAGCCTATCGGATTCCCTGTTATCTACCTATTCCCTGCCTGTACTTTAGCCTATCGGATTCCTTGTTATCTACCTATTCCCTGCCTGTACTTTAGCCTATCGGATTCCCTGTTATCTGCCTATTCCCTGCCTGTACTTTAGCCTATCGGATTCCCTGTTGTCTACCTATTCCCTGCCTGTACCTTAGCCTATCGGATTCCCTGTTATCTGCCTATTCCCTGCCTGTACTTTAGCCTATCGGATTCCCTGTTGTCTACCTATTCCCTGCCTGTACTTTAGCCTATCGGATTCCCTGTTGTCTACCTATTCCCTGCCTGTACTTTAGCCTATCGGATTCCCTGTTGTCTACCTATTCCCTGCCTGTACTTTAGCCTATCGGATTCCTTGTTATCTGCCTATTCCCTGCCTGTACCTTAGCCTATCGGATTTCCTGTTATCTACCTACTGCCTGATCTGGTGGACTACGTTACTAGCCTTCTCCCTGCCTGTACTGTTGTCTTTGGACCCCTGTACTGACCTTCTGGCTGCCCCTGGACCCAGCTACCTGCCTCCTCCTGTGTATGGCCTTCTGCCTGCCCCTGGACCCAGCTACCTGCCTCCTCCTGTGTATGGCCTTCTGCCTGCCCCTGGACCCAGCTAACTGCCTCCTCCTGTGTATGACCGTCCTGCCTGCCCCTGGACCCAGCTACCTGCCTCCTCCTGTGTATGACCGTCTGCCTGCCCCTGGACCCAGCTACCTGCCTCCTCCTGTGTATGACCGTCTGCCTGCCCCTGGACCCAGCTACCTGCCTCCTCCTGTGTATGACCGTCTGCCTGCCCCTGGACCCAGCTACCTGCCTCCTCCTGTGTATGACCGTCTGCCTGCCCCTGGACCCAGCTACCTGCCTCCTCCTGTGTATGACCGTCTGCCTGCCCCTGGACCCAGTCCACCCATGCATTCTGACATCAAGGCTTTGTTTGGCAGAGGAAGTTGACAATGAACGATGCACATGTCATGTCTTCTTTTTCAATTCCACCCATTTTGCAATGTCTTCCCTCTCTTCTCTGAAAAGCGTTTGTGTTTACTTTTCCTAACCTGAGTCTAAGCAAAGTCTAAAGCCTCAAGAAGCTAACATATAACACTTTAGAGTTTATTCCACCATGCTCAAACAGTAGCTATGTGCTGACAGACCCTGGGTCTTTGCTAGGAGACCACAGCCAGCAGACCCTGGGTCTGTGCTAGGAGACCACAGCCAGCAGACCCTGGGTCTGTGCTGGGAGACCACAGCCAGCAGACCCTGGGTCTGTGCTAGGAGACCACAGCCAGCAGACCCTGGGTCTGTGCTAGGAGAGAGAACCTTGTGTCCAAGATGGATGCTGTCTCACTGCTCACACATTATTCTTTTCTCTCCTTTTATTCCAGCTGGAAAGGCTGTCTGCATCCTAAATGACTATTCCCTATATAGTGGATTCCATTTATGAAATGGCACCCTATTCCCTATGGGATTTGGTCAAAAGTAGTGCATGAATAGGAAATACTGTGAAATTTGACATGCATCCTGTGACATTGCCCCTGAGGTCGTTCTTCAGAGTGGTTTTCAAGGTCTCCTTGTGATGTCTCTATTCTCTAAATTGACTTTGAGAAGAGTTGCTTTGAGCACCACACTGTGAAAAGCCATTTCTGCTACAATAGTGTGTGTTGTGAGATGACCTGTTGCTTAGGAACCATTGTGATTGGATGCACAGGGCTATGCCTACTCGTCAAGCTCTCTTTGCATTGCTTTTGTTCAGGGAAGAATCCATTCAATCAGTCAGTGTGCCTAATAACGTCACATATGCTGATCTAGACGTATCTATCTGTGGACTAATAATGCCTGCAATTTGTCCTTTTTCTTGGTATTTTCTTTGATTTGACTTCTGATTCATTTAATAGTGAAAGTCTGCTGACAGGCTAGGGTACGGAACAGTACCTTTAGTCTCATCCAAGTATGCAGGCTGTTACATGCCTTTACACAGGCAGCTCAATTGTGAATTTCAACCAATTATTGGCAAAATATCTGATCTGAGGGAATTACTACTAGGGTGACATTTTGTGGATTAAATGTGCAGCATATACAGTATTACAGGATCGGTGTCCAGCCCGCGGGATGGTTGAGATAACGTAGGCTAATGTGATTAGTATAAGATTGTAAGTAACAAGAACATTTCCCAGGACTTAAATTCTTGTTAATCTAACTGCACTGTCCATTTTACAGTAGCTATTACAGGGAAATAATACCGTTCTATTGTTTGAGGAGAGTGCAGAATTATGAACTTGAAAGTATTAATAAACACATTAAGCACATTTGGGCAGTCTTGATACAAATTTTGAAAACAGAAATGCAATGGTTCATTGGATCAGCCTAAAACTTTGCACTTACACTGCTGCCATCTAGTGGCCAGAATATAAATTGCGCCTGGGCTGGAATAATACATTATGGCCTTCCTCTTGCATTTCAAAGATACAAACAAAATACAACAGAACGGTTGGTGTTTTCTTTGTATTATCTTTACCAGATCTGTTGTTTTATATTCTCCCATATTCCTTTCACATTTCCACAAACTTCAAAGTGTTTCATTTCAAATGGTATCAAGAATATGCATATCCTTGCTTCAGGGCCTGAGTTAGATTTGGGTATGTCATTTTAGGCGAAAATTTAAAAAAAGGGGCTAATCCTTAAGAAAGTTTTAAGGATGGTTAGTGTACACAACGCACTTCTGCGTTGTCTGCGTCCTGCTTGTTGAAACTTGGCTACCTGTCAAACGTTTTTTGCTTTGTACTCTTCATAACCATTGAATCAAACTCTTAGTCTTGTCCTCACACTACTTTTTTTTAATTCAAATGCAGGACCTCCACCTGCCTAAAAAGTGAAATAACATTATGCCTTCTAATGGAAGTCGCTGTAATCTTAGTAAACAGGAGAACTATGGCCTTATGTTGAGGATAGCCGTGCTGCAAGCCCAGCTTCAGATGTAAGGGCAATGTAAGTGTAGGAAAGGATGATACAGCGTCTGTCCCACCAGTAAATACAGGTAGTAGTGTTAATCCCCATGCACAGTCACAGCAGCCGGACAATTTTCTCATGGTTTCTGGAAAGAAATGGGTTTGCCTCAACCGGTGTCGCTCATTCAGCCAATAGAAACTTTCAACCGGTTTCCCCCACTAAGCTACAAGTTTGAGTCAGAGCCCGAGCATTTTCAGGTCTCTCCTCCACTGAGGAGAGCCACCGAAGCCTCCCAACATTAACTTGAGGTTTAGCTGAGTGGTTAGAGTTATGAGGTTTAGCTGAGTGGTTAGAGTTATGAGGTTTAGCTGAGTGGTTAGATTTGAGGTTTAGCTGAGTGGTTAGAGTTATGAGGTTTAGCTGAGTGGTTCGATTTGAGGTTTAGCTGAGTGGTTAGATTTGAGGTTTAGCTGAATGGTTAGAGTTATGAGGTTTAGCTGAATGGTTAGAGTTATGAGGTTTAGCTGAGTGGTTAGAGTTATGAGGTTTAGCTGAGTGGTTAGAGTTATGAGGTTTAGCTGAATGGTTAGAGTTATGAGGTTTAGCTGAGTGGTTAGAGTTATGAGGTTTAGCTGAGTGGTTAGAGTTATGAGGTTTAGCTGAGTGGTTAGAGTTATGAGGTTTAGCTGAATGGTTAGAGTTATGAGGTTTAGCTGAGTGGTTAGAGTTATGAGGTTTAGCTGAATGGTTAGAGTTATGAGGTTTAGCTGAGTGGTTAGAGTTATGAGGTTTAGCTGGAGTGGTTAGAGTTATGAGGTTTAGCTGAATGGTTAGAGTTATGAGGTTTAGCTGAGTGGTTAGAGTTATGAGGTTTAGCTGAGTGGTTAGAGTTATGAGGTTTAGCTGAATGGTTAGAGTTATGAGGTTTAGCTGAGTGGTTAGAGTTATGAGGTTTAGCTGAGTGGTTAGAGTTATGAGGTTTAGCTGAATGGTTAGAGTTATGAGGTTTAGCTGAGTGGTTAGAGTTATGAGGTTTAGCTGAGTGGTTCGATTTGAGGTTTAGCTGAGTGGTTCGATTTGAGGTTTAGCTGAATGGTTAGAGTTATGAGGTTTAGCTGAATGGTTAGAGTTATGAGGTTTAGCTGAGTGGTTAGAGTTATGAGGTTTAGCTGAATGGTTAGAGTTATGAGGTTTAGCTGAATGGTTAGAGTTATGAGGTTTAGCTGAGTGGTTAGAGTTATGAGGTTTAGCTTGTTTAACTTGTTTTAGTTTTGTCATTGTGGGGTATTGTGTGAAGATTGATAAGGGGAAAAATAAGCAGTTTAATACATTTTAGAATAAGGCTGTAATGTAACAAAATGTGGAAAAAGTCAAGGGGTTGAATACTCTCCGAATGCACATTATGTATATATACACTGCTCAAAAAAATAAAGGGAACACTAAAATAACACATCATAGATCTGAATGAATGAAATAATCTTATTAAATACTTTTTTCTTTACATAGTTCAATGTGCTGACAACAAAATCACACAAAAATTATCAATGGAAATAAAATGTATCAACCCATGGAGGTCTGGATTTGGAGTCACACTCAAAATTAAAGTGGAAAACCACACTACAGGCTGATCCAACTTTGATGTAATGTCCTTAAAACAAGTCAAAATGAGGCTCAGTTGTGTGTGTGGCCTCCACGTGCCTGAATGACCTCCCTACAACGCCTGGGCATGCTCCTGATGAGGTGGCGAATGGTCTCCTGAGGGATCTCCTCCCAGACCTGGACTAAAGCATCCGCCAACTCCTGGACAGTCTGTGGTGCAACGTGGCGTTGGTGGATGGAGTGAGACATGATGTCCCAGATGTGCTCAATTGGATTCAGGTCTGGGGAACGGGCGGGCCAGTCCTTAGCATCAATGCCTTCCTCTTGCAGGAACTGCTGACACACTCCAGCCACATGAGGTCTAGCATTGTCTTGCATTAGGAGGAACCCAGGGCCAACCGCACCAGCATATGGTCTCACAAGGGGTCTGAGGATCTCATCTCGGTACCTAATGGCAGTCAGGCTACCTCTGGCGAGCACATGGAGGGCTGTGCGGCCCCCCAAAGAAATGCCACCCCACACCATGACTGACCCACCGCCAAACCGGTCATGCTGGAGGATGTTGCAGGCAGCAGAACGTTCTCCACGGCGTCTCCAGACTCTGTCACATCTGTCACGTGCTCAGTGTGAACCTGCTTTCATCTGTGAAGAGCACAGGGCGCCAGTGGCGAATTTGCCAATCTTGGTGTTCTCTGGCAAATGCCAAACGTCCTGCACGGTGTTGGGCTGTAAGCACAACCCCCACCTGTGGACGTTGGGCCCTCATACCACCCTCATGGAGTCTGTTTCTGACCGTTTGAGCAGACACATGCACATTTGTGGCCTGCTGGAGGTCATTTTGCAGGGCTCTGGCAGTGCTCCTCCTTGCACAAAGGCGGAGGTAGTGGTCCTGCTGCTGGGTTGTTGCCCTCCTACGGCCTCCTCCACGTCTCCTGATGTACTGGCCTGTCTCCTGGTAGCGCCTCCATGCTCTGGACACTACGCTGACAGACACAGCAAACCTTCTTGCCACAGCTCGCATTGATGTGCCATCCTGGATGAGCTGCACTTCCTGAGCCACTTGTGTGGGTTGTAAGACTCCGTCTCATGCTACCACTAGAGTGAAAGCACCGCCAGCATTCAAAAGTGACCAAAACATCAGCCAGGAAGCATAGGAACTGAGAAGTGGTCTGTGGTCACCACCTTCAGAACCACTCCTTTATTGGGGGTGTCTTGCTAATTGCCTATAATTTCCACCTGTTGTCTATTCCATTTGCACAACAGCATGTGAAATTTATTGTCAATCAGTGTTGCTTCCTAAGTGGACAGTTTGATTTCACAGAAGTGTGATTGACTTCGAGTTACATTGTGTTGTTTAAGTGTTCCCTTTATTTTTTTGAGCAGTGTATATATACTGTGTATATATTTAGAGAGAGAGAGAGAGAGAGAATCTGACCATTAGCTCTAAATTATCAAATCATGTAAGTGACTGACTGAGAAGGCTGATGATTAATCCTTGGATATTCTGTCTCACCCACTAAAATCAAAGGAAATCCTTCAAATGGATGGCCACACATTCTCACACACACACAGACACGGCAGTAGATTTGCTGGGTTCCCTTTCATTCCAGAGGTAGAGATGAATGCTGATAGGGACCCTGTTGTAAGGTTATTCGGAGCGGCGAGGAGAGGGTTAGGCAGGAGAGGAGAGGAGAGAGGAAACCAGGAGGAGAGGAGTAGCGAGGAGAAGAGAGGGGAGGGGTAGCCAGGATAGGTGAGGAGGGGCAGCCAGGAGAGGACAGGAGAGGAGAAACTAGGAGAGGAGAAACAAGGGGAGGAGAGGAGAGGGGCAGCCAGGAGAGAAGAGGAGAGGGACAACCAGGATAGGAGAGATGAAGGGCAGCCAGGAGAGGAGAGGGGAGGAAAGAAGAGGATAGGGGGTAGTACATCCAGAAGAGGGGGCAGGAGAGGAGAGGAGAGGGGCAGCCAGGAGAGGAGAGGGGCAGCCAGGAGAGGAGAGGGGCAGCCAGGAGAGGAGAGGGGCAGCCAGGATGGAAAGGAGAGGAAAGAAGAGGATAGGGGGGTAGTTCATCCAGAAGAGGGGGGCAGGAGAGGAGAGGAGATGGTAGATAGGAGAGGAGAAGACATGGCGCAAGGAGAGGGGAGGGGTAGCCAGAAGATTTGGGCAGCAAGAAGAAGAGAGGAGAGGAGAGCTGAGGGGCAGCCAGGAGAGGAGAGGAGAGGAGAGGAGAGGAGAGGAGAGGAGAGGAGAGGAGAGGAGAGGAGAGGAGAGGAGAGGAGAGGAGAGGGAAACCAGGAGAGGAGAGTAGAGTAGAGTAGAGCAGAGCAGAGTAGAGTGGAGTGGAGTGGAGTGGAGTGGAGTGGAGTGGAGTGGAGTGGAGTGGAGTGGAGTGGAGTGGAGTGGAGTGGAGTGGAGTGGAGAGGAGAGGGGAAACCAGGAGAGGAGAGGAGAGGAGAGGGGAAACCAGGAGAGGAGAGGGGAAACCAGGAGAGAAGAGGAGAGGGGAAAATAAATGTTCAAGTGTTTAGTATGTTGTTTTGTTGTCGTAGTAAATAGATCGGCACCAGTTGTTTTTGTTGTTATATTTCTAGATCATTAGGGAAATGTAGACGCTTATTAATGATTTATTCATGTTCTCAGCAGATTATTCAAGCACTGTGGGGTCAAACCAACCCCAACTACTGAGTCAATAATGCAACAAAATTCTACATTTAGATATTTTTTCTTCTTCCGTTCTACCTTGCCCAACTTATGTTTGTTGAGGATAAAGGGTAAAGCGTCCTGTCAGGCATCTTTAATACGTTGGAGCTAAATCAAAAAGAAGACAGCCATCGTAGTAAAAGCATTCTAGCTTCTGCTCCTACAGTACAGGATCTCAGATCCCCATATCCCATCCTCTCTACCCCAGAGCAGAACGCAACACCCCATCCCCCTCTACCCATCTCCCATCCTCTCTACCCCAGAGCAGAACGCAACACCCCATCCCCCTCTACCCATCTCCCATCCTCTCTACCCCAGAGCAGAACGCAACACCCCATCCCCCTCTACCCATCTCCCATCCTCTCTACCCCAGAGCAGAACGCAACACCCCACACACACACACACACACACACACACACACACACACACACACACACACACACACACACACACACACACACACACACACACACACACACACACACACACACACACACTGCAGCTGAATCCTCTTGGTACTAAGCAGAGACAAGCTGCTTTCCCAGATGTTAACTCAGGCTGACATATTCTGCCTTGTTGAAATAACTCTGATCATTAAGGGTGCAGTGCAGGGACCTTAGACGCTCTATAAAAACAACCCATTTGAATTTAGCAGAACTTCATTTTGGAGGAAGAGAAAGGAGAATAGGTGCACTAACATGTATCCTAGCCTATTCCTCAAAGTAGCCCAACCCCAGGGCAGAAACTGTCCCCAAAATTCACTGCAGTATCATAGATAGATGATGTAGCAGTATCATAGATAGATGGTGTAGCAGTATCATAGATAGATGATGTAGCAGTATCATAGATAGATGGTGTAGCAGTATCATAGATAGATGATGTAGCAGTATCATAGATAGATGGTGTAGCAGTATCATAGATAGATGATGTAGCAGTATCATAGATAGATGGTGTAGCAGTATCATAGATAGATGGTGTAGCAGTATCATAGATAGATGATGTAGCAGTATCATAGATAGATGGTGTAGCAGTATCATAGATAGATGGTGTAGCAGTATCATAGATAGATGGTGTAGCAGTATCATAGATAGATGATGTAGCAGTATCATAGATAGATGGTGTAGCAGTATCATAGATAGATGATGTAGCAGTATCATAGATAGATGATGTAGCAGTATCATAGATAGATGACGTAGCAGCTAATATACTTCCCTTTATAGATTACAATGCTGAACAACAGTATAAACGCAACATGTAAAGTGTTGGTCCCATGATTCATGAGCTGAAGTAAAAGATCCCAGACATGTTCATTGGGCGTAAAAAGCGTATTTCTCTCAAATGTTGTTCACACATTTGTTTACATCCCTGTAAGTCAGCATTTCTCCTTGACAAGAAGCTAATCAAACAGTATGATCACCACATAGGTGCACCTTGTGCTGAGGACAATAAAAGGCCACTCTAAAATTTGCAGTTTTGTCACACATCACAATGCCAAAGATGTCTCAGGTTTTTAGGGAGCATGCTGACTGCAGACAACGTGTAACCACGCCAGCCCAGAAACTAAACATCCAGCTTCTTCACCTGCCGGATCGTCTGAGACCAGCCACCAGGACAGCTGATGAAACCGTGGGTTTGCACAACAAATAATTTCTGCACAAACTGTCAGAAACCGTCTCAGGGAAGCTAATCTGTGTGAACTTCTGGAAACAAATTTGACTAGATACAATGCAATTTTACAGTATACAAATTGACAACAGACTTTCAGCATGCTTATAGGGAAGGACATTCAACAAGCACTTAAACAAATGGCTGAGAGAAATTGATAACAAAAAGATATTGTGGGGGCTGTTTTGTTATAATGTGTTTAATAACGTGAAATAATCTGTGTTTTCGTTCCTTAGCCCGCTGCAACCACAGTTTCTTGTTTTTTGCTGAAAGAAAGGGAACTCTGCAAGGTCGTCGGCTGCCATACCCCATTCGTGTCAAGGTACGATGAGTTGTGTATTATTTTATGGGTCTTTGGACACCAATATTGTATTGGACTGTCATTTGACTAATTGTTGCCCGACTGTTGCTCTGCACAATTCATGTCAGCCTCCTTTGTCCTCTTCATCAATGACCCGTTTTCGACCACTGGCCTGCCGTTGGCTGGATGTCCTTTGGGTGGTGGACCATTCTTGATACACACAGGAAACTGTTGAGTGCAGTTGCGGTCGGTGCTGTTTAAGATGAGGGAGGACAATTATTTTTTTATGAGCATGGCATTATTTCTATTACAACATATTGGATGACTGTCATTCATATTCCATTCACCCAGCTCAATGTAACATTGATAGGTTTAGGCTACTATATCACAGTTGAATTTGCCTATACCCATCATGAGGTTGCTACAACCTAACCTACGAATGAAAGTTTATAATGTAGGTACACAGGTCAAGAGACAAATTGGAGTAATCAAGGTGACAGACAATGACGCATTGAATACCACCTTGCACACTCTTGCCTGCATCTAGGTGATCTAGGGTGTGAAAATTAGTCCAAAGAGTTGCAACATTTTGCAACTGAAACGAGAGTTTCTATTGGACAAATTCAGGTAGGTTCATCCCGTTTTGTTTGTTCCGTTTAAATCTTGTTAGGGCTAGGGTCCTTTTTTCAGAATTTCCGCCTGACTGACGTGCCCAAAGTAAACTGCCTTTTACTCAGGCCCTGAAGCCAGGACATGCATATAATTGGTAGCATTGCATAGAAAACACTTTGAAGTTTGTAGAAATTTTAAAATAATGTATGAGACTACAACACCATTAATATGATAGGCGTAAATCCAAAGAAAAACCAAACAGAATTTTCTTTTTTTGAGGTCCCAGGCTCTTATAATGGAATGGGTCACATACAATTCTAGCTCCCAGATTGCAATTCCTATGGCTTCCACTAGAAAAATAAATGCACACCTATTTAGGCGAGGTGCTGGCTAATTTTTTGCATTTGAGCTCCTAGAGTGTGCGGCTCTCCATTATTTTCAAGTTTTCCACTAGATGTCAACAGTCTTTGTTCATTGTTTCAGGCTTGTTTCTTCCAAAACGAGGAAGACTTTGGAGTTTTGGTACAAAGAGTCACAGTGAAAAATCAGTCTGTCGGCGTGCAACGACTAATTTTACTTTTCTATTGAACATACTTCTTTCCGTATGAAATATTATAGTTTATTTACATTTTAGGGTACCTGAGGATTAAATAGAAACATGGTTTGACTTGTTTGAACAAAGTTTAGTGGTAGCTTTTTGGATTCCTTTGTCTGCATGTTGAACGAGTGGATTACTGAAATCGATGGCGCCAACTAAACTGACTTTTTGGGATATAAAGAAGGGTATTATTTAACAAAACAACCTTTCATGTTGTAGCTGGGACACTTTGGATTGCAAACAGAGGAAGATTTTAAAATGTAAGTGATTTATTTAATCGCTATTTGTGATTTTATGAAGCCTGTGCTGGTTGAAAAATATGTTGATGTGGGGCGCCGTCCTCAAACAATCGCATGGATGCTTTCACTGTAAAGCCTACTGTAAATCGGACAACGCAGTTAGATTAACAAGAATTTAAGCTTTTAACCGATATAAGATACTTGCATGTTCATAAATTATTAATAATACGATTATTTATTTGAATTGCGCACCCTCCAATTTCACCAGATGTTGTCGACAGGTGTCCCGCTAGCGGGATGCCTAGCCTTAGTTAAGAAACGTTTTGCAACAGAATTGTCGGAATGAATACACCACTGATCACCTGCATACACATTTCACTTTCATAGCAGCCATAGAAACAGCATCATCACAGCTATGCGCTCTCCTCCTCACAAATGTTATCTCTCTTGTAGACCTCAGATGTCTGTGACCAGGTGAAAACACCTCTTCATACCCTAACTGTTAACTGCTACAAAGCTGAGGGTCTCCCGAGTGGCGCAGCAGTCTAAGGCACTGCATCTCAGTGCAAGAGCTACAGAAGATCTTTGCTGCCAAAAACTATAACGGCCAAAGAATGAACTTTGAAACAATATTGACAAGATAGGAATGTTACAGTTTTTCTCGATTGTTTACACACATTTTCTGAAAGCATGCCTCATATTCTCAGAACTCTACACACAAATCAAAAAACACACACACAATGGGCAAAATCCCTCAATTCTCCAGCAAAATGAAACTTTACATTCAAAACAATGTTATTTCTTATCAAAATTGTATTTTGTTTTCAAATGACACACACAAACCATCATATGAATAGACATTTATAAGAACCAGTTGAACACTGATGTGCTCAATGTAAAACACTATGATGAATGGAAAACACTTCTTCTCCATTCATCATAATGACTTGGCCTTTTTTTGGTTCAGTGTTGCCATTACTACAGACAGTTGTTACGTACGCCTCTTGGAGGAGGGAACGCAACTCCCTGCTGCTCTAAATTCTCTGTGATTGATGACTGAGGGTGAAGTGCATCCTGAATTTAAAGTTGTTAAGAGATTGTGGTATGTTAGCTGTTACTGATTGTTATGTTCTGTGTTAGTGATTTTTGCTAGAAGAGAGAGATCTATCAAAAGGTCCGTATTGATTATTTGAAATTGTTTGTATTTTCCTGTGTTTGTTCCCAGGGGGGAAGGGGAAGGCACCTAGGGAGTGCTTAGGCAAGAGGCCTGCGGGCATACATAACCCGTAGTATTTTACTGTCTATGCACACTAGGTAAGACCTGGACGGACCACCCCCTGTATTTTGGTTAGTGCACCAGGTGGTGCTAAGTTAGGTAAGTTGTGGGTAGGCAGGTAAAATAGGAGAGGGCTTTGACTTTACTTTCTTTGCTTTGGTTCCGTTCAGCCCCTTTTCCCCAAAACTACCGTGTGACGGAATAAATTCCTTGTTAACGGTACCGCTTACTGCTTTTGTCATCCTTACTCGCACCTACAGTCCCATACCTCTTTCACTCCGCGGGGAATTTAGAGCAGCAGGGAGTTGCGTTCCCTCCTCCAAGAGGCGTACGTAACAACAGTACATACATAAGTGTGTTGTAAAATATTTGAGAATATTGTTTTTATACTCAGAACACACAAATACACGGTAACAAATATATTTTATTTTTCCCACAAAAACAATGTACACAGTGTACATCCCATTCCCAACCAACACAAAGATGCACATACAGTGCTCTACATACAAAACAGAAGAATTTAATGTATACAGTTACAGTAAAAAAAATAAAAATAATATGCTGCATCCTCTCTTCTGTTGTGGTCTGGCCACAGCACCTCATCCACATCACAAGCAATGTTTTCCCTGGACAAGCAGCGGGGGAAATATCGCCTAGCATGGCGATTCCAGCCATGAAAAGCATCAGCTGCTATATCTCCACATGCGTCTTCCATAGCTTGGAGAAGAGGTATACGCGTTTGTGGATTTCGGTCATACACTTTCCATCTCCAGGCAGAAAAATTCCTCAATAGGATTGAGGAATGGAGAATATGGAGGGAGATAAACAACTAAAAAGCGTGGGTGGGCAGTGAACCAGTTACGAACCAGAGCAGCCCTGTGGAAACTTACGTTGTCCCAAATGACAACATACCTGAGCTGCTCTGGGCAATCTACCTGATCTGGTGGAATGAGTGTGTTGTGTAGGGTGTCCAGGAATGTGATCAGATGGGCGGTGTTGTAGGGGCCAAGGGTAGCATGGTGATGGATGACGCCGTGGTGGGTAATCGCTGCACACATTGTGCTGTTCCCTCCGCGCTGGCCAGGGACTTGAACAATGGCACGCTGGCCGATGATATTCCTTCCCCTCTTTCGTCTTTTTGTGAGGTTGAATCCAACCTCATCAATGAAGATGAACTGGTGCTCCACTGCAGCCACCTCTAGCTCAAGGACTCTCTGAAACACACATGACAATATCAGAAATAGACATGGAGTGGTCACTATTGTGAAGCACAATCATTATGATTACGATACTGAAATATGTATAATTTATACAGTGTTGAGAGTATGCATCAATTGTGGGTTTGTATAGGACTCACTTGCACATAGTTATATCGCAATTCTTTGACTCTTTCTGAATTGCGTTCAAATGGCACCCTGTAGACCTGCTTCATCCTGAGATTATTTCTGCGCAAAACACGGTCCAGTGTTGATAAGCTTACCCTATCAATATTTTGAAATATCTCATTGTTTTCTATTATTTTTCTTTGTATTTGCCGTAATGTTATGGCGTTATTTTCTAGGACCATGTTCATGATTTCAGTTTCCTGTTCAGGAGACAGAACACGTTCCCGACCACCTTGTGTTGGTAATCTTTCAGTTCTGCCAAACAAATAGTAAAATACTGTAAATACAAAGTAGGAATACATTTTGCAAATACTTGAAACATACTTTGTTTTTACAGTCCTACAGAACAGTCCACAGGCAATACTGTACTACTGTACTCATTGAGTACTGTATTGATATGCAGTACTGCAATTTTCTAGTGAGAATATATTTCTTACCTATTCTCATTTCGGAAAGTCCGGATGATGGATGCTACAGTGTACCTGCTCAAATTTGGCTGTACTCTTTGCCCAGCCTCCCTCATTGTTAGACCATGGTTGACCACATGATCAACCAAAGTGGCTCGGATCTCATCAGAGATTACGGTCCTTGGCCTTCCTCGTCCTCGTCCTTGTCCTCGCCGTCCTACTCCTCTTACTCTCACTCCTCTGGCTCTGCCTCTGTTTCCAATGTTGGCATCCATTGCTCCAAAACAGAAGAGCTCACCTGTTGCCCTTTTATGCTAAAGCTCTGATTGCTAATTGTAAAACTGTGTGACGGGTGTTTGCCCATGTGATGAGTCAGTGTGCATATTTGAATGGCAGTGTGTTCATTGTGAAAACAAGAGATTTTCTGCATGAAAATTGTGCCAAATGCAAAGAATTGTGTGTAGTGTTTTGAAAAAAGTGTGTTTTAGAACTGCAATTTGAGTGTAAAGCAGGAATTGTGCTTGTAGTTTAGCAGAATTGGTTCAGGGGGTTTGTGCATGAGTTACATGTTGTGGTCATTGTGTCTCAAGTACCAGTATTTGTGTGTAAACAATTGAGAAAAACTGTAAGAATGGTCCCTGAGGACCCAAGTGAGCTCAGAGTTCGTGTCAGCATGACGGAACGCCCCCTTTGGCCAAAGTGCTTAAAAGGACTCACTAAGAATTAACAACATGCTGACACAAACTCTGAGCTCACTTGGGTGTGGCTACTGACTGTGCATAGCTTATGAAAAAAAAAATCTAATTAGAACGCTAAAATCACATTTCTATCTTTCCAAAAATACGCTCATACTTAATCATATATTTTTTACAACATTTAGATGTAAACTTGACAGATAGAATGTGTACCATTTCCAAGTTACAGTTATTTCGTTATACCATCCTTAATGACATCACAAAATAATAAACAATATGACATGATTATTGTTTAGATCCCCACGGACCATTCCAAACATTTGGACGTCAGAAATAATTTTCCAATGTCCAATCTTTTGACGTTAGAGTTTTTAGGCTGGCTACACTCTCTCTAGACAAAGGCATTCCCTTGGTGGATACTGAAAGGCAGAGAAGGAGAGTTTCCCTCCTCCCTAATTTATGACAGGGCGTGAAGGTGTCATAAAAACGGTGCAGCTGCCCCTCTCCTCTCCTGTGGGAGAGAGGGGATCTGGCTATCTGTCAGCCATTTGCCAAGCTGGCACCTTTGATCCTCAGCAAGGAGAGAGTCATGACAATACCCTACAGAGGGTGCCGATGACATGGATGTCGCTAAGGCAGCCCTCGCACCTCTCTGATTCTGAGGAGTTGGGTTAACCTCTCCAAGCACCGGGGCAGTATTCGGAAGTTTGGAGAGTCTGGCGTGCCCAAAGTAAAATGCCTGCCACTCAGGCCCCGAAACTAGGATATGCACATAATTAGTACTATTGGATAGGAAACACTCTGAAGTTTCTAATGTCTGTGAGTATAACAGAACTGATATAGCAGGTGAAAACCCGAGGAAATTCTATCCGGGAAAAAGTTTTTTTGTGACATGCCCTCACTTTCAATGCCTGCCTATGGGATTCTCTGTAAAATGGGACCCAGGCTGCAGTACCTATGGCTTCCACTAGATGTCAACAGTCTTTAGACAAGGTTTCATGCGTTTATCATGGAAGATCACAGAATAGAAGAAGAATATGTAAGAGGATGGAGGAAGTCACTTCAGTTTTTGGTCCGTGAGACCGTGAGCGCTCTCGGTATTTTCCTTTTCCTAAATAATCATTAATATACATAAAAGTGTACCTAAGGATACATTATAAATGATGTTTGATTTGTTTGGGCAAAGTTGATAGGTATAATTTGAACGCTTTCTCTTCACTGTACAATGGGCGAGTGGACGGTGGATTTTCTGAACATAACGCGCCAACCAAACAGAGATTTATGGATATAAACAATTACTTTTTCTAACAAAAGAAACATGGATTATCTTGCTTGGACACTTCGGATTGCCCTCAGCAGAAGATCATCAAAAGGTAAGCGATTTATTTTAGCTCTTATATGTGTTTTGTGAGACCCGCGCTGGTTATGGATTTATGCTAATGCATAAATATGTGAGGTGCTGTCCTCAAACAATCAAATGTAGTGCTTTCGCCGTAAAGCCTTTTTTTAATCTGACAACGCTGTGATATTGCCAAGACTCTAAGCTTTTGATGACTGTGCAACACTTGTATATTGATGAATGTTTAATAATTCAACTTTTGGATTTGGCGCCTTACATTTCTCTGGGTAGTGTCAGGAATGGGGCGTGTGTTATCCTTAAGTAGTTTTAAATGTGGAAAACACATTTCAGTTGAATGTCTTCAGTTGTACAACTGACTAGGTATCCCCCTTTCCTTTTCCTAACCTTTCTTACTCTGAGGAGCCAATCAGACTCTCTTATCCTAGTGGTCCCTCGTGGGAATCAAACCCACAACCCTGACACTGCAAGTGCAGTGAGCTACACCGGAATACCATTTCAGATGCATAGCTCTGTATTTAACATCACATCACCCAACTATCCTGAGCTAAGTGACGTTTGACATTGTGTTGTAGGCAGGAGCTCTGGCAGGCAGGAGTTGGAGCACTTGTCACAGACTTTTAAAGTAGGGCACTAGATAAATGCAGGGTTCATCTACACTTCACAGCTTCTGTAGAGGCAGAGTCAGTCTGACACTGTGAGGAGTCAGTGAGCAGGGTGTGTTATGTTGACTTCTGTAGAGGCAGAGTCGGTCTGACACTGTGAGGAGTCAGTGAGCAGGGTGTGTTATGTTGACTTCTGTAGAGGCAGAGTCGGTCTGACACTGTGAGGAGTCAGTGAGCAGGGTGTGTTATGTTGACTTCTGTAGAGGCAGAGTCAGTCTGACACTGTGAGGAGTCAGTGAGCAGGGTGTGTTATGTTGACTTCTGTAGAGGCAGAGTCAGTCTGACACTGTGAGGAGTCAGTGAGCAGGGTGTGTTATGTTGACTTCTGTAGAGGCAGAGGCAGTCTGACACTGTGAGGAGTCAGTGAGCAGGGTGTGTTATGTTGACTTCTGTAGAGGCAGAGTCAGTCTGACACTGTGAGGAGTCAGTGAGCAGGGTGTGTTATGTTGACTTCTGTAGAGGCAGAGTCAGTCTGACACTGTGAGGAGTCAGTGAGCAGGGTGTGTTATGTTGACTTCTGTAGAGGCAGAGTCAGTCTGACACTGTGAGGAGTCAGTGAGCAGGGTGCGTTATGTTGACTTCTGTAGAGGCAGAGTCAGTCTGACACTGTGAGGAGTCAGTGAGCAGGGTGTGTTATGTTGACTTCTGTAGAGGCAGAGTCAGTCTGACACACTGTGAGGAGTCAGTGAGCAGGGTGTGTTATGTTGACTTCTGTAGAGGCAGAGTCAGTCTGACACTGTGAGGAGTCAGTGAGCAGGGTGCGTTATGTTGACTTCTGTAGAGGCAGAGTCAGTCTGACACTGTGAGGAGTCAGTGAGCATCACCGCAGGGTGTGTTCAGTAACTGAGAACAGTGATTATATAAAAGCAGCTTCCTGCCTCTACAGCCAGTCAGTTCTGCCATTATGCTGTCTGTCAGTCTGCAGTGGTGACTTTATTGGATTGCAGTCATGTGTAATGTGTTTGGAGTGAGGGAGAGGAGAGGGATAGAGAGGAGACCAGCCATGTGTAATGTGTTTGGAGTGAGGGAGAGGGATAGAGAGGAGACCATCCATGTGTAATGTGTTTGGAGTGAGGGAGAGGGATAGAGAGGAGACCAGCCATGTGTAATGTGTTTGGAGTGAGGGAGAGGGATAGAGAGGAGACCAGTCATGTGTAATGTGTTTGGAGTGAGGGAGAGGGATAGAGAGGAGACCAGCCATGTGTAATGTGTTTGGAGTGAGGGAGAGGGATAGAGAGGAGACCAGCCATGTGTAATGTGTTTGGAGTGAGGGAGAGGAGAGGGATAGAGAGGAGACCAGCCATGTGTAATGTGTTTGGAGTGAGGGAGAGGGATAGAGAGGAGACCAGTCATGTGTAATGTGTTTGGAGTGAGGGAGAGGAGAGGGATAGAGAGGAGACCAGCCATGTGTAATGTGTTTGGAGTGAGGGAGAGGGATAGAGAGGAGACCAGTTATGTGTAATGTGTTTGGAGTGAGGGAGAAGGATAGAGAGGAGACCAGCCATGTGTAATGTGTTTGGAGTGAGGGAGAGGAGAGGGATAGACAGGAGACCAGACAGATTACACATGATTGGTCTCCTCTCTATCCCTCCATATCCCTCTATAAATAATGGGCTGGGAGACAGATGAATCAGTCTCCTACTGCGTGTCAGTAGTACCATGGGCTGTTGGACCAGTGCATTGTTTAACCTGTTACTGTACTGCAGCTTTATCCTCTCTCACTAATTATATTCTAGACCCTCAGGACAAAATCGAAACCTTTACCCAGCAATGAGAATGGGCTGAAGCCTGGTGCTCTGGGTCAGGGTTAGAGATCAGCCTTTATCCAGCAATGAGAATGGGCTGAAGCCTGGTGCTCTGGGTCAGGGTTAGAGATCAGCCTTTATCCAGCAATGAGAATGGGCTGAAGCCTGGTGCTCTGGGTCAGGGTTAGAGATCAGCCTTTACCCAGCACTGAGAATGGGCTGAAGCCTGGTGCTCTGGGTCAGGGTTAGAGACCAGCCTTTACCCAGCACTGAGAACGGGCTGAAGCCTGGTGCTCTGGGTCAGGGTTAGAGATCAGCCTTTACCCAGCACTGAGAACGGGCTGAAGCCTGGTGCTCTGGGTCAGGGTTAGAGATCAGCCTTTACCCAGCAATGAGAATGGGCTGAAGCCTGGTGCTCTGGGTCAGGGTTAGAGATCAGCCTTTACCCAGCAATGAGAATGGGCTGAAGCCTGGTGCTCTGGGTCAAGGTTAGAGATCAGCCTTTACCCAGCAATGAGAATGGGCTGAAGCCTGGTGCTCTGGGTCAGGGTTAGAGATCAGCCTTTACCCAGCACTGAGAATGGGCTGAAGCCTGGTGCTCTGGGTCAGGGTTAGAGATCAGCCTTTACCCAGCACTGAGAATGGGCTGAAGCCTGGTGCTCTGGGTCAGGGTTGGAGATGGTTTTGATGGCTGATGTAGAATATCTTATTCCACTCAAATTCAAATCTGGACCTCAAAGCCTGTTCCACTTTTTTCCAATTCCCCTCTAATCTGATTTAGACCTGGGACACCAGGTGCATGCGATTCATTAACATCAGGTAGAACAGAAAAACAGCAGAGCAGGTAAGATTTCAATATCCTTGTCAAAATCAAATCAAATGTTATTGGTCACATACACATTGTTAGCAGATGTTAATGCGAGTGTAGCGAAATGCTTGTGCTTCTAGTTCCGACCATGCAGTAGTATCTAACAAGTAATCTAACAAATTCACAACAACTACCTTATACACACAAGAGTAAAGGAATGATTAAGAATATGTACCAATAAATATATGGATGAGCGATGGCCGAACGGCATAGGCAAGATGCAGTAGATGGTATAGATTACATTATATACATTTGAGATGAGTAGTGTAAGATATGTAAACATTATATAAAGCATTGTTTAAGTGACTAGTGATACATTTATTATGTCCAATTATTAATTATTTAAAGTGGCTAGAGATTTGAGTCAGTATGTTGGCAGCAGCCACTCAATGTTAGTGATGGCTGTTTAACAGTTTAATGGCCTTGAGATAGAAGCTGTTTTTCAGTCTCTCGGTCCCAGCTTTGATGCACCTGTACTGACCTCGCCTTCTGGATGGTAGCGGGGTGAACAGGCAGTGGCTCGGGTGGTTGTTGTCCTTGATGATCTTTTTGGCCTGCCTGTGACATCGGGTGGTGTAGGTCTCCTGGAGGGCAGGTAGTTTACCCCCGGTGATGCGTTGTGCAGACCTCACTACCCTCTGGAGAGCCTTACGGTTGTGGGCGGAGCAGTTGCCGTACCAGGCGGTGATACAGCCCGACAGGATGCTCTCGATTGTGCATCTTGTCTTACTCCCTGTGTGTAAACACCAGGGTCTGTTTTCATAGCTTTACAACCTAGTCAGGCTGACTGTTACCCCACTGTGGACAGTGTTTTAACACTCCAATCTGCTCTTTCAATTTGAACCATTCTGTGATAAGGTCATCCCCTTCTCACTAGACCCGATTAAAACTTCTTCAGGATCGGTGTCCCGTCCACGGGATGGTTGAGCTAACGTAGGCTAATGCGATTAGCATGAGGTTGTAAGTAACAAGAACATGTCCCAGGACATAGACATATCTGATATGGGCGGAAAGCTTCAATTCTTGTTAATCTAACCACACTGTCCAGTTTACAGTAGCTATTACAGTGAAAAGAATACCATGCTATTGTTTGAGGAGAGTTTGAACATGATTTTGAACATGAAAAGTTATTAATACACAAATTAGGCACATTTGGGCAGTCTTGATATAATATTTTGATCAAAAATGCAATGGTTCATTGGATCAGTCTAAACATACTGTCCTCTGTTTAGGCTCACAGGTCTGTTCTGTCTACTACTACTACTACTGCTGCTACTACTACTACTGTCCTCTGTTTAGGCTCACAGGTCTGTTCTGTCTACTACTACTACTGCTACTACTACTGTCCTCTGTTTAGGCTCACAGGTCTGTTCTGTCTACTACTACTACTACTACTGCTACTACTACTACTACTGTCCTCTGTTTAGGCTCACAGGTCTGTTCTGTCTACTACTACTACTACTGCTGCTACTACTACTACTGTCCTCTGTTTAGGCTCACAGGTCTGTTCTGTCTACTACTACTACTGCTACTACTACTGTCCTCTGTTTAGGCTCACAGGTCTGTTCTGTCTACTACTACTACTACTGCTACTACTACTACTGTCCTCTGTTTAGGCTCACAGGTCTGTTCTGTCTACTACTACTGCTACTACTACTGTCCTCTGTTTAGGCTCACAGGTCTGTTCTGTCTACTACTACTACTGCTACTACTACTACTGTCCTCTGTTTAGGCTCACAGGTCTGTTCTGTCTACTACTACTACTACTGCTGCTACTACTACTGCTACTACTGTCCTCTGTTTAGGCTCACAGGTCTGTTCTGTCTACTACTACTACTACTACTACTACTGTCCTCTGTTTAGGCTCACAGGTCTGTTCTGTCTACTACTACTACTGCTACTACTACTACTACTACTACTACTACTGCTACTACTACTGTCCTCTGTTTAGGCTCACAGGTCTGTTCTGTCTACTACTACTACTACTACTACTACTACTGTCCTCTGTTTAGGCTCACAGGTCTGTTCTGTCTACTACTACTACTACTACTACTACTGCTACTGCTACTACTGTCCTCTGTTTAGGCTCACAGGTCTGTTCTGTCTACTACTACTACTACTGCTACTGCTACTACTGTCCTCTGTTTAGGCTCACAGGTCTGTTCTGTCTACTACTACTGCTACTACTACTGTCCTCTGTTTAGGCTCACAGGTCTGTTCTGTCTACTACTACTACTACTACTACTACTACTACTGTCCTCTGTTTAGGCTCACAGGTCTGTTCTGTCTACTACTACTACTACTACTACTGTCCTCTGTTTAGGCTCACAGGTCTGTTCTGTCTACTACTACTACTACTACTACTGTCCTCTGTTTAGGCTCACAGGTCTGTTCTGTCTACTACTACTACTGCTACTACTACTGTCCTCTGTTTAGGCTCACAGGTCTGTTCTGTCTACTACTACTACTACTACTACTGTCCTCTGTTTAGGCTCACAGGTCTGTTCTGTCTACTACTACTGCTACTACTACTACTGTCCTCTGTTTAGGCTCACAGGTCTGTTCTGTCTACTACTACTACTACTGCTACTACTACTACTGTCCTCTGTTTAGGCTCACAGGTCTGTTCTGTCTACTACTACTGCTACTACTACTACTACTACTGTCCTCTGTTTAGGCTCACAGGTCTGTTCTGTCTACTACTACTGCTACTACTACTACTGTCCTCTGTTTAGGCTCACAGGTCCAATAGAGAGTAACTGCACATGGGGACAAAGATCATACTTTTTGGAGAAATGTCCTCTGGTCTGATAAAACAAAAATAGAACTGTTTGGCCATAATGACCATCGTTATGTTTGGAGGAAAAAGGGGGAGGCTTGCAAGCCGAAGAACACCATCCCAACCGTGAAGTACAGGGGTGACAGCATCATGTTGTGGGGGTGCTTTGCTGCAAGAGGGACTGGTGCACTTCACAAAATAGATGGCATCATGAGGAAGGAAAATGATGTGGTGTCAGTGCCGGTGTGCTGGTGTAGTCAGGTGCAGGAAAGCAGATATGAACAACGCATTTTAATAAAATACGGAAAAGGAATAAGAAATCCAACGTGCCCTTAAAAAACACACGGGCGAATATATCCAGCCGTAGAACTTGGCAAAGAAAACATCAAACAATCACGCACAAAAAACATGTGGAAAACAGAGGGTTAAATAATGAACATGTAATTTGGGAATTGAAACCAGGTGTGTAGAAACAAAGACAAAACAAATGGAACATGAAAAATGGATCGGCGATGGCTAGAAGGCCGGTGACGTCGACCGCCGAAATCCCCCTGAACAAGGAGAGAGACCGACTTTGGCGGACGTCGTGACGTGGATATATTGAAGCAACATGTCAAGACATCAGTCAGGAAGTTAAAGCTTGGTCGCAAATTGGTCTTCCAAATCAACAATGACCCCAAGCATGCTTCCAAAGTTGTGGCAAAATGGCTTAAGGACAACAAAGTCAAGGTATTGGAGTGGCCATCACAAAGCCCTACCTCAATCCAATAGAGAGGCATGTGGGCAGAACTGAAAAAGCGCGTGCGAGCAAGGAGGCCTACAAACCTGACTCAGTTACACCAGCTCTGTCAGGAGGAATGGGCCAGAATTCACCCAACTTATTGTGGGAAGCTTGTGGAAGGCTACCCAAAACGTTTGACCCAACAATTTAAAGGCAGTGCTACCAAATACTAATTGAGTGTATGTAAACTTCTGACCCACTGGGAATGTGATGGCTGAAATAAATAATTTTCTCTAATATTATTCTGACATTTCACATTCTTAAAATAAAGTGGTGATCCTAACTGACCTAAGACAGGGAATATCCTGAATTGTGAAAAACGGAGTTTCAATGTATTTGGCTAAGGTGTAGGTAAACTTCCTACTTCAACTGGACATATCCCAAGCAGAAGTCATGGAAGCCATGTAAAGCCATGTAAGAAGCGGGACACTATTCCAGACGATTGTAAGAAATCCCGCTATGCTCTCAGACTAACCATCAAACAGACAAAGCGTCAATACAAGACTAAGATTGAATCCTACTACAACGGCTCTGACGCTGGTTGGATGTGGCAGGCCTTACAAACTATCACGGACTACAAAGGGAAACCCAGCCGCGAGCTGCCCAGTGACACGAGCCTAATAGACTGGCTAAATGCCTTTTATGCTTGCTTCGAGGCAGGCAACACTGAAGCATGCATGAGAGCACCAGCTGTTCTGGACGACTGTGTGATTGATACCCTCACTCCGTGCATGTGCTGACCAACTGGACATTTTCAACTTCTCCCTGATCGAGGCTGTAATACCAACATGTTTCAAGCTGACCACCATAGTCCCTGTACCCAAGAAAGCGAAAGTTTCTGTTTTTTTGTAAATTCCTTCCAAGTGATTATCTTTGGGTCTAATTGTGTTGCTGTCATGGGGCTCTGTGGAGTCGGTTTGTGTTTGTGAAAAGAGCCCCAGGATCAGCTTGCCTAGGGGGCTCTTCTCCAGTTTAATTACTCTGTAGGTGATAGCTTTGTTATGGAAGGTTTGGGAATCGCTTCCTTTTAGGTGGTTGTAGAATGTAACGGCTCTTTTTTGGATTTTGATAATTAGCGGGTATCGGCCTAACTCTGCATGCATCATTTGGTGTTTTACGTTGGACACAGAGGATACTTTTGCAGAATTCTCCATGCAGAGTCTCAATTTGGTGTTTGTCCTATTTTGTGAACTCTTGGTTGGTGAGCGGACCCCAGACCTCACGACCATAAAGGGCAATGAGTTTTGTAACTTATAAAAGTATTTTTTTAGAAAGATTTTTATGTTCCTTTTGATGGCATAGAAGGCCCTTCTTGCCTTGTCTCTTAGATCGTTCACAGCTTTGTGGAAGTTACCTGTGGTGTTGATGTTTAGGTCAAGGTAGGCATAATTTTTTGTGTGCTCTAGAGCAACTGTGTCTTGATGGAATTTGTATTTGTGGTCCTGGCAACTGGACCTTTTTTGGAAAGTCATTATTTATGTATTTATGTCTTACTGAGATTTACTGTCAGGGCTCAGGTCTGACAGAATCTGTGCAGAAGATCTAGGTGCTGCTGTAGGCCTTCCTTGGTTGGGGACAGAAGCACCAGATCATCAGCAAACAGTAAACATTTGACTTCAGATTCTAGTAGGTTGAGGCCGGGTGCTGCAGACTGTTGTAGTGGCCTCATCAATTATATATGTTGAAGAGGTTGGGGCTCAAGCTGCATCTCTGTCTCAACCCATGGCCCTGTGGAAAGAAATGTGTCTGTTTTTTGCCAATTTTAATCGCACACTTGTTGTTTGAGTACATGGATTTTATAATGTCGTATGTTTTTCCCCCAACACCACTTTCCATCAATTTGTATAGCAGACCCTCATGCCAAATTGAGTCAAAAGCTTTCTTGAAACAACAAAGCATGAGAAGAATTTGCTTTTGTTTTGTTTGTTTTTCAATTAGCGTGTGCAGGGTGAATAAGTGGTCTGTGGTACGATATTTTGGTAAGAAGCCAATTTGACATTTGCTCAGGACATAGTTTCACTGAGGAAATGTTGGAGTCTGCTCTTGATACCGCAGAGGATTTTTCATATTTTTCAGATTCCACTGTAATTATTGGAGTCAAATGTTTCTCCACTTTTGTGGATTGGGGGTGATCAGATATTGGTCTCCCTCTCTCTCTCCATATCCCTCCATCTCCCTCTCCATCTCCCTCTCCATATCCCTCCATATCTCTCTCCCTCTCCCTCTCCATATCCCTCCATCTCTGTCTCCATCTCCCTCCATCTCTCTCTCCATCTCCCTCTCCATATCCCTCCATCTCTCTCTCCATCTCCCTCTCCATATCCCTCCATCTCTCTCTCCATCTCCCTCTCCATATCCCTCCATCTCTCTCTGAGTGCTCTGCTGCCTCTCCATCTCTCTCTCTGAGTGCTCTGCTGTCTCTCCCCATCACTGTCTGCTGCATTACACGCACACACACAGACACACATGACTCGCATGATCACGCACCAATGCTCCCTCGTACGACTCTAACAGGAAATGTGCCATCCTCCATCTCTATCTGTTTACTGTATGTGTCCTCTGATAGAAATCAAGTGGTTATTTACCATGGCGATGTGTTACTGACAGAGTATTAATCATGGATATGACTGTCATCATTGACACAATGTGTCCTAGGATAGCTCAAGCCTTCCGCTAGCTACAGACTCAGCAGTATGTGAATGTTCCATCAAGAAGGCCAGAACACACCACCGTCCACTGATGTGGATCTCTGTAGCTGTGTACCTCCCTCCTCCTCCACTCAGCCGTTTGCATTCCGCTGGCCGTGCAGTTCTGTCCTTGACCCTGCTCCTCTCCTCAGATTGCTTTTCCCTATTCAACCCCCACATATAGGTACATTCAACACACTGCCTTCAACCTCCCACACAAGGTGAAATGATCTGGCCCACCGCACAAACTATCCAGCCTAGCTTATCTCCGCATGTCTCTCTGAGCCTTAATCAACCCTGTGATCAACCCTCACAACGTCCCAATCACAGAATGATGGGATCTCAATTGTCACAATACCCAGTTACTGATCACAATACCATGTTATTGATCACAAAATCATGTTAACGATCACAATACCATGTTACTGATCACAATATCCTGTTACTGATCACAAAACACTGTTATTGATGACAATAACATATTACTGATCACAATACTCTGTTACTGATCGAAATACACTGTTATTGATCACAATACCCTGTTATTGATCACAATACACTGTTATTGATCACAATATCCTGTTACCGATCACACTACCATGTTACTGATCACAATACCCTGCAACAATTATATTGAAATATAATACTACCCTATTATTACTAGTAATATACTGAAACACAAAACTACCCTTTTGCTACTGGTGATATACTGAAACATAATACTACCCTAATACTACTGGTAATATACTGAAATATAATACTACCCTAATACTACTGGTAATATACTGTAATATAATACTACCCTAATACTACTGGTAATATACTGAAATATAATACTACCCTAATACTACTGGTAATATACTGTAATATAATACTACCCTAATACTACTGGTAATATACTGAAATATAATACTACCCTAATACTGCTGGTAACATACTGAAACATAATACTACCCTGTTACTACTGGTAACATACTGAAACATAATAGTACCCTAATACTACTGGTAACATATTGAAATATAATACTACCCTGTTACTACTGGTAATATACTGAAACATAATACTACCCTAATACTACTGGTAACATATTGAAATATAATACTACCCTGTTACTACTGGTAATATACTGAAACATAATACTACCCTGTTACTACTGGTAATATACTGAAACATAATACTACCCTGGTACTACTGGTAATATACTGAAATATAATACTACCCTAATACTACTGGTAACATACTGAAATATAATACTACCCTGTTACTACTGGTAACATACTGAAACATAATACTACCCTAATACTACTGGTAATATACTGAAATATAGTACTACCCTAATACTACTGGTAATATACTGAAATATAGTACTACCCTAATACTACTGGTAACATACTGAAACATAATACTACCCTAATACTACTGGTAATATACTGAAATATAGTACTGCCTAATACTACTGGTAACATGCTGAAACATAATACTACCCTAATACTACTGGTAACATACTGAAACATAATACTACCCTGTTACTACTGGTAACATACTGAAACATAATACTACCCTGTTACTACTGGTAATATACTGAAACATAATACTACCCTGTTACTACTGGTAATATACTGAAACATAATACTACCCTAATACTACTGGTAACATATTGAAATATAATACTACCCTGTTACTACTGGTAATATACTGAAACATAATACTACCCTGTTACTACTGGTAATATACTGAAACATAATACTACCCTGGTACTACTGGTAATATACTGAAATATAATACTACCCTAATACTACTGGTAACATACTGAAATATAATACTACCCTGTTACTACTGGTAACATACTAAAACATAATACTACCCTAATACTACTGGTAATATACTGAAATATAGTACTACCCTAATACTACTGGTAATATACTGAAATATAGTACTACCCTAATACTACTGGTAACATACTGAAACATAATACTACCCTAATACTACTGGTAATATACTGAAATATAGTACTACCCTAATACTACTGGTAACATACTGAAACATAATACTACCCTAATACTACTGGTAACATACTGAAACATAATACTACCCTGTTACTACTGGTAACATACTGAAACATAATACTACCCTGTTACTACTGGTAATATACTGAAACATAATACTACCCTGTTACTACTGGTAATATACTGAAACATAATACTACCCTAATACTACTGGTAACATATTGAAATATAATACTACCCTAATACTACTGGTAACATATTGAAATATAATACTACCCTGTTACTACTGGTAATATACTGAAACATAATACTACCCTGTTACTACTGGTAATATACTGAAACATAATACTACCCTGTTACTACTGGTAATATACTGAAACATAATACTACCCTAATACTACTGGTAACATATTGAAATATAATACTACCCTAATACTACTGGTAACATATTGAAATATAATACTACCCTGTTACTACTGGTAATATACTGAAACATAATACTACCCTGTTACTACTAGTAATATACTGAAACATAATACTACCCTGTTACTACTGGTAATATACTGAAATATAATACTACCCTGTTACTACTGGTAATATACTGAAACATAATACTACCCTAATACTACTGTTAATATACTGAAATGTATTACTACCCTAATACTACTGGTAATATACTGAAACATAATGCTACCCTGTTACTACTGGTAACATACTGAAACATAATACTACCCTGTGACTACTGGTAATATACTGAAATATAATTCTACCATGTTACTTCTGGTAACATACTGAAACATAATACTACCCTTTTACTACTGGTAACATACTGAAACATAATACTACCCTAATACTACTGGTAACATACTGAAATATATTACCTTAATACTACTGGTAATATACTGAAATATAGTACTACCCTGTTGATACTGGTAATATACTGAAATATAATACTAAAATCAAATCAAATCAAATCAAATTAAAATCAAATTTTATTTGTCACATACACATGGTTAGCAGATGTTAATGCGAGTGTAGCGAAATGCTTGTGCTTCTAGTTCCGACCATGCAGTAGTAGACCATGCACTACCCTAATACTACTGGTAATATACTGAAACATAATACTACCCTATTAATGCTGGTAATATACTGAAATATAATACTACCCTGTTACTACTGGTAATATACTGAAACATAATACTACCCTAATACTACTGTTAATATACTGAAATGTATTACTACCCTAATACTACTGGTAATATACTGAAACATAATACTACCCTGTTACTACTGGTAATATACTGAAACATAATACTACCCTGTTACTACTAGTAATATACTGAAACATAATACTACCCTGTTACTACTGGTAATATACTGAAATATAATACTACCCTGTTACTACTGGTAATATACTGAAACATAATACTACCCTAATACTACTGTTAATATACTGAAATGTATTACTACCCTAATACTACTGGTAATATACTGAAACATAATGCTACCCTGTTACTACTGGTAACATACTGAAACATAATACTACCCTGTGACTACTGGTAATATACTGAAATATAATTCTACCATGTTACTTCTGGTAACATACTGAAACATAATACTACCCTTTTACTACTGGTAACATACTGAAACATAATACTACCCTAATACTACTGGTAACATACTGAAATATATTACCTTAATACTACTGGTAATATACTGAAATATAGTACTACCCTGTTGATACTGGTAATATACTGAAATATAATACTAAAAATCAAATCAAATCAAATCAAATTAAAATCAAATTTTATTTGTCACATACACATGGTTAGCAGATGTTAATGCGAGTGTAGCGAAATGCTTGTGCTTCTAGTTCCGACCATGCAGTAGTAGACCATGCACTACCCTAATACTACTGGTAATATACTGAAACATAATACTACCCTATTAATGCTGGTAATATACTGAAATATAATACTACCCTGTTACTACTGGTAATATACTGAAACATAATACTACCCTAATACTACTGTTAATATACTGAAATGTATTACTACCCTAATACTACTGGTAATATACTGAAACATAATACTACCCTGTTACTACTGGTAATATACTGAAACATAATACTACCCTGTTACTACTAGTAATATACTGAAACATAATACTACCCTGTTACTACTGGTAATATACTGAAATATAATACTACCCTGTTACTACTGGTAATATACTGAAACATAATACTACCCTAATACTACTGTTAATATACTGAAATGTATTACTACCCTAATACTACTGGTAATATACTGAAACATAATGCTACCCTGTTACTACTGGTAACATACTGAAACATAATACTACCCTGTGACTACTGGTAATATACTGAAATATAATTCTACCATGTTACTTCTGGTAACATACTGAAACATAATACTACCCTTTTACTACTGGTAACATACTGAAACATAATACTACCCTAATACTACTGGTAACATACTGAAATATATTACCTTAATACTACTGGTAATATACTGAAATATAGTACTACCCTGTTGATACTGGTAATATACTGAAATATAATACTAAAAATCAAATCAAATCAAATCAAATTAAAATCAAATTTTATTTGTCACATACACATGGTTAGCAGATGTTAATGCGAGTGTAGCTAAATGCTTGTGCTTCTAGTTCCGACCATGCAGTAGTAGACCATGCACTACCCTAATACTACTGGTAATATACTGAAACATAATACTACCCTATTAATGCTGGTAATATACTGAAATATAATACTACCCTGTTACTACTGGTAATATACTGAAACATAATACTACCCTAATACTACTGTTAATATACTGAAATGTATTACTACCCTAATACTACTGGTAATATACTGAAACATAATACTACCCTGTTACTACTGGTAATATACTGAAACATAATACTACCCTAATACTACTGTTAATATACTGAAATGTATTACTACCCTAATACTACTGGTAATATACTGAAACATAATACTACCCTGTTACTACTGGTAACATACTGAAACATAATACTACCCTGTGACTACTGGTAATATACTGAAATATAATTCTACCATGTTACTTCTGGTAACATACTGAAACATAATACTACCCTTTTACTACTGGTAACATACTGAAACATAATACTACCCTAATACTACTGGTAACATACTGAAATATATTATTACCTTAATTAATACTACTGGTAATATACTGAAATATTGTACTACCCTGTTGATACTGGTAATATACTGAAATATAATACTACCCTGTTACTACTGGTAACATACTGAAACATAATAGTACCCTGTTACTACTGGTAATATACTGAAACATAATACTACCCTAATTCTACTGGTAATATACTGAAACATAATACTACCCTGTTACTACTGGTAACATACTGAAACATAATACTACCCTGTGACTACTGGTAATATACTGAAATATAATTCTACCATGTTACTTCTGGTAACATACTGAAACATAATACTACCCTTTTACTACTGGTAACATACTGAAACATAATACTACCCTAATACTACTGGTAACATACTGAAATATATTATTACCTTAATACTACTGGTAATATACTGAAATATTGTACTACCCTGTTGATACTGGTAATATACTGAAACATAATACTACCCTAATACTACTGGTAATATATTGAAACATGATACTACCCTATTAATACTGGTAATATACTGAAATATAATACTACCCTGTTACTACTGGTAATATACTGAAACATAATACTACCCTAATACTACTGTTAATATACTGAAATGTATTACTACCCTAATACTACTGGTAATATACTGAAACATAATACTACCCTGTTACTACTGGCAATATACTGAAACATAATACTACCCTAATACTACTGGTAATATAGTGAAACATAATACTACCCTGTTACTACTGGTAACATAATGAAACATAATACTACCCTGTGACTACTGGTAATATACTGTAATATAATACTACCCTAATACTACTGTTAATATACTGAAATCTAATACCACCCTCTTAATACTGGTAAGAGCCCCCGACGTGACTCTTCTTATCAACCGTATGCAAGAATTATCTCTTTTGTCTTAGGAATTCAGCGTTCGCCGTGTTGCTCTTGCCAACCCAGATACCAACCCAGAAATCCATTCTTAGACACTAGTATTTAGAAATCCATTCTTAGACACTAGTATTTAGAAGTCCATTCCCAGACACTAGTATTTAGAAATCCATTCTTAGACACTAGTATTTAGTAGTCCATTCTTAGACACTAGTATGTAGAAGTCCATTCTTAGACACTAGTATTTCGAAGTCCATTCTTAGACACTAGTATTTAGTAGTCCTTTCCCAGACACTAGTATTTATTTGTCCATTCCCAGACACTAGTATTTATTTGTCCATTCCCAGACACTAGTATTTCGAAGTCCATTCCCAGACACTAGTATTTCGAAGTCCATTCTTAGACACTAGTATTTCGAAGTCCATTCTTAGACACTAGTATTTCGAAGTCCATTCTTAGACACTAGTATTTAGAAGTCCATTCCCAGACACTAGTATTTAGAAGTCTATTCCCAGACACTAGTATTTAGAAGTCCATTCCCAGACATTAGTATTTAGAATACCATTCCCAGACACTAGTATTTAGTAGTCCATTCCCAGACACTAGTATTTAGAAGTCCATTCCCAGACACTAGTATTTAGAAGTCCATTCCCAGACACTAGTATTTAGAAGTCCATTCCCAGACACTAGTATTTAGTAGTCCATTCCCAGACACTAGTATTTAGAAGTCCATTCTTAGACACTAGTATTTAGTAGTCCTTTCCCAGACACTAGTATTTATTTGTCCATTCCCAGACACTAGTATTTATTTGTCCATTCCCAGACACTAGTATTTCGAAGTCCATTCCCAGACACTAGTATTTCGAAGTCCATTCTTAGACACTAGTATTTCGAAGTCCATTCTTAGACACTAGTATTTCGAAGTCCATTCCCAGACACTAGTTTTTAGTAGTCCATTCCCAGACACTAGTATTTAGAGGTCCATTCCCAGACACTAGTATTTAGTAGTCCATTCCCAGACACTAGTATTTAGAGGTCCATTCCCAGACACTAGTATTTAGAAGTCCATTCTCAGACATTAGTATTTAGAAGTCCATTCTCAGACACTAGTATTTAGAAGTCCATTCCCAGACATTAGTATTTAGAAGTCCATTCCCAGACACTAGTATTTAGAGGTCCATTCCCAGACACTAGTATTTAGTAGTCCATTCCCAGACACTAGTATTTAGAGGTCCATTCCCAGACACTAGTATTTAGAAGTCCATTCTCAGACATTAGTATTTAGAAGTCCATTCTCAGACACTAGTATTTAGAAGTCCATTCTCAGACACTAGTATTTAGAAGTCCATTCTCAGACACTAGTATTTAGAAGTCCATTCCCAGACACTAGTATTTAGAAGTCCATTCCCAGACACTAGTATTTAGAAGTCCATTCCCAGACACTAGTATTTAGTAGTCCATTCCCAGACACTAGTATTTAGAAGTCCATTCTCAGACACTAGTATTTAGAAGTCCATTCTCAGACATTTCTTCATTGACTATTACTGTAACTCAACCATAGTCTCTTTACATATTCCTATTTCTCTACTGTCACGCTTACTACTGCTGCCCCCCTTCGGCAGTCGACATAGTCGGTCTACTAACCACCGGTCCTGGCTTCATTATTCCACACACCTGTTCCCCATTATTACGCACACCTGTTCCTTATCGTTACGCACACCTGGTCGTCATTCCCTCCCTAATTACTCCCCCTTTATTTAGCCCTCAGTTGTCTTCAGTCACTTGATGTTATTGTTTTCTCTCACATTCAGAACGCGCCTCATGTTTGTTCATCTGTATCCTTATTAAACTCTCCTTCTGCACCTGTTACCTGACTCCTCTACTCTACTCGTATACAGTACAACTATGTCCCAAATGGCACCCTATACCCTGCATAGTTATTTTGACCAGCGCCCTATGGGTCCTATGAAGGTACTAGGGAGCCATTTGGGAAGCAGCCATCTTTCTCTCTGCTTTCAATATTCCGTGCTGGCTTCAGAGTGAATCTGGCCAACAACTATACCAACGCAGAAACACAACACATGCCTTCTGATGTTCCAATGGACCCCGGCGCTACGATGCAGTTCATTCGGAAAGTATTCAGACCCCTTGACTTTTTCGAATTATTTAACAATAATAATAACAATAATAACAATAATAACAATAATACAGCCTTTGACAAAAACAGGAAGTTGATAGAAAAGCCAATTGGCTAAAACAAGTCAAAGTCACCATTATTAGTCAGTTGTACAACCGAATGCCTTCAACCGAAATGTGTCTTCCGCATTTAACCCAATCCCTCTGAATCAGAGAGGTGCGGGGGGCTGCCTTAATCGACATCCACGTCTTGGCGCCGGGGAACAGTGGATTAACTGCCTTGTTCAGGGGCAGAACGACAGATTTTTACCTTGTCAGCTCGGGGATTCGAACTTGCAACCCTCCGGTTACAAGTCCAACGCTCTAACCTCTAGGCTACCTGCCGCTACCTAACAAGAGAACGCATATGAGGAAGTCTTTATAAAAAAATTGCCTCCACGTTTCTATGGTGGGATTTTGGATTTAGGTGACTTTGAGGCAAGATAAGACATGCCTCATAATATTTAGGGAAATGTACAGTTCATCAATTCATTAAAGAACAGGACAAATACAGCGATGCCTAAGATAGATCTAACCATCTTCTGGTAGCCTAGATGTTAATGATTTTCCAAAAACCTTCTCAATTTATTTTTAACTAACTACAGAATTGACTATGCCTACCTGGCAGAATGATATCAGAATTATTTTCATCAATCCAGTGCCCATTTGATTTGCAAACTCCATCTCATATGCTACAGAAACACTGTTAACCAAACAACAGTGCTGAACACTGCTAACCAAACAACAGTGCTGAACACTGCTAACCAAACAACAGTGCTGAACACTGCTAACCAAACAACAGTGCTAGGTGGCTGTACTACAGAAACACCACTAACCAAACAACAGTGCTAGGTGGCTGTACTACAGAAACACCACTAACCAAACAACAGTGCTAGGTGGCTGTACTACAGAAACACTGCTAACCAAACAACAGTGCTAGGTGGCTGTACTACAGAAACACCGCTAACCAAACAACAGTGCTAGGTGGCTGTACTACAGAAACACCTCTAACCAAACAACAGTGCTAGGTGGCTGTACTACAGAAACACCTCTAACCAAACAACAGTGCTAGGTGGCTGTACTACAGAAACACCACTAACCAAACAACAGTGCTAGGTGGCTGTACTACAGAAACACCACTAACCAAACAACAGTTCTAGGTGGCTGTACTACAGAAACACTGCTAACCAAACAACAGTTCTAGGTGGCTGTACTACAGAAACACCGCTAACCAAACAACAGTGCTAGGTGGCTGTACTACAGAAACACCGCTAACCAAACAACAGTGCTAGGTGGCTGTACTACAGAAACACCGCTAACCAAACAACAGTGCTAGGTGGCTGGCCCGCTTGCATTAAAGGAGAACTACACTCAAAAATCTACATTGTCTTAGGTTTTTCCCAGTCCTCAAAAGTGTTCTCCTGATGTTGTTATGGACTAGAACATCACCTTTTTTTTCCAGTGTGACTGAAAGCAAAACCCAGAAAAAAAAGAACCAGCCTCATGCATTTGTTTCAATAGTAGGCCTACTATTAGCCTACTGAACAGTATACCTTGGGTTGGCCTGTCTGGGGAAGACCAATATGGCATTCATCTTTTTAGGTCATTCAGAGTGTATGGCACCTTTTCATGTACAATTCTTTGCAAAATTAAAGTATTCCCACTTCCCCAGGCATCACTGCACACACAGTTACACACACACAGTTACGCATACACTCACACACACTCATCCTCTCTCTACCGGGCCATATCTATCTTTTTGACATTCAGTAAATAAATAAAGGGTGTTTAATCTGTGTGACTTAGAGATATGGGAGAGTTTCAGCCCTGTCTGTCTGTCTGTCTGTCTGACAGACAGACACTTGTTTGGAGATAATGTTATGTACACTCACACACACACATTAATGCTCAGACACAGCCCAGTTGGCCACAAACAGACATTATGTGATATCATATTCCACCCACGATTCCTGCTTGGTTTGACTTCCTGTGTCAACAGAAGGGGTCTGTTTGTTATGTTAACTCAAATACTCCAGCTCCACTAAATAAACAGCAGTATGTGGACACCCCTTCAAATGAGTGGATTCAGCTATTTCAGCCACACACATTGCTGACAGGTGTATAAAATCGAGCACACAGCCATGCAATCTCCATAGACCGACATTGGCAGTAGAATGGCCTTACTGAAGAGCTCAGTGACTTTCAACGTGACACCGTCTGGGATGCCACCTTTCCAACAAGCCAGTTCGTCAACTTTCTGTCCAGCTAGAGCTGCCCCCGGTCAACTGTAAGTGCTGTGATTGTGAAATGGAAACGTCTAGGAGCAGCAATGGCTCAACCACAAATTGGCAGGCCACACAAGCTCACAGAACAGGACCACTGAGTGCTGAAGTGAGTACCGCGTAAATATCGACTGTCCTCGGTTGCACTCACTACCGAGTTCCAAACTGCCTCTGGAAGCAACGTCAGCACAAGAACTGTTCGTCGGGAGCTTAATGAAATGGGTTTCCATGGCCGAGCAGCCGCACACAACTCTAAGATCACAATGCGCAATGCCAAGCATCAGCTGGAGTGGTGTAAAGCTCGCCACCATTGGACTCCACTGTCACCATCTGGCAGTATGGCGGACAAATCTGGGTTTGGTGGATGACAGGAGAACCCTACCTGCCCCAATGCATAGCGCCAACTGTAAAGTTTGATGGAGGGGCTGTTTTTCATGGTTCAGGCTAGGCCCCTTAGTTCCAGTGAAGGGAAATCTTAACACTACAGCATACAATGAAATTCCAGACGATTCTGTGCTTCCAACTTTGTGGCAATAGTTTAAGGAAGGTCCTTTCCCGTTTCAGCATGATAATGCCCCTGTGCACAAAGCAAGGTCTATACAAAAATGGTTTGTCCAGATCAGTGTGGAAGAACTTGCCTGGCCTGCACAGAGCCCTGACCTCAACACTATCGAACACCTTTGGGATGAATTGGAACGCTGACTGTGAGCCAGGTCTAATCGCCCAACCTCACTAATGCTCTTGTGGCAGAATGGAAGAAAGACCCCGCAGCAATGTTCCAACATCTAGTGGAAAGCCAGACAACATTACAACACCTCTCTATCTCTAGACAGGCATTACAACACCTCTATATCTCTAGACAGGCATTACAACACCTCTCTATCTCTAGACAGGCATTACAACACCTCTCTATCTCTAGACAGCATTACAACACCTCTCTATCTCTAGACAGGCATTACAACACCTCTCTATCTCTAGACAGGCATTACAACACCTCTCTATCTCTAGACAGGCATTACAACACCTCTCTATCTCTAGACAGGCATTACAACACCTCTATATCTCTAGACAGGCATTACAACACCTCTCTATCTCTAGACAGGCATTAAAACACCTCTCTATCTCTAGACAGGCATTACAACACCTCTCTATCTCTAGACAGGCATTACAACACCTCTCTATCTCTAGACAGGCATTACAACACCTCTATATCTCTAGACAACATTACAACACCTCTCTATCTCTAGACAGGCATTACAACACCTCTATATCTCTAGACAGCATTACAACACCTCTCTATCTCTAGACAGGCATTACAACACCTCTCTATCTCTAGACAGGCATTACAACACCTCTCTATCTCTAGACAGGCATTACAACACCTCTCTATCTCTAGACAGGCATTACAACACCTCTCTATCTCTAGACAGGCATTACAACACCTCTCTATCTCTAGACAGGCATTACAACATCTCTCTAATTAAATGGCCACCCGGACTATTTAAATAGTATTTCCTTCTTAATGTTATGTCATTTTCTTATGTTACTTTTTGATACATTTAGTTTTTTTCACTTTAGTTTATTTAGTAAATATTCTCTTAATTCTTTTTCTTGACCGCATTGTTGGTTAAGGGCTTGTAAGTAAGCATATCACGGTACCGTCTCCACCTGTTGTATTCGGTGCATGTGACAAATATAATTTTATTTTATTTGATGAATCCCTCCATAGACCATACAGTACAACAGCCTCTATAGACCATACAGTACAACAGCCTCTATAGACCATACAGTACAACAGCCTCTATAGACCATACAGTACAACAGCCTCTATAGACCATGCAGCACAATATCCTCTATAGACCATACAGCACAACAGCCTCTATTGACCATACAGTACAACAGCCTCTGTTGACCATACAGTACAACAGCCTCTATAGACCATACAGTACAACAGCCTCTATAGACCATACAGCACAACAGCCTCTATAGACCATACAGTACAACAGCCTCTATAGACCATACAGTACAACAGCCTCTATTGACCATACAGTACAACAGCCTCTATAGACCATACAGTACAACAGCCTCTATTGACCATACAGTACAACAGACTCTATAGACCCTACAGTACAACAGCCTCTATTGACCATACAGTACAACAGCCTCTATAGACCATACAGTACAACAGCCTCTATAGACCATACAGCACAGCAGCCTCTATAGACCATACAGTACAACAGCCTCTATAGACCATACAGCACAACAGCCTCTATAGACCATACAGCACAACAGCCTCTATAGACCATACAGTACAACAGCCTCTAAAACATATTGATCTTGTTGGATGCACGGCTGTCTATGACATATTGATCCTGAGGAACTCACAGCTGCCTTAAAGAGAACCTGATGACTGGGTTGGATTCAGCCATCACACACACACACACAGTCCATCAGGTCATTATTACCATCTCCATCAGGTCATTATTACCATCTCCATCAGGTCATTATTACCGTCTCCATCAGGTCATTATTACTCTCTTCATCAGGTCATTATTACCGTCTCCATCAGGTCATTATTACTCTCTTCATCAGGTCATTATTTCCATCTCCATTAGGTCATTATTACCATCTCCATCAGGTCATTATTACCATCACCATCAGGTCATTATTACCATCTCCATCAGGTCATTATTGCCGTCTCCATCAGGTCATTATTACCATCTCCATCAGGTCATTATTACCATCTCCGTCAGGTCATTATTACCGTCTCCGTCAGGTCATTATTACCGTCTCCGTCAGGTCATTATTACCATCTCCGTCAGTTCATTATTACCATCTCCATCAGGTCATTATTACCGTCTCCATCAGGTCATTATTACCGTCTCCATCAGGTCATTATTACCATCACCATCAGGTCATTATTACCATCTCCATCAGGTCATTATTACCATCTCCATCAGGTCATTATTACCATCTCCAACAGGTCATTATTACCATCTCCATCAGGTCATTATTACCATCTCCATCAGGTCATTATTACCATCTTCAACAGGTCATTATTACCATCTCCATCAGGTCATTATTATTTGGGGCGGCAGGGTAGCCTAGTGGTTAGAGTGTTGGACTAGTAACCGAAAGGCTGCAAGTTCAAATCTCCGAGCTGACAAGGTACAAATCTGTCGTTCTGCCTCTGATCAGGCAGTTAACCCACTGTTCCTAGGCCGTCATTGAAGATAAGAATTTGTTCTTGCCTAGTAAAATAAAAATTATTACCATCTCCATCAGGTCATTATTACCAACTCCAACAGGTCATTATTACCATCTCCATCATGTTATTGTTACGTTCTCCAGCAAGACAATCCCAAAAGAGTTTCCTCAAACTGAAAGGGGAACTAACAATGATTCACTGACCCCAAACAAATTGAAACAGGTGGGGTTTTAGGAGGGGTTCTGAAAGACACTCATGGGGGTGTCCACTGAAAGTTGACCAGCAACAACAACTGGGACCTAAAAGACACCCACCATGAGCACCCACTTAATCTGCCCAAGAAGAGGCAAACAAAAGAAAAACAATCACCAAACTTAGGAAGGAGACAGGAAAGAAAGTGGAACAAAACAAAAACAGGGAAGCTCAGACAAAGGTCTAGAAATCAAGTAGAGCCAGCTAAACCCTCCACATCTCTCAAGACCACTGGGCCAGCCACTCTTAAATATCACCTGGGCCAGCACAGGTGACAAAACCTTCCACCAACAATATGGACAAGCCAGCACCTGTGTAACACATACTGACTAACGAAGTGACACCGATCCCCATGTGATAACGTCCAACCTCGAAATATAAAGGGAAAAACCAAAGCCGGTAACAGTCAGGTCATTATTAGTATCTCCATCCGGGCCTGTTTAATGACTGAGAGGAGATGAAGACGTGTAGGAGAGAGAGAGAGAGAGAGAGAGAGAGAGAGAGAGAGAGGGAAAGATGAGGGAGAAAAGGAGAGAGAGAGAAATAAAGGGGGAGAGACGGAAAGTGGAGGGAGCGAGAAGTGAGAGGTTGGAGAAAATTGGGGAGAGAAAGAAGAGAGGAGATGGAGAGGAGACAGAAGAGAGAGGAGAGAGAGAGGAGATAGAGAGGAGACACAGAAGAGAGTGGAGAGAGGAGAGAGAGAGGAGACAGAGAAGAGAGAGGAGATAGAGAGGAGATAGAGAGGAGACAGAGAAGAGAGAGGAGAGAGGAGATAGAGAGGAGACAGAGAAGAGAGAGGAGAGAGAGAGGAGACAGAGAAGAGAGAGGAGAGAGAGAGGAGATAGAGAGGAGACACAGAAGAGAGAGAGGAGACAGAGAAGAGAGAGGAGATAGAGAGGAGACAGAGAAGAGAGAGGAGAGAGGAGATAGAGAGGAGACACAGAAGAGAGAGGAGAGAGAGAGGAGACAGAGAAGAGAGAGAGGAGATAGAGAGGAGACACAGAAGAGAGAGGAGATAGAGAGGAGACAGAGAAGAGAGAGGAGAGAGAGGAGATAGAGAGGAGACACAGAAGAGAGAGAGGAGACAGAGAAGAGAGAGGAGAGAGAGAGGAGATAGAGAGGAGACAGAGAAGAGAGAGGAGAGAGGAGATAGAGAGGAGACACAGAAGAGAGAGGAGAGAGAGAGGAGACAGAGAAGCGAGAGGAGAGAGGAGATAGAGAGGAGACAGAGAAGAGAGAGGAGAGAGAGAGGAATAGAGCCAGTATTGTAGTCATTTTTCTCCAAATGCCAACACACTAAATCTGTAAACCCCACAGTATGAGAGGAGATGGAGACGTAAGATCGAGAGAGAGAGAGATTATTCTACTGTAAACCTGACAGTATACTGAGATAATTAAACTTGTATTATTTTTCTCTGAGCGGATCGACTTCATTTTCAATTTCCACCTTGTCTGTGTGTGAGAAATGCACTGCTCAGCTGAAAATCACATTGACCTAGAGTAACTGGGCTTATGCACTTACCGGAATTAAATTACATTGAATAGGTGCTGAAACGGCTAGTTTAATTCACACACTATGAAATATCAAAGTAGAAGCAATCTTTAACTATAACCAAACATACTTTAATATCACAAATTTGATCTATTTAGTTTCGTTAAGAAGATAATTAGTATAGATCCAATATTCTGTTATTCTGGCCTCGTTTGAGAGGATAAATCCTTTCTGTATTTTTATTGGCAGCTATAGTGATGATACTCCATATAAACAGCAGTATGTGGACACACCTTCAAATGAGTGGATTCGGCTATTTCATCCACACCCGTTGCTGACAGGTGTATAAAATTGAGCACACGGCCATGCAATCTCCATAGACAAACATTGGCAGCAGAATGGCCCGTACTGAAGAGCTCAGTGATTTTCAACGTTGCACCGCCATAGGATGCCACCTTTCTAACAAGTGAGTTTGTAAAATTGCGGCCCTGCTACAGCTGCCCCAGTCAACTGTAAGTGCTGTTATTGTGAAGTGGAAACGGCTAGGAGCAACAACGGCTCAGCCATGAAGTGGTAGGCCACAGAAGCTCACAGAACGGGCCAGCCGAAGCTGAAGCTCGGCTGCAACACTCACTACCGAGTTCCAAACTGCCTCTGGAAATAACAACAGCACAACAACTGTTCGTCGGGGAGCTTCATGAAATGGGTTTCCATGGCTGAGCAGCCGCACACAAGCCTAAGATCACCATGCGCAATGCCAAGCTTCAGCTGGAGTGGTGTAAAGTCGCCATTGGACAAATCTGCAGCAGTGGAAACGTGTTCCCTGGAGTGATGAATCAAGTCACTTCTCCATCTGGCAGTCCAACGGACAAATCTGGGTTTGGCGGATGCCAGGAGAACGCTACCTGCCCCAATTCATAGTGTCAACTGTAAAGTTTGGTGGAGGAAGAATATGGTTCTGGCTAGGCCCCGTAGTTCCAGTGAAACTAAATCTTAATGCTACAGCATACAATGACATTCTAGATGATTCTGTGCTTCCAACTTTGTGGCAACAGTTTGGGAACATCCCCGTGCACAAAGCGAGGTCCATACAGAAATGGTTTGTCAAGATTGGAACGATGACTGCGAATGGAAGCAATTCTCCGCAGCAATGTTTCCAATCTTCCCAGAAGACTGGAGGCTGTTTTAGCAGCAAAGGAGGGACCAACTCCATATTAATGCTCCTAGGAATCTATCACCGCTCATGTTATTGTTATATGAGCCCACTCCCTTCTCCCGGCCTGTATTGGCCTGAAGTCACCATAAAGAAAACGTGCTTGCTCCCTCATTTGAATCTCTGCCTTTGTGCCTTTCCCAGCTCAGTAGTAGAAAACACAAAGCCCTGTGGCATCAGGAGGTCTCCGAGCAGAGCGGAGCAGTATAATAAAGGCTGATTGCTATGGACAGAGAAGAGAATGTAACAAGCTACTGGCCTTGGAGAGACAAAGCAGGGTTTCCATTGGCTGGTAATAGCAGGATTTTGTCCGATAATTTTTTTTAAAAGCCAATAAATAAAATTGCAGCCAGCCAATTGTCCTGGAGAAGAAAAATAAATCCCAATGGGAATATAATGCTTGTTCATTGATGGAAATACCAGTCAATGGAAATACATTTGACTGTCGGTCTATGGATTCATTTGCATTATTTAGTGGATTTAAATTGGCACAGTATTTTCGTTATGTATCTTATCACAAGCATACAGCGTTCAGATACAGAGCACTTTAGTGAAACATCTGTCAGACAGAGCTGCTGCAGCATCAAGACTGGGAAAAATATGAGGTCAAATCATGTTGGCAGTGATCTTTAGGTCAGAAAGCCAGGCCGCTAGAAAGTTTCAATCCCGATCAAAACTATTTTTCCCTTGTCGGAGCTCGTTTTTCGTTCCCAGTTTCCAGTTGTTTTGAAGACGGCATCAAACGGCAAAGGAAGGCAGCCTTCATCAGCGAGTCACACGCCACTTTCCAATGAGCTAGAGGCAGTAGGGATGTGGAAAACACATAGGCCTATCTGATCAGGTTACGCACCCAATGCATACGGGTCCGGTAAAATTCTCAAATGTCCGGTGGCACAAATTCCTAATGGAAACCCTGTGACGAAGACAGGAAGAGAGAGAAGTGTGTGTGTGTCTTGGGTGTGTGTGGACTAGAGGTTTGTGGGTGGGCCAAGGACGGGGCAGGCAGATTACTCTCTACCTCATACCCAAGATAAACATGAGAGGTGTTTTTGTATTGGCACTCACTGAATCCATTTAGAGCCTGTTATTTCAGTCAATGAGTTAAGTGCACTGTTTCTGCTGTGCATTTTGGCACTATATTCCTAGACAACATTTTGGGAAGAAGTCATGGTGGATGGGAGGATGGAGGAAGGACACACATACATACACACCTACACACACACACACATACACACCTACACACACACACACACACACACACACACACACACACACACACACACACACACACACACACATACATACACACACACACACACACACACACACACACACACACACACACACACACACACACACACACACACACACACACACACACACACACACACACACACACACACACACACACACACACACACACACACACACACACACACACACACACACACACACACCTACACACACACACACACACACACACACACACACCTACACACACACACACACACACACACACACACACACACACACCTACACACACACACACACACACATACACACCTACACACACACACACACACACCTACACACACACACACACACACACCTACACACACCCTACACACACACACACCTACACACACACACACCTACACACCTACACACCTACACACACACACACACACCTACACACACACCTACACACACACATACACAAACACACACAAACATTTTTGTATTGCTATCCTTGTGGGGACCAAAGAATTGATTCCCATTCAAAATATTATTTTCCCTAACCCTTAACCCTAAATCTAACCCTAACTCAATGTGAGGACTTCTGGTACCCATCAGGATGCTCAGACACAGCCCAGTTGGCCACAAACAGACATTAATGCTCAGACACAGCCCAGTTGGCCACAAACAGACATTAATGCTCAGACACAGCCCAGTTGGCCACAAACAGACATTAATGCTCAGACACAGCCCAGTTGGCCACAAACAGACATTAATGCTCAGACACAGCCCAGTTGGCCACAAACAGACATTAATGCTCAGACACAGCCCAGTTGGCCACAAACAGACATTAATGCTCAGACACAGCCCAGTTGGCCACAAACAGACATTAATGCTCAGACACAGCCCAGTTGGCCACAAACAGACATTATGTGATATCATATTCCACCCACGATTCCTGCTTGGTTTGACTTCCTGTGTCAACAGAAGGGGTCTGTTTGTTATGTTAACTCAAATACTCCAGCTCCACTAAATAAACAGCAGTATGTGGACACCCCTTCAAATGAGTGGATTCAGCTATTTCAGCCACACACATTGATGACAGGTGTATAAAATTGAACACACAGCCATGCAATCTCCATAGTCAGACATTGGCAGTAGAAGGGCCGTACTGAAGAGCTCAGTAACTTTCAACGTTGCACCGTCATAGGATGCCACCTTTCCAACAAGTCAGTTCGTCAAATATCTGCCCTACAAGAGCCGCCCGATCTGTGGTGTCAGCAGAGATAACTGTCTGAGGGGTTATTGACAGATCTGTGGTGTCACAGCAGAGATACCTGTCTGAGGGGTTATTGACAGATCTGTGGTGTCACAGCAGAGATACCTGTCTGAGGGGTTATTGACAGATCTGTGGTGTCACAGCAGAGATAACTGTCTGAGGGGTTATTGACAGATCTGTGGTGTCACAGCAGAGATACCTGTCTGAGGGGTTATTGACAGATCTGTGGTGTCACAGCAGAGATAACTGTCTGAGGGGTTATTGACAGATCTGTGGTGTCACAGCAGAGATAACTGTCTGAGGGGTTATTGACAGATCTGTGGTGTCACAGCAGAGATAACTGTCTGAGGGGTTATTGACAGATCTGTGGTGTCACAGCAGAGATAACTGTCTGAGGGGTTATTGACAGATCTGTGGTGTCAGCAGAGATAACTATCTGAGGGGTTATTGACAGATCTGTGGTGTTACAGCATAGATAACTGTCTGAGGGGTTATTGACAGATCTGTGGTCTCACAGCAGAGATAACTGTCTGAGGGGTTATTGACAGATCTGTGGTGTCACAGCAGAGATAACTGTCTGAGGGGTTATTGACAGATCTGTGGTGTTACAGCAGAGATAACTGTCTGAGGGGTTATTGACAGATCTGTGGTGTCACAGCAGAGATAACTGTCTGAGGGGTTATTGACAGATCTGTGGTGTCAGCAGAGATAACTGTCTGAGGGGTTATTGACAGATCTGTGGTGTCACAGCAGAGATAACTGTCTGAGGGGTTATTGACAGATCTGTGGTGTCACAGCAGAGATAACTGTCTGAGGGGTTATTGACTTGACAAGCACGTTGTTCCTCTCTCTCGCTATCAAAACACACACACACACACACACACACACACACAGACGGGCAGTATTTCATACAGTACTCAAGGCAAAGGGAGGCTACTTTGAAGTATCTAAAATCTAAAATAAATGTAACACTTTTTTTGGTTACTACACGATTCCATATGTGGTATTTCATAGTTTTGATGTCTTCACTATGTCTTCACTTAAAAAAAGAAAAACCCATGAATAAGTAGGTGTAAAACTTTTTCTGCTACTGTATACACTGAGCGTACCAAACATTAGGAACACCTTCCTAATATTGAGTTGCACCCCCTTTAGCCGGATAGCCAGGGCCAAACTCCAACACTCAGACATCATTTACAAACTAAGCATACGCATTTAGTGAGTCTTCCAGATCAGAGGCAGTAGGGATGACCAGGGATGTTCTCTGTTTAGTGAGTCCTCCAGATCAGAGGCAGTAGGGATGACCAGGGATGTTCTCTGTTTAGTGAGTCCACCAGATCAGAGGCAGTAGGGACAACCAGGGATGTTCTCTGTTTAGTGAGTCCTCCAGATCAGAGGCAGTAGGGATGACCAGGGATGTTCTCTGTTTAGTGAGTCCTCCAGATCAGAGGCAGTAGGGATGACCAGGGATGTTCTCTGTTTAGTGAGTCCTCCAGATCAGAGGCAGTAGGGACGACCAGGGATGTTCTCTGTTTAGTGAGTCCTCCAGATCAGAGGCAGTAGGGATGACCAGGGATGTTCTCTGTTTAGTGAGTCCACCAGATCAGAGGCAGTAGGGACAACCAGGGATGTTCTCTGTTTAGTGAGTCCTCCAGATCAGAGGCAGTAGGGATGACCAGGGATGTTCTCTGTTTAGTGAGTCCTCCAGATCAGAGGCAGTAGGGATGACCAGGGATGTTCTCTGTTTAGTGAGTCCTCCAGATCAGAGGCAGTAGGGATGACCAGGGATGTTCTCTGTTTAGTGAGTCCACCAGATCCAGAGGCAGTAGGGACAACCAGGGATGTTCTCTGTTTAGTGAGTCCTCCAGATCAGAGGCAGTAGGGATGACCAGGGATGTTCTCTGTTTAGTGAGTCCTCCAGATCAGAGGCAGTAGGGATGACCAGGGATGTTCTCTGTTTAGTGAGTCCTCCAGATCAGAGGCAGTAGGGATGACCAGGGATGACATATTCCTCCCATGTCTCTGAACCATTGATCAATAATTCCTTATTACAGAAAAAACACTATTTCCATTGATAGTTAGTACTCTATTGACTCTCGTCCTTTTGACCTCTCGTACTCTGTCTCTGCGTTGTGTATTTATCCTAGACATATTCTTACACTGCTTTGGTTTCAAAATGTAAGGAGTGCTTTTAGGTGTCAGGGAAAATGTATGGAGTAAAAAGTACATTATTTTCTTTAGGAATGTAGTGAAGTGAAAGTAGTCACAAATATGAATAGTAAAGTAGGGTTCAGCTACTCCAAAAAACAACTTAAGTAGTAGTACTTTAAAGTATTTTTACTTAAATACGTTAAACCACTGCTCAGAACAGCCTCAATTCATCGGGGCATGGACTCTACAAGGTATTGAAAGCGTTCCACAGGGATGCTGACATATGTTGACTCCAATGCTTCCCACAGTTGTGTCAAGATGGCTTGATGTCCTTAGTTTTTTTATTGAACTAGGCAAGTCAGTTAAGAACACATTCTAATTTACAAGGACGGCCTACCAAAAGGCAAAAGGCCTCCTGCTGGCACGGGGGCTGGGATTAAAACAAAAATGTACAACAAAGCACACCACGTCAAGAGAGATACCACAACACTGCATAAAGAGAGACCTAAGACATTACAACAAGAGAGATACCACAACACTGCATAAAGAGAGACCTAAGACATTACAACAAGAGAGATACCACAACACTGCATAAAGAGAGACCTAAGACATTACATCAAGAGAGATACCACAACACTGCATAAAGAGAGACCTAAGACATTACAACAAGAGAGATACCACAACACTGCATAAAGAGAGACCTAAGACATTACAACAAGAGAGATACCACAACACTGCATAAAGAGAGACCTAAGACATTACAACAAGAGAGATACCACAACACTGCATAAAGAGAGACCTAAGACATTACAACAAGAGAGATACCACAACACTGCATAAAAAGAGACCTAAGACATTACAACAAGAGAGATACCACAACACTGCATAAAGAGAGACCTAAGACATTACAACAAGAGAGATACCACAACACTGCATAAAGAGAGACCTAAGACATTACAACAAGAGAGATACCACAACACTGCATAAAGAGAGACCTAAGACATTACAACAAGAGAGATACCACAACACTGCATAAAGAGAGACCTAAGACATTACAACAAGAGAGATACCACAACACTGCATAAAGAGACCTAAGACATTACAACAAGAGAGATACCACAACACTGCATAAAGAGAGACCTAAGACATTACAACAAGAGAGATACCACAACACTGCATAAAGAGAGACCTAAGACATTACAACAAGAGAGATACCACAACACTGCATAAAGAGAGACCTAAGACATTACAACAAGAGAGATACCACAACACTGCATAAAGAGAGACCTAAGACATTACAACAAGAGAGATACCACAACACTGCATAAAGAGAGACCTAAGACATTACAACAAGAGAGATACCACAACACTGCATAAAGAGAGACCTAAGACATTACAACAAGAGAGATACCACAACACTGCATAAAGAGAGACCTAAGACATTACAACAAGAGAGATACCACAACACTGCATAAAGAGACCTAAGACATTACGTCAAGAGAGATACCACAACACTGCATAAAGAGACCTAAGACACCACGCACCACGTCAAGAGAGATACCACAACACTGCATAAAGAGAGACCTAAGACACCACGTCAAGAGAGATACCACAACACTGCATAAAGAGAGACCTAAGACATTACAACAAGAGAGATACCACAACACTGCATAAAGAGAGACCTAAGACATTACAACAAGAGAGATACCACAACACTACATAAAGAGAGACCTAAGACATTACAACAAGAGAGATACCACAACACTGCATGAAGAGAGACCTAAGACACCACGACAAGAGAGATACCACAACAATACATAAAGAGAGACCTAAGACATTACAACAAGAGAGATACCACAACACTGTATAAAGAGAGACCTAAGACATTACAACAAGAGAGATACCACAACACTACATGAAGAGAGACCTAAGACATTACAACAAGAGAGATACCACAACACTGCATAAAGAGAGACCTAAGACATTACAACAAGAGAGATACCACAACACTGCATAAAGAGAGACCTAAGACACCACGACAAGAGAGATACCACAACACTGCATAAAGAGAGACCTAAGACATTACAACAAGAGAGATACCACAACACTGCATAAAGAGAGACCTAAGACACCACGACAAGAGAGATACCACAACACTGCATATAGAGAGACCTAAGAGACCTCCTATCCTCCCTTTATCCTCTCTGTTTCCTCCCTCCTACCCTCCCTTTATCCTCTCTGTTTCCTCCCTTCTACCCGCCCTTTATCCTCTCTGTTTCCTCCCTCCTACCCTCCCTTTATCCTCTCTGTTTCCTCCCTCCTATCCTCCCTTTATCCTCTCTGTTTCCTCCCTCCTACCCTCCCTTTATCCTCTCTGTTTCCTCCCTCCTATCCTCCCTTTATCCTCTCTGTTTCCTCCCTCCTATCCTCCCTTTATCCTCTCTGTTTCCTCCCTCCTATCCTCCCTTTATCCTCTCTGTTTCCTCCCTCCTATCTTCCCTTTATCCTCCCTGTTTCCTCCCTCCTACCCTCCCTTTATCCTCTCTGTTTCCTCCCTCCTACCCTCCCTTTATCCTCTCTGTTTCCTCCCTCCTATCCTCCCTTTATCCTCTCTGTTTCCTCCCTCCTATCCTCCCTTTATCCTCTCTGTTTCCTCCCTCCTACCCTCCCTTTATCCTCTCTGTTTCCTCCCTCCTATCCTCCCTTTATCCTCTCTGTTTCCTCCCTCCTATCCTCCCTTTATCCTCTCTGTTTCCTCCCTCCTATCCTCCCTTTATCCTCTCTGTTTCCTCCCTCTTATCCTCCCTTTATCCTCTTTGTTTCCTCCCTCCTACCCTCCCTTTATCCTCTCTGTTTCCTCCCTTCTACCCGCCCTTTATCCTCTCTGTTTCCTCCCTCCTACCCTCCCTTTATCCTCTCTGTTTCCTCCCTCCTATCCTCCCTTTATCCTCTCTGTTTCCTCCCTCCTATCCTCCCTTTATCCCCTCTGTTTCCTCCCTCCTATCCTCCCTTTATCCTCTCTGTTTCCTCCCTCCTATCCTCCCTTTATCCTCTCTGTTTCCTCCCTCCTATCCTCCCTTTATCCCCTCTGTTTCCTCCCTCCTATCCTCCCTTCATCCTCTCTGTTTCCTACCTGGTTCACCAACTACTTTGCAGACAGAGTACAGTGTGTTAAATCGGAGGGCATGTTGTCCGGACCTCTGGCAGTCTCTATGGGGGTGCCACAGGGTTCAATTCTCGGGCCGACTCTTTTCTCTGTATATATCAATGATGTCGCTCTTGCTGCGGGTGATTCCCTGATCCACCTCTATAAATGATTACATTAAAATGTAATGATTGTTATCACACAAGGGATAAGAGAATGGAATGTGATGGGAAATTTACGTTTGTGCTTTTCTATAAACCAATTTCTGTTTTCATGCAACTGACTGATTGAACGAATCCTCACTGTCAGCCCAGGGATATCTCAGTTTCAAGGTCTCGGCTTAGAGAGAAGAAGCCTCGTGAGGTATTGGTCTGTTACATGTATGACCCAGTATTGGTCTGTTACATGTATGAACCAGTATTGGTCTGTTACATGTATGAACCAGTATTGGTCTGTTACATGTTATGACCCAGTATTGGTCTGTTACATGTATGACCCAGTATTGTTCTGTCCCATGTTATGACCCAGTATTGGTCTGTTACATGTATGACCCAGTATTGGTCTGTTACATGTATGACCCAGTATTGGTCTGTTACATGTATGAACCAGTATTGGTCTGTTACATGTTATGACCCAGTATTGTTCTGTTACATGTATGACCCAGTATTGGTCTGTTACATGTATGACCCAGTATTGGTCTGTTACATGTATGACCCAGTATTGTTCTGTTACATGTATGACCCAGTATTGGTCTGTTACATGCATGACCCAGTATTGGTCTGTTACATGTATGACCCAGTATTGGTCTGTTACATGTATGACCCAGTATTGGTCTGTTACATGTATGACCCAGTATTGTTCTGTTACATGTTATGACCCAGTATTGGTCTGTTACATGTATGACCCAGTATTGTTCTGTTACATGTTATGACCCAGTATTGGTCTGTTACATGTATGACCCAGTATTGTTCTGTTACATGTATGACCCAGTATTGTTCTGTTACATGTTTGACCCAGTACTAGTCTGTTACATGTATGACCCAGTATTGTTCTGTTACATGTATGACCCAGTATTGGTCTGTCACATGTATGACCCAGTATTGGTCTGTTACATGTATGACCCAGTATTGGTCTGTTACATGTATGACCCAGTATTGTTCTGTTACATGTATGACCCAGTATTGTTCTGTTACATGTATGACCCAGTACTAGTCTGTTACATGTATGACCCAGTATTGTTCTGTTACATGTATGACCCAGTATTGTTCTGTCACATGTATGACCCAGTATTGGTCTGTTACATGTATGACCCAGTATTGGTCTGTTACATGTATGACCCAGTATTGGTCTGTTACATGTTATGACCCAGTATTGTTCTGTTACATGTATGACCTAGTATTGTTCTGTTACATGTATGACCCAGTACTAGTCTGTTACATGTATGACCCAGTATTGTTCTGTTACATGTATGAACCAGTATTGGTCTGTTACATGTATGACCCAGTATTGGTCTGTCACATGTTATGACACAGTATTGGTCTGTTACATGTATGACCCAGTATTGGTCTGTCCCATGTATGACCCAGTATTGGTCTGTTACATGTATGACCCAGTATTGGTCTGTTACATGTATGACCCAGTATTGGTCTGTTACATGTTATGACCCAGTATTGTTCTGTTACATGTATGACCCAGTATTGTTCTGTTACATGTATGACCCAGTATTGTTCTGTTACATGTATGACCCAGTACTAGTCTGTTACATGTATGACCCAGTATTGTTCTGTTACATGTATGACCCAGTATTGTTCTGTCAAATGTATGACCCAGTATTGGTCTGTTACATGTATGACCCAGTATTGGTCTGTCCCATGTATGACCCAGTATTGGTCTGTTACATGTATGACCCAGTTTTGGTCTGTTACATGTATGACCCAGTATTGGTCTGTTACATGTTATGACCCAGTATTGTTCTGTTACATGTATGACCCAGTATTGTTCTGTTACATGTATGACCCAGTACTAGTCTGTTACATGTATGACCCAGTATTGGTCTGTTACATGTATGACCCAGTATTGGTCTGTCACATATATGACCCAGTATTGGTCTGTTACATGTATGACCCAGTATTGGTCTGTTACATGTATGACCCAGTATTGTTCTGTTACATGTATGACCCAGTACTAGTCTGTTACATGTATGACCCAGTATTGTTCTGTTACATGTATGACCCAGTATTGTTCTGTCACATGTTATGACCCAGTATTGGTATGTTACATGTATGACCCAGTATTGGTCTGTCCCATGTTATGACCCAGTATTGGTCTGTTACATGTATGACCCAGTATTGGTCTGTCCCATGTTATGAACCAGTATTGGTCTGTTACATGTATGAACCAGTATTGTTCTGTTACATGTATGACCCAGTATTGGTCTGTTACATGTATGACCCAGTATTGGTCTGTTACATGTATGACCCAGTATTGGTCTGTCACATATATGACCCAGTATTGGTCTGTTACATGTATGACCCAGTATTGGTCTGTTACATGTATGACCCAGTATTGTTCTGTTACATGTATGACCCAGTACTAGTCTGTTACATGTATGACCCAGTATTGTTCTGTTACATGTATGACCCAGTATTGTTCTGTCACATGTTATGACCCAGTATTGGTATGTTACATGTATGACCCAGTATTGGTCTGTCCCATGTTATGACCCAGTATTGGTCTGTTACATGTATGACCCAGTATTGGTCTGTCCCATGTTATGAACCAGTATTGGTCTGTTACATGTATGAACCAGTATTGTTCTGTTACATGTATGACCCAGTATTGGTCTGTTACATGTATGACCCAGTATTGGTCTGTTACATGTATGAACCAGTATTGGTCCTCACATGTATGACCCAGTATTGGTCTGTCCCATGTTATGAACCAGTATTGGTCTGTTACATGTATGAACCAGTATTGTTCTGTTACATGTATGACCCAGTATTGGTCTGTTACATGTATGACCCAGTATTGGTCTGTTACATGTATGAACCAGTATTGGTCGTCACATGAATGAAGCAAACATTAATGGCGAATAAGCTAAATTCATGCTAATATAACTTGTCAGTATGTAACGGGACTGCCCCGGTAGAGCTCCTGATCAACATGCGCTGAAAATAAACAATGACTCATTTAAGATTGACTCAAATGGCTCTTTGTAAAAATGTCCACGACAATTTATTTTTTTACATACTTTTAGACGTGTATTGGAACGATCAACTCATATTATTAAACTTTAAAGCTTCAGGGATAATGAGTTGAAAATAATATTGTTTTACACACACATACACACTCACTAACACCCTACTCACACCATCACACTCACTAACACCCTACTCACACCATCACACTCACTAACACCCTACTCACACCATCACACTCACTAACACCCTACTCACACCATCACACCTACTAACACCCTACTCATACCATCACACACACTAACACCCTACTCATACCATCACACACACTCACTAACACCCTACTCACACCATCACACTAACTAACACCCTACTCATACCATCACACACACTAACACCCTACTCATACCATCACACACACTCACTAACACCCTACTCACACCATCACACTCACTAACACCCTACTCATACCATCACACACACTCACTAACACCCTACTCACACCATCACACACACTAACACCCTACTCATACCATCACACACACTCACTAACACCCTACTCATACCATCACACACACTAACACCCTACTCATACCATCACACACACTAACACCCTACTCACACCATCACACTCACTAACACCCTACTCACACCATCACACTCACTAACACCCTACTCATACCATCACACACACTAACACCCTACTCATACCATCACACACACTCACTAACACCCTACTCACACCATCACACTCACTAACACCCTACTCATACCATCACACACACTAACACCCTACTCATACCATCACACACACTCACTAACACCCTACTCACACCATCACACTCACTAACACCCTACTCATACCATCACACACACTCACTAACACCCTACTCACACAATCACACACACTAACACCCTACTCATACCATCACACACTCACTAACACCCTACTCATACCATCACACACACTAACACCCTACTCATACCATCACACACACTAACACCCTACTCACACCATCACACACACTAACACCCTACTCATACCATCACACACACTAACACCCTACTCACACCATCACACACACTAACACCCTACTCACACCATCAGACACACACTCACTAACACCCTACTCATACCATCACACACACTAACACCCTACTCACACCATCACACACACTAACACCCTACTCACACCATCACACACACTCACTAACACCCTACTCATACCATCACACACACTAACACTCAAATGGCTCTTTGTAAAAATGTCCACGACAATTTATTTTTTTACATACTTTTAGACGTGTATTGGAACGATCAACTCATATTATTAAACTTTAAAGCTTCAGGGATAATGAGTTGAAAATAATATTGTTTTACACACACATACACACTCACTAACACCCTACTCACACCATCACACTCACTAACACCCTACTCACACCATCACACTCACTAACACCCTACTCACACCATCACACTCACTAACACCCTACTCACACCATCACACTCACTAACACCCTACTCATACCATCACACACACTAACACCCTACTCATACCATCACACACACTCACTAACACCCTACTCACACCATCACACTAACTAACACCCTACTCATACCATCACACACACTAACACCCTACTCATACCATCACACACACTCACTAACACCCTACTCACACCATCACACCTCACTAACACCCTACTCATACCATCACACACACTCACTAACACCCTACTCACACCATCACACACACTAACACCCTACTCATACCATCACACACACTCACTAACACCCTACTCATACCATCACACACACTAACACCCTACTCATACCATCACACACACTAACACCCTACTCACACCATCACACTCACTAACACCCTACTCACACCATCACACTCACTAACACCCTACTCATACCATCACACACACTAACACCCTACTCATACCATCACACACACTCACTAACACCCTACTCACACCATCACACTCACTAACACCCTACTCATACCATCACACACACTAACACCCTACTCATACCATCACACACACTCACTAACACCCTACTCACACCATCACACTCACTAACACCCTACTCATACCATCACACACACTCACTAACACCCTACTCACACCATCACACACACTAACACCCTACTCATACCATCACACACACTCACTAACACCCTACTCATACCATCACACACACTAACACCCTACTCATACCATCACACACACTAACACCCTACTCACACCATCACACACACTAACACCCTACTCATACCATCACACACACTAACACCCTACTCACACCATCACACACACTAACACCCTACTCACACCATCAGACACACACTCACTAACACCCTACTCATACCATCACACACACTAACACCCTACTCACACCATCACACACACTAACACCCTACTCACACCATCACACACACTCACTAACACCCTACTCATACCATCACACACACTAACACCCTACTCACACCATCACACACACTAACACCCTACTCACACCATCACACACACTAACACCCTACTCACACCATCAGACACACACACACTAACACCCTACTCATACCATCACACACACTAACACCCTACTCACACCATCACACACACTCACTAACACCCTACTCATACCATCACACACACTAACACCCTACTCACACCATCACACACACTAACACCCTACTCACACCATCACACACACTCACTAACACCCTACTCATACCATCACTCACACTAACACCCTACTCACACCATCACACACACTAACACCCTACTCACACCATCACACACACTCACTAACACCCTACTCATACCATCACACACACTAACACCCTACTCACACCATCACACATACTAACACCCTACTCACACCATCACACACACTCACTAACACCCTACTCACACCATCATACACACTCACTAACACCCTACTCATACCATCACACACACTAACACCCTACTCACACCATCACACACACTCACTAACACCCTACTCATACCATCACTCACACTAACACCCTACTCACACCATCACACACACTAACACCCTACTCACACCATCACACACACTCACTAACACCCTACTCATACCATCACACACACTAACACCCTACTCACACCATCACACATACTAACACCCTACTCACACCATCACACACACTCACTAACACCCTACTCACACCATCACACACACTCACTAACACCCTACTCATACCATCACACACACTAACACCCTACTCATACCATCACTCACACTAACACCCTACTCACACCATCACACACACTCACTAACACCCTACTCATACCATCACACACACTAACACCCTACTCATACCATCACTCACACTAACACCCTACTCACACCATCACACACACTCACTAACACCCTACTCATACCATCACACACACTAACACCCTACTCATACCATCACACACACTCACTAACACCCTACTCACACCATCACACTCACTAACACCCTACTCATACCATCACACACACTCACTAACACCCTACTCACACCATCACACACACTAACACCCTACTCATACCATCACACACACTCACTAACACCCTACTCATACCATCACACACACTAACACCCTACTCATACCATCACACACACTAACACCCTACTCACACCATCACACTCACTAACACCCTACTCACACCATCACACTCACTAACACCCTACTCACACCATCACACACACTCACTAACACCCTACTCATACCATCACACACACTAACACCCTACTCATACCATCACTCACACTAACACCCTACTCACACCATCACACACACTCACTAACACCCTACTCATACCATCACACACACTAACACCCTACTCATACCATCACTCACACTAACACCCTACTCACACCATCACACACACTCACTAACACCCTACTCATACCATCACACACACTAACACCCTACTCACACCATCACACACACTAACACCCTACTCATACCATCACACACACTAACACCCTACTCACACCATCACACACACTCACTAACACCCTATTCATACCATCAGACACACTCACTAACACCCTACTCATACCATCACACTCACTAACACCCTACTCATACCATCAGACACACTCACTAACACCCTACTCATACCATCACACACATACACACACTCACTAACACCCTACTCATACCATCACACACACTAACACCCTACTCACACCATCACACACACTCACTAACACCCTATTCATACCATCAGACACACTCACTAACACCCTACTCATACCATCACACACACTAACACCCTACTCACACCATCACACACACTCACTAACACCCTACTCACACCATCACACACACTCACTAACACCCTACTCATACCATCACACACACTAACACCCTACTCATACCATCACACACACTAACACCCTACTCACACCATCACACACACTAACACCCTACTCATACCATCACACACACTAACACCCTACTCACACCATCACACACACTCACTAACACCCTATTCATACCATCAGACACACTCACTAACACCCTACTCATACCATCACACTCACTAACACCCTACTCATACCATCAGACACACTCACTAACACCCTACTCATACCATCACACACATACACACACTCACTAACACCCTACTCATACCATCACACACACTAACACCCTACTCACACCATCACACACACTCACTAACACCCTATTCATACCATCAGACACACTCACTAACACCCTACTCATACCATCACACACACTAACACCCTACTCACACCATCACACACACTCACTAACACCCTACTCACACCATCACACACACTCACTAACACCCTACTCATACCATCACACACACTAACACCCTACTCACACCATCACACACACTCACTAACACCCTACTCATACCATCAGACACACTCACTAACACCCTACTCATACCATCACACACATACACACACTCACTAACACCCTACTCATACCATCACACACACTAACACCCTACTCACACCATCACACACACTCACTAACACCCTATTCATACCATCAGACACACTCACTAACACCCTACTCATACCATCACACACACTAACACCCTACTCACACCATCACACACACTCACTAACACCCTATTCATACCATCAGACACACTCACTAACACCCTACTCACACCATCACACACACTCACTAACACCCTACTCATACCATCAGACACACTCACTAACACCCTACTCATACCATCACACACATACACACACTCACTAACACCCTACTCATACCATCACACACACTAACACCCTACTCACACCATCACACACACTCACTAACACCCTACTCATACCATCACACACACTAACACCCTACTCACACCATCACACACACTAACACCCTACTCACACCATCACACACACTCACTAACACCCTACTCATACCATCACTCACACTAACACCCTACTCACACCATCACACACACTAACACCCTACTCACACCATCACACACACTCACTAACACCCTACTCATACCATCACACACACTAACACCCTACTCACACCATCACACACACTCACTAACACCCTACTCATACCATCACTCACACTAACACCCTACTCACACCATCACACACACTAACACCCTACTCACACCATCACACACACTCACTAACACCCTACTCATACCATCACACACACTAACACCCTACTCACACCATCACACATACTAACACCCTACTCACACCATCACACACACTCACTAACACCCTACTCACACCATCACACACACTCACTAACACCCTACTCATACCATCACACACACTAACACCCTACTCATACCATCACTCACACTAACACCCTACTCACACCATCACACACACTCACTAACACCCTACTCATACCATCACACACACTAACACCCTACTCATACCATCACTCACACTAACACCCTACTCACACCATCACACACACTCACTAACACCCTACTCATACCATCACACACACTAACACCCTACTCACACCATCACACACACTCACTAACACCCTACTCATACCATCACACTCACTAACACCCTACTCACACCATCACACTCACTAACACCCTACTCACACCATCACACACACTCACTAACACCCTACTCATACCATCACACACACTAACACCCTACTCATACCATCACTCACACTAACACCCTACTCACACCATCACACACACTCACTAACACCCTACTCATACCATCACACACACTAACACCCTACTCATACCATCACTCACACTAACACCCTACTCACACCATCACACACACTCACTAACACCCTACTCATACCATCACACACACTAACACCCTACTTACACCATCACACACACTAACACCCTACTCATACCATCACACACACTAACACCCTACTCACACCATCACACACACTCACTAACACCCTATTCATACCATCAGACACACTCACTAACACCCTACTCATACCATCACACTCACTAACACCCTACTCATACCATCAGACACACTCACTAACACCCTACTCATACCATCACACACATACACACACTCACTAACACCCTACTCATACCATCACACACACTAACACCCTACTCACACCATCACACACACTCACTAACACCCTATTCATACCATCAGACACACTCACTAACACCCTACTCATACCATCACACACACTAACACCCTACTCACACCATCACACACACTCACTAACACCCTACTCACACCATCACACACACTCACTAACACCCTACTCATACCATCACACACACTAACACCCTACTCACACCATCACACACACTCACTAACACCCTACTCATACCATCAGACACACTCACTAACACCCTACTCATACCATCACACACATACACACACTCACTAACACCCTACTCATACCATCACACACACTAACACCCTACTCACACCATCACACACACTCACTAACACCCTATTCATACCATCAGACACACTCACTAACACCCTACTCATACCATCACACACACTAACACCCTACTCATACCATCACACACACTCACTAACACCCTACTCACACCATCACACACACTCACTAACACCCTACTCATACCATCAGACACACTCACTAACACCCTACTCATACCATCACACACATACACACACTCACTAACACCCTACTCATACCATCACACACACTAACACCCTACTCACACCATCACACATACACACCCTATCACACACACGGTAACATACGCATTATACACACACATACACATGGATGTAGTACTGTAGGTATGTGGTAGTGGTGGAGTAGGGGCCTGAGGGCACACAGTGTGTTGTGAAATTTGTGAATGTATTTGATATAGGAATTTGTATGTTTAATTAATGACTAAGAATATTTCACCCTGAAAATGTATGTAATAGGTGTTAGAGGAATAAGACAATAATTCTAAAATGTGTAGTTCTAGAACTTTTTAAAAGACTAAGACATTGTGTTATTATTACTATTTTGCAACCTAAGCAGGATGGAGTTGAGATAACAAAGGAGAACTGTCGACAGACGATTTATAACTGTGAATCCAATAACAGGAAAACGGTTTGTCCACCCAGGGAGGAGGAGAAACGGTAGGAAACTGCTTAGAAGTGATAAGCTGAAATATGTTGAACACATCGTATGTACATATAAAAGACTGTGTTATCATTGTGAATTTAGAACGGTCTCTGAATAAAACCTGATCATTGTAGCTGGGCCTCAGTCTGTTTTATTTTTCATCAAAGCTTTACAACCTTTGGGTTACAGACTGAGTAGTTCATTAAAAGTTCGTTTTAGAACATTGAAAACAAAATTCTGACAGTATTGTAATGTTTTTATAATGGTAAAAACTGCCTTAATTTTGCTGCTTTGGCAGAAACTAATGGGGATCCATAATAAACCCCAGGAAGAGTAGCTGCTGCCTTGGCAGGAACTAATGGGGCTCCATAATAAACCCCAGGAAGAGTAGCTGCTGCCTTGGCAGGAACTATTGGGGATCCATAATAAACCCCAGGAAGAGTAGCTGCTGCCTTGGCAGGAGCTAATGGAGATCCATAATAAATACAGATACAAATACCCTTCTCACACCATCACACACACGCCCTTTCATCATATAGCCTCCCATGGCACAGGGTGACAGCCATCTGTTTGTGATGTGACTGTCCTGGAGCTACAGAGAGGAGTGTCGCAGACAGGCCCCCATCATGTCTTCAAAGATGGAGAGAGAAGAGAAGATCCCTATTTGGGGGAGGGAGAAATATTGGGGGAGATGGGAGCGAGACAAAGGGTCAAAAAGAGCGAGGGAGGGCCTCTATTTGACCCAGATGACTGGGCTTTCCAGTGTACAGGACCCCTTCCCCCTGCCTCCCTCCCTCTACACCCCCTCACTATCTCCCTTCCTCCACTCCTCCCTGCCTCTACACCCCCTCACTATCTCCCTTCCCTCCCTCCCTCCCTCCCTCCCTCTACACCCCCTATCTCCCTTCCCCTGCCCCCTGCCTCCCTGCCTCTACACCCCCTCACTATCTCCCTTCCCCCTCCCTCTACACCCCCTATCTCCCTTCCCCCTCCCCTGCCTCTACACCCCCTCACTATCTCCCTTCCTCCACTCCTCCCTCCCTCTACACCCCCTCACTATCTCCCTTCCCCCTCCCTCTACACCCCCTATCTCCCTTCCCCTCCCCCCTGCCTCTACACCCCCTCACTATCTCCTTCCTCCACTCCTCCCTCCCTCTACACCCCCTCACTATCTCCCTTCCCCCTCCCTCTACACCCCCTATCTCCCTTCCCCTGCCTCCCTCCTCTACACCCCCTCACTATCTCAGTGCCTTAGACTAGACCACTGCGCCACTCGGTAGTCTCGTTCCTACACGTTTCCACTCCACAAGAACAGCACTTACAGTTGACTGGGACAGCTCTAGTAGGGCAGAAATTAAACAAACTGACTTGTTGGAAAGGTGGCATCCTATGACGGTGTCACGTTGAAGGTCACTGAGCTCTTCAGGCCATTCTATGAACAATGTTTGTCAATGGAGATTGCATGGCTGTGTGCTCCATTTTATACACCTGTCAGCAACATTGTGGCTGAAATCGCCGAATCCACCAAGGGGTGTCCACATGCTTTTGTATATATAGTGTGTCTTAACACAGAGACACGCTGCTACAACAATAGACAGGACATGTCTTAACATAAAGACATGCTGCATTCACACTAACAGAGGAAAGACATGCTGCATTCACACTAACAGAGGAAAGACATGCTGCATTCACACTAACAGAGGAAAGACATGCTGCATTCACACTAACAGAGGAACAACGTGCTGCATTCACACTAACAGAGGAACGACATGCTGCATTCACACTAACAGAGGAACAACGTGCTGCATTCACACTAACAGAGGAAAGACATGCTGCATTCACACTAACAGAGGAAAGACATGCTGCATTCACACTAACAGAGGAAAGACATGCTGCATTCACACTAACAGAGGAACAACGTGCTGCATTCACACTAACAGAGGAAAGACATGCTGCATTCACACTAACAGAGGAAAGACATGCTGCATTCACACTAACAGAGGAACAACGTGCTGCATTCACACTAACAGAGGAAAGACATGCTGCATTCACACTAACAGAGGAAAGACATGCTGCATTCACACTAACAGAGGAAAGACATGCTGCATTCACACTAACAGAGGAAAGACATGCTGCATTCACACTAACAGAGGAACAACGTGCTGCATTCACACTAACAGAGGAAAGACATGCTGCATTCACACTAACAGAGGAAAGACATGCTGCATTCACACTAACAGAGGAACAACGTGCTGCATTCACACTAACAGAGGAAAGACATGCTGCATTCACACTAACAGAGGAAAGACGTGCTGCATTCACACTAACAGAGGAAAGACATGCTGCATTCACACTAACAGAGGAACAACGTGCTGCATTCACACTAACAGAGGAACAACGTGCTGCATTCACACTAACAGAGGAAAGACATGCTGCATTCACACTAACAGAGGAAAGACATGCTGCATTCACACTAACAGAGGAACAACGTGCTGCATTCACACTAACAGAGGAAAGACATGCTGCATTCACACTAACAGAGGAACAACGTGCTGCATTCACACTAACAGAGGAAAGACATGCTGCATTCACACTAACAGAGGAACAACGTGCTGCATTCACACTAACAGAGGAAAGACATGCTGCATTCACACTAACAGAGGAACAACGTGCTGCATTCACACTAACAGAGGAAAGACATGCTGCATTCACACTAACAGAGGAAAGACATGCTGCATTCACACTAACAGAGGAAAGACATGCTGCATTCACACTAACAGAGGAAAGACATGCTGCATTCACACTAACAGAGGAAAGACATGCTGCATTCACACTAACAGAGGAAAGACATGCTGCATTCACACTAACAGAGGAAAGACATGCTGCATTCACACTAACAGAGGAAAGACATGCTGCATTCACACTAACAGAGGAAAGACATGCTGCATTCACACTAACAGAGGAACAACGTGCTGCATTCACACTAACAGAGGAACAACGTGCTGCATTCACACTAACAGAGGAACAACGTGCTGCATTCACACTAACAGAGGAAAGACATGCTGCATTCACACTAACAGAGGAAAGACATGCTGCATTCACACTAACAGAGGAACAACGTGCTGCATTCACACTAACAGAGGAAAGACATGCTGCATTCACACTAACAGAGGAAAGACATGCTGCATTCACACTAACAGAGGAACAACGTGCTGCATTCACACTAACAGAGGAAAGACATGCTGCATTCACACTAACAGAGGAAAGACATGCTGCATTCACACTAACAGAGGAAAGACATGCTGCATTCACACTAACAGAGGAAAGACATGCTGCATTCACACTAACAGAGGAAAGACATGCTGCATTCACACTAACAGAGGAAAGACATGCTGCATTCACACTAACAGAGGAAAGACATGCTGCATTCACACTAACAGAGGAAAGACATGCTGCATTCACACTAACAGAGGAAAGACATGCTGCATTCACACTAACAGAGGAACAACGTGCTGCATTCACACTAACAGAGGAAAGACATGCTGCATTCACACTAACAGAGGAAAGACATGCTGCATTCACACTAACAGAGGAACAACGTGCTGCATTCACACTAACAGAGGAAAGACATGCTGCATTCACACTAACAGAGGAACAACGTGCTGCATTCACACTAACAGAGGAAAGACATGCTGCATTCACACTAACAGAGGAACAACGTGCTGCATTCACACTAACAGAGGAAAGACATGCTGCATTCACACTAACAGAGGAAAGACATGCTGCATTCACACTAACAGAGGAAAGACATGCTGCATTCACACTAACAGAGGAAAGACATGCTGCATTCACACTAACAGAGGAAAGACATGCTGCATTCACACTAACAGAGGAAAGACATGCTGCATTCACACTAACAGAGGAAAGACATGCTGCATTCACACTAACAGAGGAACGACATGCTGCATTCACACTAACAGAGGAAAGACATGCTGCATTCACACTAACAGAGGAAAGACATGCTGCATTCACACTAACAGAGGAACGACATGCTGCATTCACACTAACAGAGGAAAGACATGCTGCATTCACACTAACAGAGGAAAGACATGCTGCATTCACACTAACAGAGGAAAGACATGCTGCATTCACACTAACAGAGGAACGACATGCTGCATTCACACTAACAGAGGAAAGACATGCTGCATTCACACTAACAGAGGAAAGACATGCTGCATTCACACTAACAGAGTGAACTTAGGTAGAGAAGGATGATTATTTTGTGTCTGCCATGTGAACTGAGGTAGAGAAGGAGGATTATTTTGTGTCTGCCATGTGAACTGAGGTGGAGAAGGATGATTATTTTGTGTCTGCCATGTGAACTGAGGTAGAGAAGGATGATTATTTAGTGTCTGCCATGTGAACTGAGGTAGAGAAGGAGGATTATTTTGTGTCTGCCATGTGAACTGAGGTGGAGAAGGATGATTATTTTGTTTCTGAACTGAGGTATTATTTTGTGTCTGCCATGTGAACTGAGGTATTATTTTGTGTCTGCCATGTGAACTGAGGTATTATTTTGTGTCTGCCATGTGAATTGAGGTATTATTTTGTGTCTGCCATGTGAACTGAGGTAGAGAAGGAGGATTATTTTGTGTCTGCCATGTGAACTGAGGTGGAGAAGGATGATTATTTTGTGTCTGCCATGTGAACTGAGGTGGAGAAGGAGGATTATTTTGTGTCTGCCATGTGAACTGAGGTGGAGAAGGATGATTATTTTGTGTCTGCCATGTGAGTTGAGGTATTATTTTGTGTCTGCCATGTGAGCCGTGTGTCTCTCGGGTTTCGAGAGGCTCCATGCATGATGCAACATGACGGTCTATCTCAACACCCAAAGGTACAGGATGGGGTTTAACAATCCCCCTACACCAGAGGTGTAGCAGGGAGGATTACATTGTACCTCAGCCAGCCTGGCATTTAACAAAATCTCCATGCATAAAGACATCAAGGAAAGCTGAGAAAAGTTATATTAATTATGCAGAACTTAAGCCTTGTGACAAATTGTTTTTCTGTTTCTAGCTGGTCTGGTTTGTTTGTTTGACGCAGTGAGACCAGAGAACACAAAGAGACTTGCTGTTAATTCATACTGTAGACTGTTACAGTCTGACAGCAGAAACCGGTACTCTGGTGACATCTACTTGTGGTGAATGGGATTACACATAGCAACATGGTACTCTGAAGACATCTAGTGGTGGTGAATGGGATTACACATATATATTACGACGACATTCAGAGCATGTGTAGACAGCTGGCTGGAGTGGTTATGGCAAGGGTTGGAAACATTTCAGGGAACAGAACCGAAAACAACGAAATTACCTGCAGAACAGAACCCGAACCTGAAACTAAAATGATCTATTCCGGGAACAGAACAGTTATTTTTAAACCATGGGAACTGCTTAATAATGTCAGCCAGCAGCTTACCACCCTGCATCCCACTGCTGGCTTGCTTCTGAAGCTAAGCAGGGTTGGTCCTGGTCAGTCCCTGGATGAGAGACCAGATGCTGCTGGAAATGGTGTTGGAGGGCCAGTAGGAGGAACTCTTTCCTCTGGTCTAAAAAAAATAGCCCAATTCCCCAGGGCAGTGTTTGGGGACATGGCACTTATTGTAAGGGTGTTAACCCTGGTGTCCTTGCTAAATTCTGAAGCTGCCCCTCATACCATCATGGTCACCTAATCATCCCCAGCTTACAATTGGTTCATTCATCCCCTGTAACTATTCCCCAGGTCATTGCTGTAAATGAGAATGTGTTCTCAGTCAACTTACCTGGTAAAGAAAAATAATGTTTACACAAAAATTGGAACAAAGGGCCCATGCAAAGCCGTCACTCAGAAACTTGTTGCAGTGTCTGTCTGCCAGCTGGAATTCTCTACCAGTGGGTGTGTAGGCTATTTTTCCCACTCTCTGTTTGTTTCTAGTCCTCCTGGTTTCGGGCCTTGCCTGTCCTGACCACTCTGCCTGTCCTGACTCCGAACCCGCCTGCCTGGCCACTCTGCCTGTTCTGACTACCAGCCTGCCTGACCACTCTGCCTGTTCTGACTACCAGCCTGCCTGACCACTCTGCCTGTTCTGACTACCAGCCTGCCTGTTCTGACTACCAGCCTGCCTGACCACTCTGCCTGTTCTGACTACCAGCCTGCCTGACCACTCTGCCTGTTCTGACTACCAGCCTGCCTGTTCTGACTACCAGCCTGCCTGACCACTCTGCCTGTTCTGACTACCAGCCTGCCTGACCACTCTGCCTGTTCTGACTACCAGCCTGCCTGACCACTCTGCCTGTTCTGACTACCAGCCTGCCTGTTCTGACTACCAGCCTGCCTGACCACTCTGCCTGTTCTGACTACCAGCCTGCCTGACCACTCTGCCTGTTCTGACTACCAGCCTGCCTGACCGCTCTGCCTGTTCTGACTACCAGCCTGCCTGACCACTCTGCCTGTTCTGACTACCAGCCTGCCTGTTCTGACTACCAGCCTGCCTGACCACTCTGCCTGTTCTGACTACCAGCCTGCCTGCCTGTTCTGACTACCAGCCTGCCTGACCACTCTGCCTGTTCTGACTACCAGCCTGCCTGACCACTCTGCCTGTTCTGACTACCAGCCTGCCTGTTCTGACTACCAGCCTGCCTGCCTGTTCTGACTACCAGCCTGCCTGACCACTCTGCCTGTTCTGACTTCCAGCCTGCCTGACCACTCTGCCTGTTCTGACTACCAGCCTGCCTGACCACTCTGCCTGTTCTGACTACCAGCCTGCCTGACCACTCTGCCTGTTCTGACAACCAGCCTGCCTGACCACTCTGCCTGTTCTGACAACCAGCCTGCCTGTTCTGACTACCAGCCTGCCTGACCACTCTGCCTGTTCTGACAACCAGCCTGCCTGACCACTCTGCCTGTTCTGACTACCAGCCTGCCTGACCCCTCTGCCTGTTCTGACTACCAGCCTGCCTGACCACTCTGCCTGTTCTGACTACCAGCCTGCCTGACCACTCTGCCTGTTCTGACTACCAGCCTGCCTGACCACTCTGCCTGTTCTGACTACCAGCCTGCCTGTTCTGACTACCAGCCTGCCTGACCACTCTGCCTGTTCAGACAACCAGCCTGCCTGACCACTCTGCCTGTTCTGACTACCAGCCTGCCTGACCACTCTGCCTGTTCTGACTACCAGCCTGCCTGACCACTCTGCCTGTCCTGACTACCAGCCTGCCTGACCACTCTGCCTGTTCTGACTACCAGCCTGCCTGACCACTCTGCCTGTTCTGACTACCAGCCTGCCTGTTCTGACTACCAGCCTGCCTGACCACTCTGCCTGTTCTGACTACCAGCCTGCCTGACCACTCTGCCTGTTCTGACAACCAGCCTGCCTGACCACTCTGCCTGTTCTGACTACCAGCCTGCCTGACCACTCTGCCTGTTCTGACTACCAGCCTGCCTGACCACTCTGCCTGTTCTGACTACCAGCCTGCCTGTTCTGACTACCAGCCTGCCTGACCACTCTGCCTGTTCTGACAACCAGCCTGCCTGACCACTCTGCCTGTTCTGACTACCAGCCTGCCTGACCACTCTGCCTGTTCTGACTACCAGCCTGCCTGACCACTCTGCCTGTTCTGACTACCAGCCTGCCTGACCACTCTGCCTGTTCTGACTACCAGCCTGCCTGTTCTGACTACCAGCCTGCCTGACCACCAGCCTGCCTGTTCTGACTACCAGCCTGCCTGACCACTCTGCCTGTTCTGACTACCAGCCTGCTTGACCACTCTGCCTGTTCTGACTACCAGCCTGCCTGACCACTCTGCCTGTTCTGACTACCAGCCTGCCTGTTCTGACTACCAGCCTGCCTGACCACTCTGCCTGTTCTGACTACCAGCCTGCCTGACCACTCTGCCTGTTCTGACTACCAGCCTGCCTGACCACTCTGCCTGTTCTGACTACCAGCCTGCCTGACCACCAGCCTGCCTGAACACTCTGCCTGTTCTGACTACCAGCCTGCCTGTTCTGACTACCAGCCTGCCTGACCACTCTGCCTGTTCTGACTACCAGCCTGCCTGACCACTCTGCCTGTTCTGACTACCAGCCTGCCTGACCACTCTGCCTGTTCTGACTACCAGCCTGCCTGACCACTCTGCCTGTTCTGACTACCAGCCTGCCTGACCACTCTGCCTGTTCTGACTACCAGCCTGCCTGTTCTGACTACCTGCCTGCCTGACCACTCTGCCTTTTCTGACTACCAGCCTGCCTGTTCTGACTACCAGCTTGCCTGACCACTCTGCCTGTTCTGACTACCAGCCTGCCTGACCACTCTGCCTGTTCTGACTACCAGCCTACCTGACCACTCTGCCTGTTCTGACTACCAGCCTGCCGGACCACTCTGCCTGTTCTGACTTCCAGCCTGCCTGACCACTCTGCCTGTTCTGACTACCAGCCTGCCTGACCACTCTGCCTGTCCTGACTACCAGCCTGCCTGACCACTCTGCCTGTCCTGACTACCAGCCTGCCTGACCACTCTGCCTGTTCTGACTACCAGCCTGCCTGACCACTCTGCCTGTTCTGACTACCAGCCTGCCTGACCACTCTGCCTGTTCTGACTACCAGCCTGCCTGACCACTCTGCCTGTTCTGACTACCAGCCTGCCTGACCACTCTGCCTGTTCTGACTACCAGCCTGCCTGACCACTCTGCCTGTTCTGACTACCAGCCTGCCTGTTCTGACTACCAGCCTGCCTGACCACTCTGCCTGTTCTGACTACCAGCCTGCCTGACCACTCTGCCTGTTCTGACTACCAGCCTGCCTGACCACTCTGCCTGTTCTGACTTTCCCCAAAACCTTCGCAATTAAATGTTAACACCAAAGTATTTCTTGGCAGAAGTATATAATGAGGAAGTATATTATTTGAATTTCTTATTTGTTATTTGCAAACTTTGCCAAGAAATGAGCATCAGCAGTAGAGAACCATTAACATCAGACAGGATACTCCTCACTTGCTATTAAAGGGTAGATGTACAAATATAAGGGAAATTACACTCAAAATATATTTTTTTCTTTGATCAGAAGCGTGTTAACATGTGCACCTGCTTTCAGGATGGGTTGGTTGCCATCTATGGATGGGAGGTCTATGGTTGGTTCCCATCTATGGATGGGATGTCTATGGTTGGTTCCCATCTATGGATGGGATGTCTATGGTTGGTTTCCATCTATGGATGGGATGTCTATGGTTGGTTGCCATCTATGGATGGGAGGTCTATGGTTGGTTTCCATCTATGGATGGGATGTCTATGGTTGGTTCCCATCTATGGATGGGATGTCTATGGTTGGTTTCCATCTATGGATGGGATGTATATGGTTGATTGCCATCTATGGATGGGATGTCTATGGTTGGTTTCCATCTATGGATGGAATGTCTATGGTTGGTTGCCATCTATGGATGGGATGTCTATGGTTGGTTGCCATCTATGGATGGGATGTCTATGGTTGGTTTCCATCTATGGATGGGATGTCTATGGTTGGTTGCCATCTATGGATGGGAGGTCTATGGTTGGTTGCCATCTATGGATGGGATGTCTATGGTTGATTGCCATCTATGGATGGGATGTTTATGGTTGGTTGCCATCTATGGTTGGTACCATAACACCACAACAAGAGAGACCTAAGACAACAACATAGCAAGGCAGCAACACATGACAACACAACATGGTAGCAACAAAACATGGTAGCTGCACAAAACATGATACAAACATTTTTGAGCACAGACAACAACACAAGGGCAAGAAGGTAGAGACAACACGAAACAGCCACAACTGTCAGTAAGAGTGTCCATAATTTAGTCATTGAATGAAGAGATTGAGAAAAAACAGTCCAGTTTGGAGTGTTTGTTGCAGCTTGTTCTTGTCGCTAGCTGCAACGAACTGAAAAGAGGAGCAACCCAGCAATGTGTGTTCTACATTTCTATACATCCATCCATCCATCCATCCAGAAAACTAGCGAGTGGATTGCTGCTCCATCTCCTGAACATTTAGGGAATTGAGATCTCAACCGGTGTGCCAAATGTCGCTCCAAAATGTTTTTTTTTATTTGTATTATTTGACCTTTATTTAGCTGTTAATGTGAAGTGGAAATGTCTAGGAGCAACAACGTCTCAGCCATGAAGTGGTAGGCCACACAAGCTCACAGAACAGGACTGTTGAGTACTGAAGCACGTAGCGTGTAAAAATCATTTGTCCTAGGTTGCAACATTCACTACCGAGTTCCAAACTCCCTCTGGAAGCAACGTCAGCTAAAGAACTGTTCGTCAGGAGCTTCATGGAATGGGTTTCCATGGCCGAGCAGCCGCACACAAGCCTAAGATCACCTTGTGCAATGCCAAGTGTCAGCTGGAATGGTGTAAAGCTCCAATAAAGCTCTGGAGCAGTGGAAACTCGTTCTCTGGAGTGATGAATCACGATTCATTACCTGGCAGTCCAACGGAAAAATCTGGTTTTGGCAGATGCTAGGAGAATGCAACCTGCCCGAATGCATAGTGCCAACTGTAAAGTTTGGTGGAGGAGGAATAATGTTCTGGGGCTGTTTTTCATGGTTTGGGCTAGGCCCCTTAGTTCCAGTGAAGGGAAATCTTAACACTACAGCATACAATGACATTCTAGACAATTCTGTGTTCCCATCTTTGTGGGAACAGTTTGGGGAAGGCACTTTCCTATTTTAGCATGACAATGCCCCTGTGTACAAAGCGAGGTCCATACAGAAATGGTTTGTTGAGATTGGTGAGTAAGAACTTGACCGGCCTGCACAGAGCCCTGACCTCAACCCCATTGAACACCTTTGGGATGAATTGGAACACTGATTACGAGCCAGGCCTAATCACCCAACATCAGTGCCCGACCTCACTAATGCTCTTGTGGCTGAATGGAACCTGTTATAGCAGCAAAGACCAACTCCACATTAATGCCCATGATTTTGGAATGAGATGGTCAAAAAGGCACCCTATTCAATATATGGGCAGTGGTCAAAAATACCCTATATGGGCCCTGGTCAAAAAGCACCCTATTCCCTATATGTGTTATGGAACAGAGACTCAAGACAAAAAGGTTTCAAAAAGGAGTAACAGGTTTAATGAAATATAGCTGGTGATGACAAAATGAAGTAGAAAAAGTCTCTGTAAGATGGTGATGGGAAATCCAGACAGGTTTTCTTGTATAAAGAGGAGGAGGTGGCCGGAGGATGAACACTGGAACCAGGAAGACGAGGGAGACACTGGAAGGTAGATGAAACAAGGTAGATAACGAAGGTCGAGGTTAGAGGAACAGGGAGTGAGTCCTTTCTCAAACGAGACCAGACAAAGTGACTGTGTTGGGGGAGTGCCTATATGCTGACTGTGCTGATGATCCAATGACGTGCAGGTGTGGGTGATTAGAACTCAGGTGACAGTGATCTCTGTGATTGTGTGGTGGTGGAGCCTGGCTGATCCCTGACAATATGGGCCCTGGTCAAAAAGCATCCTATTACCTATATGGGCCCTGGTCAGAAATCACCCTATTACCTATATGGGCCCTGGTCAAAAATCACGCTATTCCCTATATAGGCCCTGGTCAAAAATCACCCTATTCCCTATATGGGCCCTGGTCAAAAATCACCCTATTCCCTATATGGGCCCTGGTCAAAAATCACCCTATTCCCTATATGGGCCCTGGTCAAATGGTACACTATATGAGCCCTGGTCAAACATAGTGTGCTATGTAGGGAATAGGGTGCCATTATTCCGGATTCTGACATTGCTCATTCTAATATTTCTGTATTTCTTGATTCCTCTCTTTTAATTTGTGGTTGTGTGTATTGTGAGTGTTGTTTTGTATTGTCAGGTATTACTGCACTGTTGGAGCTAGGAGCATAAGCCTTTCACTACACCAGCAATAACATCTGCTAAATATGTTTAAACGACCAATAAAATTCGATTTGATCAGGTTTTTATCACTGGGGACAATTTGGTACACATCATTGCCTTTCATATAGTCCCGTTGGCTGGGAGTCTCAGACCCAACATTGTCTGCTGTTTGTATATAAAGCAGTTATTCAGAAATTCCTTAGTTACCTCCCTTATTGAGTCGCTGGACCCCTGGCGCATGGAATTACCTGCAGGCCACTTTCAGGCTTGACTCTCTGGTCTGCAAGGGTCAGTTCGGGACTTTGATGAGGAATGGAGAACTGCACTTGTTTTGATTGATGTTTTGATTGATGTGTAATTTTTATCTGTGGCTTTTGAATTTGATTTGTTGAAATGTGTAATTGTATAGTGTTGTATTGAGACTGATTATGTTGATGTATTGTTCCTTGTAAATGAAACTCTGGGTTAAGTAAATGTTCAATAAAACACACACACTAGGCCTTGGACCTGATAAGGGATGGTCAGCCACTGTGCTTATCATCTGAAGGACAGTCTGTAACCCTCACTAAAGGACCACTGACTAGAAGGACACATACACACACACAATCTCCACTGGAAGGACACATACATACACACACACAATCTCCACTGGAAGGACGCTTCAAACGCCGTTTGAGGCCATCTAAAAGCAAACACCAGATGTGTTTCCTTTTTAATAAGAAGGGTCTGCATCGTACTACTTTTGTGCCATTTGGGACACAGGCAGTCAGTCAGTGGGCTTAGATAATACAGGTTTATTCAGCATTATTGTAATGTGTTTCTCAGTCTTGACATTTGTTGAAATCTCACTGAGTTTATGAAGCCTTTTCTTTAGATCAAACAGCAGCCTTGTAGATGTCATGTGGCTCTGATCTGGCCATGAAAGGGACGCAGCAGAAACTCAATTTTAATGTTAAAATGACATAGTTCTGGATGTTGTGCTGTAGCGCAGTGTGTATGTTGACAGTTTGTGTCGTGTATGTCCAGCCCCTATAAAGTCTAAGCTGCCCAGTCATTTGCTCCAGGGGCATCATACTACTATGGCTGACCCTGTAAAACAACACATTTTACTGCACCTATCCGGTGTGTGACAAAACATTATTTATTTTTTTGCATGTGCATGCGACTGCGTGTAGTTTGTCACTGTGTGTTTGACCACTCACCCCCGATCAGATCATTCTGTAGTTGTTGTAACTTGTCTTTCTGAGTAAACACAACACACACTCAATCTGAACCTCCATGGTCTTCCCCTGGTCAATGCACCATTAACTAAAGTGGCTGACTTGGATTTCCATTTTATTTCAGCATCTGGAATCCAATCATGGATGGAAATCACACAGTGATGTCTGTCTGCCTGCCTGTCTGCCTGCCTGTCTGCCTGCCTGTCGGGTCTGTCTGTCTCTCCTTCAGGAGACTGAGTCTGACTCCCTATTGGACTGTTGCCGACGAAGGCACCTGAAGCCCAGGCACCTGAAGGCACCTGAAGGCAGACCTTATACCCAGCATCTCCTTTAAACCCACAATATACTTTATTTTAGTTATTTAAATAATGCAAGAACCAGAGGTATCATCTATTGTTCTAATTGTATTGTTGTGGAATGTAGGATAACAGATATTTAGTATCAGTTGTTGTTCATGTGGAATGTAGGATAACAGATATTTAGTATTCAGTTGTTGTTCATGTGGAATGTAGGATAACAGATATTTAGTATTCAGTTGTTGTTCATGTGGAATGTAGGATAACAGATATTTAGTATTCAGTTGTTGTTCATGTGGAATGTAGGATAACAGATATTTAGTATCAGTTGTTGTTCATGTGGAATGTAGGATAACAGATATTTAGTATCAGTTGTTGTTCATGTGGAATGTAGGATAACAGATATTTAGTATCAGTTGTTGTTCATGTGGAATGTAGGATAACAGATATTTAGTATCAGTTGTTGTTCATGTGGAATGTAGGATAACAGATATTTAGTATCAGTTGTTGTTCATGTGGAATGTAGGATAACAGATATTTAGTATTCAGTTGTTGTTCATGTGGAATGTAGGATAACAGATATTTAGTATCAGTTGTTGTTCATGTGGAATGTAGGATAACAGATATTTAGTATCAGTTGTTGTTCATGTGGAATGTAGGATAACAGATATTTAGTATCAGTTGTTGTTCATGTGGAATGTAGGATAACAGATATTTAGTATCAGTTGTTGTTCATGTGGAATGTAGGATAACAGATATTTAGTATCAGTTGTTGTTCATGTGGAATGTAGGATAACAGATATTTAGTATCAGTTGTTGTTCATGTGGAATGTAGGATAACAGATATTTAGTATCAGTTGTTCTAAATGGCGACGACTAGCTTCTAGCTCTTAGGAAACTGTACAGTAATGTATTATTTCTTACATTGCAAGCCCAGAATAGTTTTTGTGTTGTTACATACAGCCTTAAAGAACTATTAGATATCAGAGCGTCGGTAACTCACCAAATCAAATCAAAGTTTACTTGTCACATGCGAGGATACAACAGGTGTAGACCTTACAGTGAAATGCTGGATGCAACAGGTGTAGACCTCACAGTGAAATGCTGAATACAACAGGTGTAGACCTTACAGTGAAATGCTGAATACAACAGGTGTAGACCTTACAGTGAAATGCTGAATACAACAGGTGTAGACCTTACAGTGAAATGCTGAATACAACAGGTGTAGACCTTACAGTGAAATGCTGGATGCAACAGGTGTAGACCTTACAGTGAAATGCTGAATACAACAGGTGTAGACCTTACAGTGAAATGCTGAATACAACAGGTGTAGACCTTACAGTGAAATGCTGAATACAACAGGTGTGGACCTTACAGTGAAATGCTGAATACAACAGGTGTAGACCTTACAGTGAAATGCTGAATACAACAGGTGTAGACCTTACAGTGAAATGCTGAATACAACAGGTGTAGACCTTACAGTGAAATGCTGGATGCAACAGGTGTGGACCTTACAGTGAAATGCTGAATACAACAGGTGTAGACCTTACAGTGAAATGCTGAATACAACAGGTGTAGACCTTACAGTGAAATGCTGAATACAACAGGTGTAGACCTTACAGTGAAATGCTGAATACAACAGGTGTAGACCTTACAGTGAAATGCTGAATACAACAGGTGTAGACCTCACAGTGAAATGCTGAATACAACAGGTGTAGACCTCACAGTGAAATGCTGAATACAACAGGTGTAGACCTCACAGTGAAATGCTGAATACAACAGGTGTAGACCTTACAGTGAAATGCTGAATACAACAGGTGTAGACCTTACAGTGAAATGCTGAATACAACAGGTGTAGACCTTACAGTGAAATGCTGAATACAACAGGTGTAGAGCTCACAGTGAAATGCTGAATACAACAGGTGTAGACCTTACAGTGAAATGCTGAATACAACAGGTGTAGAGCTCACAGTGAAATGCTGAATACAACAGGTGTAGACCTTACAGTGAAATGCTGAATACAACTGGTGTAGACCTTACAGTGAAATGCTGAATACAACAGGTGTGGACCTCACAGTGAAATGCTGAATACAACAGGTGTAGACCTTACAGTGAAATGCTGAATACAACAGGTGTGGACCTCACAGTGAAATGCTGAATACAACTGGTGTGGACCTCACAGTGAAATGCTTACTTACAGGCTCTAACCAACAGTGCAAAAAAATATTAGGTGAACAATAGGTAGGTAAAGAAATAAAAACAGCAGTATATACAGTAGAGAGGCTATATACAGTAGAGAGGCTATATACAGTAGAGAGGCTATATACAGTAGAGGGGCTATATACAGTAGAGGGGCTATATACAGTAGAGGGGCTATATACAGTAGAGAGGCTATATACAGTAGAGGGGCTATATACAGTAGAGGGGCTATATACAGTAGAGAGGCTATATACAGTAGAGGGCTATATACAGTAGAGAGGCTATATACAGTAGAGGGCTATATACAGTAGAGGGCTATATACAGTAGAGAGGCTATATACAGTAGAGGGCTATATACAGTAGAGGGCTATATACAGTAGAGAGGCTATATACAGTAGAGGGCTATATACAGTAGTGAGGCTATATACAGTAGAGGGCTATATACAGTAGAGAGGCTATATACAGTAGAGGGCTATATACAGTAGAGAGGCTATATACAGTAGAGGGGCTATATACAGTAGAGGGCTATATACAGTAGAGAGGCTATATACAGTAGAGGGCTATATACAGTAGAGGGCTATATACAGTAGAGAGGCTATATACAGTAGAGGGCTATATACAGTAGAGGGCTATATACAGTAGAGGCTATATACAGTAGAGGGCTATATACAGTAGAGAGGCTATATACAGTAGAGGGCTATATACAGTAGAGGGCTATATACAGTAGAGAGGCTATATACAGTAGAGGGCTATATACAGTAGAGAGGCTATATACAGTAGAGGGCTATATACAGTAGAGAGGCTATATACAGTAGAGAGGCTATATACAGTAGAGGGCTATATACAGTAGAGGGCTATATACAGTAGAGAGGCTATATACAGTAGAGGGCTATATACAGTAGAGGGCTATATACAGTAGAGGAGCTATATACAGTAGAGAGGCTATATACAGTAGAGGGCTATATACAGTAGAGGGCTATATACAGTAGAGGAGCTATATACAGTAGAGGGCTATATACAGTAGAGAGGCTATATACAGTAGAGGCTATATACAGTAGAGGGCTATATACAGTAGAGGGCTATATACAGCAGAGAGGCTATATACAGTAGAGGGGCTATATACAGTAGAGGGGCTATATACAGTAGCGAGGCTATATACAGTAGAGAGGCTATATACAGTAGCGAGGCTATATACAGTAGAGGGGCTATATACAGTAGAGGGGCTATATACAGTAGCGAGGCTATATACAGTAGAGGGGCTATGTACAGTAGAGGGCTATATACAGTAGTGAGGCTATATACAGTAGCGAGGCTATATACAGTAGCAGGGCTATATACAGTAGCGAGGCTATATACAGTAGAGAGGCTATATACAGTAGAGGGGCTATATACAGTAGAGGGGCTATATACAGTAGAGAGGCTATATACAGTAGCGAGGCTATATACAGTAGAGGGGCTATGTACAGTAGAGGGGCTATATACAGTAGCGAGGCTATATACAGTAGCGGGGCTATATACAGTAGCGAGGCTATATACAGTAGCAAGGCTATATACAGTAGAGGGGCGATATAATCAGTAGAGAGGCTATATACAGTAGAGGGGCTATATACAGTAGAGAGGCTATATACAGTAGAGGGGCTATATACAGTAGCGAGGCTATATACAGTAGAGGGGCTATATACAGTAGAGAGGCTATATACAGTAGAGAGGCTATATACAGTAGTGAGGCTATATACAGTAGCGAGGCTATATACAGTAGCGAGGCTATATACAGTAGAGAGGCTATATACAGTAGAGGGGCTATATACAGTAGAGGCTATATACAGTAGAGAGGCTATATACAGTAGCGAGGCTATATACAGTAGAGAGGCTATATACAGTAGCGAGGCTATATACAGTAAGAGGGGCTATATACATCAGAGAGGCTATATACAGTAGAGAGGCTATATACAGTAGCGAGGCTATATACAGCAGAGAGGCTATATACAGTAGAGGGGCTATATACAGTAGAGAGGCTATATACAGTAGCGAGGCTATATACAGACACTGGTTAGTCAGGCTGATTGAGGTAGTATATGTACATGTAGTTATGGTTAAAGTGACTATGCATATATGATGAACAGAGAGTAGCAGTAGAGAGGCTATATACAGACACCGGTTAGTCAGGCTGATTGAGGTAGTATATGTACATGTAGTTATGGTTAAAGTGACTATGCATATATGATGAACAGAGAGTAGCAGTAGAGAGGCTATATACAGACACCGGTTAGTCAGGCTGATTGAGGTAGTATATGTACATGTAGTTATGGTTAAAGTGACTATGCATATATGATGAACAGAGAGTAGCAGTAGAGAGGCTATATACAGACACCGGTTAGTCAGGCTGATTGAGGTAGTATATGTACATGTAGTTATGGTTAAAGTGACTATGCATATACAGTGAGGGAAAAAAGTATTTGATCCCCTGCTGATTTTGTACGTTTGCCCACTGACAAAGAAATGATAAGTCTATAATTTTAATGGTAGGTTTATTTGAACAGTCAGAGACAGAATAACAACCAAAAAATCCAGAAAAACGCATGTGAAAATTTTTATAAATTGATTTGCATTTTAATGAGGGAAATAAGTATTGAGGGCACTGTGGTGTTGAACACTGAGCTTGTAGTCAATGAATAGCATTCTCACATAAGTGTTCCTTTTGTCCAGGTGGGAAAGGGCAGTGTGGAGTGCAACACCATAGTGCCCACGAAGCTCATCACTAAGCTAAGGACTCTGGGACTAAACACCTCCCTCTGCAACTGGATCCTGGACTTCCTGACGGGCCGCCCCCAGGTGGTAAGAGTAGGCAACAACACGTCTGCCACGCTGATCTTTAACACTGGGGCCCCACAGGGGTGTGTCCCCTCCTGTATTCCCTCCAACACCATCATTAAGTTTGCAGACAACACAACAGTGGTAGGCCTGATCACCATCAACGATGAGACAGCCTATAGGGAGTAGGTCAGAGACCTGGCAGTGTGGTACCAGGACAACAACCTCTCCCCTCAATGTGAGAAAGACTAAGGAGATGATCCTGGACTAAAGGAAAAGGAGGACCGAGCACGCCCCCATTCTCATCGATGGGGCTGTAGTTGAGCGGGTAAAGGCTGTAGTTGAGCGGGTAAAGAGTTTCAAGTTCCTTGGAGTCCACATCACCAACAAACTATCATGGTCCAAGCACACCAAGATAGTTGTGAAGAGGGCACATCAAAACCTTTTCCCCCTCAGGAGACTGAAAAGATTTGGCATGGGTCCCCAGATCCTCAAAGGTTTCTACAGCTGCACCATTGATAGCATCCTGACCGGTTGCGTCACCGCCTGGTATGGCAACTGCTCAGCATCTGACCATAAGGCACTACAGAGGGTAGTGCGAATGGCCCAGTACATCACTGTACAGATTACCTCAACTAGCCTGTACCCCCCCACACTGACGCGGTACCGGTGCCCCCTGTATATAGCCTCCACATTGACTCTGTACCGGTGCCCCCTGTATATAGCCTCCACATTGACTCTGTACCGGTACCCCCTGTATATAGCCTCCACATTGACTCTGTACCGGTACCCCCTGTATATAGCCTCCACATTGACTCTGTACCGGTACCCCCTGTATATAGCCTCCACATTGACTCTGTGCAGTACCCCCTGTATATAGCCTCCACATTGACTCTGTGCAGGTACCCCCTGTATATAGCCTCCACATTGACTCTGTACAGGTACCCCTGTATATAGCCTCCACATTGACTCTGTGCAGTACCCCCTGTATATAGCCTCCACATTGACTCTGTACCAGTACCCCCTGTATATAGCCTCCACATTGACTCTGTACCAGTACCCCCTGTATATAGCCTCCACATTGACTCTGTGCAGGTACCCCCTGTATATAGCCTCCACATTGACTCTGTACCCATTACCCCCTGTATATAGTCTCCACATTGACTCTGTACCGGTACCCCCTGTATATAGTCTCCACATTGACTCTGTACCGGTACCCCCTGTATATAGCCTCCACATTGACTCTGAACCGGTACCCCCTGTATATAGCCTCCACATTGACTCTGTGCAGGTACCCCCTGTATATAGCCTCCACGTTGACTCTGTGCAGGTACCCCTGTATATAGCCTCCACATTGACTCTGTACCGTACCCCCTGTATATAGCCTCCACATTGACTCTGTACCGGTAGCCCCTGTATATAGCCTCCACATTGACTCTGTACCGGTAGCCCCTGTATATAGCCTCCACATTGACTCTGTACCTGTACCCCCTGTATATAGCCTCCACATTGACTCTGTACCGGTACCCCCTGTATATAGCCTCCACGTTGACTCTGTACCGGTACCCCCTGTATATAGCCTCCACGTTGACTCTGTACCGGTACCCCCTGTATATAGCCTCCACATTGACTCTGTACCGGTACCCCCTGTATATAGTCTCCACATTGACTCTGTACCGTACCCCCTGTATATAGCCTCCACATTGACTCTGTACCGGTAGCCCCTGTATATAGCCTCCACATTGACTCTGTACCGGTACCCCCTGTATATAGTCTCCACATTGACTCTGTACCGGTAGCCCCTGTATATAGCCTCCACATTGACTCTGTACCGGTACCCCCTGTATATAGCCTCCACATTGACTCTGTACCTGTACCCCCTGTATATAGCCTCCACATTGACTCTGTACCTGTACCCCTGTATATAGCCTCCACATTGACTCTGTACAGTACCCCCTGTATATAGCCTCCACATTGACTCTGTACCGGTACCCCCTGTATATAGCCTCCACATTGACTCTGTACCGGTACCCCCTGTATATAGCCTCCACGTTGACTCTGTACCGGTACCCCCTGTATATAGCCTCCACATTGACTCTGTACCGGTACCCCCTGTATATAGCCTCCACATTGACTCTGTACCTGTACCCCCTGTATATAGCCTCCACATTGACTCTGTACCGGTACCCCTGTATATAGCCTCCACATTGACTCTGTACCTGTACCCCCTGTATATAGCCTCCACGTTGACTCTGTGCAGTACCCCCTGTATATAGCCTCCACGTTGACTCTGTACCGGTACCCTGTATATAGCCTCCACATTGACTCTGTACCGGTAGCCCCTGTATATAGCCTCCACATTGACTCTGTGCAGTACCCCCTGTATATAGTCTCCACATTGACTCTGTACAGTAGCCCCTGTATATAGCCTCCACATTGACTCTGTGCAGTACCCCCTGTATATAGTCTCCACATTGACTCTGTGCAGTAGCCCCTGTATATAGCCTCCACATTGACTCTGTACCTGTACCCCTGTATATAGCCTCCACATTGACTCTGTACCTGTACCCCCTGTATATAGCCTCCACATTGACTCTGTGCAGTACCCCCTGTATATAGCCTCCACATTGACTCTGTACCTGTACCCCCTGTATATAGCCTCCACATTGACTCTGTGCAGGTACCCCTGTATATAGCCTCCACATTGACTCTGTACCTGTACCCCCTGTATATAGCCTCCACATTGACTCTGTGCAGTACCCCCTGTATATAGCCTCCACATTGACTCTGTACCGGTACCCCTGTATATAGCCTCCACATTGACTCTGTACAGTACCCTGTATATAGCCTCCACATTGACTCTGTGCAGTACCCCCTGTATATAGCCTCCACATTGACTCTGTGCAGTACCCCCTGTATATAGTCTCCACATTGACTCTGTGCAGTACCCCTGTATATAGCCTCCACATTGACTCTGTACAGTACCCCCTGTATATAGCCTCCACATTGACTCTGTACCGGTACCCCCTGTATATAGCCTCCACATTGACTCTGTACCGGTACCCCCTGTATATAGCCTCCACATTGACTCTGTACAGTACCCCCTGTATATAGCCTCCACATTGACTCTGTGCAGTACCCCCTGTATATAGTCTCCACATTGACTCTGTGCAGTACCCCCTGTATATAGTCTCCACATTGACTCTGTGCAGTACCCCCTGTATATAGCCTCCACATTGACTCTGTGCAGTACCCCCTGTATATAGTCTCCACATTGACTCTGTACAGGTAGCCCCTGTATATAGCCTCCACATTGACTCTGTGCAGTACCCCCTGTATATAGCCTCCACATTGACTCTGTACCTGTACCCCCTGTATATAGCCTCCACATTGACTCTGTACCTGTACCCCCTGTATATAGCCTCCACATTGACTCTGTACCGGTACCCCCTGTATATAGCCTCCACATTGACTCTGTACCTGTACCCCCTGTATATAGCCTCCACATTGACTCTGTGCAGGTACCCCCTGTATATAGCCTCCACATTGACTCTGTACCTGTACCCCCTGTATATAGCCTCCACATTGACTCTGTGCAGTACCCCCTGTATATAGCCTCCACATTGACTCTGTACAGTACCCCCTGTATATAGCCTCCACATTGACTCTGTGCAGTACCCCCTGTATATAGCCTCCACATTGACTCTGTACAGGTACCCCCTGTATATAGCCTCCACATTGACTCTGTGCAGTACCCCCTGTATATAGCCTCCACATTGACTCTGTGCAGTTCCCCCTGTATATAGCCTCCACATTGACTCTGTGTACCCCCTGTATATAGCCTCCACATTGACTCTGTGCAGTACCCCCTGTATATAGCCTCCACATTGACTTTGTACCGGTACCCCTGTATATAGCCTCCACATTGACTCTGTACCCATTACCCCTGTATATAGCCTCCACATTGACTCTGTGCAGGTACCCCCTGTATATAGCCTCCACATTGACTCTGTGCAGGTACCTCCTGTATATAGCCTCCACATTGACTCTGTACAGGTACCCCCTGTATATAGCCTCCACATTGACTCTGTGCAGGTACCCCCTGTATATAGCCTCCACATTGACTCTGTACAGTACCCCCTGTATATAGCCTCCACATTGACTCTGTACCGGTACCCCCTGTATATAGTCTCCACATTGACTCTGTACAGTACCCCTGTATATAGTCTCCACATTGACTCTGTACAGTACCCCCTGTATATAGCCTCCACATTGACTCTGTGCAGTACCCCCTGTATATAGTCTCCACATTGACTCTGTACAGTAGCCCCTGTATATAGCCTCCACATTGACTCTGTGCAGTACCCCCTGTATATAGCCTCCACATTGACTCTGTACCTGTACCCCCTGTATATAGCCTCCACATTGACTCTGTACCTGTACCCCCTGTATATAGCCTCCACATTGACTCTGTGCAGGTACCCCCTGTATATAGCCTCCACATTGACTCTGTACCTGTACCCCCTGTATATAGCCTCCACATTGACTCTGTACCGGTACCCCCTGTATATAGCCTCCACATTGACTCTGTACCTGTACCCCCTGTATATAGCCTCCACATTGACTCTGTGCAGGTACCCCCTGTATATAGCCTCCACATTGACTCTGTGCAGTACCCCCTGTATATAGCCTCCACATTGACTCTGTGCAGTACCCCCTGTATATAGCCTCCACATTGACTCTGTACCGGTACCCCCTGTATATAGCCTCCACATTGACTCTGTACCGGTACCCCCTGTATATAGCCTCCACATTGACTCTGTACCGGTTCCCCCTGTATATAGCCTCCACATTGACTCTGTGCCGGTACCCCCTGTATATAGCCTCCACATTGACTCTGTACCGGTACCCCCTGTATATAGCCTCCACATTGACTTTGTACCGGTACCCCCTGTATATAGCCTCCACATTGACTCTGTACCCGTACCCCTGTATATAGCCTCCACATTGACTCTGTACCGGTACCCCCTGTATATAGCCTCCACATTGACTCTGTACCGGTACCTCCTGTATATAGCCTCCACATTGACTCTGTACCGGTACCCCCTGTATATAGCCTCCACATTGACTCTGTGCAGTACCCCTGTATATAGTTTCCACATTGACTCTGTACCGGTACCCCCTGTATATAGCCTCCACATTGACTCTGTGCAGTACCCCCTGTATATAGCCTCCACATTGACTCTGTACCGGTACCCCTGTATATAGCCTCCACATTGACTCTGTGCAGTACCCCCTGTATATAGCCTCCACATTGACTCTGTACCGGTACCCCCTGTATATAGCCTCCACATTGACTCTGTACCTGTACCCCCTGTATATAGCCTCCACATTGACTCTGTACCGGTAGCCCCTGTATATAGCCTCCACATTGACTCTGTACCGGTACCCCCTGTATATAGTCTCCACATTGACTCTGTACCGGTACCCCCTGTATATAGTCTCCACATTGACTCTGTACCGGTACCCCCTGTATATAACCTCGTTATTGTTATTCTTATTGTGCTACTTTTTATTATTACTTCTTTACAGTCGCTGTACTCATAACATACAGGAGAACGATCGCCTTAAGGCGAGGATAGCTGTGCTGCAAGCCCAGTTTCAGACGCAATCGTTAGGCAAGGGTAATTTAAGTGTAGGAAAGGATAAAACAGTTTATCCTCTCTCTCTTTAAAACTGTGCCACCAGTAAGTACAGATAGTAGTATAAATCCCCTCGCACAGTCCCCGCAGCAGGACAACTTTCTCATGGCTTCTGGAAGGAAATGCTCTAGGAATGCTCAACCGGTGTCGCTCATTCAGCCGACAGAAACTTTCAACCGGTTCTCCCCATTAAGCAGCGAGTCGGAGTCAGAGGCCGAGCCTTCTCTGATCCCTACTCCTCCCGATACGGGGTCTAATAAGAATTTACGGCGCCGAAGCCTCCCCCCATTAGCTCTGACAAAATCCAAACCCTAGTCATTACCCGCAGTACTAGACTTCCGGCAGTAACGAATCATCCAGCGATCATACACTGTTTACCAGGGGGCAGGGCTACCAACGTTAAGGCTAATCTGAAGATGGTGCTGGCTAAGGCTAAATCTGGCGAGTGTAGAGAGTATAGAGATATTGTTATCCACGTCGGCATCAACGATGTTAGGATGAAACAGTCAGAGGTCACCAAGCGCAACATAGCTTCAGTGTGTAAATCAGACAGAAAGATGTGTCGGCATCGAGTAATTGTCTCTGGCCCCCTCCCAGTTAGGGGGAGTGATGAGCTCTACAGCAGAGTCTCACAACTCAATCGCTGGTGGAAAACATTTTCTGCCCCTCCCAAAAGATAGAATTTGTAGATAAATTGCCTTGCAAAGGTGAAGAGCACACCTTCCGGTACTAATTGCTGATTGCCTTGGAGAGGAGAAACCACTCCCCCTCCAAGACGGCCACTGATTACGAAAACAACAGTCAAATTTCCCTTCCCCTTAATCCTGATCATCTGCAAGTTATGAGCAGTCAGCAGTTTACACACCAATTAGGCCAGTGGGAAGACAGGCAGCACTTAAAGTAGATGGCCCTAGCTAGTTAGAAAGTACCAGACAACAACAGATAAAGATCTAATCAAGTTATATTATTGTTTTATTAAAACAATGTTAGAATTTTTATTCCGCTTTGACATTACAGAGTAGAGGCTTCATGATGTCACCGGCTGCTGTGTAGAGGCTTCATGATGTCACCGGCTGCTGTGTAGAGGCTTCATGATGTCACCAGCTGCTGTGTAGAGGCTTCATGACATCACTGGCTGCTCTTTAGAGGCTTCAGGGTCAGTAGGATGGGTTTATCTGGCAACAGGATCAACTCAAAGGTACTGTGCACCTCCACCTGACGCTGTTTATCTACTCTGAAGTTCTCCAGCATCTGCAGAGAAATGTACAGTGTTACAACCATATGCCTGTTCTGTCTTCCTGTGACATTGTACTATTGCAAGGAACATTTCTAACTGAATAAAAAAAGTAGTTTAAACTAAATGAAAGTTAAATCAAAACGAAATAAGTTGTTTGAACTAAAGTAGTCCCAGTCTTTCAAGCTTAAAATATTTTGAATTGTTTTATGGTGGTCATACCATGGATCATTTAGCTACTTGACTTTGAATTTTAGGACCCCTTTAGGTATAAAAAAAAAAGGAAACATTTATTTGATAGAATATAGAGTTAGTCTTTTACTACTATAGCCCATAGAAACACATTCATAAATGGCAAAACAAACTGTAAAAATATCCATCATAAGGAATAAGGTTTTCAAGTGTCTGTCCTACATATGTGACTCGTTTCAGGACACTAGGAGTATGCCACACATCACTTCACAGGAGAGGCATTTGAACGTAAACATACATTTCTTAATCAAAATGTATTTTTTGGCAGAAATTACTTCTGGAACAAGTCAACTTTCATGTGTCTTAACCTCTTAATATTATTTGGGGACCCTTTCAGATTTGTATTCATTTAATTCAGTCTGGTATGAGAACAGTAGCCCCTATCTGCAAAAGCAGGGTGTCTGCAGAAAGCTGAGTATCTTGGCTATTGATCGGTGCCTTCAACTCTTTGGCGTGACTTACTACCATATATGGATATACGCATTTATAAGGGCAGGCCGAGCCGATGACCTCATTTCAAGATGTCTGCTACCTACATTCTGGTTAGTGTTGTGAAGCAAAAGGTTCTACAGTTGCACCATCGAGAGCATCCTGACTGGTTGCATCACTGCCTGGTACGGCAATTGCTCCGCCTCTGACCGCAAGGCACTACAGAGGGTAATGCGTACGGCCCAGTACATCACTGGGGCTAAGCTGCCTGCCATCCAGGACCTCTACACCAGGCGCTGTCAGAGGAAGGCCGTAAAATTGTCAAAGACCCCAGCCACCCCAGTCATAGACTGTTCTCTCTACTACCGCATGGCAAGTGGTACCAGAGTGCCAAGTCTAACTATACATTCATGTACATACTACCTCAATTGGACCGACCAACCAGTGCTCCCGCACATTGGCTAACCGGGCTATCTATCTGCATTGTGTCCCGCCACCCGCCAACCCCTTTTTTAAGCTACTGCTGCTCTCTGTTCATCACATACGCATGGTCACTTTAACCATGACTACATGTACATATACTACCTCAATCAGCCTGACTAACCGGTGTCCCTCTACTGTATATAGCCCCTCTACTGTATATAGCCCCTCTACTGTATATAGCCCCTCTACTGTATATAGCCTCTCTACTGTATATAGCCTCTCTACTGTATATAGCCTCGCTACTGTATATAGTCTGTCTTTTTTTACTGTTGTTTTTATTTCTTTACTTACCTATTGTTCACATAATACCTTTTGTTGCACTATTGGTTAGAGCCTGTAAGTAAGCATTTCACAAGGTCTTCACCTGTTGTATTCGGCGCACGTGACAAATACACTTTGATTTGATCTGAACTATTGCTACCTGTCTCAGAGACGAGATGCACAGAGCTATTGTACCCAGATTTCATTGTAATTTCATTGTACCCAGATTTCATTGCTTTAGCATAACAGATGGCTTCTGGGGAAAACGAAGAGTATCTCACAGGAACCGAAATAGAAGGCAGCTATGAATAAGCGACATAGAAACTTTGAATAAAATACTTGAGTCGAATTCGGATCAGGGGAGCGATTTGGACAAGGAAAATTTTGACTTGGCTGACAAAGATTGCTTTCTAGAAGGACTGGATCCACATTAAGGTCTGTAAATAAATTATTTTCATGACTTTATATAGCTCATTTACTATATGTATTGAATTTTTTATTCATGTTGTCTGCTTTATGTGCTTTGGATTTAGTTGACATAGGCCTATGTAACAAGTCATTTCAATGTTATATCATTCCAAAGTAGTTATTGTCTCTGTTTCATATTAGTTCACTGTTCTAAGTTTCATCCTTGTAACTTGAGAGGCCACCAAACTCTCAGGGCCATTGGAGAGGCCACCAAACTCTCAGGGCCATTGGAGAGGCTACTAATCAACTCTCATGGCCATTGGAGAGGCTACTAATCAACTCTCAGGGCCATTGGAGAGGCTACTAATCTCTCATGGCCATTGGAGAGGCCACCAAACTCTCATGGCCATTGGAGAGGCCACTAAACTCTCAGGGCCATTGGAGAGGCCACCAAACTCTCATGGCCATTGGAGAGGCCACCAAACTCTCATGGCCATTGGAGAGGCCACCAAACTCTCATGGCCATTGGAGAGGCCACCAAACTCTCATGGCCATTGGAGAGGCCACCAAACTCTCATGGCCATTGGAGAGGCCACCAAACTCTCATGGCCATGGCTGGAGAGGCCACCAAACTCTCATGGCTGGCTGGAGAGGCCACCAAACTCTCAGGGCCATTGGAGAGGCCACCAAACTCTCAGGGCCATTGGAGAGGCCACCAAACTCTCAGGGCCATTGGAGAGGCCACTAAACTCTCAGGGCCATTGGAGAGGCCACTAAACTCTCAGGGCCATTGGAGGGGCCACTAAACTCTCATGGCCATTGGAGGGGCCACTAAACTCTCAGGGCCATTGGAGGGGCCACTAAACTCTCAGGGCCATTGGAGAGGCCACTAAACTCTCATGGCCATTGGAGAGGCCACTAAACTCCCAGGGCCATTGGAGGGGCCACCAAACTCTCATGGCCATTGGAGAGGCCACCAAACTCTCAGGGCCATTGGAGAGGCCACTAAACTCTCAGGGCCATTGGAGAGGCTACTAAACTCTCAGGGCCATTGGAGAGGCCACTAAACTCTCAGGGCCATTGGAGAGGCTACTAAACTCTCAGGGCCATTGGAGAGGCCACTAAACTCTCAGGGCCATTGGAGAGGCTACTAAACTCTCAGGGCCATTGGAGAGGCTACTAAACTCTCAGGGCCATTGGAGAGGCTACTAAACTCTCAGGGCCATTGGAGAGGCCACTAAACTCTCAGGGCCATTGGAGAGGCTACTAAACTCTCAGGGCCATTGGAGAGGCCACTAAACTCTCAGGGCCATTGGAGAGGCTACTAAACTCTCAGGGCCATTGGAGAGGCCACTAAACTCTCAGGGCCATTGGAGAGGCTACTAAACTCTCATGGCCATTGTTTATTTGTGGTTCTCACCTCTGCCTTTGTCTCCAAAGTGTTACTGTGTGCATTGTGTGTGTGCGTCACACTTTCTATGTGAGTCACTGTCCAGATAAGGTTTAGGCTTGGTGTTTTCACTTTCCAGTAATGTCGTTTTGTGAACTTAGTCAACTGTAATTCTGTAATGCAGAGGATTTGGATGATGATGTTTGGGAGCCATCCCTCCCCAGCAATCCCCCACACCAGTCCAGTTCTTTATCCCTCCCCAGCAAGCGCCCCCACCAGTCAAGCTCTTCATCCCTCCCCAGCAAGCGCCCCCCCACAGGTCAAGCTCTTCATCCCTCCCCAGCAAGCGCCCCCCCACCGGTCAAGCTCTTCATCCCTCCCCAGCAAGCGCCCCCACCGGTCAAGCTCTTCATCCCTCCCCAGCAAGCTCCCCCCGCCAGTCAAGCTCTTCATCCCTCCCCAGCAAGCGCCCTCCACCGGTCAAGCTCTTCATCCCTCCCCAGCAAGCGGCCCCCACCGGTCAAGCTCTTCATCCCTCCCCAGCAAGCGGCCCCCACCGGTCAAGGTCTTCATCCCTCCCCACCAAGCGCCCCCACTGGTCAAGCTCTTCATCCCTCCCCAGCAAGCGCCCCCCACCGGTCAAGCTCTTCATCCCTCCCCAGCAAGCGCCCCCCGCCGGTCAAGCTCTTCATCCCTCCCCAGCAAGCCCCCACCGGTCAAGGTCTTCACCCCTCCCAGAAAGCGGCCCCCACCAGTCAAGGTCTTCACCCCCACTGCTATGTCTTCAGCCATCGAACTACAAAAGTTCTGCTACTTTTCTCAACAACATTTATATCCTGAATTCAGCTGTCGACAGATCAGTTGAAAAAAGTGATTTGCTTCTTTCTGCACACGCCACGGTCAATGTGAACCGGACTGACTTGGCAAAACACTGGCCAAACAAGATGTAGCTACAAACAAAATGGAGTTAAATGGTTCCAGTCTGCCGTGAAGCATTCATCCATGTATACGGGGAAGAGTCTAGCTACAGTTTCAGATATAAGTTTCTAAGTTTGTCAGAAAATCGTTTTCATTTAAAGTTAAAGTGTACTGTTAGCTAGCTAGCGAATGTTAGCTTGCCAGCTCGCTAGCCTAGTGGTTAGAGCGTTGGACTAGTAACCGATAGGACCCTTGCAAGTTCAATTCCCGGAGCTGACAAGGTACAAATCTGTCGTTCTGCCCCTGAACAGGCAGTTAACCCACTGTTCCTAGGCCATCATTGAAAATAAGAATTTGTTCTTAACTGACTTGCCTAGTTAAACACTAAATTATAATACAGTTGTAGATCATATCATTACTAACATCCTATACATATGTACATGTCTAGTGACCCATCCACTTAGCTAGATGTGTCTGGGGGTTACAGACATCTATAGTATTACATTAACATGTCTAGACTATAGTGACCCATCCACTTAGCTAGATGTGGCTGGGGGTTATAGCATTTCCTTCACATGACCCATCAATTTAGACCAGTGTGTTGGGTAAGCGTCATGTAATAATTATAATATTTTTATCTGGACACTTTCTGCTTTTTATATTGCTACTATGCAAGTAACCATTTCACTGTACCGTTCACACGGTATCCTGTGCATGTGACAAATCAACTTTTTTATTTGATTTGATAGAGTGTGTTGACCAGAGACGGTAATGTGAGGAACAACATGCCCTGCATCAACGTCAGATTAGGATCCAGGCCAAGGACCAGATAAAGTTGATTCTTTTATTGTAGGCTACTACTTTTATCACCTTTAGTCTTGAAATCTTTGGTTGTTTACTAAACGAATCACTCTGTTTAGCACATCTCTTAAAGAGATGGGTGGGGCTAAGGTTTAAGAGGGTGTGAACGATGCTGAATGGGTGTAGACAAAGAAGAGCTCTCCAGTAGGTTGTACCAAAACAATCAAGGGACATTTTCTCAAAAGTGGGGTTATCAACTTTCAAATAATAATTATTTCCCCATTGTTCCTCAACTGCAGTGTGTGGGGGTTGTAGAGAACACAATTGTGTTTGTGAGAGTCTCCCCTTTCCATAGACGGGTCATATTAATATTCGGACGCTACAAACATTTGAGAGAAGTCACATTTTCGGGATGTCTCATGGTCTGACAAACATCGCTGTGGCTCGGCCACCTTTCACCTCAGATGTGGAAGGCCGACATGGATTAAGATGCAGCCCATGCAAAAAAAACTGATATCTCTAGATTAAACTGACGGATATCTCTAGATTAAACTGACGGATATCTCTAGATTAAACTGACAGATATCTCTAGATTAAACTGACGGATATCTCTAGATTAAATTGACGGATATCTCTAGATTAAATTGACGGATATCTCTAGATTAAACTGACAGATATCTCTAGATTAAACTGACGGATATCTCTAGATTAAACTGACAGATATCTCTAGATTAAACTGACAGATATCTCTAGATTAAACTGACGGATTTTGATATATTTTTTTTAAACTTTGAGCTGTGAACCTTACATGTATAAGGAAGAGCTGCATCTCCGTCTCAGCAATGCGCCGTCCGAGACACTGTCTGGGTCCAAACCCGAAGCCCAAGCTCCTGAAGTACTGGTTCTCTGTCCGCAGCCAGCGGGACGGGAGGTACTTCTCAGGTCTGGGGAACACATCTGGGTCTCTACCCATCGCATAGAGACCTAACTGGACCAGAGTCTAGAGAGAGTGAGAACACACCACATAAAATGCTGCCCTCCCAAACCAAAGTCTCTGATCAAACGTAAATACAGTAGCTACAGTATGTCATAGGTTGTCTCCTCTTACCCCGCAAGGTATGTGATAGTTCTGAATGATGATTTCCTCTGTAATGTATCTCTGTAAACTGACTGCAACCGGATGAAGCCTGACGGACATAAAAAGATGGTGACTTAGCTTTCTTAATGCTTAACCAGTAGGTGGCCCCATCACAGGCACCTCAACAGATGAAGAGTATAGACGTTCACCAAAGCGATATCTGAAATTCATCTCTAAAAGTGAGCATTGTGACTTCTAACCAGTAGGTTGCACCATTGCAATGACGTAAAAACATTTCCGTGATCAGTAATGACATGATTAAATACTGTTGTTGTGGGTTTATAATAATTGGTCTTGTAGTTAACATCAGCTGTCGTTTGTCAATCATCTTGTCTGTCTGTCCGACCTCAGCGTTTCCTTCAGCGCTCCTTTGACCAGCGGTATCATCTTCAGCATCTGTAGCACGTCTCCCTGGGTAGACTGTCTGGCTGCAGCCACCTCAGCCCTCAACTCTTCCTGGAGGTCAGGGTGTCTGGCCAGCTCATATAGAGTCCACAGCAGGGTGATAGACGTCTGAAATACATTACAGAGTAGAATGCTGACTACTAGAGACAATGGTTCATGAACTAATCCTAGAGTGTTGAAATACTGCTGGTTGTCTACCCTATCTGGTAGTTAACCAATCAGTTGACTTGGATATCTCTCCTACAGCCTCACTGAATCAGGTCTAAACAACAGGATAAGGTGATGACTGTTGGAGGTCAAGTTTGTTACCGTGTCTACCCCTCCAGCCATCAGTTCAGTGACGCTGGCCTTGATGTCCTCTATAGACAGCTTGTTATAGAGGTTATATACAAGTTGTTACCGTGTCTACCCCTCCAGCCATCAGTTCAGTGACGCTGGCCTTGATGTCCTCTATAGACAGCTTGTTATAGAGGTTATATACAAGTTGTTACCGTGTCTACCCCTCCAGCCATCAGTTCAGTGACGCTGGCCTTGATGTCCTCTATAGACAGCTTGTCTAACATCAGAAGGCTGGCCAGGACTCCTGGATACTTCCCGGGGGTGTCCTGACGCATGGTCCTGTAGATGTTCTGGATGCAGCGGTCCGCTGGGGACACATGTAATCAGGACTGTATAACAGTGAACCAACAAAGCTACTGACACAGACACAGACACAGTGGGGGCACATGTAATCAGGACTGTATAACAGTGAACCAACAAAGCTACTGACAGACACAGACACAGTGGGGGCACAGTGGGGGCACATGTAATCAGGACTGTATAACAGTGAACCAACAAAGCTACTGACAGACACAGACACAGTGGGGGCACAGTGGGGGCACATGTAATCAGGACTGTATAACAGTGAACCAACAAAGCTACTGACACAGACAGTGTTGATCTTAAATGCATCTTCCTGGCTTTACTTTTATTTGTGTTTCCCTAATTAGATGACAGCAGACACTTCCCACTGGCCCTAACCTTTGTCCTTAACCCTTTAATGTTTGCTCCAAAACTCTTCCCCTTGGCCCTGACCCTTCCCCTTGGGGCCCTGACCCTTCCCCTTGGCCGTGACCCTTCAATTTTTGCAGATATCACAGGGATATGCTGTGAGTATTGTCCTACCCTGATTGAAGATACCATCCCAGGCCTCTACGTGATCTCTCCAGATTTTGGCTCCTACCCTCCTCAGCATGGCCGGGGGGATGTACAGCATGGGAGAGGTAGTCTTGAACATCAGAGAGATGCAGTCAATGAAGTGTTGGGCCTCAGGGTTGATGTAGTCCAACATCAGGCCCAGACGCTCCCCATACAGAACTGAACCCACAGCTGGAGAGGAGAGAACACAGGTTAGACACAGACGCCTTCCATACAGAACAGAACCTACCGCATTACAACACAGGTGAGATATTGTAGAATACAATAACATCTGGTAAATATAGTATAATATACAATAGAGGACAGTACATTACGCCAGCCTAAGACACCAGTTGTCGATGTCCTATCAATCAAATGTATTTATGAAGCCCTTCTATATCAGCTGATGTCACAGAGTGCTGTACAGAAACCCAGCCAAAAACTCCAAACAGCAAGCAATGCAGGTGTAGAAGCACGGTGGTTAGGAAAAATGGGCCTAACTAAGTAAGTAAGATACTGTATGAGTTGTCATCATCAATGGCCCATGACACAAAAGGAGCGATGGGTCTAAGTAAGTAAGTAAGATATTAGCAGAAATATAAGATGTTAACCTTAGTCTGAGAATCATTCCTTCAATTTCCTTCAATTTCCCAGTCCCTGCCGATGGAAAAACATCCCCACAGCATGATGCTGCCACCACAATGCTTCACGGATGATGTTCACGAAGTGATGAGAGGTGTTGGGTTTGCGCCAGACATTTTCCTTGATGGTCAAAAAGCTACATTTTAGTCTCATCTGACCAGAGTACCGTCTTCCATATGTTTGGGGAGTCTCCCACATGCCTTTTGGTGAATACCAAATGTGTTTTCTTATTTTTTTTTCTTTAAGCAATGGCTCTTTCTGGCCACTCTTCCGTAAAGCCCAGCTCTGTGGAGTGTACGGCTTAAAGTGGTCCTATGGACAGATACTCCAATTTCCGCAGTGGAGCTTTGCAGCTCCTTCAGGGTTATCTTTGGTCTCTTTTCTGCCACTCTGATTAATGCCCTCCTTGCCTGGTCCATGAGTTTTGGTGGGCGGCCCTCTCTTGGCAGGTTTGTTGTGGTGCCATATTCTTTCAATGTTTTAATAATGGATTTAATGGTGCTCTGTGGGATGTTCAAAGTTTCAGATATTTTTTTATAACCCAACCCTGATCTGTACTTCTCCACAACTTTGTCCCTGACCTGTTTGGAGAGATCCTTGGTCTTCATGGTGCCGCTTGCTTGGTGGTGCTCCTTGCTTAGTGGTGTTGCAGACTCTGGGGCCTTTCAGAACAGGTGTATATATACTGAGATCATGTGACAGATCATGTGACACTTAGATTGCACACAGGTGTACTTTATTTAACTAATTCTGTGACTTCTGAAGGTAATTGGTTGCACCAGATCTTATTTAGGGGCTTCATAGCAAAGGCGGTGAATACATAATGCACATACCACTTTTCCGTTGTAAATTAGCTTAAATTTTTTTAAACAAGGAATTTTTTTCATTTCACTTCACCAATTTGGACTATTTTGTGTATGTACATTACATGAAATCCAAATAAAAATCCATTTAAATTACAGGTTGTAATGCAACAACATCGGAAAAGAGCCAAGGGGGATGAATTCTTTTGCAAGGCGCTGTACTGGAATGAGTCAGTGTATAAAACATGGTCATCGCAGGTTTCAAGACAGCCACAAGTAAATATTAGGTGAAAGAGACCAAACTAAAACTTACATTCCAGAGCGTATTTGAAGAGTTCTTGAGAAAGGTCGGTGGTCCATTTGTCTTGTCCACTCATTTCTATCTTCTTATGTACCCGGGCCACAAAGTCCTGTCCAACCTCATCCAACAGAGGAACAAAGTTCCCCAACACCTTGGGAGAGATCACCTCTCTATTCAGAATCACCCTGTTGGAACGCCAGTCCTCCCCATTCCTGCAGGGACAGGGAAAACAACTTGTGAATGGTTCTGTGTTGGAACGCCAGTCCTCCCCATTCCTGCAGGGACAGGGAAAACAACTTGTGAATGGTTCTGTGTTGGAACGCCAGTCCTCCCCATTCCTGCAGGGACAGGGAAAACAACTTGTGAATGGTTCTGTGTTGGAACGCCAGTCCTCCCCATTCCTGCAGGGACAGGGAAAACAACTTGTGAATGGTTCTGTGTTGGAACGCCAGTCCTCCCCATTCCTGCAGGGACAGGGAAAACAACTTGTGAATGGTTCTGTGTTGGAACGCCAGTCCTCCCCATTCCTGCAGGGACAGGGAAAACAACTTGTGAATGGTTCTGTGTTGGAACGCCAGTCCTCCCCATTCCTGCAGGGACAGGGAAAACAACTTGTGAATGGTTCTGTGTTGGAACGCCAGTCCTCCCCATTCCTGCAGGGACAGGGAAAACAACTTGTGAATGGTTCTGTGTTGGAACGCCAGTCCTCCCCATTCCTGCAGGGACAGGGAAAACAACTTGTGAATGGTTCTGTGTTGAAACGCCAGTCCTCCCCATTCCTGCAGGGACAGGGAAAACAACTTGTGAATGGTTCTGTGTTGGAACGCCAGTCCTCCCCATTCCTGCAGGGACAGGGAAAACAACTTGTGAATGGTTCTGTGTTGGAACGCCAGTCCTCCCCATTCCTGCAGGGACAGGGAAAACAACTTGTGAATGGTTCTGTGTTGGAACGCCAGTCCTCCCCATTCCTGCAGTGACAGGGAAAAACAACTTGTGAATTGTTCTGTGTTGGAATGTCACAGAACCAGCAAAACTAAATCTCAATAACTAAGTGTCAATAACTAAATCTCTAACTAAATCTCAATAACTAAGTGTCAATAACTAAGTGTCAATAACTAAGTGTCAATAACTAAATCTCAATAACTAAGTGTCAATAACTAAGTGTCAATAACTAAATCTCAATAACTAAGTGTCAATAACTAAGTGTCAATAACTAAGTGTCAATAACTAAATCTCAATAACTAAGTGTCAATAACTAAATCTCAATAACTAAGTGTCAATAACTAAGTGTCAATAACTAAGTGTCAATAACTAAGTGTCAATAACTAAATCTCAATAACTAAGTGTCAATAACTAAATCTCAATAACTAAGTGTCAATAACTAAGTGTCAATAACTAAGTGTCAATAACTAAGTGTCAATAACTAAGTGTCAATAACTAAGTGTCAATAACTAAATCTCAATAACTAAGTGTCAATAACTAAGTGTCAATAACTAAGTGTCAATAACTAAGTGTCAATAACTAAATCTCAATAACTAAGTGTCAATAACTAAATCTCAATAACTAAGTGTCAATAACTAAGTGTCAATAACTAAATCTCAATAACTAAGTGTCAATAACTAAGTGTCAATAACTAAATCTCAATAACTAAGTGTCAATAACTAAGTGTCAATAACTAAATCTCAATAACTAAGTGTCAATAACTAAATCTCAATAACTAAGTGTCAATAACTAAATCTCAATAACTAAGTGTCAATAACTAAGTGTCAATAACTAAATCTCAATAACTAAGTGTCAATAACTAAGTGTCAATAACTAAATCGGTCAATAATGCCTGATTCACACTATAGGGCCACACCTGGCCTGGTTACCATCTACCACGCTATAAGGCCACACCTGGCCTGGTTACCATCTACCACGCTGTAGGGCCACACCTGGCCTGGTTACCATCTACCACGCTATAGGGCCACACCTAGCCTGGTTACCATCTACCCCGCTGTAGGGCCACACCTGGCCTGGTTACCATCTACCACGCTGTAGGGCCACACCAAGCCAAGCTGTATTGGGCTGGCCTGGTTACCACCTACCACGATGTAAGGCCACACCAAGCCAAGCTGTATTGGGCTGGCCTGTAGATATGGCAATGTGAAAAGATATCTGAGATAACAGAGTAGAGTTTGGGTAAACCCTAAACAGGTTACCTGTCTCTAACATTCCACTTCTTGTCATTGCCAAAGGAGTGGAATGATGGGTAAAGAGACAGTTTCCCAGACTACAACACTGTGGTGTGAATAGTCAAAACATCTCAAAAAGGAAAGCTTATGATGACATTGATTTGAAAGTCCTTAGAAAAACAACTGTTTGACAGATAGAACAGTGCACGTACTTGAGCAGGACTCCATATTTCCTGTTCCTGTAGTCTCTGTATGAGGTCCATGCCTCCACGGTTAACCTCTTGGGGTAGTGTCCTTCTGCCTTGAACAGGATGGCTGCATCCTCTGGCTTTATAATGTTTACACTATTATAGTAGCCTATCTTCTCCCTGTCAGGTACAATGACAGAGAACAGCAGATCATGTCATTTATGTCCAAAGGTTTTGTTAGTAAAATGCACTTGTTTCGGGTTTTGTTCACACTCATAGTAGTCCATCTTCTCCCTGCAGGACAATGAAGCATTTATAAACCACATGGGCAGCAGTAAATAAAGAATACTGTACCTTTGTTACAATCAAACTGATTTTGCTAGTAGAATTCCCGTTCTAAATTGTTTTAATGATTATACATGGCTAGTTTCATATTGTATTTGTCTGATAGAAAAGATTGCTCCCCTCAACAAAGCTGTTTTGTCTGCAGCAACAACACAAACCGTATTGTAACATTATGCTGAAATGGGTTCTAGCTATAACTATGGTTCACTGCTGCAACGTTTAGCTGTGAACAGTAATAGTACTGAACTTGTATTCACTGCTTCAGTATTTTGGTATTTGGTGTTTTATTAGGATCCCTATTAGCTGTTGCAAAAGCAGCAGCTACTCTTCCCGGGGTAGACAATGGTTAATTCGTCATTATAACTTTGTCTCATTTGACAACATAACTGAATGACGTTTTGTTTCTTACTGCAGGCCTATCCTATTTTATGCAATTCGGCAAATGATTTTAGCTAAAGCCATTTAATCATTAGTGCATACATTTGTACATTAATGTGGTCCCGAGAAATTAACCCAATATCCTGTTCTACTATCTGACCTACAGAGGACCATGTTCTACTAACTGAACTACAGAGGACCATGTTCTACTATCTGACCTACAGAGGACCATGTTCTATTAACTGAACTACAGAGGACCATGTTCTATTAACTGAACTACAGAGGACCATGTTCTACTAACTGAACTACAGAGGACCATGCTCTACCAACTGAACTACAGAGGACCATGTTCTACTAACTGTTCTACAGAGGCCCATGTACTATTAACTGAACTACAGAGGACCATGTTCTATTAACTGAACTACAGAGGACCATGCTCTACTAACTGAACTACAGAGGACCATGTTCTACTATCTGACCTACAGAGGCCCATGTTCTATTAACTGAACTACAGAGGACCATGTTCTACTATCTGACCTACAGAGGCCCATGTTCTACTAACTGTTCTACAGAGGCCCATGTTCTATTAACTGAACTACAGAGGTCCATGTTCTATTAACTGAACTACAGAGGACCATGTTCTATTAACTGAACTACAGAGGACCATGTTCTACTATCTGACCTACAGAGGCCCATGTTCTACTAACTGTTCTACAGAGGCCCATGTTCTATTAACTGAACTACAGAGGCCCATGTTCTATTAACTGAACTACAGAGGACCATGTTCTATTAACTGAACTACAGAGGACCATGTTCTACTATCTGACCTACAGAGGCCCATGTTCTACTAACTGTTCTACAGATGACCATGTTCTACTAACTGTTCTACAGAGGACCATGTTCTACTAACTGAACTACAGAGGACCATGTTCTACTAACTAAACTACAGAGGACCATGTTCTACTAACTGAACTACAGAGGACCATAACTGAACTACAGAGGACCATGTTCTACTAACTGATATACCGAGGACAATGTTCTACAGAGGACCATGTTCTACTAAGTGATCTACAGATGACCATGTTCTACTAACTGTTCTACAGAGGCCCATGTTCTACTAACTGTTCTACAGAGGACCATGTTCTACTATCTGAACTACAGAGGACCATGTTCTACTAACTGTTCTACAGATGACCATGTTCTACTAACTGATCTACAGAGGACCATGTTCTACTATCTGATTTACAGAAGACCATGCACTGATTGACCACCTGTATTACTGGGGAGGCAGGGTAGTCTAGTGGTTAGAGCGTTGGGCCAGTAACCGAAAGCTTGCTGGATCGAATCCCCAATCTGACAAGGTAAATATCTGTCATTCTTTTCCTGAACAAGGCAGTTAACCCACTGTTCCTAGGCAGTTATTGTAAATAAGAATTTGTTCTTAACTGACTTGCCTAGTTAAACACAAAATTATAATACAGTTGGAGATCATATCATTACTAACATCCTATCTCCTAATCTGTCTATGGGTCTGACGGTGTTGAATTTGTATGGTCTCTTACCTGTTTCTGGATCTGACTGTATCGTACCTGTATATTGGACCGAAGGTGTTGAAGTTGTATGGTCTCCTACCCGTTTCTGGATCTGACTGTATCGTACCTGTATATCGGACCGAAAGTGTTGAAGTTGTGCACCATGACTCTGTGGATGTTCCTGAATCCGTCTAGTTTCCAGAAACTGTAGAGGTTGGCAAGTCCGTTTCTCCAGAGACCCGGGATCTCACTGAAGGCCTGGACCGTACTTCTGTTGTCTGGGGACAGAGTCTGGCGCACCATCGGCAGACTGGAGTTGTGGCGGGCACTGGGTAGTCCACATGCTGGCAGGCCCAGGGAGCTGCGACACACACTCCACCTCACCATCATAGCAACGTCTCTCTCCTACCTCACTTCTTCTAACTCTTCTTCTGTCTGTTTCTTTTTCTCATCCGGCTCTATGCGCTCTCTGTCCACCTCTCCACCGTGTCTTTCCTCCCCCTGTATCCTTGAATGTTTCTTTCAGGGACAGCTTGTGTGTTGTGATGGTGTCAGCCTTGATATTCAGCCTCTCCTCGTATGGCAAGTCAAGTCTCCCCCCATCCACACACGCACATTGGGTTTGTCTTCTGTTTAATGTGGGGTTTTCTTAGAATGCTGAAATATCCATCCTCCTAACATAAGATGTTATAGCTGTGGATTTAATTGTTGAACTGTGTGTTAGTTGAATACTCTGTTTAATCTTGTTTCCAAGAAAATACCACAAAAGTACTAAGTTGGTTGTTCTTGAATTACGGTGGTATTTGGGCACATTGCATTTTGGAAAAAATGTAATTAATTTTCAAGATTTGTAATTATTGAAATGGATGTGGGTACATCTTCCCATTGTAAATACTATGGGAACTTTACCATTATGATAATAGCGAGCCATCAGTAGAAGTAGTAACATTAATGGCGTTTACACCAATGACACATTTTAGGTAAATGAGGAGTTTTTGAAATGGAGACCACAGATTCTCAAATCTAATGTCATCAATTATTCAAAAAGTCACATTCTTAATAATTTTGCTTACAATGTTATTTCCTGTCAATTAAATTGACTAACACCAAGTGACATTTTGAGTTTTGACACACCAAATGATCAATACATCCTTGAATGTAAGACCTTCTAAAAGGTTGTTATTAGCTAATAATGTTATTTAAAATAGACATCTCCCCAGAGAAAAGTTTGCCACTGGAGCGAATGCTCAAGGTCCTTGTATATCTTTGTAATCAGTGATTTTTCAAGGCGGTGATGACAACTGAGGGACACACATTACACTAGTAAAACAACATGTTATTTTAATACCTTCCTTGTTTTTATTGACCGATGCAATATATGAAATACTTTTGTTCAAAATAATAGCTATTTCTAAACCCTAATTATGTCAGTACACCTCTACACATCACCAGTGGGACAAGCCAATTTGCCCCCAGTAGTTTCTACAATGCATACAAATGCATTATAAAAGACTCCCATATGTTTTCTTATTAAATAATAGTTTAATAAAATAGAAAATGTATTATTTGTCATGTTGTCAAGTTTGAATTCTCACATTGCTCTACAATTCATCTGAGTGTAATCTTTAAGATCATTCCATTGTTAGATCCTCGTGTCCTAGCCCTGAGACCTTGGGAGTGTTTCCTCTCTAAACAGATGTAGAGGAGGGAGGCTACAGGAACACATCGTTCTCACATCATCACTAAGGTAAACAAAACTTACAACACAAATTGCAAAAGATCTATCAACTTTTAAGAAAAACATGTCAACATTCAATACATTCTACATGATTATAATCCAGAAATGTTACTTTTATATCATAAAACACACACAACACATAAATAAATAATTGCACAATTGAAATGTCAAGATAAAACAGTTGACCACATCATAGTCACTGTTGGACTGAAATAAATTAAATGTACAAAACTGTGGAAGGCAGGATCAGCTCGTCCTTGCATCACATGTCAGTGGAAGGCAGGATCAGCTCGTCCTTGCATCACATGTCAGTGGAAGGCAGGATCAGCTCGTCCTTGCATCACATGTCAGTGGAAGGCAGGATCAGCTCGTCCTTGCATCACATGTCAGTGGAAGGCAGGATCAGCTCGTCCTTGCATCACATGTCAGTGGAAGGCAGGATCAGCTCGTCCTTGCATCACATGTCAGTGGAAGGCAGGATCAGCTCGTCCTTGCATCACATGTCAGTGGAAGGCAGGATCAGCTTGTCCCAGCTTGTCCTTGGAAGGCAGGATCAGCTTTCAAACTCATTCCATGAAGGGCTAAGTGTTTGTGGGTTTTCGCTCCTCCCTTTTACTTGATTGATTAATTAAGGTCACTGATTAGTTAGGAACTCCCTTCACCTGGTTGTCTAGGTCTTAATTGGTTAGTTAGGAACTCCCTTCACCTGGTTGTCTAGGTCTTAATTGGTTAGTTAGGAACTCCCCTCACCTGGTTGTCTGGGTCTTAATTGGTTAGTTAGGAACTCCCCTCACCTGGTTGTCTAGGTCTTCATTGGTTAGTTAGGAACTCCCCTCACCTGGTTGTCTAGGTCTTCATTGGTTAGTTAGGAACTCCCCTCACCTGGTTGTCTAGGTCTTAATTGGACACAAATTGAATGTATGAGTATTTGTATTTATTATGGTCCAGCAAAATTAAGGTAGTTTTTAGGGATGCACGATATCGGTAGGTATATCGGAATCTGACGATATTAGATAAACATGCCAACATCGGCCCGATGTCTAGTTTAACGCCGATGTGCAAAACCGATGTCAAAGCTGACGTGCATAGCTAAATAACTTAGGTAGATGACGTAATGACGCCACGAAAAATACAGTGCCACACAGAACAAAAGCAGAAAAATACTAAGCTCACACTTCCAACAACTAAACAAGTTCAAGTCCAGCATTTTTTTGAAATAGTAAGAACATTTCAGCGAGACAACTCAAAGACGAAATCCATTAACTCCAAGATAATGGAATTATTTGCCCTTGACAATCAACAGTTCTGTCGTGGAGGATGTTGGCTTAGAAACATGAACACACTCCTAGCGCCATTCAAACAACTGACTGGAGAAATAAGCTCATCAACTGTGTCTGCAGCAGACGTGATACCCTCTGTCATGGCATTGAAACGCCTGGTCAACAAAACTGCAGGCAGACCGTGGGGTTAACTTGCAAAAGTGCTTTACAAGAGGCTGTGAACAAGCGATTTGGTGACATTCTCTCTGAGCCTCTTTACTGTGTCTCCACCATGCTCCATGCTAGGTACAAAGGTCGCTACTTCGATGCAGACAAGAAACCGGGTTTACATTGAAACGTTATAGACACAGCTGGACAAGATGGAAACGGACACAGTGACAGTGCGCACCGAGAAAGAGGCGCCAAGGACAGACAGAGCTGAAACTTCACTACTTGACATGATGAAATCCTGGTTGAGACAAAAGAACAACGAAACAGCACAGCAAGTAAGTGAAATAAATAGGTTTTGATTATGTTTTACCTGTAATGGGGACATGCCAGTAAAAGCCAACACAGCGTGTGTTTCAAATATTTAACTGTACTAGAATTCTTAAAAGGCTGCAAAAATGTTCCATATCGGTTGACGGTATTGTTTTTTTGGGGGCAAGAAAAATATTGGATATCGGCCAAAAGTGTCATGGTTGCATTCATAGTAGTTTAATAAAACATAATAAAACACACTGTGTTCCCTCAGGCCCATATTCCACAATACAAAAATCCATGTGTGTGTGTGTGTGTGTGTGTGTGTGTGTATAGTGTGTATGTTATTATGTGTGTGCCTGTGTGTGTGTATAGTGTGTATGTTATCATGTGCGTGTGTGTGTATAGTGTGTATGTTATCATGTTTGTGTATGTATAGTGTGTATGTTATCGCGTGTGTGTGTGTGTCTGTGCCTCTGTTTGTGTTGCTTCACATCCCCGCTGTTCCACAAGGTGTATTTTTATCTGTTTTTTTTTCAATCTAATTTTACTGCTTGCGTCAGTTATGTGGAATAGAGTTCCATGTAGTCATGGCTCTATGTAGTACTGTGTGCCTCCCATAGTGTGTTTTGTACTTGGGGACTGTGAAGAGACCTCTGGTGGCATGTCTTGTGGGGTATGCATGGGTGTCCGTGCTGTGTGCTAGTAGTTTAAACAGACACCTCGGTGCACTCAGCATGTCAACACTTCTTACAAAAACAAGTAGTGATGAACTCAGTCTCTCCTCTCTCCCTTTGAGCCATGATAGATTGAAATGCGTATTATTAATTGTAGCACACTGTGTACATCCAAGGGCCAGCCGTGCTGCCCTGTTCTGAGCCAACTACAATTTTCCTGAGGCCTTTTTTGTGGCACCTGACCACACGACTGAACAGTAGTCCAGGTGGGACAAAACTAGGGCCTGTAGGATCTGCCTTGTTGATAGTACTGTTAAGAAGGTAGAGCAGCACTTTATTATAGACAGACTTCTCCCCATCTTAGCTACTGTTGTATCAACATGTTTTGACCATGACAGTTTACAATCCAGGGTTATTCCAAGCATTTTAGTCACCTCAACTTGCTCCATTTCCACATTATTCATTACAAGATTTAGTTGAGGTTTAGGGTTTAGTGAATGATTTGTCCCAAATACAATGCTTTTAGTTGTAGAAATATTTAGGACTAACTTATATCTTAACACCCACTCTGAAACTGACATCAACTCTTTGTTGCAGTCATTTAATAACAAAGCAAAAACAGGTTTTTGGAATTTTTTGCAAATTTATAAAAAATAAAAGATACCTTATTCAGATCCTTTGCTATGAGACTTTTGGCGCGGACTCCGACCGCGCCAAAAGTCCATTGAGGGGGTCTTCGGGTGGGCCTTCCTGTCCCAGGTGGCGGCTCCGGTGCCGGCCGTGCTGGCTCGGGAACCCACACCGGAGGCCCTGGGCTATTTGCCGGAACAGTTAGATTTAGACCGGGAACCTTCTCTGGAGGCCCCCGGAACCTTCTCTGGAGGCCCCCGGACCGGGAACCTTCTCTGGAGGCCCCCGGACCGGGAACCTTCTCTGGAGGCCCCCGGACCGGGAACCTTCTCTGGAGGCCCCCGGACCGGGAACCTTCTCTGGAGGCCCCGGACCGGGAACCTTCTCTGGAAGCTCCGGACCGGGAACCTTCTCTGGAAGCTCCGGACCGGGAACCTTCTCTGGAGGCTCCGGACTGTTGACGCACACTGGAACTCTGGTGCGGGGAGCAGGAACGGGCCGTACTGGGCTCATGACGCGCACTGGGACTCTGGTGCGGGGAGCAGGAACGGGCCGGGCTGGATCCACGATGGGCACAGGAATCCTGGAGCGTGGAACAGGGACGGGACGTGCTAGATCCACGACGGGCACAGGAATCCTGGAGCGTGGAGCAGGGACAGGACGTGCTGGGTCCACGACGGGCACAGGGGGCCTGGTGCGCGGAGCCGGAACAGGACGTGCTGGGCTGTGGATGCGAACCGGAGACCCCACACGCAGAACCGGGGCAGGATATCTCGGTCCCAGAAGGTGTACTGCACACTCACCCTCCCGACTGATGCGTGGCGCTGGAATCTCTCGCACCGGGCTGTGAACGAGCACTGGAGACACCATGCGCAAAACTGCATAGCACGGCGTCTTACCAGTGCGACACTCCCTCCAGAGAGCATGAGGAGTTGGCTCAGGAGTCCATCCTGAACCGACCAAACTCCTCGTGTGCCCCCCCAAAAAAGTTTTTGGGGGCTGACTTTCGGGCTTCCTAGCCAGGTGAGTCCCAACATACTTTTCTTTATCCGGGTTCCATACTCCGTATAAATCCTCATAGTATCGCCGCTCCGCCGCCGCTGCTTCCAGCTCCTCTCTTGGACGGCGATATTCTCCAGGCTGAGCCCAGGGTCCCCCTCTAAGCAATTCCTCCTCCCAAGTCCTGAACTCCCGGGTCTCTCGCTGCTTGGTCTTTTCATGGTGGGTTATTCTGTCACGATCTCCTGAAGGGACAGACCAAGACGCAGCGATGCTTCCAGTATACATATTTATTACGAACGTAACTGGGCAAAAATAACAAAATGAAAACGAAGATCGTGAAGTAGACCACAACTGACAACAAGCTATGTACAAACAATAACCCACAAACCCTTAGTGAAAACGACAAACATATATATGGTTCCCAACTAGAGGTAACGACACTCAGCTGCCTCTAATTGGGAACCATTACCCCAACATAGAAATATATAACCTAGAACAGAAAAAACCCAAAAACAAAACTAAACACTCCAGCCGGTCTTCTCAGGCCTGGAGGTGACAGGAACCATGAAGACTCTTCCTAGAGCTGGACGCCCGGCCAAACTGAGCAATCGGGGGAGAACGGTCTTGGTCAGGGAGGTGACCAAGAACCCGACGGTCACTCTGACAGAGCTCTAGTGTTCCTCTGTGGAGATGGGAGAACCTTCCAGAAGGACAACCATCTCTGCAGCACACCACCAATCAGGCCTTTTTGGTAGAGTGGCCAGACGGAAGCCACTCTTCAGTGAAAGGCACATGACAGCCAGCTTGGAGTTTGCCAAAAGGCACCTAAAGACTCTCAGACCATGAGAAACAAGATTCTCTGGTCTGATGAAACCAAGATTGAACTCTTTGGCCTGAATGCCAAGCGTCACATCTGGAGGAAACCTGGCACCATCCCTACGGTGAAGCATGGTAGTGGCAGCATCATGTTGTGGGAATGTTTTTCAGCGGTATGGACTGGGAGACTAGTTAGGATCGAGGGAAAGATGAACGGAGCAAAGTACAGAGATCCTTGATGAAAACCTGCTCCAGAGCGCCCAGGACCTGGGAAGGTGAACCTTCGTCCCAGTCTAACAGGACAACAACCTTAAGCACACAGCCAAGACAACGCAGGAGTGGCTTCAGGACAAGTCTCTGAATGTCCTTGAGTGGCCCAGCCAGATTCCTGACTTGAACCCGATCAAAATCTCTGGAGGGACCTGAAAATAGCTGTGCAGCGACGCTCCCCATCCAACCTGACAGAGATTGAGAGGATCTGCAGAGAAGAATGGGAGAAACTCCCCAAATACAGGTGTGCCAAGCTTGTAGTGTCATACCCAAGAAGACTGAAGGATGTAATCGCTGCCAAAGGTGCTTCAGGGTCTGAATACTTATGTAAATGTAATATTTCCATTTATTTTTAATAAATTAGCAAACATTTCTAAAAACCTGTTTTTGCTTTGTCATTATGGGGTATTGTGATGTCATTATGGGGTATTGTGATGTCATTATGGGGTATTGTGTAGATTGATGAGGAAACATTTTATTTTATAATAAGGTTGTAACGTTACTAAATGTGGAAAAAGTCAAGGGGTCTGAACACTTTCTGAAAGCACTGTAGAACGGCAAAAGAGAGGGTTATAGAGGGGAGTATTGAGAACGTTAGAGCTGGGTAATAGAGAGGGTTATAGAGGGGAGTATTGAGAACGTTAGAGCTGGGTAATAGAGAGGGTTATAAAGGGGAGTATTGAGAACGTTAGAGCTGGGTAATAGAGAGGGTTATAAAGGGGAGTATTGAGAACGTTAGAGCTGGGTAATAGAGAGGGTTATAAAGGGGAGTATTGAGAACGTTAGAGCTGGGTAATAGAGAGGGTTATAGAGGGGAGTATTGAGAACGTTAGAGCTGGGTAATAGAGAGGGTTATAAAGGGGAGTATTGAGAACGTTAGAGCTGGGTAATAGAGAGGGTTATAGCTGGGTTATAGCTAGTGTTATTGAAAGGGTTATAGGTGGGTTATAATAGTATTATAGAGAGGGTAATTGATAGGATTACTGAGACTGCTAGAGGGTTATAGCTATATAGAGGGTTGTATAGAGGGTTAGAGAGAGGGTTATAGCTATATAGAGGGTTGTATAGAGGGCTAGAGAGAGGGTTATAGCTATATAGAGGGTTGTGTAGAGGGCTAGAGAGAGGGTTATAGCTATATAGAGGGTTGTATAGGGGGTTAGAGAGAGGGTTAAAGCTATATAGAGGGTTGTATAGAGGGTTAGAGAGAGGGTTATAGCTATATAGAGGGTTGTAGAGAGGGCTAGAGAGAGGGTTATAGCTATATAGAGGGTTGTGTAGAGGGCTAGAGAGAGGGTTATAGCTATATAGAGGGTTGTATAGGGGGTTAGAGAGAGGGTTAAAGCTATATAGAGGGTTGTATAGGGGGTTAGAGAGAGGGTTATAGCTATATAGAGGGTTGTATAGGGGTTAGAGAGAGGGTTATAGCTATATAGAGGGTTGTGTAGGGTTAGAGAGAGGGTTAAAGCTATATAGAGGGTTGTATAGAGGGCTAGAGAGAGGGTTATAGCTATATAGAGGGTTGTATAGGGGGTTAGAGAGAGGGTTATAGCTATATAGAGGGTTGTGTAGAGGGTTAGAGAGAGGGTTATAGCTATATAGAGGGTTGTATAGAGGGCTAGAGAGAGGGTTATAGCTATATAGAGGGTTGTATAGGGGGTTAGAGAGAGGGTTAAAGCTATATAGAGGGTTGTATAGGGGGTTAGAGAGAGGGTTATAGCTATATAGAGGGTTGTGTAGAGGGTTAGAGAGAGGGTTATAGATATATAGAGGGTTGTATAGAGGGCTAGAGAGAGGGTTATAGCTATATAGAGGGTTGTATAGGGGGTTAGAGAGAGGGTTAAAGCTATATAGAGGGTTGTATAGGGGGTTAGAGAGAGGGTTATAGCTATATAGAGGGTTGTATAGAGGGTTAGAGAGAGGGTTATAGCTATATAGAGGGTTGTGTAGAGGGTTAGAGAGAGGGTTATAGCTATATAGAGGGTTGTATAGGGTTAGAGAGAGGGTTATAGCTATATAGAGGGTTGTATAGAGGGTTAGAGAGAGGGTTATAGCTATATAGAGGGTTGTATAGGGTTAGAGAGAGGGTTATAGCTATATAGAGGGTTGTATAGAGGGTTAGGGAGAGGGTTAATGCTATATAGAGGGTTGTATAGGGTTAGAGAGAGGGTTATAGCTATATAGAGGGATGTATAGAGGGTTAGAGAGAGGGTTATAGCTATATAGAGGGTTGTATAGGGGGTTAGAGAGAGGGTTATAGCTATATAGAGGGTTGTATAGGGGGTTAGAGAGAGGGTTAAAGCTATATAGAGGGTTAGAGAGAGGGTTATAGCTATATAGAGGGTTGTATAGAGGGTTAGGGAGAGGGTTATAGCTATATAGAGGGTTGTATAGAGGGTTAAAGCTATATAGAGGGTTATAGCTGGATAATAGCAGGGTTATAGCAGTTTTATATAGGGTTATAGGTGGGATATTGAGATGGTTATAGCTGGATTACAGAGAGGGTTATAGCTGTTACTGAGTAGAACTATATGCTGCTTTGAGTAGAACTATATACTGTTTTATTGACTAGTACTATGTGCTGCTTTATTGACTAGTACTATGTGCTGCTTTATTGACTAGTACTATGTGCTGCTTTATTGACTAGTACTATGTGCTGCTTTATTGACTAGAACTATGTGCTGCTTTATTGACTAGTACAATATGCTGCTTTATTGACTAGAACTATGTGCTGCTTTATTGACTAGAACTATGTGCTGCAAACTATATGCTGCTTTATTGAGTAGTACTATATGTTGCTATATTGACTAGAACTATATGCTGCTTTATTGAGTAGAACTATATGCTGTGTTACTGAGTAGAACTATATGCTGCTTTATTGACTAGAGCTATGCTGCTTTATTGACTAGTACTATATGCTGCTTTATTGACTAGAACTATATGCTGCTTTATTGACTAGTACTATGTGATTTTCTGGATTTTGTTCCTCATTTTGTCTGTCATATTTGAAGTGTACCTATGATGAAAATTACAGGCCTCATCTTTTTAAGTGAGAGAACTTGCACAATATACTGCTTTATTGACTAGAACTATATGCTGCTTTATTGACTAGAACTATATGCTGCTTTATTGACTAGAACTATGTGCTGCTTTATTGACTAGTACTATATGCTGCTTTATTGACTAGAACTATGTGCTGCTTTATTGACTAGTACTATATGCTGCTTTATTGACTAGAACTATGTGCTGCTTTATTGAGTAGTACTATATGCTGCTTTATTGACTAGAACTATGTGCTGCTTTATTGACTAGTACTATATGCTGCTTTATTGACTAGAACTATGTGCTGCTTTATTGACTAGAACTATGTGCTGCAAACTATATGCTGCTTTATTGAGTAGTACTATATGTTGCTTTATTGACTAGAACTATATGCTGTGTTACTGAGTATAACTATATGCTGCTTTATTGACTAGAGCTATGCTGCTTTATTGACTAGTACTATATGCTGCTTTGACTAGCACTATATGCTGCTTTATTGACTAGTACTATACTGCTTTATTGACTAGAACTATACTGCTTTATTGACTAGAACTATACTGCTTTATTGACTAGAACTATACTGCTAAATTGACTAGTACTATATGCTGCTTTATTGACTAGTACTATATGCTGCTTTATTGACTAGTACTATATGCTGCTTTATTGACTAGAACTATATGCTGCTTTATTGAGTAGAACTATATGCTGCTTTATTGAGTAGAACTATATGCTGCTTTATTGACTAGTACTATACTGCTTTATTGACTAGAACTATACTGCTTTATTGACTAGAACTATACTGCTTTATTGACTAGAACTATACTGCTTTATTGACTAGTACTATATGCTGCTTTATTGAGTAGTACTATATGCTGCTTTATTGACTAGAACTATGTGCTGCTTTATTGAGTAGAACTATGTGCTGCTTTATTGACTAGTACTATATGCTGCTTTATTGACTAGTACTATATGCTGCTTTGAGTAGAACTAAATGCTGCTTTATTGACTAGAACTATGTGCTGCTTTATTGACTAGTACTATATGCTGCTTTATTGACTAGAACTATGTGCTGCTTTATTGACTAGTACTATGTGATTTTCTGGATTTTTTTCCTCATTTTGTCTGTCATAGTTGAAGTGTACCTATGATGAAAATTACAGGCCTCTCATCTTTTTAAGTGAGAGAACTTGCACAATATACTGCTTTATTGACTAGAACTATATGCTGTTTTATTGACTAGTACTATATGCTGCTTTATTGACTAGAACTATGTGCTGCTTTATTGACTAGTACTATATGCTGCTTTATTGACTAGAACTATGTGCTGCTTTATTGACTAGTACTATATGCTGCTTTATTGACTAGAACTATGTGCTGCTTTATTGACTAGAACTATGTGCTGCAAACTATATGCTGCTTTATTGAGTAGTACTATATGTTGCTTTATTGACTAGAACTATATGCTGTGTTACTGAGTATAACTATATGCTGCTTTATTGACTAGAGCTATGCTGCTTTATTGACTAGCACTATATGCTGCTTTATTGACTAGTACTATACTGCTTTATTGACTAGAACTATACTGCTTTATTGACTAGAACTATACTGCTTTATTGACTAGAACTATACTGCTTTATTGACTAGTACTATATGCTGCTTTATTGACTAGTACTATATGCTGCTTCATTGACTAGTACTATATGCTGCTTTGACTAGTACTATATGCTGCTTTATTGAGTAGAACTATATGCTGCTTTATTGAGTAGAACTATATGCTGCTTTATTGACTAGTACTATACTGCTTTATTGACTAGAACTATACTGCTTTATTGACTAGAACTATACTGCTTTATTGACTAGAACTATACTGCTTTATTGACTAGTACTATATGCTGCTTTATTGACTAGTACTATATGCTGCTTTATTGACTAGTACTATATGCTGCTTTATTGAGTAGAACTATATGCTGCTTTATTGACTAGTACTATACTGCTTTATTGACTAGAACTATACTGCTTTATTGACTAGAACTATACTGCTTTATTGACTAGAGCTATGCTGCTTTATTGACTAGTACTATATGCTGCTTTATTGACTAGCACTATATGCTGCTTTATTGACTAGAACTATGTGCTGCTTTATTGACTAGAACTATACTGCTTTATTGACTAGTACTATATGCTGCTTTATTGACTAGTACTATATGCTGCTTTATTGACTAGTACTATATGCTGCTTTATTGACTAGTACTATATGCTGCTTTGAGTAGAACTAAATGCTGCTTTATTGACTAGAACTATGTGCTGCTTTACTGAGTAGAACTATATGCTGCTTTATTGACTAGAACTATATGCTGCTTTATTGACTAGAACTATATGCTGCTTTATTGACTAGTACTATGTGCTGCTTTATTGACTAGAACTATATGCTGCTTTATTGACTAGTACTATGTGCTGCTTTATTGACTAGTACTATATGCTGCTTTATTGACTAGAACTATGTGCTGCTTTATTGACTAGAACTATGTGCTGCAAACTATATGCTGCTTTATTGAGTAGTACTATATGTTGCTTTATTGACTAGAACTATATGCTGCTTTATTGAGTAGAACTATATGCTGCTTTATTGACTAGAACTATATGCTGTGTTACTGAGTAGAACTATATGCTGCTTTATTGACTAGAGCTATGCTGCTTTACGGACTAGTACTATATGCTGCTTTATTGACTAGAACTATATGCTGCTTTATTGACTAGTACAATATGCTGCTTTATTGACTAGAACTATATGCTGCTTTATTGACTAGAACTATGTCCTTGTTAATTATCAACAGTTGTTTCCGTGATGATGTAGAACACATGACTAGAGAGTGGGCCAGACATTAAAATAAAAACAACTTGAAATAATTGTATGCGAAAGTGCAACGGCAAACATACAGTATTTATATTGGTAATTTGTTTTGGACAAACAACTATGATATACAATACAGAATATTGATTGTATTCAAAAGTGCAACAGCAAACATATTTATATAGCTGATTAAAACAACCCTTATTTTATTTAAAAGTACAACTGTAAAACTGTTATTTATTACCGCAGTAAAAATATATACAATCTGGTGCTCCATGTTGCCTTGTGCACCATACGTTCTGAAGTTAGGAGCACCAGTGCTGCCAATGAAGAAAAGTTCATTTAAAGCCCTAACTGGTCTGCAGTGACACACAACCAGCCATGTTTCAGATACCCTGATACTCATGTCTGCAGTGACCCACAAACAGAGGCTCTGCCTGGATACCGCGCCTGGAGAGAGAGAGAGAGGGGAGAAGAGACAGAGGGATGGAAAGGGAGATTCAGTTAGGTGCCTTAACTATTCCAAAACAGCTAGTAAACATATTTCATAGACATCTTGTGTAGCTTTGATTAACATCTTACTTTGCTTGAAGTAACGTAACCCTGAAACAGTATCTGGGCAGAGGAGACTATGGCTGCAGTCTACTAAAAGTCAACAGCCCTCGGCCCTAAACCCTCAGCCCTTGAATGATTTTAAATCATCACATCCGAGTGTACCTTAAAATGTCCCTTTCCCAAGCGGGGGAGAATGTTGCATGTCTGATCAGCAATCTTCAAGTTGAGCTTAAAAACAAGCAACCTAAAGCTATTAATGTACCTAGCAGGCTAATGTAGCTATCTAGCAGCCCTGTCAGGTAGATAGATACAGTTACCCATAGCAGGCTGGCTAGTTTTATAGTTAGGTCACTTATTCCATTACATTTCAGAATTCCCCAAATTATGTTTATGACGCTAGCTATGTTTATAGACACCTCAATACGAGACTAAGCCAATTTAAGCATAATTCCCATTTTACAACGCTAAAATCAATGTCCTCTATATATATATATATATATATATATATATATATATATATATATATATATATATACACACACACACACACACACACACACACACACACACACACACACACACACAGTGGGGAAAAAAAGTATTTAGTCAGCCACCAATTGTGCAAGTTCTCTCACTTAAAAAGATGAGGCCTGTAATTTTCATCATAGGTACACTTCAACTATGACAGACGAAATGAGAAAAAGAAATCCAGAAAATCACATTGTAGGATTTTTTATGAATTTATTTGCAAATTATGGTGGAAAATAAGTATTTGGTCAATAACAAAAGTTTATCTCAATACTTTGTTATATACCCTTTGTTGGCAATGAGAGGTCAAACGTTTTCTGTAAGTCTTCACAAGGTTTTCACACACTGTTGCTGGTATTTTGGCCCATTCCTCCATGCAGATCTCCTCTAGAGCAGTGATGTTTTGGGGCTGTCGCTGGGCAACACGGACTTTCAACTCCCTCCAAAGATTTTCTATGGGGTTGAGATCTGGAGACTGGCTAGGCCACTCCAGGACCTTGAAATGCTTCTTCTGAAGCCACTCCTTTGTTGCCCGGGCGGTGTGTTTGGGATCATTGTCATGCTGAAAGACCCAGCCACGTTTCATCTTCAATGCCCTTGCTGATGGAAGGAGGTTTTCACTCAAAATCTCACGATACATGGCCCCATTCATTCTTTCCTTTACACGGATCAGTCGTCCTGGTCCCTTTGCAGAAAAAACAGCCCCAAAGCATGATGTTTCCACCCCATGCTTCACAGTAGGTATGGTGTTCTTTGGATGCAACTCAGCATTCTTTGTCCTCCAAACACGACGAGTTGAGTTTTTACCAAAAAGTTCTATTTTGGTTTCATCTGACATTCTCCCAATCCTCATCTGGATCATCCAAATGCTCTCTAGCAAACTTTAGACGGGCCTGAACATGTACTGGCTTAAGCAGGGGGACACGTCTGGCACTGCTGGATTTGAGTCCCTGGCGGCATAGTGTGTTACTGATGGTAGGCTTTGTTACTTTGGTCCCAGCTCTCTGCAGGTCATTCACTAGGTCCCCCCGTGTGGTTCTGGGATTTTTGCTCACCGTTATTGTGATCATTTTGACCCCACGGGGTGAGATCTTGCGTGGAGCCCCAGATCGAGGAAGATTATCAGTGGTCTTGTGTCTTCCATTTCCTAATAATTGCTCCCACAGTTGATTTCTTCAAACCAAGCTGCTTATCTATTGCAGATTCAGTCTTCCCAACCTGGTGCAGGTCTACAATTTTGTTTCTGGTGTCCTTTGACAGCTCTTTGGTCTTGGCCATAGTGGAGTTTGGAGTGTAACTGTTTGAGGTTGTGGACAGGTGTCTTTTATACTGATAACAAGTTCAAACAGGTGCCATTAATACAGGTAATGAGTGGAGGACAGAGGAGCCTCTTAAAGAAGTTACAGGTCTGTGAGAGCCAGAAATCTTGCTTGTTTGTATGTGACCAAATACTTATTTTCCACCATAATTTGCAAATAAATTCATAAAAAATCCTACAATGTGATTTTCTGGATTTATTTTCCTCATTTTGTCTGTCATAGTTGAAGTGTACCTATGATGAAAATTACAGGCCTCTCTCATCTTTTTAAGTGAGAGAACTTGCACAATTGGTGGCTGACTAAATACTTTTTTTCCCCACTGTATATATTCTTTTTAGCAAGCTAGCATTATGTTTTCTCACATATCGAAAATGCAGCCATGTTGATTAAATTTGACATTCCACCAGAGTTCGATACGTGACTACAGTTTGCATTGAACCCACAAGTGATCAAAGTTCTTCACTTGCTCCCTCAAGCTAAATCGAGGGCCGCGGAGGCAACGTGAATTAGACCTGCACTTAAGATGGCAATCAAACTGCATCCGGTTTTGACAGGGAAAGTGGCTAGAGGGGGTAAGTAACATTGAAACATGCATGAGAGCATCAGCTGTTCTGGACAACTCTGTGATCACACTCTCCGTAGCCGATGTGAGTAAGACATTCAAACAGGTCAACATTCAGACAGAATACCAGGACGTGTACACCAAGCATGCGCTGACCAACTGGCAAGTGTCTTCACTGACATTTTCAACCTCTCCCTGTCTGAGTCTGGAATACCAACATGTTTCAAGAACACTAAGGTAACCTGCCTAAACGACTACCGACCCATAGCACTCACGTCTGTAGCCATGAAGTGCTTTGAAAGGCTGGTCATGGCTCACATCAACACCATTATCCCAGAAACCCTAGACCCCCTCCAATTTGCATAACGCCCAAACAGATCCACAGATTATGCAATCTCTATCCACACTGCCCTTTCCCACCTGGACAAAAGGAACACTTATGTGAGAATGCTATTCATTGACTATAGTTCAGCATTCAACACCATAGTTCCCTCAAAGCTCATCACTAAGCTAAGGATCCTGGGACTAAACACCTCCCTCTGCAACTGGATCCTGGATTTCCTGACGGGCCGCCCCCAGGTGGTAAGGGTAGGTAACAACGCATCTGTCACGCTGATCCTCAAAACAGGGGCCCCTCAGGGGTGCGTGCTCAGTCCCCTCTTGTACTCAATGTTCACTCATGACTGCACGGCCAAGCACGACTCCAACACCATCATTAAGTTTGCTGATGACACAACAGTGGTAGGCCTGATCACCGACAACGATGAGACTGTAGGGAGGAGGTCAGAGACCTGACCGTGTGGTGCAAGGAAAACAACCTCTCCCTCAACGTGATCAAGACTAAGGAGATGATTGTGGATTACAGGAAAAGGAGGACCAAGCACGCCCCCATTCTCATCGACGGGGCTGTAGTGGAGCAGGTAGAGAGCTTCAAGTTCCTTGGTGTCCACATCACCAACAAACTAGAATGGTCCAAACACACCAAGACAGTCGTGAAGAGGGCACAACAAAACATATTCCCCCTCAGGAGACTGAAAATATTTGGCATGGGTCCTCAGATCCTCAAAAGGTTCTACAGCTGCACCATCGAGAGCATCCTGATGGGTTGCATCACTGCCTGGTATGGCAACTGCTCGGCCTCCGACCGCAAGACACTACAGAGGGCAGTGCGAACGGCCCAGTACATCACTGGGGCCAAGCTTCCTGCCATCCAGGACCCCTATACCAGGCGGTGTCAGAGGAAGGCCCTAAACATTGTCAGCCACTCCAGCCACCCTAGTCAGACTGTTCTCTCTGCTACCGCACGGCAAGCGGTACCGGAGCGACAAGTCTAGGTCCAAGAGGCTTCTAAACAGCTTCTACCCCCAAGCCATAACTCCTGAACACCTAATCAAATGGCTATTTGATTAGACAACTCTCCTCTCTGGCTCAGTTAGCTTTTTATGCATCTGGAACATTTCTGGGATCTTTTATATGAAACATTAGACCAACACTTCACATGTTGCGTATATATTGTTGTTCAGTGTAGATGTTTTAGACCTTTTTTAAAGTAACAGCAGTAAATAAAGATAGTTACTCAACAAAACTCTATATTTGGTGAGTAACAAACGTAGATTGGCATTATAACGCTTGCAGAGCTGTCGAATGGGGAAACGAATACAGGCTAACTGGGCTAGAGAGGAGAGTCATCATATTCATCTCCTCTTCTGCCCAGATACTGGTACACATAACCCTGTACCTTAGTAGCCTGCAGCGGAAATCCACGAGGCGAGGGAAGGCGTCGGTCACACTGGAGGTCATCTTCTCGTCGCTCCACAATCGCTCTGCAGCAGCACTCGCCCTCGGCCTGCACAAACACACCTTGTGTTACTGTATTTAGATTCTTGCCTGTTATTGTTATTATTTCTGTTTGAAAAATGTCCCTAGGGGCCCTGGTCAAAAGTAGTGTACTATATAGGGAATAGGGTTCTATAGGGCTCTGGTCAAAAGTAGTGCACTATATAGGGTTCTATAGGGCTCTGGTCAAAAGTAGTGCACTATATAGGGAATAGGGTGCTACTTGGGACTCTTTTCTATTTACCAGAGACGAGGAGAGAGGTTGGTAGCATCAACATACTCTCCCCACATGCACACCTCTCCACCAATCACCAGTTTCTTCTGCTGCTCTGTACCTGTGGAGGTAAAGTACATAGGATAGTACATACTGCACCTGCCCACAACATGACACAGCACGGCACAACACAACAAAACACGGCACGACAGCACAACCCGGCACGGCACAAAATGACAAAACACAGCACGACACAACATGGTACAACGCGGCACAACACGGGACGACACACACACACATATTAGAAAAGTATGTATATATGGACACCCCTTCAAAAGTAGTGGATTCGGCTATTTCAGACACACCCGTTGCTGACAGGTGTATAAAATCTAGCACACGGCCATGTAATCTCCATAGACAAACACTGGCAGTAGAATGGCCCGTACTGAAGAGCTAAGTGACTATCAACGTGGCACCGTCATAGGATGCAACCTTTCAAACAAGTCAGTTTGTCAAATTTCTGCCCTACTAGAGCTGCCCCATTCAAAAAGTAAGTGTTGTTATTGTGAAGTAGAAAAGTCTAGGAGCAACAACGGCTCAGCCGTGAAGTGGTAGACCACACCAGCTCACAGAACGGGACCGCCCAGTGCTGAAGTGCGTAGCGCATAAAACTCGTCTGTCCTCGGTTGCAAGACTCCCCTACCGAGTTCCAAACTGCCTCTGGAAGCAACGTCAGCACTGTTCGTCGGGAACTTCATGAAATGGGTTCCCATGGCCGAGCAGCCGCACACAAGCCTAAGATCAGCATGCGCAAGTCCAAGCGTCGGCTGGAGTGGTGTAAAGCTCGCCGCCATTAGAGCAGTGGAAATGCGTTTGTTGGGAAGAGGTTCAGGCCCCTTAGTTCCAGTGAAGGGAAATCTTAACACTACAACATACAATGACATTCTAGACCATTCTGTGCTTCCAACTTTGTGGCAACAGGTTGGGGAAGGTCCTTTCCTGTTTCAGCATGACAAAGCAAGGTCCATACAGAAATGGTTTGTTGAGATCGGTGTAAAAGAACCCCATCAAAAACCTTGAGGATGAATTGGACCGCCGACTGCGAGCCAGGCCTAATCACCCAACATCAGTGCCCGACCTCACTAATGCTCTTGGCTGAATGGAAGTCCCCACTGTAATGTTCCAACATCTAGTGGAAAGCCTTCCCAGAAGAGTGGAGGCTGTTATAGCAGCAAAGGGGGGACCAACTCAATATTAATGCCCATGATTTTGGAATGAGATGTTTGACGAGCAGGTGTCCACATACTACACGACCAAAAGCATACTTGCGCTATATTATATTATCCATAGACCATTAGACCAGTCTCCTACTATAATAACTATATTATCCATAGACCATTAGACCAGTCTCCTACTATAATAATAACTATATTATATTATCCATAGACCCTTAGACCAGTCTCCTACTATAACAACAACTATATTATCCATAGACCATTAGACCAGTCTCCTACTATAATAACTATATTATCCATAGACCATTAGACCAGTCTCTTACTATAATAATATCTATATTATATTATCCATAGACCATAGACCAGTCTCCTACTATAATAATATCTATATTATATTATCCATAGACCATTAGACCAGTCTCTTACTATAATAATAACTATATTATATTATCCATAGACCATTAGACCAGTCTCCTACTATAATAACTACTATATTATATTATCCATAGACCATTAGACCAGTCTCCTACTATAATAATAACTATATTATATTATCCATAGACCATTAGACCAGTCTCTTACTATAATAATAACTATATTATATTATCCATAGACCATTAGACCAGTCTCCTACTATAATAACAACTATATTATATTATCCATAGACCATTAGACCAGTCTCCTACTATAATAATATCTATATTATATTATCCATAGACCATTAGACCAGTCTCCTACTATAATAATATCTATATTATCCATAGACCATTAGACCAGTCTCCTACTATAATAATAACTATATTATATTATCCATAGACCATTAGACCAGTCTCCTACTATAATAATAACTATATTATATTATCCATAGACCATTAGACCAGTCTCCTACTATAATAATAACTATATTATCCATAGACCATTAGACCAGTCTCCTACTATAATAATAACTATATTATATTATCCATAGACCATTAGACCAGTCTCCTACTATAATAATAACTATATTATATTATCCATAGACCATTAGACCAGTCTCCTACTATAATAATATCTATATTATATTATCCATAGACCATAGACCAGTCTCCTACTATAATAATATCTATATTATCCATAGACCATTAGACCAGTCTCCTACTATAATAATATCTATATTATATTATCCATAGACCATTAGACCAGTCTCCTACTATAATAATAACTATATTATATTATCCATAGACCATTAGACCAGTCTCCTACTATAATAATATCTATATTATATTATCCATAGACCATTAGACCAGTCTCCTACTATAATAATAACTATATTATATTATCCATAGACCATTAGACCAGTCTCCTACTATAATAATAACTATATTATATTATCCATAGACCATTAGACCAGTCTCCTACTATAATAATATCTATATTATCCATAGACCATTAGACCATTAGACCAGTCTCCTACTATAATAATAACTATATTATATTATCCATAGACCATTAGACCAGTCTCCTACTATAATAATAACTATATTATCCATAGACCATTAGACCAGTCTCCTACTATAATAATATCTATATTATAATATCCATAGACCATTAGACCAGTCTCCTACTATAATAACTATATTATCCATAGACCATTAGACCAGTCTCCTACTATAATAATAACTATATTATATTATCCATAGACCATTAGACCAGTCTCCTACTATAATAATATCTATATTATATTATCCATAGACCATAGACCAGTCTCCTACTATAATAATATCTATATTATCCATAGACCATTAGACCATTAGACCAGTCTCCTACTATAATAATAACTATATTATATTATCCATAGACCATTAGACCAGTCTCCTACTATAATAATAACTATATTATATTATCCATAGACCATTAGACCAGTCTCCTACTATAATAATAACTATATTATCCATAGACCATTAGACCAGTCTCCTACTATAATAATAACTATATTATATTATCCATAGACCATTAGACCAGTCTCCTACTATAATAATAACTATATTATATTATCCATAGACCATTAGACCAGTCTCCTACTATAATAATAACTATATTATATTATCCATAGACCATTAGACCAGTCTCTTACTATAATAATAACTATATTATATTATCCATAGACCATTAGACCAGTCTCCTACTATAATAATATCTATATTATATTATCCATAGACCATTAGACCAGTCTCCTACTATAATAATAACTATATTATATTATCCATAGACCATTAGACCAGTCTCCTACTATAATAATATCTATATTATATTATCCATAGACCATTAGACCAGTCTCCTACTATAATAATATCTATATTATCCATAGACCATTAGACCAGTCTCCTACTATAATAATATCTATATTATCCATAGACCATTAGACCAGTCTCCTACTATAATAATAACTATATTATATTATCCATAGACCATTAGACCAGTCTCCTACTATAATAATAACTATATTATATTATCCATAGACCATTAGACCAGTCTCTTACTATAATAATATCTATATTATAATATCCATAGACCATTAGACCAGTCTCCTACTATAATAATAACTATATTATATTATCCATAGACCATTAGACCAGTCTCCTACTATAATAATAACTATATTATATTATCCATAGACCATTAGACCAGTCTCCTACTATAATAACAACTATATTATCCATAGACCATTAGACCAGTCTCCTACTATAATAATATCTATATTATCCATAGACCATTAGACCAGTCTCCTACTATAATAATATCTATATTATATTATCCATAGACCATTAGACCAGTCTCCTACTATAATAATAACTATATTATCCATAGACCATTAGACCAGTCTCCTACTATAATAATAACTATATTATATTATCCATAGACCATTAGACCAGTCTCTTACTATAATAATAACTATATTATATTATCCATAGACCATTAGACCAGTCTCCTACTATAATAATAACTATATTATATTATCCATAGACCATTAGACCAGTCTCCTACTATAATAACAACTATATTATCCATAGACCATTAGACCAGTCTCCTACTATAATAATAACTATATTATCCATAGACCATTAGACCAGTCTCCTACTATAATAATAACTATATTATATTATCCATAGACCATTAGACCAGTCTCCTACTATAATATTATCTATATTATATTATCCATAGACCATTAGACCAGTCTCCTACTATAATAATATCTATATTATATTATCCATAGACCATTAGACCAGTCTCCTACTATAATAATAACTATATTATATTATCCATAGACCATTAGACCAGTCTCCTACTATAATAATAACTATATTATCCATAGACCATTAGACCAGTCTCCTACTATAATAATAACTATATTATCCATAGACCATTAGACCAGTCTCCTACTATAATAATAACTATATTATATTATCCATAGACCATTAGACCAGTCTCCTACTATAATAATATCTATATTATATTATCCATAGACCAGTCTCCTACTATAATAATAACTATATTATATTATCCATAGACCATTAGACCAGTCTCCTACTATAATAATAACTATTATATTATCCATAGACCATTAGACCAGTCTCCTACTATAATAACAACTATATTATATTATCCATAGACCATTAGACCAGTCTCCTACTATAATAATAACTATATTATATTATCCATAGACCATTAGACCAGTCTCCTACTATAATAATAACTATATTATATTATCCATAGACCATTAGACCAGTCTCCTACTATAATAATAACAACTATATTATATTATCCATAGACCATTAGACCAGTCTCCTACTATAATAATAACAACTATATTATATTATCCATAGACCATTAGACCAGTCTCCTACTATAATAATAACAACTATATTATATTATCCATAGACCATTAGACCAGTCTCCTACTATAATAATAACAACTATATTATCCATAGACCATTAGACCAGTCTCCTACTATAATAATATCTATATTATATTATCCATAGACCATTAGACCAGTCTCCTACTATAATAATATCTATATTATATTATCCATAGACCATTAGACCAGTCTCCTACTATAATAATAACTATATTATATTATCCATAGACCATTAGACCAGTCTCCTACTATAATAATAACTATATTATCCATAGACCATTAGACCAGTCTCCTACTATAATAATATCTATATTATCCATAGACCATTAGACCAGTCTCCTACTATAATAATAACTATATTATCCATAGACCATTAGACCAGTCTCCTACTATAATAATATCTATATTATCCATAGACCATTAGACCAGTCTCCTACTATAATAATAACTATATTATATTATCCATAGACCATTAGACCAGTCTCCTACTATAATAATAACTATATTATATTATCCATAGACCATTAGACCAGTCTCCTACTATAATAATAACTATATTATATTATCCATAGACCATTAGACCAGTCTCCTACTATAATAACAACTATATTATCCATAGACCATTAGACCAGTCTCCTACTATAATAATAACTATATTATCCATAGACCATTAGACCAGTCTCCTACTATAATAATAACTATATTATATTATCCATAGACCATTAGACCAGTCTCCTACTATAATATTATCTATATTATATTATCCATAGACCATTAGACCAGTCTCCTACTATAATAATATCTATATTATATTATCCATAGACCATTAGACCAGTCTCCTACTATAATAATAACTATATTATATTATCCATAGACCATTAGACCAGTCTCCTACTATAATAATATCTATATTATATTATCCATAGACCATTAGACCAGTCTCCTACTATAATAATAACTATATTATCCATAGACCATTAGACCAGTCTCCTACTATAATAATAACTATATTATATTATCCATAGACCATTAGACCAGTCTCCTACTATAATAATATCTATATTATATTATCCATAGACCAGTCTCCTACTATAATAATAACTATATTATATTATCCATAGACCATTAGACCAGTCTCCTACTATAATAATAACTATTATATTATCCATAGACCATTAGACCAGTCTCCTACTATAATAACAACTATATTATATTATCCATAGACCATTAGACCAGTCTCCTACTATAATAATAACTATATTATATTATCCATAGACCATTAGACCAGTCTCCTACTATAATAATAACTATATTATATTATCCATAGACCATTAGACCAGTCTCCTACTATAATAATAACAACTATATTATATTATCCATAGACCATTAGACCAGTCTCCTACTATAATAATAACAACTATATTATATTATCCATAGACCATTAGACCAGTCTCCTACTATAATAATAACAACTATATTATATTATCCATAGACCATTAGACCAGTCTCCTACTATAATAATAACAACTATATTATCCATAGACCATTAGACCAGTCTCCTACTATAATAATATCTATATTATATTATCCATAGACCATTAGACCAGTCTCCTACTATAATAATATCTATATTATATTATCCATAGACCATTAGACCAGTCTCCTACTATAATAATAACTATATTATATTATCCATAGACCATTAGACCAGTCTCCTACTATAATAATAACTATATTATCCATAGACCATTAGACCAGTCTCCTACTATAATAATATCTATATTATCCATAGACCATTAGACCAGTCTCCTACTATAATAATAACTATATTATCCATAGACCATTAGACCAGTCTCCTACTATAATAATATCTATATTATCCATAGACCATTAGACCAGTCTCCTACTATAATAATAACTATATTATATTATCCATAGACCATTAGACCAGTCTCCTACTATAATAATAACTATATTATATTATCCATAGACCATTAGACCAGTCTCCTACTATAATAATAACTATATTATATTATCCATAGACCATTAGACCAGTCTCCTACTATAATAATATCTATATTATATTATCCATAGACCATTAGACCAGTCTCCTACTATAATAATAACTATATTATATTATCCATAGACCATTAGACCAGTCTCCTACTATAATAATATCTATATTATAATATCCATAGACCATTAGACCAGTCTCCTACTATAATAATAACTATATTATATTATCCATAGACCATTAGACCAGTCTCCTACTATAATAATATCTATATTATATTATCCATAGACCATTAGACCAGTCTCCTACTATAATAATAACTATATTATATTATCCATAGACCATTAGACCAGTCTCCTACTATAATAATATCTATATTATATTATCCATAGACCATTAGACCAGTCTCCTACTATAATAATAACTATATTATATTATCCATAGACCATTAGACCAGTCTCCTACTATAATAATATCTATATTATATTATCCATAGACCATTAGACCAGTCTCCTACTATAATAATATCTATATTATATTATCCATAGACCATTAGACCAGTCTCCTACTATAATAATAACTATATTATATTATCCATAGACCATTAGACCAGTCTCCTACTATAATAATATCTATATTATATTATCCATAGACCATTAGACCAGTCTCCTACTATAATAATAACTATATTATATTATCCATAGACCATTAGACCAGTCTCCTACTATAATAATAACTATATTATATTATCCATAGACCATTAGACCAGTCTCCTACTATAATAATAACTATATTATATTATCCATAGACCATTAGACCAGTCTCCTACTATAATAATAACTATATTATATTATCCATAGACCATTAGACCAGTCTCCTACTATAATAATATCTATATTATCCATAGACCATTAGACCAGTCTCCTACTATAATAATAACTATATTATGTTATCCATAGACCAGTCTCCTACTATAATAATAACTATATTATATTATCCATAGACCATTAGACCAGTCTCCTACTATAATAATATCTATATTATAATATCCATAGACCATTAGACCAGTCTCCTACTATAATAATAACTATATTATATTATCCATAGACCATTAGACCAGTCTCCTACTATAATAATATCTATATTATATTATCCATAGACCATTAGACCAGTCTCCTACTATAATAATATCTATATTATATTATCCATAGACCATTAGACCAGTCTCCTACTATAATAACAACTATATTATATTATCCATAGACCATTAGACCAGTCTCCTACTATAATAATAACTATATTATATTATCCATAGACCATTAGACCAGTCTCCTACTATAATAATAACTATATTATATTATCCATAGACCATTAGACCAGTCTCCTACTATAATAATAACAATATTATATTATCCATAGACCATTAGACCAGTCTCCTACTATAATAATAACAATATTATATTATCCATAGACCATTAGACCAGTCTCCTACTATAATAATAACTATATTATATTATATTATCCATAGACCATTAGACCAGTCTCCTACTATAATAATAACTATATTATATTATCCATAGACCATTAGACCAGTCTCCTACTATAATAATAACTATATTATATTATCCATAGACCCTTAGACCAGTCTCCTACTATAATAATAACTATATTATATTATCCATAGACCATTAGACCAGTCTCCTACTATAATAATATCTATATTATATTATCCATAGACCATTAGACCAGTCTCCTACTATAATAATAACTATATTATATTATCCATAGACCATTAGACCAGTCTCCTACTATAATAATAACTATATTATATTATCCATAGACCATTAGACCAGTCTCCTACTATAATAATAACTATATTATATTATCCATAGACCATTAGACCAGTCTCCTACTATAATAATAACTATATTATATTATCCATAGACCATTAGACCAGTCTCCTACTATAATAATAACTATATTATATTATCCATAGACCATTAGACCAGTCTCCTACTATAATAATAACTATATTATATTATCCATAGACCATTAGACCAGTCTCCTACTATAATAATAACTATATTATCCATAGACCATTAGACCAGTCTCCTACTATAATAATATCTATATTATCCATAGACCATTAGACCAGTCTCCTACTATAATAATAACTATATTATCCATAGACCATTAGACCAGTCTCCTACTATAATAATATCTATATTATCCATAGACCATTAGACCAGTCTCCTACTATAATAATAACAAATATTATATTATCCATAGACCATTAGACCAGTCTCCTACTATAATAATAACTATATTATATTATCCATAGACCATTAGACCAGTCTCCTACTATAATAATAACTATATTATATTATCCATAGACCATTAGACCAGTCTCCTACTATAATAATATCTATATTATATTATCCATAGACCATTAGACCAGTCTCCTACTATAATAATATCTATATTATATTATCCATAGACCATTAGACCAGTCTCCTACTATAATAATAACTATATTATATTATCCATAGACCATTAGACCAGTCTCCTACTATAATAATATCTATATTATAATATCCATAGACCATTAGACCAGTCTCCTACTATAATAATAACTATATTATATTATCCATAGACCATTAGACCAGTCTCCTACTATAATAATATCTATATTATATTATCCATAGACCATTAGACCAGTCTCCTACTATAATAATAACTATATTATATTATCCATAGACCATTAGACCAGTCTCCTACTATAATAATATCTATATTATATTATCCATAGACCATTAGACCAGTCTCCTACTATAATAATAACTATATTATATTATCCATAGACCATTAGACCAGTCTCCTACTATAATAATATCTATATTATATTATCCATAGACCATTAGACCAGTCTCCTACTATAATAATAACTATATTATATTATCCATAGACCATTAGACCAGTCTCCTACTATAATAATATCTATATTATATTATCCATAGACCATTAGACCAGTCTCCTACTATAATAATAACTATATTATATTATCCATAGACCATTAGACCAGTCTCCTACTATAATAATAACTATATTATATTATCCATAGACCATTAGACCAGTCTCCTACTATAATAATAACTATATTATATTATCCATAGACCATTAGACCAGTCTCCTACTATAATAATAACTATATTATATTATCCATAGACCATTAGACCAGTCTCCTACTATAATAATATCTATATTATCCATAGACCATTAGACCAGTCTCCTACTATAACAATAACTATATTATATTATCCATAGACCAGTCTCCTACTATAATAATAACTATATTATATTATCCATAGACCATTAGACCAGTCTCCTACTATAATAATATCTATATTATAATATCCATAGACCATTAGACCAGTCTCCTACTATAATAATAACTATATTATATTATCCATAGACCATTAGACCAGTCTCCTACTATAATAATATCTATATTATATTATCCATAGACCATTAGACCAGTCTCCTACTATAATAATATCTATATTATATTATCCATAGACCATTAGACCAGTCTCCTACTATAATAACAACTATATTATATTATCCATAGACCATTAGACCAGTCTCCTACTATAATAATAACTATATTATATTATCCATAGACCATTAGACCAGTCTCCTACTATAATAATAACTATATTATATTATCCATAGACCATTAGACCAGTCTCCTACTATAATAATAACTATATTATATTATCCATAGACCATTAGACCAGTCTCCTACTATAATAATAACAATATTATATTATCCATAGACCATTAGACCAGTCTCCTACTATAATAATAACTATATTATATTATCCATAGACCATTAGACCAGTCTCCTACTATAATAATAACTATATTATATTATCCATAGACCCTTAGACCAGTCTCCTACTATAATAATAACTATATTATATTATCCATAGACCCTTAGACCAGTCTCCTACTATAATAATAACTATATTATATTATCCATAGACCATTAGACCAGTCTCTTACTATAATAATAACTATATTATATTATCCATAGACCATTAGACCAGTCTCTTACTATAATAATAACTATATTATATTATCCATAGACCAGTCTCCTACTATAATAATAACTATATTATATTATCCATAGACCATTAGACCAGTCTCCTACTATAATAATATCTATATTATATTATCCATAGACCATTAGACCAGTCTCCTACTATAATAATAACTATATTATATTATCCATAGACCATTAGACCAGTCTCCTACTATAATAATAACTATATTATATTATCCATAGACCATTAGACCAGTCTCCTACTATAATAATAACTATATTATATTATCCATAGACCATTAGACCAGTCTCCTACTATAATAATAACTATATTATATTATCCATAGACCATTAGACCAGTCTCCTACTATAATAATAACTATATTATATTATCCATAGACCATTAGACCAGTCTCCTACTATAATAATAACTATATTATATTATCCATAGACCATTAGACCAGTCTCCTACTATAATAATATCTATATTATATTATCCATAGACCATTAGACCAGTCTCCTATAATAATAACTATATTATATTATCCATAGACCATTAGACCAGTCTCTTACTATAATAATAACTATATTATCCATAGACCATTAGACCAGTCTCCTACTATAATAATAACTATATTATATTATCCATAGACCATTAGACCAGTCTCCTACTATAATAATATCTATATTATATTATCCATAGACCATTAGACCAGTCTCCTACTATAATAATATCTATATTATATTATCCATAGACCAGTCTCCTACTATAATAATAACTATATTATATTATCCATAGACCATTAGACCAGTCTCCTACTATAATAATAACTATATTATATTATCCATAGACCATTAGACCAGTCTCCTACTATAATAATAACTATATTATATTATCCATAGACCATTAGACCAGTCTCCTACTATAATAATAACTATATTATATTATCCATAGACCATTAGACCAGTCTCCTACTATAATAATATCTATATTATATTATCCATAGACCATTAGACCAGTCTCCTACTATAATAATATCTATATTATATTATCCATAGACCATTAGACCAGTCTCCTACTATAATAATAACTATATTATATTATCCATAGACCAGTCTCCTACTATAATAATAACTATATTATATTATCCATAGACCAGTCTCCTACTATAATAATAACTATATTATCCATAGACCATTAGACCAGTCTCCTACTATAATAATAACTATACTATATTATCCATAGACCATTAGACCAGTCTCCTACTATAATAATAACTATATTATATTATCCATAGACCATTAGACCAGTCTCCTACTATAATAACTATATTATCCATAGACCATTAGACCAGTCTCCTACTATAATAATATCTATATTATATTATCCATAGACCATTAGACCAGTCTCCTACTATAATAATATCTATATTATATTATCCATAAACCAGTCTCCTACTATAATAATAACTATATTATATTATCCATAGACCATTAGACCAGTCTCTTACTATAATAACTACTATAGGCCTAGACTATATTCAGTCCCAGGGCAGCCCTGTCCCAGCCCCAGTATGCTGCAGTAGTGAAGGCTGCTGGAGGAACAAGGACGAGCCCATTGGCTGAAATTGAATAAATGGAAAAGTATCAATGTGTTCCGTTGTTTATTTATTTGATACGTTTCGAACACATCAATTTGATGCCGTTCCATTCATTTAATTTCCACCATTACATTAAACCTGTTCACCGATTTAAAGTGACACCAGCTTCTGCACACACCAGTGAAGTTGAGTGGCTGTATGGTGTAGTATTTGGTCCAGTCCTGTCCGTAGCTGATGTGGTTGATGTACCAGGGGGCAGCCAGTATGACCCTGTACCCAGCCAGGGTGATGCTACTCAGCTCCTGTTGTATCTGGGCTGGGCTACCCTTCCATATGTGGAGCACCGTGTCCACTGGGATCTAAGGCAGGGTAGAAAAAAAGTGCCATGTACACTACCGTTCAAAAGTTTGGGGTCACTTAGAAATGTCCTTGTTTTTGGTCCATTAAAATAACATCATATTGATCAGAAATACAGTGTAGACATTGTTAATGCTGTAAATGACTATTGTAGCTGGAAACGGCAGATTTTTAATGGAATATCTACATAGGCGAACAGAGGCCCATTATCAGCAACCATCACTTCTGTTCCAATGGCACGTTGTGTTAGCTAATCCAAGTTTATCATTTTAAAAAGGCTAATTGATCATCATAAAATCCTTTTGCAATTATGTTAGCACAGCTGAAAACTGTTGTTCTGATTAAAGAAGCAATAAAACTGGCCTTCTTTAGACTAGTTGGGTATCTGGAGCATCAGCATTTGTGGGTTCGATTACAGGCTCAAAATGTCCAGAAACAAAGAACTTTCTTCTGAAACTCGTCAGTCTATTCTTGTTCTGAGAAATGAAGGCTATTCCATGCGAGAAATTGCCAAGAAACTGAAGATCTCGTACAACGCTGTGTACTACTCCCTTCACAGAACAGCGCAAACTGGCTCTAACCAGAATAGAAAGAGGAGTGGGAGGCCCCGGTGCACAACTGAGCAAGAGGACAAGTACCCTAGAGTGTCTTGTTTGAGAAACAGACGCCTCAACAAGTCCTCAACTGGCAGCTTCATTAAATAGTACCCGCAAAACACCAGTCTCAACGTCAACAGTGAAGAGGCGACTCCGGGATGCTGGCCTTCTAGGCAGAGTTCCTCTGTCCAGTGTCTGTGTTCTTTTGCCCATCTTAATCTTTTCTTTTTATTGGCCAGTCTGAGATATGGCTTTTTCTTTGCAACTCTGCCTAGAAGGCCAGCATCCCGGAGTCGCCTCTTCACTGATGACGTTGAGACTGGTGTTTTGCAGGTACTATTTAATGAAGCTGCTTGTTGTTGACGTTGAGACTGGTCTCCTTTTCTTTCTTTCTAGAAAGTGCTTTCAAACATTTTGACTATATTAGCCCACACAGCTACAAGGATGCACTTTCATGCTAGGTTTAGGACCTGAAATTGAAGCTTATTGAGACCCCAACTGATGTATAGAACAATCTTACAATTATTGACTTTAGATACAAGCCTCATAAAACTTGTAACACAATTGATTTGATGAATTAATTTGCAAATCTGTTTTTTGGACCTAACTTGCTTACCACTTTCCCATGTGGTTTCTTCCTTCACAGACTCCATGAAATGATGACCAATCCCATGTGGTTTCTTCCTTCACAGACTCCATGAAATGATGACCAATCCCATGTGGTTTCTTCCTTCACAGACTCCATGAAATGATGACCAATCCCATGTGGTTTCTTCCTTCACAGACTCCATGAAATGATGACCAATCCCATGTGGTTTCTTCCTTCACAGACTCCATGAAATGATGACCAATCCCATGTGGTTTCTTCCTTCACAGACTCCATGAAATGATGACCAATCCCATGTGGTTTCTTCCTTCACAGACTCCATGAAATGATGACCAATCCCATGTGGTTTCTTCCTTCACAGACTCCATGAAATGATGACCAATCCCATGTGGTTTCTTCCTTCACAGACTCCATGAAATGATGACCAATCCCATGTGGTTTCTTCCTTCACAGACTCCATGAAATGACCAATCCCATGTGGTTTCTTCCTTCACAGACTCCATGAAATGATGACCAATTCCATGTGGTTTCTTCCTTCACAGACTCCATGAAATGATGACCAATTCCATGTGGTTTCTTCCTTCACAGACTCCATGAAATGATGACCAATTCCATGTGGTTTCTTCCTTCACAGACTCCATGAAATGATGACCAATTCCATGTGGTTTCTTCCTTCACAGACTCCATGAAATGATGACCAATTCCATGTGGTTTCTTCCTTCACAGACTCCATGAAATGATTACCAATTCCTAAATATTTGGTTAAATAATTCATTTTGTGTTTGGTTTCCTAGAAACAAGGGTGTCTCAACTTACCCCTATGGCTCAACATACCCCACTCTCCCCTATACATACTCAACTACACAACACAACACACTATTCACTCCACTGCCCTCTATTCACTCCACTGCCCTCTATTCACTCCACTGCCCTCTATTCACTCTTCACTGCCCTCTATTCACTCTTCACTGCCCTCTATTCACTCTTCACTGCCCTCTATTCACTCTTCACTGCCCTCTATTCACTCTTCACTGCCCTCTATTCACTCTTCACTGCCCTCTATTCACTCTTCACTGCCCTCTATTCACTCTTCACTGCCCTCTATTCACTCTTCACTGCCCTCTATTCACTCCACTGCCCTCTATTCACTCCACTGCCCTCTATTCACTCCACTGCCCTCTATTCACTCCACTGCCCTCTATTCACTCCACTGCCCTCTATTCACTCTTCACTGCCCTCTATTCACTCTTCACTGCCCTCTATTCACTCTTCACTGCCCTCTATTCACTCCACTGCCCTCTATTCACTCCACTGCCCTCTATTCACTCCACTGCCCTCTATTCACCCCACTGCCCTCTATTCACCCCGCCCCGCACTCTATTCACTCCACACTCTTCACTCCACACTCCACTGCCCTCTATTCACTATTCACTCTATTCACCCCGCCCCGCACTCTATTCACCCCGCACTCTATTCACCCCGCACTCTATTCACCCCGCACTGTCCACTCCACTCTGTTCCACTCCACACTAGTTAAGAGGTTCTAACCCTTGAAAGCAAGGGGCCAGATGGTGTAGTATCTAGCCCAGTCATGAGTAGGTCCAGGCTGGTCTAGGTACCAAGGAGAGGCTAGGACGACCCTGAGGCCTGCCTTGGTCACCCTGCGGACCTCACACAGGTAGCATCCTCCCTTCCACACCTCCACCACTGATAGAGAGCTGCAACACAGCTGAAACACAACCAATTTGGGAAACCCTGCTCTAGCTCATCAGGGGAAACAGCCTACTACATGAAGACCACCCTCAGTAAAGGAGACAGCCTTTGATGTTTTATCTAAATAGAAGGATCTAGGCAATATCACTCAATAATGTGAGGACGCCGGCCCAAAGGACGCCGGCCTAGAGGACGCCGGCCTAGAGGACCCTAGTCTAATCATGTGTAATTAGACCTGTAAGTATCTGGGCGTTTACATTAGTGATACAGGCGGGGACCAGATGATCTGGGCGTTTACATTAGTGATACAGGCGGGGACCAGATGATCTGGGCGTTTACATTAGAGTGATACAGGCGGGGACCAGATGATCTGGGCGTTTACATTAGAGTGATACAGGCGGGACCAGATGATCTAAGTGATACGGACAGATGATCTGGGCGTTTACATTAGAGTGATACAGGTAGGGACCAGATGATCTGGGCGTTTACATTAGAGTGATACAGGTAGGGACCAGATGATCTGGGCGTTTACATTAGAGTGATACAGGTAGGGACCAGATGATCTGGGCGTTTACATTATACTTACTTTTTCATGGTAGTCAAACACGTCCTGCCAGACTATGGCAGTCTTGTTGAGTCCCTTAGTAATGTTCACCATACTGGAAAATACAAACACACAGACCTCTGTAGCAAACCTATCCAGTCTCACAGTCCCAGAGCAGGTTCACCACTACGTCCTGCTTTCATTTCATTATCTTGGATCTTTTTAGTTGTATTTCTGCACCATACAGGTCTCCATTTTGGTCCTTTTTTGTCCACTAACTTTTCCATGTAGTATGATTCCAGTTTTGTGTAGTCAGTTCCAAACCCCATCTTCAGCATGAAGCCTCGGACATCAGGGTTGGACTTCCTGTGAGAAACAACACATTACAATCTGATCATTCTATGGTCAAGTACTGGAGTATATTTATTCTGCCGATTCTGTTGCAAACGGAACAAAAACGAGAGTTTCGCGTCTGACGGTTATGTATTCAACCGAAAGTACATTGACGGTTATTTATTCAAGCTAAAGTGCAATACATCTGACGGTTATGTATTCAATGTGCCGCTTATTATAGGGACATTGACCAAGAATACCAAACCACCCCCCCTTCCTGCCCTCAGAACAGCCTCAATTTGTCGGGGAATGGACTCAGCAACGTGTGGAAAGCGTTTCACAGGGATGCTGGCCCATGTCGACTCAAAGGCTTCCCACAGTTGTTCTCAAGTTGGCTTGGTGTCCTTTGGGTGGTGGACCATTCTTAAAATTAATACACACGGGAAACTGTTGAGTGTGAAAAACCCAGCAAATCAAATCAAGTTCTTGACACTCAAACCGGTGCGCCTGGCACCTACTACCATATCCCGTTCAAAGGCACTGAAATCTTTTGTCTTGCCCATTCACCCTCTGAATGGCAAACATACACAATTTATGTCTCAATTGTAACAAGGGGCTCTTAAGCGCTAGCACACACACGTACATTCTGATATTGCTGTATGGTGGTATTGTACATTTTGCATTGTATAATGCAATAATGTTATATGATTTTGTTATGTGTAAGTGAAGTGCCTCAAGGTGTTTGGACCCCAGAAAGAGTAGCTGCTGCCTTGGCAGGAACTAATGGGATCCATAATAAACCCCAGGAAGAGTAGCTGCTGCCTTGGCAGGAACTAATGGGGATCCATAATAAACCCCAGGAAGAGTAGCTGCTGCCTTGGCGAGAACTAATGGGGATCCATAATAAACCCCAGGAAGAGTAGCTGCTGCCTTGGCGAGAACTAATGGGGATCCAAAAATAAACCCCAGGAAGAGTAGCTGCTGCCTTGGCAGGAACTAATGGGGATCCATAATAAACCCCAGGAAGAGTAGCTGCTGCCTTGGCAGGAACTAATGGGGATCCATAATAAACCCCAGGAAGAGTAGCTGCTGCCTTGGCAGGAACTAATGGGGATCCATAATAAACCCCAGGAAGAGTAGCTTATATTATACATAAAAGTGTTCCTAAGGATACATTATCAATGATGTTTGATTGTTCTTGGACAAGTGTATAGGTTAAACGCGTTCTCTTCACGGTTCAATGGGCGAGTGGACGCTGTATTTTATGAACATAACGCGCCAACCAAACTGAGATGTATGGATATAATAAATTACTTTTTCTAACAAAAGAACCATTGGATGTCTTCGTTGGACACTTGGGAAGACCTCAGCAGAAGTTCTTCAAAAGGTAAGGGATTTTATATTAGCGATTTTATGCGTTTTATGAGACCCGCTTGGTTATGGATTTATGCTAATGCATAAAATATGAGAGGAGCTATCCTCAAACAATCAAATGTTGTGCTTTCGCCGTAACAACGCTGTGATATTGCCAAGAATCAGAGCTTTTGATGACTATGCAACACTTGTATATTGATGAATGTTTAATAATTAAACTTTGGGATTTTGAATTTGGTGCCTTACATTTCACCGGGTAGTGTCGGGAGTGGTAGTTAATTGACAGCACGCCAGGGCAGATTGCAGTGGTCTTGAAAAAGAAGGGTCAACACTGAAAATATTGACTCCTTACATCAACTTCATGTAATTGTCAATAAAAGCCTTTGAAATGTTTGTAATTATACTTCAGTATTCCATAGTAACATCTGACAAAAATATCTAAAGACACTGAAGCAGCAAACTTTGTGGAAATTAATATTTGTGTCATTCTCAAAACTTTTGGCCACGACTGTACACACATTTTTGATATATATACTTTCTTCACTATTCAAAAAAATGGCAACTGTTAATGACGTTTGTATAGGCTTGACATCAAATCAACGTACCAGCAGGTGAAGTCTACCTCGTCCCCTCCCAGGTGGATGTAAGAGTCAGGAAACACTGAGGTGACCTCTTTAAACAGGCGGGTCATGAACTGGTAGTTGGAGGAGTTGGCTGGGTCTACTGGACCGAACGTCCCAGAGGGAACTGTGCCCTTATAGCAGGGGGTCAGGAGACCGGGCTGTCCTGAGGAGAGAGGGGTGGGTTAGGGTTATGGTTAGTTAGAACTACTGTAGCAGCTGGAGGAGTTGGCTGGGTCCACTGGATCGAACGTCCCAGAGGGAACTGTGCCCTTATAGCAGGGGGTCAGGAGACCGGGCTATCCTGGGGAGAGCGTTCATTAAGCCTTTATAAAACGGCTATATAAGACATTATAACCTCTGTCATAGAACCTAAGATGTTATGAATCTAGTTAGCAATCAGAAGCAGTCCATGACTGTGGTGTTACTTTTGCCCCATGACTGTGGTGTTACCATTTCCCCATGACTGAGGGTGTGTTACCTTTGCCCCATGACTGAGGGTGTGTGTGTGTGTGTTACCTTTGCCCCATGACTGAGGGTGTGTGTGTGTGTGTTACCTTTGCCCCGTGACTGAGGGTGTGTTACCTTTGCCCCATGACTGAGGGTGTGTGTGTGTTACCATTGCCCCATGACTGAGGGTGTGTTACCATTTCCCCATGACTGAGGGTGTGTGTGTGTTACCTTTGCCCCATGACTGGGTGTGTCCCGGGGAGTCAAATTCAGCCAGGACCCTGATGCCTCTGAGTCTGGCGTGGGCGATCACCCTCTTCACGTCTATCTGGGTGTACACATGGGTTGACGGATGGAATGCCCCCTAGGACAAACAGAGCCAAGCAGAATATCAGCCAAGCACAACATCAGATAACAATAGAATATTGAAGCCGGCAGGTAGCCTAGCGGTAAGAGGGCGGCAGGTAGCCTAGCGGGAAGAGGGAGGCAGGTAGCCTAGCGGGAAGAGGGCGGCAGGTAGCCTAGCGGGAAGAGGGCGGTAGGTAGCCTAGCGGGAAGAGGGCGGCAGGTAGCCTAGCGGTAAGAGGGAGGCAGGTAGCCTAGCGGTAAGAGGGCGGCAGGTAGCCTAGCGGTAAGAGGGCGGCAGGTAGCCTAGCGGTAAGAGGGCGGCAGGTAGCCTAGCGGGAAGAGGGCGGCAGGTAGCCTAGCGGGAAGAGGGCGGCAGGTAGCCTAGCGGGAAGAGGGCGGCAGGTAGCCTAGCGGGAAGAGGGCGGCAGGTAGCCGGCGGAAGAGAGGCGACAGGTAGCCTAGCGGGAAGAGAGGCGACAGGTAGCCTAACGGGAAGAGGGCGGCAGGTAGCCTAGCAGTAGGAGGGCGGCAGGTAGCCTAGCGGTAGGAGGGCGGCAGGTAGCCTAGCGGGAAGAGAGCCTAGCAGTAAGAGGGCGGCAGGTAGCCTAGCGGGAAGAGGGCGGCAGGTAGCATAGCGGTAGGAGGGCGGCAGGTAGCCTAGCTGGAAGAGAGCCTAGCGGTAAGAAGGCGGCAGGTAGCCTGGCGGTAAGAGAGGCGTGAGAGCACGGGTAGCCTAGCTGAGGAGGCAAGAGCCCAGCAGTAAGAGGGCTGACGGTAGCCTAGCGGTGGGAGGCAGGCAGTAGCCTAGCGGTAAGAGGCGACAGGTAGCCCTAGCGGTGAAGAGGAGGCAGGTAGCCCTAGCGGTAAGAGGGAGGCAGGTAGCCTAAGCGGTAAGAGGGAGGCAGGTAGCCCTAGCGGAAGAGGGTGACAGGTAGCCTAGCGGAAGAGGGCGCAGGTAGCCTAGCGGAAAGAGGCGAGGCAGGGTGGCTTCAGCGTGAAGAGGGCGGCAGGTAGCCTAGCGGTAAGAGGGCGGCAGGTAGCCTAGCGGTAAGAGGGCGGCAGGTAGCCTAGCGGTAAGAGGGCGGCAGGTAGCCTAGCCGTAAGAGAGCCTAGCGGTAAGAGGGAGGCAGGTAGCCTAGCGGGAAGAGGGAGGCAGGTAGCCTAGCGGGAAGAGGGAGGCAGGTAGCCTAGCGGGAAGAGGCGGCAGGTAGCCTGCGCGGGAAGAGGCTGACAGGTAGCCTAGCGTGTAAGAGGGCTGCCAGTGCAGCCTAGCTGAAGAGGAGGCAGGTAGCCTAGCGGGAAGAGGGAGGCAGGTAGCCTAGCGGGAAGAGGGAGGCAGGTAGCCTAGCGGGAAGAGGGAGGCAGGTAGCCTAGCGGGAAGAGGGAGGCAGGTAGCCTAGCATCTGCTCCCCATCATTACGCACACCTGTGACGCGTTTCAGGAAACAATGCTTATGTCGCTGGTCCCTACTTCACAGGAGAGACGTTTGAATGTGACTTCTTTTTTTATCAAAATGTTTTTTTTGGAGCAAAAATGCCTGCTCGAATATGTGAACATTCATGCCATCTGTAAATACGAATAAAATTGTTAAATTACGAGCCTAGTTGTTTAAGCCACAGAAAAAGTAATCAACCTTCCCATTAGCCATGATTAGCTGAGACAATGAGTGGGCTGGACATGCCAAGAGATGAGTTTAGATTGGTCTGCAATATAGCATGCTTCCGTCTTTATTTGAGCTGGTCAGTATGTGTAGGGTAATCCTGTCTAACGCTGCTTTTTTAAATAAACTTAACAAAAAGACAGCCAGGTCCCATCTACTATCCTTCTGACCCTATGTAGCCAGGTCCCGTCTACTATCCTTCTGACCCTATGTAGCCAGGTCCCGTCTACTATCCTTCTGACCCTATGCAGCCAGGTTCCGTCTACTATCCTTCTGACCCTATGTAGCCAGGTCCCATCTACTATCCTTCTGACCCTATGTAGCCAGGTCCCATCTACTATCCTTCTGACCCTATGTAGCCAGGTCCCGTCTACTATCCTTCTGACCCTATGCAGCCAGGTCCCGTCTACTATCCTTCTGACCCTATGCAGGCAGGTTCCGTCTACTATCCTTCTGACCCTATGTAGCCAGGTCCCGTCTACAATCCTTCTGACCCTATGTAGCCAGGTCCCGTCTACTATCCTTCTGACCCTATGTAGCCAGGTCCCATCTACTATCCTTCAGACCCTATGTAGCCAGGTCCCATCTACTATCCTTCAGACCCTATGTAGCCAGGTCCCATCTACTATCCTTCTGACCCTATGTAGCCAGGTCCCATCTACTATCCTTCAGACCCTATGTAGCCAGGTCCCATCTACTATCCTTCAGACCCTATGCAGCCAGGTCCCATCTACTATCCTTCTGACCCTATGTAGCCAGGTCCCGTCTACTATCCTTCTGACCCTATGTAGCCAGGTCCCGTCTACAATCCTTCTGACCCTATGTAGCCAGGTCCCGTCTACTATCCTTCTGACCCTATGTAGCCAGGTCCCATCTACTATCCTTCTGACCCTATGCAGCCAGGTTCCGTCTACTATCCTTCTGACCCTATGCAGCCAGGTCCCGTCTACAATCCTTCTGACCCTATGTAGCCAGGTCCCGTCTACAATCCTTCTGACCCTATGTAGCCAGGTCCCGTCTACTATCCTTCTGACCCTATGCAGCCAGGTTCCGTCTACTATCCTTCTGACCCTATGCAGCCAGGTCCCGTCTACTATCCTTCTGACCCTATGCAGCCAGGTCCCGTCTACAATCCTTCTGACCCTATGTAGCCAGGTCCCATCTACTATCCTTCTGACCCTATGAAGCCAGGTCCCATCTACTATCCTTCTGACCCTATGTAGCCAGGTCCCATCTACTATCCTTCAGACCCTATGTAGCCAGGTCCCATCTACTATACTTCAGACCCTATGTAGCCAGGTCCCATCTACTATCCTTCAGACCCTATGTAGCCAGGTCCCATCTACTATCCTTCTAACCCTATGTAGCCAGGTCCCATCTACTATCCTTCAGACCCTATGTAGCCAGGTCCCATCTACTATCCTTCTGACCTGACCCTATGCAGCCAGGTCCCATCTACTATCCTTCTGACCTGACCCTATGCAGCCAGGTCCCATCTACTATCCTTCTGGCCCTATGTAGCCAGGTCCCATCTACTGTCCTTCAGACCCTATGCAGCCAGGTCCCATCTACTATCCTTCAGACCCTATGTAGCCAGGTCCCATCTACTATCCTTCTGACCCTATGTAGCCAGGTCCCGTCTACTATCCTTCTGACCCTATGTAGCCAGGTCCCATCTACTATCCTTCTGACCCTATGCAGCCAGGTTCCGTCTACTATCCTTCTGACCCTATGTAGCCAGGTCCCGTCTACAATCCTTCTGACCCTATGTAGCCAGGTCCCATCTACTATCCTTCAGACCCTATGTAGCCAGGTCCCATCTACTATCCTTCAGACCCTATGCAGCCAGGTCCCATCTACTATCCTTCAGACCTGACCCTATGCAGCCAGGTCCCATCTACTATCCTTCTGACCTGACCCTATGCAGGGTCCCATCTACTATCCTTCTGACCTGACCCTATGCAGCCAGGTCCCATCTACTATCCTTCTGACCCTATGTAGCCAGGTCCCATCTACTATCCTTCTGACCCTATGTAGCCAGGTCCCATCTACTATCCTTCTGACCCTATGCAGCCAGGTTCCGTCTACTATCCTTCTGACCTGACCCTATGCAGCCAGGTCCCATCTACTATCCTTCTGGCCCTATGTAGCCAGGTCCCATCTACTTCAGACCCTATGTAGCCAGGTCCCATCTACTGTCCTTCAGACCCTATGCAGCCAGGTCCCATCTACTATCCTTCAGACCCTATGCAGCCAGGTCCCATCTACTATCCTTCAGACCCTATGTAGCCAGGTCCCATCTACTATCCTTCTGACCCTATGTAGCCAGGTCCCGTCTACTATCCTTCTGACCCTATGTAGCCAGGTCCCATCTACTATCCTTCTGACCCTATGCAGCCAGGTCCCGTCTACTATCCTTCTGACCCTATGTAGCCAGGTCCCGTCTACAATCCTTCTGACCCTATGTAGCCAGGTCCCGTCTACAATCCTTCTGACCCTATGTAGCCAGGTCCCATCTACTATCCTTCAGACCCTATGTAGCCAGGTCCCATCTACTATCCTTCAGACCCTATGTAGCCAGGTCCCATCTACTATCCTTCAGACCCTATGCAGCCAGGTCCCATCTACTATCCTTCAGACCTGACCCTATGCAGCCAGGTCCCATCTACTATCCTTCTGACCTGACCCTATGCAGCCAGGTCCCATCTACTATCCTTCTGACCTGACCCTATGCAGCCAGGTCCCATCTACTATCCTTCTGACCCTATGTAGCCAGGTCCCATCTACTATCCTTCTGACCCTATGTAGCCAGGTCCCATCTACTATCCTTCTGACCCTATGCAGCCAGGTTCCGTCTACTATCCTTCTGACCTGACCCTATGCAGCCAGGTCCCATCTACTATCCTTCTGGCCCTATGTAGCCAGGTCCCATCTACTTCAGACCCTATGTAGCCAGGTCCAATCTACTATCCTTCAGACCCTATGTAGCCAGGTCCCATCTACTATCCTTCAGACCCTATGTAGCCAGGTCCCATCTACTATCCTTCAGACCCTATGTAGCCAGGTCCCATCTACTATCCTTCAGACCCTATGCAGCCAGGTCCCATCTACTATCCTTCTGACCTGACCCTATGCAGCCAGGTCCCATCTACTATCCTTCAGACCCTATGTAGCCAGGTCCCATCTACTATCCTTCAGACCCTATGTAGCCAGGTCCCATCTACTATCCTTCAGACCCTATGTAGCCAGGTCCCATCTACTATCCTTCAGACCCTATGTAGCCAGGTCCCATCTACTATCCTTCAGACCCTATGTAGCCAGGTCCCATCTACTATCCTTCAGACCCTATGTAGCCAGGTCCCATCTACTATCCTTCAGACCCTATGTAGCCAGGTCCCATCTACTATCCTTCAGACCCTATGTAGCCAGGTCCCATCTACTATCCTTCTAACCCTATGTAGCCAGGTCCCATCTACTATCCTTCAGACCCTATGTAGCCAGGTCCCATCTACTATCCTTCTAACCCTATGTAGCCAGGTCCCATCTACTATCCTTCAGACCCTATGCAGCCAGGTCCCATCTACTATCCTTCTGACCTGACCATATGTAGCCAGGTCCCATCTACTGTCCTTCAGACCCTATGCAGCCAGGTCCCATCTACTATCCTTCAGACCCTACGCAGCCAGGTCCCATCTACTATCCTTCAGACCCTATGTAGCCAGGTCCCATCTACTGTCCTTCTGACCCTATGTAGCCAGGTCCCATCTACTATCCTTCTAACCTGACCCTATGTAGCCAGGTCCCATCTAGTATCCTTCTAACCTGACCCTATGCAGCCAGGTCCCATCTACTATCCTTCTAACCTGACCCTATGCAGCCAGGTCCCATCTACTATCCTTCTAACCTGACCCTATGTAGCCAGGTCCCATCTACTATCCTTCTGACCCTATGTAGCCAGGTCCCATCTACTATCCTTCTGACCCTATGTAGCCAGGTCCCATCTACTATCCTTCTGACCCTATGTAGCCAGGTCCCATCTACTATCCTTCTGACCCTATGTAGCCAGGTCCCATCTACTATCCTTCTGACACTATGTAGCCAGGTCCCGTCTACTATCCTTCTGACACTATGTAGCCAGGTCCCGTCTACTATCCTTCTGACCCTATGTAGCCAAGTCCCATCTACTATCCTTCTGACCCTATGTAGCCAGGTCCCATCTACTATCCTTCTGACCTGACCCTATGCAGCCAGGTCCCATCTACTATCCTTCTGACCTGACCCTATGCAGCCAGGTCCCATCTACTATCCTTCTGACCTGACCCTATGCAGCCAGGTCCCATCTACTATCCTTCTGACCCTATGTAGCCAAGTCCCATCTACTATCCTTCTGACCCAATGTAGCCAGGTCCCGTCTACTATCCTTCAGACCCTATGTAGCCAGGTCCCGTCTACTATCCTTCAGACCCTATGTAGCCAGGTCCCGTCTACTATCCTTCTGACCCTATGTAGCCAGGTCCCGTCTACTATCCTTCAGACCCTATGTAGCCAGGTCCCGTCTACTATCCTTCAGACCCTATGCAGCCAGGTCCCGTCTACTATCCTTCTGACCTGACCCTATGCAGCCAGGTCCCATCTACTATCCTTCTGACCTGACCCTATGCAGCCAGGTCCCATCTACTATCCTTCTGACCTGACCCTATGTAGCCAGGTCCCATCTACTATCCTTCAGACCCTATGTAGCCAGGTCCCATCTACTATCCTTCAGACCCTATGTAGCCAGGTCCCATCTACTATCCTTCAGACCCTATGTAGCCAGGTCCCATCTACTATCCTTCAGACCCTATGTAGCCAGGTCCCATCTACTGTCCTTCATACCCTATGCAGCCAGGTCCCATCTACTATCCTTCAGACCCTATGCAGCCAGGTCCCATCTACTATCCTTCTGACCCTATGTAGCCAGGTCCCGTCTACTATCCTTCTGACCCTATGTAGCCAGGTCCCGTCTACTATCCTTCAGACCCTATGTAGCCAGGTTCCATCTACTATCCTTCAGACCCTATGTAGCCAGGTCCCATCTACTATCCTTCTGACCTGACCCTATGCAGCCAGGTCCCATCTACTATCCTTCTGACCTGACCCTATGCAGCCAGGTCCCATCTACTATCCTTCTGGCCCTATGTAGCCAGGTCCCATCTACTGTCCTTCAGACCCTATGCAGCCAGGTCCCATCTACTATCCTTCAGACCCTATGTAGCCAGGTCCCGTCTACTATCCTTCTGACCTGACCCTATGTAGCCAGGTCCCATCTACAATCCTTCTGACCTGACCCTATGTAGCCAGGTCCCATCTACTATCCTTCTGACCTGACCCTATGCAGCCAGGTCCCATCTACTATCCTTCTAACCCTATGTAGCCAGGTCCCATCTACTATCCTTCTAACCCTATGTAGCCAGGTCCCATCTACTATCCTTCAGACCCTATGTAGCCAGGTCCCGTCTACTATCCTTCTGACCCTATGTAGCCAGGTCCCGTCTACTATCCTTCTGACCCTATGTAGCCAGGTCCCATCTACTATCCTTCAGACCCCATGTAACCGACCGATGCTTCCGCCTCATCAAGCAGCACTTCAGAAAGACCAGAGTGAACACTGTCTGAGATTGCTGGTGTTGTGAAGGACAGCACTGTGACAGGGGTCAACATCCCACAGCTGGTTGGACTGGAGGATGGTACGGTGCTGGTGGAAAGCTATGGCTGGCAACAACACCTGACTCCGTACTTCAAGCCGTGGCGACAGTTCAAGTAGTACCAGCACTTCAGGTGAATATACTTTTCATTGCATTGTATGAGGTTATTCTTCTTATCTAGACGTGGGAGGTGAATTGATGTTGTGCAAGGTTGTAATGTCTTCTATATTCTTTTGTTATAGCATTTATTTCCATGATCCATCAATTTAGAAAAGTGTCTGGGTAAGCGTCATCTAATATTTATAAAATATTTTTATCTGGACACTTTCTGTTTACCTGGAATGTTTCCTTATTGTAGGCTACTACCACTTTTAATGTTAATCTTCATATTGTATTATAACAACATCATAATGTATTATTAATGCTTTACCATATTCCTGGACAGTTCCAGTCCTCTCACCTTGCTGGTTTAACAAGTTATAAGCCTTTATGTTTTATAACAGCAACATAACGCATTATAAATGTTTAGCTCCATTACAGGTCCTCTCCTCTTACCTTGCTGCTGAGGTCAGGGAAGGTGCTACTCTGGTAGGGGAAGGAGGGGTCATCCACGATGTGCCAGTGGAAAACATTGAACTTGTTGTAGGACATCGCATCCTAGTAAACAAGGATAAGGATCTGAAGTGAGCCTGTCCGAGTCAGTCAAAATTGTAACTCAGGGCCAGACACAGATTAAGCCTAGTCCAGGACTAAAAATCATTCTCAATGGAAATTCACCATTCAAAGTGCTTTGTAGTCCAGGAGTACGCTTAATGTGAGCTGAGAAACTGGACCTCAATGTTGTAACTCAAATGTATGTATGTACAGTACCAGTCAAAAGTTTGGACACACTTACTCATTCAAAGGTTTTTCTTTATTTTTACTATTATCCACATTGTAGAATAATATTGAAGACCTCAAAACTATGAAATAACAATCATGTAGTAACCAAAAGAAGTGTTAAACAAATCAAAATATATTTTAGATTCTTCAAAGTTGCCACCCTTTGCTGTGATGACAGCTTTGCACACTCTTGGCATTCTCTCAACCAGTTTCATGAGGAATGCTTTTCCAACAGTATTGAAGGAGTTCCCACATATGCTGAGCACTTGTTGGCTGCTTTTCCTTCACTCTGCGGTCCAACTCATCCCAAACCATCTCAATTTAGTTGAGGTCAGGTGATTGTGGAGGCCAGGTCATCTGATGCAGCACTCCATCACTCTCCTTCTTGGTCAAATAGCCCTTACACAACCTGGAGGTGTGTTGGGTCATTGGCCTGTTGAAAAAAATTATAGTCCCACTAAGCGCAAACCAGATGGGATGGCATATCGCTGCAGAATGCTGTGGTAGCCATGCTGGTTACGTGTGCCTTGAATTCTAAATGAATCACTGACAGTGTCACCAGCAAAGCACCCCCACACCACCTCCTCCTCCTCCATGCGTCACGGTGGGAACCACACATGCGGCTACTCTTCGTCTCACAAAGACACGGCGGTTGAAACCAAAAATCTAATCAGGCCAAATGACAGAATTCCACCGGTCTAATGTCCATTGCTCGTGTTTCTTGGCCCAAGCAAGTCTCTTCTTCTTATTGGTGTCCTTTAGTAGTGGTTTCTTGCAGCAATTTGACCACGAAGGCCTGATTCACGCAGTCTCTTCTGAACAGTTCATGTTGAGATGTGTCTGTTACTTGAACTCTGTGAAGCATTTATTTGGGCTGCAATTTCCGAGGCTGGTAACTCCAATAAACTTAACCTCTGCAGCAGAGGTAACTCTGGGTCTTCCATTCCTGTGGCGGTCCACATGAGAGCCAGTTTCATCATAGCGGTTGATGGTTTTTGCAACTGAACTGACTGCACTTGAAGAAACTTTCAAAGTTCTTGAAATGTTCTGTATTGACTGGCCTTCATGTCTTTAAGTAATGATCGGCTGTGGTTTATCTTTGCTTATTTGTTCTTGCCATAATATGGACTTGGCCTCTTACCAAATAGGGCTATCTTCTGTATACCAACCCTACCATGTCACAACACAACTGATTGGCTCAGAAACATTAAGAAGGAAAGAAATTCCACAAATAACTTAAGGCGCACCTGTTAATTGAAATGCATTCCAGGTGACTACCTCATGAAGCTGGTTGAGAGAATGCCAAGAGTGTGCAAAGCTGTCATCAAGGCAAAGGGTGGCTACTTTGAGGAATCTCAAATATAAAATATATTTTGATTTGATTAACACTTTTGTGGTTACTACATGATTCCATATGTGTTATTTCATAGTTTTGATGTCTTCACTATTATTCTACAATGTAGAAAACAGTAAAAAAAAAAAAAAAAAAAAAATGACTGACTGGAACTGTGTGTGTAAATATATACAGTACAAGTTTACATACACTTAGGTTGGAGTCATTAAAACTCATTTTTCAACCACTGCACAAATTTCTTGTAAACAAACTAGTTTTGTCAAGTCAGTTAGGACATCTACTTTGTGCATGACACAAGTAATTTTTCCAACAATTGTTTACAGACAGATTATTTCACTGTATCACAATTCCAGTGGGTCAGAGGTTTACATACACTAAGTTGACTGTGCCTTTAAACAGCTTGAGAAATTCCAGAAAATGATGGCTTTAGAAGCTTCTGACAGGCCTGTACCTGTGGATGTATTTCAAGGCCTACCTTCAAACTCAGTGCCTCTTTGCTTGACATCATGGGAAAATCAAAAGAAATCAGCCAAGACCTCAGGAAAAACAATTGTAGACCTCTACAAGTCCGGTTCATCCTTGGGAGCAATTTCTAAACGCCTGAAGGTACCACGTTCGTATGTACAAACAATAGTACGCAAGTATAAACACCACGCAGCCGTCATACCGCTCAGGAAGGAGACGCATTCTGTCTCCTAGAGATGAACATACTTTTTGGAGAAATGTCTTCTGGTCTGATTAAACAAAAATTGAACTGTTTGGCCATAATGACCATCGTTATGTTTGGTGGAAAAAAGGGGGATGCTTGCAAGCGAAGAACACCATCCCAACCGTGAAGCACGGGGGTGGCAGCATCATGTTGTGAGGGTGCTTTGCTGCAGGAGGGACTGGTGCATTTCACAAAATAGATGGCATCATGAGGCAGGAAAATTATGGGGATATATTGAAGCAACATCTCAAGACATCAGTCAGGAAGTTAAAGCTTGGTCGCAAATAGGTCTTCCAAATGGACAATGACTCCAAGCATACTTCCAAAGTTCTGGCAAAATGGCTTAAGGACAACAAAGTCAAGGTATTGGAGTGGCAATCACAAAGCCCTGTCCTCAATCCTATAGAAAATTTGTGGGCAGAACTGAAAAAGCATGTGCGAGCAAGGAGGCCTACAAACCTGACTCAGTTACTCCAGCTCTGTTAGGAGGAATGGGACAAAATTCACCCAACTTATTGTGGGAAGCTTGTGGAAGGCTACCTGAAACGTTTGACCCAAGTTAAACAATTTAAAGGCAACGCTACCAAATACTAATTGAGTGTATGTAAACTTCTGACCCACTGGGAATGTGATGAAAGAAATAAAAGCTGAAATAAATCACTCTACTATTACTCTGACATTTCACAATCTTAAAATAAAGTGGTGATCCTAACTGACCTAAGACAGGGAATTTTTACTAGGATTAAATGTCAGGAATTGTGAAAAACTGAGTTTAAATGTATTTGGCTAAGGTGTATGTAAACTTCCGTCTTCAACTGTGTATATATATATAAATCTGTTTTACCAGGGTCTTCAGAATAGCGTGTAAAGGTAGGTAGTGACGTGACGTGTCCAATAATAGCCCTCGGAACTGGAAGCGGGGGAAAGTCTTCTATCTCAGTCTTATTCACAAAATACTGGAAATAAAACAATAAACCGTCAGATTGAGAGAGAACTGAAATGATCAGATCAAGTTTGCTCCTTTTTCGCAAATCATATTGTTGGCGGCATGTTGACTGTTCAGTTCCCTCTCACACACACACACAGTTGTGAGGAACCTTTGGTGAGTAAAAATCCTATAAACCCCTAACCTTAACCCCCAAATCCCTAAACCTAATTATAACCCTAATTACAACCGTAAAATAGCCTTTTTTAAAGTGAAGACTTACCATAATGTCCTCACTAGTGAGTTTTTTTCCTTCTTGTGAGGACTTCTGGTATTCAGTAGTACAAGTACACACACACACTAGGCTACCTGGGTGGCAGGGAGCCAAGTGGTTAGAGCGTTGAACTAGTAACCGAAAGGTTGCAAGTTCAAATCCCCGAGCCGACAAGGTAAAAACCTGTCGTTCTGCCCCTGAACAAGGCAGTTAACCCACTGTTCCTAGGCCGTCATTGAAAATAAGAATTTGTTCTTAACTGACTTGCCTAGTTAAATAAAGGTTAAATAAAATTTAAAAAAAAAAACACAATGTTGACTGTTCAGTTATGACTTACCTCCCCAAAGTCATCTTGGTAGACCAGCTGACTGAATGACTCCAAACCTGTTATTTACCAGAGGACACGTGGTCACATCAAAGGACATCATTGATCATATTGATCACTGATTTCTAAAACACTTGTGTTTCTACTCTGACAGGAAAAATTGCAAGATTATGTTATAATACTTTTATTGCATCAAGTGGTTGTTTTATTTCAACGGAATAGAGGGTTCTGTTAACTATTGTGTTCTGCTGAGGATGGGCCTCTGGGAGATTTAACACTGACAGGAGATTTACCATGTCTTTTGGGTGATAAAACCTAAAGAGCATTCCAGAGCATGAGTTAATGTTTCTGTTCTATATGGTACCAGAGAGAGATGGTTCCAGTTTGGAGTCGGAGGGTCAGACACTGGTCTCTATACAATGAAAACTGTTGACACAGCAGATACTGTCTGCTATGTGTTATAGGTATCTTTCATACAGATCTTAACCTTGTGACCCATTCTAGATATCTGTTGTTCGTCATGTAGGTTGAAAGGGGTGTATCTTGGCTATAAAAGACCTTTGTACTTTTGTCTCGGCGCTCTCAACAGATCATCAGAGAGGAGTGGTGATTCGTTGACAAGCCATTGCTATTGCAAAGCTCTCACTATTAAAGACTTAGTTTAAGTATAACTCTTGACTTGTGTGATAAGTTTGTCTCTCCTCATTTGATAGTAAAGAAATAAACCACCACACTACCTCTGAGCGCTCCCCACACCGTCTCAGCCGTCAGTGCTGCCTGGCCCGAACACACGCTCAGCTTGTCTACAACACAACAAAGATTCAAATCAGCCAGAGGTGTAGAGTAACTAATTACAAATACTCACGTTACTGTAATTTAGTAATTTTTCAGAGTACTTGTATTTTTCCAAAGTCATTTTACTACTACTGGAATAAAAGGTTATTAAAGTGGCAGTACTTCTACTGGAGTAGGATGTTTCAGTACTCTTTCCGAACATCGTGAGTGAGAGGGACTTTGAGTGAGGGGGTGAGTGAATGAACTTAGGTCCTACATTCATTTCAGTGAAAAAGGGAGTTTGTGAGTCAAGGGGTCAGAGTGAGTGAACTTCATTCATTTCCTCTCTTCCTTCTTCAATGTGCTGATTAACAAGGTTCAGGTAACCGTAGCCCAATTCACTAATTATCAAGGTCACTTTCATTTTAAAGAACGTGTCAAACTCATTCCACGGAGGGCTGAGTGTCTGTGGCTTTTCGCTCCACCCCTGTACTTGATTGATTAATTAAGGTCACTGATTAGTTAGGAACTCCCCACACCTGGTTTTGTCTAGGTTCTAAACAAAACCCCGCAAACACACTGTCCTCCATAGAATGAGTTTGCCACCCCTGTTTTAATGGGTAGGAAGCATGAGTTTTTACTCACCACAGTAACACAGTGTGGTCAAAGACTTAGTAACTTAGTTGTAGTAATGATCTAGTTAGCTATAACTACAACAAAAAATTGGGGGGCAGATTTATTCACTTATATCCGGATATCATCTAAACTACCCACAATGCACTATTTCTCAACGTCATATGGAGAATCTACTCTGCGTTAGCTACTAGCCGTGCAGACCGAGTGTTGGCAGTTGTGAGCTACAATCCACCAATCAAGAGGAGGTGTGATATACACTACAGCTTATTAGTTTCTTTCAGATGTCAACTCAAGAAGAAGGGAAGGGGTGTGGGGTTATAGGCACATCTCTCTCCAGAACACGCTCTCTGTCTCCCGCTAATTTGTGTATAAAAAGTAACCAAATTACTTTTACTCTGAATACAATTTACGTTAGCTACTTTTTACATGAGTCTTTTTTTATACCAGTAATTTTACTTCTACTGAAGAAGGATATTTCAGTACTCTTTCACCCTTCGTGTATTTACTCAGCAGGTGGCTGCACAGAGGAAGTTTCAGAGCACAGTGTGTTTTAGTGTTTCCTCACTTACAGCTTTCTGAGGAGTCTGCGTCTGGATAGCTTTCACATTCTGCTCTCTCCACATGGACCACAACGGTGAAGGGGAACCTGAACCACTCATCGTGACGTCTGGGTCCTGCTGAATCAAACATTAACATCAATGTACATGATGAAGTATGTCAAATTGCTCACGTGTACAACTCAAAATCTAAAATGGTATTCATAAAATATGTGAACACAACTTTGCAAGTCCTGCAAATTCTTTACTCTCAAATATAACCAGATAAACTCTGCATCATATAAAGGTAGGTCATTCAGCAGGCATATCCTTAAATGAATTAGCAGCCCTGTTATGCAGTGTTACTGTAGCTCTGCCGTGCTCATTGAGCTAAAAGTCACATGCCACAAAGAATGGGCACCAAACCAAAGGTACCTTTTGTTTTGCTCTACAATGGTTGGCAACATGGCTTTCAAAAACAGAATACTCCCTACAACTGACCATGACCAATGAACGACGAGGACTGCTTCACATAACCTAAAACTCGTATCTATTGATTTCAAATTGTTTTGTTATTACCCGCCCTATAACCGGTGAAGATGAGCGGGAAGTATCTCTTGAAAGCCGAGTCCAGAAGCGAACAACCGGCCTGAGCGGATGATCCGGCAGAGTAGTGAAAAACAAAGTCCCGTGGATTCAGTGTGTATCGGTCCATGGACGAGCTGATCATCTGGGGCATCGGCCACACCGCATCCACGTCGGATACAGAGAAGGACACGATCAAAACCATGAGCCAAAGCCATTGTTTATAACAACGGCTGGAGCTGGAGCCGGTTGTCTCTTCCATTGCATCAAGCGAGTGTAGAGTGGAATAAGTGTTGTTCCGGACGCGCTGTAGTGTGGTTAACACGCCGAGCGGTCCTATTCTGCACGCAGGCGCGTCACACTCAGACTAATCACATGATCAGGTGTGAATCCAGTCCAAACGCAAAGTCAACAGCCCTCGGCCCTAAACCCTCACAATGACTTTTTACATCGTCAGATCCGAGTGTCCCTTGCCCAAGAGAGGGAGATTGAGGGAGGATCTGAGAGGCAACGTCCTTGGTGGAAATGCTTAAGAAACAACCATAGTAAAACTGTGCATGTACCTGGTTAAGGTAGCTATCTAGCAGCCCTGTCAGGTAGATAGATACAGGTACCCACAGCAGGCTGGCTACTTTTATAGTTAGGTCACTTATTCCATTTCACAATTACAACAGGAATATGTTGAGCTATGACGCCAGCTGCGTTATATAGCACCCCACTACGAGACGAAGACAATGTGTCATTCCCACTAGCCAACGCTAAAATACATCTTTTTAATTTTTAGGTTTTTAATATACTTTTACTTTATTGTATTACATTTGTTTTGCATGTCAATTGAATTGCGTATGATGTATTGGAAAAACGATTTAATACGTATCCAATTACATCGTTGTTTTTTTATTGCAGAAAAACCAGTATACTAACAGACATTGATATCAATGGCATCTATATATAGATTGTTTTGCAACCTGGGGTCATTCCCAAACACACCCTGTCCCGTCTGAGGACGTCTGACGAGCTGCCACTTGCAGGGCAAGGGAGGAATGAATGAATTCATTTGGAAATGTGTCACTAGTTCATCTCACGGTAGTGTTTCCACTCATGTATGCGCGCTGTAACAAGTCCATATGATTTGCATTTCATCTCTTGGCTCGAAGACAATGCATCCGCAGACATGTTAGCCATTCTACTTGATCAGGTAAATCCAAAGTTACAATGTATAAGTGTGATGTCAGGGAAAGTTATGTTCGCAAGTTAACGTTTCCAGAAGCTAACCAAATAAAACATCATTACTTCATGAGGCGTGTTTGAGCCGTCATATGCATCAGTAGCACAATTTCTAACTTATTTCCATTCCTTTTTACTTCCCCTTGTATGTTGTCTTCACCATATTAATGTTGGTTTTAAGTTTTGGCAGACTGTTCTTAGTGGATGTCCAATCATCGCCAATGTAATTCTGGGTGGTTTCAGGCCCGGAGTGAACGTGTACTCTCGGGCTGCGTTTCAAACCCATCAAAGACACAGCCTCGTCCACTTACCCTCGGTCCTAACGATTAGGCAAACAAGGGAAGTTCGCAAACTAAGCCCCTTAGTCCTCGCTGTTGATCGACTTTACAATTATATTCACTTCGGGCCTGAAATGCTCCATAATTCAATTCGCAATGATTGGACATCCGCTAAGGAAAGTGCTGCGAAACTTAAAACCTCGACGTCTATATGGTGAAGTCAACATACAAGTGTAGTGAAAACGAATGAAAGGTTCGACATTGTGCTACTAATGCACATGACGGCACAAACACATCTCATAAAAGTAATGATGTTTTTGTTTAGTTCGTTTTTGTAAATTGTAGAAATAAATCATTTAAAATCGTGCTTTTACCTGCATTGCTTGCTGTTTGGGGTTTTAGGCTGGGTTTCTGTACAGCACTCTGTGACATCAGCTGATGTAAGGGGGGCTTTATAAATACATCTGATTAGATTTTCCTTCATCAGAAGGTCCAGCTAGGCAAGCAAAGTTATTTAGCTAATTCAATTTGCAAGCTGGGGCGGTTCCTGGATCGAATCCCCGAGCTGACAAGGCAAAACATCTGTTGTTCTGCCCCTGAACAAGGCAGTTAACCCACTGTTCCCCGGTAGGCCGTCATTGTTAATAAGAATTTGAACTGACTTGCCTAATTAAAAAAATAAAATAAACAGTAGGTGTAAATTAATAATTCTATATTTGATGTAAGTAGACATGCAGTCATAATTGACTGTAGCGCATATAAAGCACCCACAAGCTACCGCTGGCTGAAATGCTCCATAATTCAATTCACAATGATTGTACATCCGCTAAGGAAAGTAAAAAAAATAAAATAAATGTTATTAGCTATTCTGCGGTAGCAGAGAGAACAGTTTATGGCTTGGGTAGCAGGAGTCTTTGACACTTTTCTTGGGCCTTCCTCTGACACCGCCTGGTATAGAGATCCTGGATGGCAGGGAGCTCGGCCCCAGTGAGGTACTGGGCCCTATGTACTACCCTCTGTGTTTGTGTTTATTATGGATCCCCATTAGCTGCTGCTGCCAAGCCAGCAGCTACTCCTCCTGGGGTCCAGCAAAATTACAATACATTCACAAAAACATTACAATACATTCACAGACTGTGTGCCCTCAGGCCCCTACTCCACCACTACCACATATATACAGTACAAAATCCATGTTTGAGTGTGTGTGCCTATGTTTGTGTTGCTTCAGAGTCCCCACTGTTCCGTAAGGTGTTTTCTTTTCATCTGTTTTTTAAAATATAATTTTACTGCTTGCATGAGTTACTTGATGTGGAATAGTTCCATGTAGTCATGGCTCTATTTGCACCTCCCATAGTCTGTTCTGGACTTGGGGACTATGAAGAGACCTCTTGTGGCATGTATTGTTCGGTATGCATGGGTGTCTGAGCTGTGTGCCAGTAGTTTAGACAGACAGCTAGGTGCTTTCAACATGTCAATACCTCTCATAAATACAAGCAGTGATTTAAGTCAATCTCTCTGTGTACATCCAAGGGTCAGATGTGCTGCGCTGTTCTGAACCAATTGCAATTTTCCTTATCTGTGGCACCTGACCACACGACTGAACAGTAGTCCAGGTGCAACAGAACTAGGGTCTGTAGAACCTGCCTTGTTGACTTTGCTGTCAAGGTAGAGCAGCACTTTATTATGGACAGACTTCTCCCCATCTTAGCTACTGTTGTATCAATATGTTTTGACCATGACAGTTTACAATCCAGGGTAACTCCAAGCAGTTTAGTCACCTCAACTTGCTCCATTTCCCACATTATTTATTACAATATTTAGTTGAGGTTTAGGGTTTAGTGAATGATTTGTCCCAAATACAATGCTTTTAGTTGTAGAAATATTTAGGACTAACTTATTCCTTGCCACCCACTCTGAAACTATCTGCAGCTCTTTGTTAAGTGTTGCAGTCATTTCAGTCGCTGTAGGAGCTGATGTGTATAGTGTTGAGTCATCTGCATACATAGACACACTGGCTTTACTCAAAGCCAGTAGCATGTCGTTAGTAAAGATTGAAAAAAGCATGGGGCCTAGACAGCTGCCTTGGGGAATTCCTGATTCTACCTGGATTCTGTTGAAGAGTCTTCCATTAAAGAACACCCTCTGTGTTCTGTTAGACTTGTAACTCTTTATCCACATTATAGCTGGGGGTGTAAAGCCATAACACAAGTTTTTCCAGCAGCAGACTATGATCGATAATGTCAAAAGCCGCACTGAAGTCTAACAAAACAACCCCACAATCTTATACTTTTCTCTCAGCCAATCATCAGTTATTTGTGTAAGTGCTGTGCTTGTTGAATGTCCTTCTCTATAAGCGTGCTGAAAGTTTGTCAATTTGTTTACTGTGAAACAGCATCGTATCTGGTCAAACACAATTTTCTAAAAAAATTACTAAGGGGTTGGTAACAGGCTGATTGGTCGGCTATTTGAGCCTGGAAACGGGGCTTTACTATTCTTAGGTAGCGGAATGACTTTAGCTTCCCTCTAGGCCTGAGGGCACACACTCTCTAGTAGGATTAGATTGAAGATGTGGCAAATAGGAGTGGCAATATCGTCTGCTATTATCCTCAGTAATTTTCCATCCAAGATGTCAAAATTACAATGCTTGTCTTTCACAATTTGGTCCGATATACTTGGATGTGTAGTGTTAGCATTTGTTGTTGGCATGTTATGCCTAAATTTGCTAACCTTGCCAATGAAAAAATCATTAAAGTAGTTGGCAATGTCAATTGGTTTTCTGATGAATGAGCCATCTGATTCAATGAATGATGGAGCTGAGTTTTCCTTTTTTCCCCCCAGAATTTCATTTAAGGTGCTCCAAAGCTTTTTACTTTCATTCTTTATTTCATGTATCTTTGTTTCATAGTGTAGTTTCTTCATCTTTTTATTAAGTTTAGTCACATGATTTCTCAATTTGCAATAAGTTTGCCAATTGGTTGTACATCCAGACTTATTTGCCATTCCTTTTGCCTCATCCCCCTCAAAACAATTGTTTTTAAATTCCTCATTAATCCACAGGGATGTAACAGTTTTTAGTCATTTTCTTAATGGATGCATGCCTATTAATAACTGGAATAAGCAATTTCATAAATGTGTCAAGTGCAGCGTCTGTTTGCTCCTCATTACACACATTACACATTACTGGACCCTATTCCAACTAAACTACTGAAAGAGCTGCTTCCTGTGCTTGGCCCTCCTATCTTGAACATAATAAACAGCTCTCTATCCACCGGATGTGTACCAAACTCACTAAAAGTGGTAGTAATAAAGCCTCTCTTGAAAAAGCCAAACCTTGACCCAGAAAATATAAAAAACTATCGGCCTATATCAAATCTTCCATTCCTCTCATTCCTCTCAAAAAGCTGTTGCGCAGCAACTCACTGCCTTCCTGAAGACAAACAATGTATACGAAACGCTTCAGTCTGGTTTTAGACCCCATCATAGCACTGAGACTGCACTTGTGAAGGTGGTAAATTACCTTTTAATGGTGTCAGACCGAGGCTCTACAACTGTCCTTGTGCTCCTAGACCTTAGTGCTGCTTTTGATACCATCGATCACCACATTCTTTTGGAGAGATTGGAAACCCTAATTGGTCTACACGGGCAAGTCCTGGCCTGGTTTAGATCTTATCTGTCGGAAATATATCAGTTTGTCTCTGTGGATGGTTTGTCCTCTGACAAATCAACCGGGTGCCCGTCAGACCCTGGCTTTGAGCGACAGCACTTTTGGTGGCCTGCTATGGTTCCTGATGTGTCCTCATTCGTCGCCGCTTTCACAGTGTGTGCACAGACTCCTCGGCAAGCTCCGGCTGGTCTCTTCCAACCTCTGCCTGTCCCTCACCGTCCCTGGTCTCACATCTGGTCTCGCCAACCCCACTACCTGGAGCCAGCAGCTAGTGTGGGTGGAATACGCCTGCAAAACCCTTCCCTTTTCTGCCACGGGCCTATCAGCCCCCGCTCTTACCTGAGCAGGAAGAGGAGGTCGGCATACCTTCTGCCCAGATGTTTGTCTGCTGCTGTCGTCGTACCTGGAGGAGAGCCCGGTCGGCCCTCCTCAAGACCACCTCCAGGTATGGACGACAAGCGAATCGCCAACGACCCCGGCTCCCCGGTATCGTCTCGGGTAGAAGGTATGGCTGTCCACCCGGGATCTGCCCCTCCGGGTGGAGTCTCGCAAACTGTCCCCTTGGTTTATCGGCCCTTTCCCCATCTCCAAGATCATTAGCCCCTCTGCTGTCCGCCTTCTGTTGCCTCGTACCCTTCGTATTCATCCTACATTCCATGTGTCTAGAATTAAGCCCGTGTCTCACAGCCCTTTTGTCTTCTATTTCCAGGGCCACCCCTCCTCCCTGTGTCGTCGATGGCCATCTGGCATACACGGTGAGACTCCTCCTGAGGGTTCGACCATGGGGCAGGGGTTTCCAGTACCTGGTTGACTGGGAGGGTTATGGCCCGGAGGAGAGGTGCCGGGTCCCCGCTAGAGACATCCTGGACCCAGCCATCATCACCGACTTCCACCGCCGGCACCCCGGTCAACCAGGTATGCGCCCAGGTAGGATGCCAGGTGGCACCCCTTGGGGAGGTGGGGAGTACTATCACACCCTGATCTGTTTCACCTGTCTTTGTGATTGTATGAGCCTGCCTGCCGTCCTGTTCCTCTGTCCGTTGCTGTAATAAACATTGTTACTTCAACACGGTCTGCATCTGGGTCTTACCTACATACCTGATAATGTTTACTACTGAACTTATTTGGACTTGCCATAACAAATGGGTTGAATACTTATTGACTCAAGAAATTTCAGCTTTTTATTTTAATGAATTTGTAAAAATGTTGAAAAACATCATTTTAATAATAGACACAGTTTGAAGGTATACCTTGAAATACATCCACAGGTACACCTCCAATTGACTCAAATGATGTCAATTAGCTTATCAGAAGCTTCTAAAGCCATGATATTTTCTGGAATTTTCCAAGATGTTTAAAGGCACAGTCAACTTAGTGTATGTAAACTTCTGACCCACTGGAATTGTGATACAGTGAGTTATAAGTGAAATAATCTGTCTGTAAACAATTGTTGGAAAAATGACTTGTGTCATGCACAAAGTAGATGTCCTAACCGACTTGCCAAAACTATAGTTTGTTAACAAGAAATGTGGTTGAAAAACGAGTTTTAATGACTCACACTTAAGTGTATGTAAACTTCCAACTTCAACTGTACATGAATATATGTTCCAAACCACGGCCATGTGAAAGTGTTTTGGTCAGTAGCAACCATGTTGTTTAACATACTAGCCTAGAAAATATTGTTGGGAGACATTGGTCATTGACCCTTTACACAGTACTTTGTTGAAGACATTTCTAGGACTAGCAGAAACGGGGTGAGTGGTGTGAGCCTTCAAAGTCTGCATTTACAATCACTTGTTATTGCACCACCATGTGGCTAATTAGCATGCCGTTGCATCAGGCCCTTGGCCATTTACCATCATGCAAGGTTGCAACCATCTCACAGGAATGTGCATTTAAATGTTTTCTTCCGAACAAAAAGTAATAATAATACTGGAACAGGTTAGAACACCTGGTCCTGGCTGAACCAAATACAATAGGGGTTTACACCTGGTCCTGGCTGAACCAAATACAATAGGGGTTTACACCTGGTCCTGGCTGAACCAAATACAATAGGGGTTTACACCTGGTCCTGGCTGAACCAAATATAATAGGGGTTTACACCTGGTCATGGCTGAACCAAATACAATAGGGGTTTACACCTATAGGGGTTTACACCTGGTCCTGGCTGAACCAAATACAATACGGTTAGAACACCTGGTCCTGGCTGAACCAAATACAATAGGGGTTTACACCTGGTCATGGCTGAACCAAATACAATAGGGTTTAACACCTGGTCCTGGCTGAACCAAATACAATAGGGTTTAACACCTGGTCCTGGCTGAACCAAATACAATAGGGTTTAACACCTGGTCCTGGCTGAACCAAATACAATAGGGGTTTACACCTGGTCCTGGCTGAACCAAATACAATAGGGTTTAACACCTGGTCCTGGCTGAACCAAATACAATAGTGGTTTACACCTGGTCCTGGCTGAACCAAATACAATAGGGTTTAACACCTGGACCAAATACAATAGGATTTAACACCTGGTCCTGGCTGAACCAAATACAATAGGGTTTAACACCTGGTCCTGGCTGAACCAAATACAATAGGGGTTTACACCTGGTCCTGGCTGAACCAAATACAATAGGGTTTAACACCTGGTCCTGGCTGAACCAAATACAATAGTGGTTTACACCTGGTCCTGGCTGAACCAAATACAATAGGGTTTAACACCTGGACCAAATACAATAGGATTTAACACCTGGTCCTGGCTGAACCAAATACAATAGGGTTTAACACCTGGTCCTGGCTGAACCAAATACAATAGGGGTTTACACCTGGTCCTGGCTGAACCAAATACAATTGGGTTTAACACCTTTTCCTGGCTGAACCAAATACAATAGGGTTTAACACCTGGTCCTGGCTGAACCAAATACAATTGGGTTTAACACCTGGTCCTGGCTGAACCAAATACAATTGGGTTTAACACCTGGTCCTGGCTGAACCAAATACAATAGGGTTTAACACCTGGTCCTGGCTGAACCAAATACAATAGTGGTTTACACCTGGTCCTGGCTGAACCAAATACAATAGGGTTTAACACCTGGACCAAATACAATAGGATTTAACACCTGGTCCTGGCTGAACCAAATACAATAGGGTTTAACACCTGGTCCTGGCTGAACCAAATACAATAGGGGTTTACACCTGGTCCTGGCTGAACCAAATACAATAGGGTTTAACACCTGGTCCTGGCTGAACCAAATACAATAGTGGTTTACACCTGGTCCTGGCTGAACCAAATACAATAGGGTTTAACACCTGGACCAAATACAATAGGATTTAACACCTGGTCCTGGCTGAACCAAATACAATAGGGTTTAACACCTGGTCCTGGCTGAACCAAATACAATAGGGGTTTACACCTGGTCCTGGCTGAACCAAATACAATTGGGTTTAACACCTTTTCCTGGCTGAACCAAATACAATAGGGTTTAACACCTGGTCCTGGCTGAACCAAATACAATTGGGTTTAACACCTGGTCCTGGCTGAACCAAATACAATTGGGTTTAACACCTGGTCCTGGCTGAACCAAATACAATAGGGCTGAACACCTGGTCCTGGCTGAACCAATATAATAGGGGTTTACAAGCTTCGCTGCTGAAGCCCTAATCAGGCCCAATACACCTCTCTCTTCTACATGTAGATACTGTGAGAGCGGAGGGTGCTGCTACGAGAAGTACATAGAGGGTTGAGGACACACCTTCTCTGAATCAGAGAATCTCTTTTCTCTACAGAAAATGTTATTTGGCCTGTCGCCACACCTGACTAAATTCTTGACAATGAGTTGATCATTTGAATCAGCAGTCTAGTATTAGGGAAAAAACAAAATGTGCCCCCCTCTGGGTCCCCAGGACCAGGACTGAGAACCAGTGGTCTAGAGAATATCTCTGCTGCTGAGGCAGTTAGAACAGGCTAGCGGGGGTTTGGCGCCTCCCTCTGGCACTAGCCACTGTTGCATCCTCTCCTCCCTCACTTCAAAAGTTAAATCCTATTTCAATACAGCAGGTAGAATATTAACTGTACACCAAACGAAAGAATCCAAACAACAAATACATAGTGATTTCAGAAAGTATTCAGACCCCTTGATTTTCTAATGTCACAGCCTTTTTCTAAAACGGACTTCATAGTTTTTTCCCCCTCATCAATCTACACAATACCCCATAATGACATCACAATACCCCATAATGACATCACAATACCCCATAATGACAAAAAGAACATTTTTGTTTATATTCCACCCACAAATGTTAAAAAAAATGTACTGAAATATGACATTTACATAAGTATTCAGACCCTTTACTCAGTACTTTGTTGAAGCACCTTTTGGTAGTGATTACAGCTTGAGTATTCTTGAGTATGACGCTACAAGCTTGGCACACCTGTATTTTCCTATAATTTCTCCCATTCTTCTCTGCAGATCCTCTCTATTTCTGTCAGGTTGAATGCGAAGCGTCACTGCACAGTTGTTTTCCGGTCTCTCCAGAGATCGATCGGGTTCAAGTGAACCTTCGCCCCAGTCTGAGGTCGTGAGTGCTCTGCAGCAAGTTTTCATCAAGGATCTGTACTTTGTTCTGTTTATCTTTCCCTCGATCCTGACTAGTCTTCCAGTCCCTGCCGCTGAAAAACATCCGCACAGCATGACACTGCCACCACCATGCTTCCCTGTAGGGGTGACGCCAGGTTTCCTACAGACGTGACGCTTGGCATTAAGGCCAAAGAGTTCAATCTTGGTTTCATCAGACCAGAGAATCTTGTTTCTCATCGTCTGAGAGTCCTTCAGGTGCCTTTTGGTAAACTCCAAGCGGGCTGTTATGCCTTTTACTGAGAAGTGGCTTCTGTTTGGCCACTCTACCATAAAGGCCTGATTGGTGGAGTGCTGCAGAGATGGTTGTCCTTCTGGAAGGTTCTCCCATCTCCACAGAGGAACTCTGGAGCTCTGTCAGAGTGACCATCGGGTTATGGGTCACCTCCCTGACCAAGGCCCTTCTCCCCGGATTGAGTCTTGGTGGTTCCAAACTTCTTCCATTTAAGAATGATGGAGGCCACTGTCTTCTTGGGGACCTTCAATGCTGCAGACATTTTTTGATACCCTTCTCCAGATCTGTGCCTCGACACAATCCTGTCTCGGAGCTCTTTAGACAATTCGTTCGACCTCATGGCTTGGTTTTTGCTCTGACATGCACTGTCAACTGTGGGACCTTTATATAGACGGGTGTGCACCTTTCCAAATCATGTCCAGTCAATTGAATTTACCACAGGTGGACTCCAATCAAGTTGTAGAAACACCAAGGATGATCAATGGAAATTGATGCACCTGAGCTCAATTTCAATTCTCATAGCAAAGGGTCTGAATACTTATGTAAATAAGGTATTTTGGCTTTTATTTTTTTATACATTTGTAAACCTTTCTAAAAACCGGTTTTTGCTTTGACATTATGGGGTATTGTGATGTCATTATAGGGTATTGTGATGTCATTATGGGGTATTGTGATGTCATTATGGGGTATTGTGATGTCATTATGGGGTATTGTGTGTAGATTGATAAGAGAAAATATTATTTAATCAATTGTAGAATAAGGCTGTAACGTAACTGTGGAAAAAGTCAAGGGGTCTGAATACTTTCTGAATGCGCAGTAAATCATTTTTTGTCTTGTATTGTACCATCTCACATCAGATATTTTCCTTCCTGTTATATCTGGATGTTTTCTTTTGAGTCAGACTTGTATGTTATATTTGATAAAAGAAGGTTGTTTTGAACAATGTTTTAACTGTTCCTGGCAGAGTGACTGAATTGTGATTGGCAAAATATTTTAATTAAAGAACTAAAGTAGGCTAAAAATGAACAAAACAAGGTAGTTATGTATTTTTTATTTTATAAATAAGATATATGCATGGGTGTTACAGAACAAATACATATTTTTTTATTATAAATATTTATTATTTACCAATATTCAGAAAAAAATATGTATATTTTCTCCCCCTAGTGGCGAGTGTGAATTTGGAGGAGTGATACGTTGTTCCCTGCCTCTCTAGTGAGTGATGGGGGGATGGACCCTAACCTACTGGGCACTGATGAGGGACTCTTTAGTCTTAGGACTTTGTGTGGATTTGGACAATCCGCCTTTTAAAGGTAATTTCTGATTGAGCCATCACATGCAGCGTTTACTGTGAATGTGGTGTCCGCCAAACACAGGAACATTGCCTTTTAAACGTTCTCTCTGTCCCCGACCCTTAGTTGTTTTTAGAGATGTTTAACATGTTTCACGACTGATTGAGTGACATTCAGTCATCTTTGTTTGTTTTGGTTTGTTTTCTTGCTCTTCCCTGACCTGGCTTGGAGGATCTGGTGGTCCTCCTGAATTCAACATCTTGGTGATAGAATGTTCTGACGGCACAGACCACTTCCTGTGCAACAGGGTCAGGGCGTCACCATCACTCTGGCTAAAGGAGATTACATGTCTGCATCCAAAATGGCACCCAATTCCCCATAGGGCTCTGGTCAAAAGTTTGCACTGTTTATTCCTGTGTAGGGGCCCCGGATGTGGCTGTCTGCTCAACCCTGGCCTGTGTTAGCCTGGTGGCAAGATCTGGTTGTGCACACGACAATGACCATAGGAGTTCACAAGACAGCACAAACTGATGGACCAGGCTAGGCCTGCGTTTCTGAACCACAACAGTCTGAAGCCTTCATAAGACTGACTGATAGTCTGACTGACTGACTGGAGTGATATAACATCTAGATCAGCTGCTGCACATAGAGCCAGAACATCTAGATCAGCTGCTGCACATAGAGCCAGAACATCTAGATCAGCTGCTGCACATAGAGCCAGAACACCTAGATCAGCTGCTGCACATAGAGCCAGAACATCTAGAGCAGATGCTGCACATAGAGCCAGAACATCTAGATCAGCTGCTGCACATAGGGCCAGAACATCTAGATCAGCTGCTGCACATAGAGCCAGAACATCTAGATCAGCTGCTGCACATAGAACCATAGAACATCTAGATCAGCTGCTGCATATAGAGCCAGAACATCTAGATCAGCTGCTGCACAAAGTGCCAGAACATCTAGATCAGCTATTACACATAGAGCCATAGAACATCTAGATCAGCTGCTGCTAATAGTCAGACAGTTAACGTTAGCTCATCTGATGTTGTAACGTTAGCTATCTGTGAAATGTTAACTAGCTAACGAACTAACCACTATCTGTTAACTAATGTTTGAATTTTCAGAATGAGCTGCAAAACCTGGACCCGTACAAATCAGCTGGACTAGATAATCTGGACCCTCTCTTTTTTTAAAACTATCTGCCGCCATTGTTGCAACTCCTATTACCAGTCTGCTCAACCTCTCTTTAGTGTCGTTCGAGATCCCAAAAGATTGGAAAGCTGCCGCGGTCATCCCCCTCTTCAAAGGGGGAGATACTCTAAACCCAAATTGCTATAGACCTATATATATCCTGCCCTGCCTCTCTAAAGTCTTCGAAAGCCTAGTTAATAAACAGATCACTGACCACTTCGAATCCCACCGTACCTTCTCCGCTGTGCAATCTGGTTTCCGAGCTGGTCACGGGTGCACCTTAGCCACGCTCAAGGTCCTAAACGATATCATAACCGTCATCAATAAAAGACAGTACTGTGCAGCCGTCTTCATCGACCTGGCCAAGGCTTTCGACTCCGTATTCTTAGCGGCAGACTCAATAGTCTTGGTTTCTCAGTGTGTTAAATCGGAGGGCCTGTTGTCCGGACCTCTGGCAGTCTCTATGGGGGTTCCACAGGGTTCAATTCTCGGGCCGACTCTTTTCTGTATATATCAATGATGTCGCTCTTGCTGCGGAGGATTCTCTGATCCACCTCTATGCAGACGACACCATTCTGTATACTTCCGGCCCTTCCTTGAACACTGTGTTAACAGGTGGATTCAGGGATCAAGTGTAGCTGGATCTGGGCCTGGCTTAAACTGGATGCCACTATAGAGTTGCTTGTTAACCTGGTGGATTCAGGGATCAAGTGGAGCTGGACCTGGGCCTGGCTTAAACTGGATGCCACTATAGAGGTGCTTGTTAAACAGGTGGATTCAGGGATCAAGTGTAGCTGGACCTGGGCCTGCCTTAAGCTGGATGCCACTATAGAGGTGCTTGTTAAACAGGTGGATTCAGGGATCAAGTGGAGCTGGAGCTGGATGCCACTATAGAGGTGCTTGTTAAACAGGTGGATTCAGGGATCAAGTGGAGCTGGAGCTGGATGCCTCTATAGAGGTGCTTGTTAAACAGGTGGATTCAGGGATCAAGTGGAGCTGGAGCTGGATGCCACTATAGAGGAGCTTGTTAAACAGGTGGATTCAGGGATCAAGTGGAGCTGGAGCTGGATGCCTCTATAGAGGTGCTTGTTAAACAGGTGGATTCAGGGATCAAGTGTAGCTGGAGCTGGGCCTGGCTTAAGCTGGATGCCACTATAGAGGTGCTTGTTAAACAGGTGGATTCAGGGATCAAGTGGAGCTGGAGCTGGATGCCACTATAGAGGTGCTTGTTAAACAGGTGGATTCAGGGATCAAGTGGAGCTGGAGCTGGATGCCACTATAGAGGTGCTTGTTAAACAGGTGGATTCAGGGATCAAGTGGAGCTGGAGCTGGATGCCACTATAGAGGTGCTTGTTAAACAGGTGGATTCAGGGATCAAGTGGAGCTGGAGCTGGGCCTGGCTTAAACTGGATGCCACTATAGAGGTGCTTGTTAAACAGGTGGATTCAGGGATCAAGTGGAGCTGGACCTGGGCCTGGCTTAAACTGGATGCCACTATAGAGGTGCTTGTTAAACAGGTGGATTCAGGGATCAAGTGTAGCTGGACCTGGGCCTGCCTTAAGCTGGATGCCACTATAGAGGTGCTTGTTAAACAGGTGGATTCAGGGATCAAGTGTAGCTGGACCTGGGCCTGCCTTAAGCTGGATGCCACTATAGAGGTGCTTGTTAAACAGGTGGATTCAGGGATCAAGTGGAGCTGGAGCTGGATGCCACTATAGAGGTGCTTGTTAAACAGGTGGATTCAGGGATCAAGTGGAGCTGGAGCTGGATGCACTATAGAGGTGCTTGTTAAACAGGTGGATTCAGGGATCAAGTGGAGCTGGAGCTGGATGCCTCTATAGAGGAGCTTGTTAAACAGGTGGATTCAGGGATCAAGTGTAGCTGGAGCTGGATGCCACTATAGAGGTGCTTGTTAAACAGGTGGATTCAGGGATCAAGTGGAGCTGGAGCTGGATGCCACTATAGAGGTGCTTGTTAAACAGGTGGATTCAGGGATCAAGTGGAGCTGGAGCTGGATGCCACTATAGAGGTGCTTGTTAAACAGGTGGATTCAGGGATCAAGTGGAGCTGGAGCTGGATGCCTCTATAGAGGTGCTTGTTAAACAGGTGGATTCAGGGATCAAGTGGAGCTGGAGCTGGAGCTGGATGCCACTATAGAGGTGCTTGTTAAACAGGTGGATTCAGGGATCAAGTGGAGCTGGAGCTGGATGCCACTATAGAGGTGCTTGTTAAACAGGTGGATTCAGGGATCAAGTGTAGCTGGAGCTGGATGCCACTATAGAGGTGCTTGTTAAACAGGTGGATTCAGGGATCAAGTGGAGCTGGAGCTGGATGCCACTATAGAGGTGCTTGTTAAACAGGTGGATTCAGGGATCAAGTGGAGCTGGAGCTGGATGCCACTATAGAGGTGCTTGTTAAACAGGTGGATTCAGGGATCAAGTGGAGCTGGAGCTGGATGCCTCTATAGAGGTGCTTGTTAAACAGGTGGATTCAGGGATCAAGTGGAGCTGGATGCCACTATAGAGGAGCTTGTTAAACAGGTGGATTCAGGGATCAAGTGGAGCTGGAGCTGGATGCCTCTATAGAGGAGCTTGTTAAACAGGTGGATTCAGGGATCAAGTGGAGCTGGAGCTGGATGCCACTATAGAGGTGCTTGTTAAACAGGTGGATTCAGGGATCAAGTGGAGCTGGAGCTGGATGCCTCTATAGAGGTGCTTGTTAAACAGGTGGATTCAGGGATCAAGTGGAGCTGGAGCTGGATGCCACTATAGAGGTGCTTGTTAAACAGGTGGATTCAGGGATCAAGTGGAGCTGGAGCTGGATGCCACTATAGAGGTGCTTGTTAAACAGGTGGATTCAGGGATCAAGTGGAGCTGGAGCTGGATGCCACTATAGAGGTGCTTGTTAAACAGGTGGATTCAGGGATCAAGTGGAGCTGGAGCTGGATGCCTCTATAGAGGTGCTTGTTAAACAGGTGGATTCAGGGATCAAGTGGAGCTGGAGCTGGATGCCACTATAGAGGTGCTTGTTAAACAGGTGGATTCAGGGATCAAGTGGAGCTGGAGCTGGATGCCTCTATAGAGGAGCTTGTTAAACAGGTGGATTCAGGGATCAAGTGTAGCTGGAGCTGGATGCCACTATAGAGGTGCTTGTTAAACAGGTGGATTCAGGGATCAAGTGGAGCTGGAGCTGGATGCCTCTATAGAGGTGCTTGTTAAACAGGTGGATTCAGGGATCAAGTGGAGCTGGATGCCACTATAGAGGAGCTTGTTAAACAGGTGGATTCAGGGATCAAGTGGAGCTGGAGCTGGATGCCTCTATAGAGGTGCTTGTTAAACAGGTGGATTCAGGGATCAAGTGGAGCTGGAGCTGGATGCCACTATAGAGGTGCTTGTTAAACAGGTGGATTCAGGGATCAAGTGGAGCTGGAGCTGGATGCCTCTATAGAGGAGCTTGTTAAACAGGTGGATTCAGGGATCAAGTGGAGCTGGAGCTGGATGCCACTATAGAGGTGCTTGTTAAACAGGTGGATTCAGGGATCAAGTGGAGCTGGAGCTGGATGCCACTATAGAGGTGCTTGTTAAACAGATGGATTCAGGGATCAAGTGGAGCTGGAGCTGGATGCCTCTATAGAGGTGCTTGTTAAACAGGTGGATTCAGGGATCAAGTGGAGCTGGAGCTGGGCCTGGCTTAAGCTGGATGCCACTATAGAGGTGCTTGTTAAACAGGTGGATTCAGGGATCAAGTGGAGCTGGGCCTGGCGTAAACTGGATGCCACTATAGAGGTGCTTGTTAAACAGGTGTAGCTGGAGCTGGGCCTGGTTAAACTGGATGCCACTATAGAGGTGAAAGGAACACCACACACTTTCCCTCTTTCTCTGGCACATTGTAGAACAGATGTCCACAGGCAGAATGTGTATAATGTGCAGTGTAGCCCAAAGATATTGTTTTTGTTGTGTTGAACTTGAACTAGTGTGTGAGAGTGGTGGGGGATTATACGTTATCTTACTCAGCGAATGGTATTTTTTCACACATGAAGCCTTATGCACTTGATCAATGTCTACTATAGTGGCCACTATAATAGCGCAACAATAGAATGCCTGTTAGTTTCATTCTATTTCTACTTTAAGAAGTTTTTTTTCCCAAGTGCAATATTTAGACGTGTGGTCACAAGCCTTCTGTTATAAAGGCTGCCGTGGTTAACTGCAATATCAGTGGATTGTGTTTTCTCATTTGCAGTCAAGTCTAGGCAACAAATACCATTGGATCGCTTTCTTTACATTTTTAGGTAAGGTTAGGTTCACATGATCCCAGATGGGATGGCGTATCGCATCTCTGCCTGTTGATAAACAGATGATATTCCCACTAAGCCCAACCCAGATGGGATGGTGTATCGCATCTCTGCCTGTTGGAAAACAGATGATATTCCCACTAAGCCCAACCCAGATGGGATGGTGTATCGCATCTCTGCCTGTTGATAAACAGATGATATTCCCACTAAGCCCAACCCAGATGGGATGGTGTATCACATCTCTGCCTGTTGATAAACAGATGATATTCCCACTAAGCCCAACCCAGATGGGATGGTGTATCGCATCTCTGCCTGTTGATAAACAGATGATATTCCCACTAAGCCCAACCCAGATGGGATGGTGTATCACATCTCTGCCTGTTGATAAACAGATGATATTCCCACTAAGCCCAACCCAGATGGGATGGTGTATCACATCTCTGCCTGTTGATAAACAGATGATATTCCCACTAAGCCCAACCCAGATGGGATGGTGTATCACATCTCTGCCTGTTGATAAACAGATGATATTCCCACTAAGCCCAACCCAGATGGGATGGTGTATCGCATCTCTGCCTGTTGATAAACAGATGATATTCCCACTAAGCCCAACCCAGATGGGATGGTGTATCGCATCTCTGCCTGTTGATAAACAGATGATATTCCCACTAAGCCCAACCCAGATGGGATGGTGTATCGCATCTCTGCCTGTTGATAAACAGATGATATTCCCACTAAGCCCAACCCAGATGGGATGGTGTATCGCATCTCTGCCTGTTGATAAACAGATGATATTCCCACTAAGCCCAACCCAGATGGGATGGTGTATCGCATCTCTGCCTGTTGATAAACAGATGATATTCCCACTAAGCCCAACCCAGATGGGATGGTGTATCGCATCTCTGCCTGTTGATAAACAGATGATATTCCCACTAAGCCCAACCCAGATGGGATGGTGTATCGCATCTCTGCCTGTTGATAAACAGATGATATTCCCACTAAGCCCAACCCAGATGGGATGGTGTATCGCATCTCTGCCTGTTGATAAACAGATGATATTCCCACTAAGCCCAACCCAGATGGGATGGTGTATCGCATCTCTGCCTGTTGATAAACAGATGATATTCCCACTAAGCCCAACCCAGATGGGATGGTGTATCGCATCTCTGCCTGTTGATAAACAGATGATATTCCCACTAAGCCCAACCCAGATGGGATGGTGTATCGCATCTCTGCCTGTTGATAAACAGATGATATTCCCACTAAGCCCAACCCAGATGGGATGGTGTATCGCATCTCTGCCTGTTGATAAACAGATGATATTCCCACTAAGCCCAACCCAGATGGGATGGTGTATCGCATCTCTGCCTGTTGATAAACAGATGATATTCCCACTAAGCCCAACCCAGATGGGATGGTGTATCGCATCTCTGCCTGTTGATAAACAGATGATATTCCCACTAAGCCCAACCCAGATGGGATGGCGTATCGCATCTCTGCCTGTTGATAAACAGATGATATTCCCACTAAGCCCAACCCAGATGGGATGGTGTATCGCATCTCTGCCTGTTGATAAACAGATGATATTCCCACTAAGCCCAACCCAGATGGGATGGTGTATCGCATCTCTGCCTGTTGATAAACAGATGATATTCCCACTAAGCCCAACCCAGATGGGATGGTGTATCGCATCTCTGCCTGTTGATAAACAGATGATATTCCCACTAAGCCCAACCCAGATGGGATGGTGTATCGCATCTCTGCCTGTTGGAAAACAGATGATATTCCCACTAAGCCCAACCCAGATGGGATGGTGTATCGCATCTCTGCCTGTTGATAAACAGATGATATTCCCACTAAGCCCAACCCAGATGGGATGGTGTATCGCATCTCTGCCTGTTGATAAACAGATGATATTCCCACTAAGCCCAACCCAGATGGGATGGTGTATCGCATCTCTGCCTGTTGATAAACAGATGATATTCCCACTAAGCCCAACCCAGATGGGATGGTGTATCGCATCTCTGCCTGTTGATAAACAGATGATATTCCCACTAAGCCCAACCCAGATGGGATGGTGTATCGCATCTCTGCCTGTTGATAAACAGATGATATTCCCACTAAGCCCAACCCAGATGGGATGGTGTATTGCATCTCTGCCTGTTGATAAACAGATGATATTCCCACTAAGCCCAACCCAGATGGGATGGTGTATTGCATCTCTGCCTGTTGATAAACAGATGATATTCCCACTAAGCCCAACCCAGATGGGATGGTGTATCGCATCTCTGCCTGTTGGAAAACAGATGATATTCCCACTAAGCCCAACCCAGATGGGATGGTGTATCGCATCTCTGCCTGTTGGAAAACAGATGATATTCCCACTAAGCCCAACCCAGATGGGATGGTGTATCGCATCTCTGCCTGTTGGAAAACAGATGATATTCCCACTAAGCCCAACCCAGATGGGATGGTGTATCGCATCTCTGCCTGTTGATAAACAGATGATATTCCCACTAAGCCCAACCCAGATGGGATGGTGTATTGCATCTCTGCCTGTTGATAAACAGATGATATTCCCACTAAGCCCAACCCAGATGGGATGGTGTATTGCATCTCTGCCTGTTGATAAACAGATGATATTCCCACTAAGCCCAACCCAGATGGGATGGCGTATCGCATCTCTGCCTGTTGATAAACAGATGATATTCCCACTAAGCCCAACCCAGATGGGATGGTGTATCGCATCTCTGCCTGTTGGAAAACAGATGATATTCCCACTAAGCCCAACCCAGATGGGATGGTGTATCGCATCTCTGCCTGTTGATAAACAGATGATATTCCCACTAAGCCCAACCCAGATGGGATGGTGTATCGCATCTCTGCCTGTTGATAAACAGATGATATTCCCACTAAGCCCAACCCAGATGGGATGGTGTATCATCTCTGCCTGTTGATAAACAGATGATATTCCCACTAAGCCCAACCCAGATGGGATGGTGTATCGCATCTCTGCCTGTTGATAAACAGATGATATTCCCACTAAGCCCAACCCAGATGGGATGGTGTATTGCATCTCTGCCTGTTGATAAACAGATGATATTCCCACTAAGCCCAACCCAGATGGGATGGTGTATCGCATCTCTGCCTGTTGATAAACAGATGATATTCCCACTAAGCCCAACCCAGATGGGATGGTGTATCGCATCTCTGCCTGTTGATAAACAGATGATATTCCCACTAAGCCCAACCCAGATGGGATGGTGTATCGCATCTCTGCCTGTTGATAAACAGATGATATTCCCACTAAGCCCAACCCAGATGGGATGGTGTATCGCATCTCTGCCTGTTGATAAACAGATGATATTCCCACTAAGCCCAACCCAGATGGGATGGTGTATCGCATCTCTGCCTGTTGATAAACAGATGATATTCCCACTAAGCCCAACCCAGATGGGATGGTGTATTGCATCTCTGCCTGTTGATAAACAGATGATATTCCCACTAAGCCCAACCCAGATGGGATGGTGTATCGCATCTCTGCCTGTTGATAAACAGATGATATTCCCACTAAGCCCAACCCAGATGGGATGGTGTATTGCATCTCTGCCTGTTGATAAACAGATGATATTCCCACTAAGCCCAACCCAGATGGGATGGTGTATCGCATCTCTGCCTGTTGATAAACAGATGATATTCCCACTAAGCCCAACCCAGATGGGATGGTGTATCGCATCTCTGCCTGTTGGAAAACAGATGATATTCCCACTAAGCCCAACCCAGATGGGATGGTGTATCGCATCTCTGCCTGTTGATAAACAGATGATATTCCCACTAAGCCCAACCCAGATGGGATGGTGTATCGCATCTCTGCCTGTTGGAAAACAGATGATATTCCCACTAAGCCCAACCCAGATGGGATGGTGTATCGCATCTCTGCCTGTTGATAAACAGATGATATTCCCACTAAGCCCAACCCAGATGGGATGGTGTATTGCATCTCTGCCTGTTGATAAACAGATGATATTCCCACTAAGCCCAACCCAGATGGGATGGTGTATCGCATCTCTGCCTGTTGATAAACAGATGATATTCCCACTAAGCCCAACCCAGATGGGATGGTGTATCGCATCTCTGCCTGTTGATAAACAGATGATATTCCCACTAAGCCCAACCCAGATGGGATGGTGTATTGCATCTCTGCCTGTTGATAAACAGATGATATTCCCACTAAGCCCAACCCAGATGGGATGGTGTATCGCATCTCTGCCTGTTGGAAAACAGATGATATTCCCACTAAGCCCAACCCAGATGGGATGGTGTATTGCATCTCTGCCTGTTGGAAAACAGATGATATTCCCACTAAGCCCAACCCAGATGGGATGGTGTATTGCATCTCTGCCTGTTGGAAAACAGATGATATTCCCACTAAGCCCAACCCAGATGGGATGGTGTATCGCATCTCTGCCTGTTGATAAACAGATGATATTCCCACTAAGCCCAACCCAGATGGGATGGTGTATCGCATCTCTGCCTGTTGATAAACAGATGATATTCCCACTAAGCCCAACCCAGATGGGATGGTGTATCGCATCTCTGCCTGTTGATAAACAGATGATATTCCCACTAAGCCCAACCCAGATGGGATGGTGTATCGCATCTCTGCCTGTTGATAAACAGATGATATTCCCACTAAGCCCAACCCAGATGGGATGGTGTATCGCATCTCTGCCTGTTGATAAACAGATGATATTCCCACTAAGCCCAACCCAGATGGGATGGTGTATCGCATCTCTGCCTGTTGATAAACAGATGATATTCCCCACTAAGCCCAACCCAGATGGGATGGTGTATCGCATCTCTGCCTGTTGATAAACAGATGATATTCCCACTAAGCCCAACCCAGATGGGATGGTGTATCGCATCTCTGCCTGTTGATAAACAGATGATATTCCCACTAAGCCCAACCCAGATGGGATGGTGTATCGCATCTCTGCCTGTTGGAAAACAGATGATATTCCCACTAAGCCCAACCCAGATGGGATGGTGTATCGCATCTCTGCCTGTTGATAAACAGATGATATTCCCACTAAGCCCAACCCAGATGGGATGGTGTATCGCATCTCTGCCTGTTGATAAACAGATGATATTCCCACTAAGCCCAACCCAGATGGGATGGTGTATCGCATCTCTGCCTGTTGATAAACAGATGATATTCCCACTAAGCCCAACCCAGATGGGATGGTGTATCGCATCTCTGCCTGTTGATAAACAGATGATATTCCCACTAAGCCCAACCCAGATGGGATGGTGTATTGCATCTCTGCCTGTTGGAAAACAGATGATATTCCCACTAAGCCCAACCCAGATGGGATGGTGTATCGCATCTCTGCCTGTTGATAAACAGATGATATTCCCACTAAGCCCAACCCAGATGGGATGGTGTATCGCATCTCTGCCTGTTGGAAAACAGATGATATTCCCACTAAGCCCAACCCAGATGGGATGGTGTATCGCATCTCTGCCTGTTGATAAACAGATGATATTCCCACTAAGCCCAACCCAGATGGGATGGTGTATCGCATCTCTGCCTGTTGGAAAACAGATGATATTCCCACTAAGCCCAACCCAGATGGGATGGTGTATCGCATCTCTGCCTGTTGATAAACAGATGATATTCCCACTAAGCCCAACCCAGATGGGATGGTGTATCGCATCTCTGCCTGTTGATAAACAGATGATATTCCCACTAAGCCCAACCCAGATGGGATGGTGTATCGCATCTCTGCCTGTTGATAAACAGATGATATTCCCACTAAGCCCAACCCAGATGGGATGGTGTATCGCATCTCTGCCTGTTGATAAACAGATGATATTCCCACTAAGCCCAACCCAGATGGGATGGTGTATCGCATCTCTGCCTGTTGATAAACAGATGATATTCCCACTAAGCCCAACCCAGATGGGATGGTGTATCGCATCTCTGCCTGTTGATAAACAGATGATATTCCCACTAAGCCCAACCCAGATGGGATGGTGTATCGCATCTCTGCCTGTTGATAAACAGATGATATTCCCACTAAGCCCAACCCAGATGGGATGGCGTATCGCATCTCTGCCTGTTGATAAACAGATGATATTCCCACTAAGCCCAACCCAGATGGGATGGTGTATCGCATCTCTGCCTGTTGATAAACAGATGATATTCCCACTAAGCCCAACCCAGATGGGATGGTGTATTGCATCTCTGCCTGTTGGAAAACAGATGATATTCCCACTAAGCCCAACCCAGATGGGATGGTGTATCGCATCTCTGCCTGTTGGAAAACAGATGATATTCCCACTAAGCCCAACCCAGATGGGATGGTGTATCGCATCTCTGCCTGTTGGAAAACAGATGATATTCCCACTAAGCCCAACCCAGATGGGATGGTGTATCGCATCTCTGCCTGTTGGAAAACAGATGATATTCCCACTAAGCCCAACCCAGATGGGATGGTGTATTGCATCTCTGCCTGTTGATAAACAGATGATATTCCCACTAAGCCCAACCCAGATGGGATGGTGTATTGCATCTCTGCCTGTTGGAAAACAGATGATATTCCCACTAAGCCCAACCCAGATGGGATGGTGTATTGCATCTCTGCCTGTTGATAAACAGATGATATTCCCACTAAGCCCAACCCAGATGGGATGGTGTATCGCATCTCTGCCTGTTGATAAACAGATGATATTCCCACTAAGCCCAACCCAGATGGGATGGTGTATCGCATCTCTGCCTGTTGATAAACAGATGATATTCCCACTAAGCCCAACCCAGATGGGATGGTGTATCGCATCTCTGCCTGTTGATAAACAGATGATATTCCCACTAAGCCCAACCCAGATGGGATGGTGTATCGCATCTCTGCCTGTTGATAAACAGATGATATTCCCACTAAGCCCAACCCAGATGGGATGGTGTATCGCATCTCTGCCTGTTGATAAACAGATGATATTCCCACTAAGCCCAACCCAGATGGGATGGTGTATCGCATCTCTGCCTGTTGATAAACAGATGATATTCCCACTAAGCCCAACCCAGATGGGATGGTGTATCGCATCTCTGCCTGTTGATAAACAGATGATATTCCCACTAAGCCCAACCCAGATGGGATGGTGTATCGCATCTCTGCCTGTTGATAAACAGATGATATTCCCACTAAGCCCAACCCAGATGGGATGGTGTATCGCATCTCTGCCTGTTGATAAACAGATGATATTCCCACTAAGCCCAACCCAGATGGGATGGTGTATCGCATCTCTGCCTGTTGGAAAACAGATGATATTCCCACTAAGCCCAACCCAGATGGGATGGTGTATCGCATCTCTGCCTGTTGATAAACAGATGATATTCCCACTAAGCCCAACCCAGATGGGATGGTGTATCGCATCTCTGCCTGTTGGAAAACAGATGATATTCCCACTAAGCCCAACCCAGATGGGATGGTGTATCGCATCTCTGCCTGTTGATAAACAGATGATATTCCCACTAAGCCCAACCCAGATGGGATGGTGTATCGCATCTCTGCCTGTTGATAAACAGATGATATTCCCACTAAGCCCAACCCAGATGGGATGGTGTATCGCATCTCTGCCTGTTGATAAACAGATGATATTCCCACTAAGCCCAACCCAGATGGGATGGTGTATCGCATCTCTGCCTGTTGATAAACAGATGATATTCCCACTAAGCCCAACCCAGATGGGATGGTGTATCGCATCTCTGCCTGTTGATAAACAGATGATATTCCCACTAAGCCCAACCCAGATGGGATGGTGTATCGCATCTCTGCCTGTTGGAAAACAGATGATATTCCCACTAAGCCCAACCCAGATGGGATGGTGTATTGCATCTCTGCCTGTTGGAAAACAGATGATATTCCCACTAAGCCCAACCCAGATGGGATGGTGTATCGCATCTCTGCCTGTTGGAAAACAGATGATATTCCCACTAAGCCCAACCCAGATGGGATGGTGTATCGCATCTCTGCCTGTTGGAAAACAGATGATATTCCCACTAAGCCCAACCCAGATGGGATGGTGTATCGCATCTCTGCCTGTTGGAAAACAGATGATATTCCCACTAAGCCCAACCCAGATGGGATGGTGTATCGCATCTCTGCCTGTTGATAAACAGATGATATTCCCACTAAGCCCAACCCAGATGGGATGGTGTATCGCATCTCTGCCTGTTGATAAACAGATGATATTCCCACTAAGCCCAACCCAGATGGGATGGTGTATCGCATCTCTGCCTGTTGATAAACAGATGATATTCCCACTAAGCCCAACCCAGATGGGATGGTGTATCGCATCTCTGCCTGTTGATAAACAGATGATATTCCCACTAAGCCCAACCCAGATGGGATGGTGTATCGCATCTCTGCCTGTTGATAAACAGATGATATTCCCACTAAGCCCAACCCAGATGGGATGGTGTATCGCATCTCTGCCTGTTGATAAACAGATGATATTCCCACTAAGCCCAACCCAGATGGGATGGTGTATCGCATCTCTGCCTGTTGATAAACAGATGATATTCCCACTAAGCCCAACCCAGATGGGATGGTGTATCGCATCTCTGCCTGTTGATAAACAGATGATATTCCCACTAAGCCCAACCCAGATGGGATGGTGTATCGCATCTCTGCCTGTTGATAAACAGATGATATTCCCACTAAGCCCAACCCAGATGGGATGGTGTATCGCATCTCTGCCTGTTGATAAACAGATGATATTCCCACTAAGCCCAACCCAGATGGGATGGTGTATCGCATCTCTGCCTGTTGATAAACAGATGATATTCCCACTAAGCCCAACCCAGATGGGATGGCGTATCGCATCTCTGCCTGTTGATAAACAGATGATATTCCCACTAAGCCCAACCCAGATGGGATGGTGTATCGCATCTCTGCCTGTTGGAAAACAGATGATATTCCCACTAAGCCCAACCCAGATGGGATGGCGTATCGCATCTCTGCCTGTTGATAAACAGATGATATTCCCACTAAGCCCAACCCAGATGGGATGGTGTATCGCATCTCTGCCTGTTGATAAACAGATGATATTCCCACTAAGCCCAACCCAGATGGGATGGCGTATCGCATCTCTGCCTGTTGATAAACAGATGATATTCCCACTAAGCCCAACCCAGATGGGATGGTGTATCGCATCTCTGCCTGTTGATAAACAGATGATATTCCCACTAAGCCCAACCCAGATGGGATGGTGTATCGCATCTCTGCCTGTTGGAAAACAGATGATATTCCCACTAAGCCCAACCCAGATGGGATGGTGTATCGCATCTCTGCCTGTTGATAAACAGATGATATTCCCACTAAGCCCAACCCAGATGGGATGGTGTATCGCATCTCTGCCTGTTGATAAACAGATGATATTCCCACTAAGCCCAACCCAGATGGGATGGTGTATCGCATCTCTGCCTGTTGATAAACAGATGATATTCCCACTAAGCCCAACCCAGATGGGATGGTGTATCGCATCTCTGCCTGTTGGAAAACAGATGATATTCCCACTAAGCCCAACCCAGATGGGATGGTGTATCGCATCTCTGCCTGTTGATAAACAGATGATATTCCCACTAAGCCCAACCCAGATGGGATGGTGTATCGCATCTCTGCCTGTTGATAAACAGATGATATTCCCACTAAGCCCAACCCAGATGGGATGGTGTATCGCATCTCTGCCTGTTGATAAACAGATGATATTCCCACTAAGCCCAACCCAGATGGGATGGTGTATCGCATCTCTGCCTGTTGATAAACAGATGATATTCCCACTAAGCCCAACCCAGATGGGATGGTGTATTGCATCTCTGCCTGTTGGAAAACAGATGATATTCCCACTAAGCCCAACCCAGATGGGATGGTGTATCGCATCTCTGCCTGTTGGAAAACAGATGATATTCCCACTAAGCCCAACCCAGATGGGATGGTGTATTGCATCTCTGCCTGTTGGAAAACAGATGATATTCCCACTAAGCCCAACCCAGATGGGATGGTGTATTGCATCTCTGCCTGTTGGAAAACAGATGATATTCCCACTAAGCCCAACCCAGATGGGATGGTGTATTGCATCTCTGCCTGTTGATAAACAGATGATATTCCCACTAAGCCCAACCCAGATGGGATGGTGTATCGCATCTCTGCCTGTTGATAAACAGATGATATTCCCACTAAGCCCAACCCAGATGGGATGGTGTATTGCATCTCTGCCTGTTGGAAAACAGATGATATTCCCACTAAGCCCAACCCAGATGGGATGGTGTATTGCATCTCTGCCTGTTGGAAAACAGATGATATTCCCACTAAGCCCAACCCAGATGGGATGGTGTATTGCATCTCTGCCTGTTGGAAAACAGATGATATTCCCACTAAGCCCAACCCAGATGGGATGGTGTATTGCATCTCTGCCTGTTGATAAACAGATGATATTCCCACTAAGCCCAACCCAGATGGGATGGTGTATTGCATCTCTGCCTGTTGATAAACAGATGATATTCCCACTAAGCCCAACCCAGATGGGATGGTGTATTGCATCTCTGCCTGTTGATAAACAGATGATATTCCCACTAAGCCCAACCCAGATGGGATGGTGTATCGCATCTCTGCCTGTTGATAAACAGATGATATTCCCACTAAGCCCAACCCAGATGGGATGGTGTATTGCATCTCTGCCTGTTGGAAAACAGATGATATTCCCACTAAGCCCAACCCAGATGGGATGGTGTATTGCATCTCTGCCTGTTGGAAAACAGATGATATTCCCACTAAGCCCAACCCAGATGGGATGGTGTATTGCATCTCTGCCTGTTGGAAAACAGATGATATTCCCACTAAGCCCAACCCAGATGGGATGGTGTATTGCATCTCTGCCTGTTGGAAAACAGATGATATTCCCACTAAGCCCAACCCAGATGGGATGGTGTATCGCATCTCTGCCTGTTGGAAAACAGATGATATTCCCACTAAGCCCAACCCAGATGGGATGGTGTATCGCATCTCTGCCTGTTGATAAACAGATGATATTCCCACTAAGCCCAACCCAGATGGGATGGTGTATCGTGCATCTCTGCCTGTTGGAAAACAGATGATATTCCCACTAAGCCCAACCCAGATGGGATGGTGTATCGCATCTCTGCCTGTTGGAAAACAGATGATATTCCCACTAAGCCCAACCCAGATGGGATGGTGTATCGCATCTCTGCCTGTTGGAAAACAGATGATATTCCCACTAAGCCCAACCCAGATGGGATGGTGTATCGCATCTCTGCCTGTTGGAAAACAGATGATATTCCCACTAAGCCCAACCCAGATGGGATGGTGTATCGCATCTCTGCCTGTTGGAAAACAGATGATATTCCCACTAAGCCCAACCCAGATGGGATGGTGTATCGCATCTCTGCCTGTTGATAAACAGATGATATTCCCACTAAGCCCAACCCAGATGGGATGGTGTATCGCATCTCTGCCTGTTGGAAAACAGATGATATTCCCACTAAGCCCAACCCAGATGGGATGGTGTATCGCATCTCTGCCTGTTGGAAAACAGATGATATTCCCACTAAGCCCAACCCAGATGGGATGGTGTATCGCATCTCTGCCTGTTGGAAAACAGATGATATTCCCACTAAGCCCAACCCAGATGGGATGGTGTATCGCATCTCTGCCTGTTGATAAACAGATGATATTCCCACTAAGCCCAACCCAGATGGGATGGTGTATCGCATCTCTGCCTGTTGGAAAACAGATGATATTCCCACTAAGCCCAACCCAGATGGGATGGTGTATCGCATCTCTGCCTGTTGGAAAACAGATGATATTCCCACTAAGCCCAACCCAGATGGGATGGTGTATCGCATCTCTGCCTGTTGATAAACAGATGATATTCCCACTAAGCCCAACCCAGATGGGATGGTGTATCGCATCTCTGCCTGTTGGAAAACAGATGATATTCCCACTAAGCCCAACCCAGATGGGATGGTGTATCGCATCTCTGCCTGTTGATAAACAGATGATATTCCCACTAAGCCCAACCCAGATGGGATGGTGTATCGCATCTCTGCCTGTTGATAAACAGATGATATTCCCACTAAGCCCAACCCAGATGGGATGGTGTATCGTGATCTCTGCCTGTTGGATAAACAGATGATATTCCCACTAAGCCCAACCCAGATGGGATGGTGTATCGCATCTCTGCCTGTTGGAAAACAGATGATATTCCCACTAAGCCCAACCCAGATGGGATGGTGTATCGCATCTCTGCCTGTTGATAAACAGATGATATTCCCACTAAGCCCAACCCAGATGGGATGGTGTATCGCATCTCTGCCTGTTGGAAAACAGATGATATTCCCACTAAGCCCAACCCAGATGGGATGGTGTATCGCATCTCTGCCTGTTGATAAACAGATGATATTCCCACTAAGCCCAACCCAGATGGGATGGCGTATCGCATCTCTGCCTGTTGGAAAACAGATGATATTCCCACTAAGCCCAACCCAGATGGGATGGTGTATCGCATCTCTGCCTGTTGGAAAACAGATGATATTCCCACTAAGCCCAACCCAGATGGGATGGTGTACGATCTCTGCCTGTTGGAAAACAGATGATATTCACTAAGCTCTCCTCATGAAAATCGATGATATTCCCACTAAGCCCAACCCAGATGGGATGGTGTATCGCATCTCTGCCTGTTGGAAAACAGATGATATTCCCACTAAGCCCAACCCAGATGGGATGGTGTATCGCATCTCTGCCTGTTGGAAAACAGATGATATTCCCACTAAGCCCAACCCAGATGGGATGGTGTATCGCATCTCTGCCTGTTGATAAACAGATGATATTCCCACTAAGCCCAACCCAGATGGGATGGTGTATCACATCTCTGCCTGTTGATAAACAGATGATATTCCCACTAAGCCCAACCCAGATGGGATGGTGTATCGCATCTCTGCCTGTTGATAAACAGATGATATTCCCACTAAGCCCAACCCAGATGGGATGGTGTATCGCATCTCTGCCTGTTGGAAAACAGATGATATTCCCACTAAGCCCAACCCAGATGGGATGGTGTATCGCATCTCTGCCTGTTGATAAACAGATGATATTCCCACTAAGCCCAACCCAGATGGGATGGCGTATCGCATCTCTGCCTGTTGGAAAACAGATGATATTCCCACTAAGCCCAACCCAGATGGGATGGTGTATCGCATCTCTGCCTGTTGATAAACAGATGATATTCCCACTAAGCCCAACCCAGATGGGATGGCGTATCGCATCTCTGCCTGTTGGAAAACAGATGATATTCCCACTAAGCCCAACCCAGATGGGATGGTGTATCGCATCTCTGCCTGTTGGAAAACAGATGATATTCCCACTAAGCCCAACCCAGATGGGATGGTGTATCGCATCTCTGCCTGTTGGAAAACAGATGATATTCCCACTAAGCCCAACCCAGATGGGATGGTGTATCGCATCTCTGCCTGTTGGAAAACAGATGATATTCCCACTAAGCCCAACCCAGATGGGATGGCGTATCGCATCTCTGCCTGTTGGAAAACAGATGATATTCCCACTAAGCCCAACCCAGATGGGATGGTGTATCGCATCTCTGCCTGTTGGAAAACAGATGATATTCCCACTAAGCCCAACCCAGATGGGATGGTGTATCGCATCTCTGCCTGTTGGAAAACAGATGATATTCCCACTAAGCCCAACCCAGATGGGATGGTGTATCGCATCTCTGCCTGTTGATAAACAGATGATATTCCCACTAAGCCCAACCCAGATGGGATGGTGTATCGCATCTCTGCCTGTTGATAAACAGATGATATTCCCACTAAGCCCAACCCAGATGGGATGGCGTATCGCATCTCTGCCTGTTGGAAAACAGATGATATTCCCACTAAGCCCAACCCAGATGGGATGGCGTATCGCATCTCTGCCTGTTGATAAACAGATGATATTCCCACTAAGCCCAACCCAGATGGGATGGCGTATCGCATCTCTGCCTGTTGGAAAACAGATGATATTCCCACTAAGCCCAACCCAGATGGGATGGTGTATCGCATCTCTGCCTGTTGGAAAACAGATGATATTCCCACTAAGCCCAACCCAGATGGGATGGTGTATTGCATCTCTGCCTGTTGGAAAACAGATGATATTCCCACTAAGCCCAACCCAGATGGGATGGCGTATCGCTGCAGAATGCTGTGCTAGCCATGCTGGTTCAGTGTGTCTTGAATTCTAAATAAATCAGTGTCACCAGCAAAGCACCATCACACCTCCTCCTCCATGCTTCACGGTGGGAACCACACATTTGGAGATCATCCGTTAACCTACTATGCGTCTCACAAAGACACAGCGGTTGGAACCAAAAATCTCAAGTTTGGACTCATCAGACCAAAGGACAGATTTTCAGTGGTCTTATGTCCATTGTTCGTGTTTCTTGGCCCAAGCAAGTCTCTTCTTATTATTGGTGTCCTTTAGTAGTGGATTCTTTGCAACAATTCGACCACGAAGGCCTGATTCACACAGTCTCCTCTGAACAGTTGATGTTGAGATGTGTCTGTTACTTGAACTCTGATTTGGGCTGCAATTTCTGAGGCTGGCAAATTTAATTAACTTATCCTCTGCAGCAGAGGTAACTCTGGGTCTTCCTTTCCTGTGGCGGTCCTCCCTTTGCTGCTATAAACTGCCACCACTCTTCTGGGAAGGCTTTCCACTAGTTGTTGGATTATTGTGTCCTGCTGCGGGGACTTGCTTCCATTCAGCCACCAGAGCATTAGTGAGGTTGGGTACTGATGTCGGGCGATTAGGCCTGGCCCGCGTTTAGCGTTTCAATTCATCCCAAAGGTGTTCGATGGGGTTGAGGTCAGTGCTCTGTGCAGGCCAGTCAAGTTCTTCCACACCGATCTCGACAAACCATTTCTGTATGAACCTCATTTTGTGCACAGGGGCATTGTCACGGAGTCACTGATCCCTTCAGTAGGCCGTTCTACTGCCAATGTTTGTCTATGGAGATTGTATGGCTGAGTGCTCGATTTTATACACCTTTCCGCAACGGGTGTGGCTGAAATAGACAGATCCACTAATTTGAAGGGGTGCCCATGTACTTTTGTATTTAAAGTGCATTCGGAAAGTATTCAGACCCCTTTACTTTTTCTATATTTTGTTACAACCTTATTCTAAAATTGATTAAATTGTTTTTATTCCTCAATCTACACACAATACCCACTAATGACAAAGCAAAAACAGGCTTTGAGAAATGTTTGCAAAAAATAAAAAGAATCATCACATTTACATAAGTATTCAGACCCTTTACTCAGTACTTTGTTGAAGCACCTTTGGCAGCGATTACAGCCTGGAGTCTTCTTGGGTATGATGCTACAAGCTTGGCACACCTGTATTTGGAGTTTCTCCCATTCTTCTCTGTAGATCCTCTCAAGCTCTGTCAGGTTGGATGTGGCTCGACACTGCACAGTTATTTTCATGTCTCTCCAGAGAGTCTGGAATCTGGCTGGGCCACTCAAGGACATTCAGAGACTTGTCCCGAAGCCACTCCTGCATTGTCTTGGCTGTGTGGGTTGTTGTCCTGTTGGAAGGTCTGAGGCCCTGAGCAGGTTTTCATCAAAGATCTCAGTACTTTGCTCCGTTCATCTTTCCCTCGATCCTGACTGGTTTACGGGGTATTGTGTATAGATTGACGAGGAACATGTTTTATTGAATTCATTTTAGAATAAGGCTGTAACGTACCTACATGTGGAAAAGGTCTATACAGTGCATTCCAAAAGTATTATGTTGGTATTGTACTTAACTATGTGTAGGCAAGTGACTTAGGATTCAAACCTTCTCCAGCAGCCTGATTCAAACTCTTAGAGGGATAATGGATTTTACAGTGTCCTGCTATTACATTTAAGTAAATAAATAAGTTGTAAATGTGTATTATTAGTCCATCACCATCTTTATTGCAAAAATAAAATGTCAGTACATGTAGAAATTGATCAGCACAGCAATTGACAAAACAGGACCATGTTTGAAACACAACTGATATTACACAGGTAAGTTAACAGTTACAGAAATCATGAATGCAGACCGGCTCTGAGCTACTGTGTCCAACTCACCCCCACCTGCTGTTACCTACTGACAAACAAAAGGATGTTATTATGATTCGTTTTTTTTTCTAATGACATGTTTTGCTAAAATACAGGTTTAAGGAAATACAGGCAGCCACCACATTACCACAAGACAAAACATCTCTCAGTCAAGTCTGATGGTCTCGTAAGTATAAAAGCAAAGCTTGGTTTCATTTAATAAAAACCTTAAAGGTCTCGTAATGGGATGATGTCTTACTGCGGGGTGAAGAATCCAATACTTTACCTTGTATGTGCTACAAATCACATGATTGTGAAAGTACCTCCTCTAAGTGTATGAATCAGGCTGTTTGAGAAGATTTGAATCCTAAGCCACCTGCCTGCACATAGTGAAGTACAATACCAACACAGCTCCTGTAGTAGGTCGAAGCTGTGCTGGAAACCCACCCATGGTAGAGGGTGGAGTAGAGCGTGGAGTCAGACTAACGCCTATTCGAACTTGTAGTTTTGTTTTTAATAGGGAATAGGGTGCCATTTGAGATGCAATCTGTGACAGCCTTGTTAGGTTAACAGAAATGAAGACTGTTAGACATTTTTCCAGAGGAAAGATTCAGTAAAACTGCCTAAATCTGGTCTTACAAGATTATTTTGTGAAATGGAGACAATTACAGTTAACTGGTAGGATAAATCAATTACAGTTAACTGGTAGGATGAATCAATTACAGTTAACTGGTAGGATGAATCAATTACAGTTAACTGGTAGGATAAATCAATACAGTTAACTGGTAGGATAAATCAATACAGTTAACTGGTAGGATAAATCAATACAGTTAACTGGTAGGATGAATCAATACAAACAATTTAGCATAATAGGTGGTAGATTTATGTTTCCATGTTGCAAGGAGCACAGTTTAACCAATCGGTCTGTCTCAAGTAAAAACCATCTCCATCTTGTCCAACATCTTGTCTAATCTTGGGAGGCAGCCAGCAGTTGCCAATTTAACAACAAACTAGCAAAGACCAACTTGAGGATCATTGGAAGAGTTTGTTTTGCATCGTCCGGTGCACAGGGTGGGGTGGAAGTTGTATATTGTAGACCATTACATTGGTCCTAAAGTGAAATCTCCACCCACCCACCCGGGGCACCAGGCGATGCAAAACAAAGTGGCCCAGAGAAAAACACCAATACACATACCAAACCGTTGGAAAACACAGTCAAAACACACAAACCAGTGGAAACCAACACACACACACACACAGGAAAAATACATGTTTCCCAGGCTTCACTCTTTTTCAAGCCAGCCATTCTTCAAAAACCAAACAAACAAGACAAAACACCCAGTTAGCCTTCAGTCCTGTCTCGGCCCTGTCTCGGCAGTGTCTCGGCAGTGTCTCGGCAGTGTCTCGGCAGTGTCTCGGCAGTGTCTCAGTCCTCTATTTTGAGCCAACCCTTCTTATAGTCTATGAGCAGCTCCAGGTAGTACTGCCACTCTGGTTCAGAGTCATACTTCACCTGGAACACAGTCTTCAGGGGGTTAGGGTGTGGCTCATGTACCTGCACCACCAGACCCCTGTACCACACCTCCGTCCCGTCCCCCTCCTCGTAGAGGTGTTGTATCCGTCTCCCCACCAGGTCTGGGTAGTAGATCTTCATGACGCGGCGGGCGCGCTGCACGGCAGAGCGAAGGATCCAGCGGCGTCGGCGGTGATCAGAGCTGTGGCAGGCAGACAAAAAGGGGCAGTACTTGATCTTCATGGCGGAGCGGCGCAGGGAGGAGGACAGAGAGGAGGGCAGTCGGCTGAAGGAGGAGAAGGTGGTGAGGTGGCAGAGGGGGCGCAGGGTAGAAGAGAAGCCCCCGAAACACAGCCCTCGCTGGGGGAGCTTGGAGGACATCCCCCTGGAAAGACCTACATCCCTAGTTCTTTCCCTGGCCTCTCCTCTGTCCCCCTCCCTGTCCCTATGTCTCCTGGCCTCTCCATCCTCTGTCTCTGAGAGGAGAGGCTGGCTGTCTGAGAGAGGAGGCTGACTGTGTCGGTGCAGTTCAGGGTCTGAGACAGAGACAGCCTGGTATCGCGTCTGTTGTCCTTTACGTCCCTCAGGAAACAACACCTTCCTCAGCTTGAGGATCATCCCTGACTGGCTCTTAGTCCTGAGGCCCTGGGACCAGGCTGACCCTGATCCTGAGGATGGGGTGGACGTCCTCTCGTAGGACAATAGTGTGAAGGCTCTATCCGTGTTGCTAGGAGACGAAGACAGCTCGTCTGAGGTCAAAGGGCACGTCCAGGAGTTAGACTCCTCATCCTCCAGCTTATTGCCTCCCATCCGTTCTCCATCCCTCCTTTCAGAGTCACTCCCTGCATCGTCACTGCTCCCCACCGGCCGCCCGTCCCATTCCTCCTCCGCTTGATTAACAGTGTTCTTCAGAATGCTCCAGTTTCCAGCCTGCTCTGTGTTCCCGCCACCCTCCAGCACCGTGCGATTCCTCGTCCCTACAAACAGAGGTTTGGTGAAGCACTTCTTCTTGCCTTTCCCCTCTTTCCTCTTGTGCTTCTTAAAGTGTGAGGATGATGATCTTCTCTTCAGGTCTTCTCTCGGTCTCTGAGAAGAAAGACTGGCTGTGGCTCTGCAGCTCGGCGTCTGAGACGGAGACAGACTGACACATTCCTCCAGGTGTTGTGGTGAGCCGGAGGCTACTGAGGTGGTTGTCTGTGTTCCAATGTCACAGCGGTTGGTGGGATGTGAACATGGTCCAGTGTTCGTGGCCAGTAAACATAGCCCACTGGCAGAGCTATTCCAACGGTCCTCTGAACACAGCGCTCCTTCTGGTGTTCTGGCCGCGTCACATGGCTCTACACCCGATGGTGTTCTGGCCGCGTCACATGGCTCTACACCTGAAACACAGGCAACATGGCCGTTAGGATGTCTTTACATTAGCCAAATGTGTCAACTTGAAATGACAGGAGGATAAATCACATTGTCCTTTGATTGCAGCTCACCAAAAAGAATCAGAGATACAAAGAAGAAAAGCGTGAAAGACCTTAACATAGACGTTAACGGGATGACAGAAAGACATTAACGGGATGACAGAAAGACATTAACGGGATGACAGAAAGAAAGTAAATCAAAGTTGAACATTTCCCTAGAGAAAGGAGGAGAGCAAACAAAGTCCCACGTCCAGTCTAAACTGCCATAGTGACTAGACACAGATAACTCCACCACACCGCCAACCACACCACCACCGCCCACACCTCTCCACCGCCAACCACACATCCAAACAACCGACCAGACCTCCACCGCCAACCACACATCCAAACAACCGACCAGACCTCCACCGCCAACCACACCACACCAGACCACTCCACCCCACCATTAACCGCACCACTCCACCAATCAGACCACTCCACCCCACCATTAACCACACCACTCCACCAACCAGACCACTCCACCCCACCATTAACCACACCACTCCACCAATCAGACCACTCCACCCCACCATTAACCGCACCACTCCACCAATCAGACCACTCCACCCCACCATTAACCGCACCACTCCACCAATCAGACCACTCCACCCCACCATTAACCGCACCACTCCACCAATCAGACCACTCCAACAGACCACCCCACCACACAACCGACCAGACCACACCTCTCCACCGCCAACCACACCTCTCCTCCACCAACAAGAGCACACCAACGCCAACCACACCTCTCCACCGCCAACCACACCACTCAGACCACTCCGCCAACCAGACCACTCCGCCAATCAGACCCCTCCGCCGACTAGACCCCTCCGCCGACTAGACCCCTCCGCCGACTAGACCCCTCCGCCACTCCGCCGACCAGAACAATCCGCCAACGAGACCCCTCCGCCCCTCCGCCGACCAGACCCCTCCGCCTCCGCCGACCAGACCCCTCCGCCACTCCGCCGACCAGACCCCTCCGCCGACCAAACCCCTCAGCCAACCAGACCCCTCCGCCCCGCCGCCGACCAGACCCTTCCACCCCGCCGCCGACCAGACGCCGCCGACCAGACCCTCAGCCAACTAGACCCCTCCGCCCCGCTGCCGACCAGACGCCGCCGACCAGACCCCTCCCCACTCCGCCGACCAGACCCCTCCACCAACCAGACCCCTCCACCCCTCCGCCGACCAGACCCCTCCACCCCGCCGCCGACCAGACCCCTCCGCCAACCAGACCCCTCCGCCAACCAGACCCCTCCACCACTCCGCCAACCAGACCCTCCGCCAACCAGACCCCTCCACCACTCCGCCGACCAGACCCTCCACCACTCCGCCGACCAGACCTCGACCCCTCGGCCGACCAGACCCCGCCGCCAACCAGACCTCCACCCGCCGGGCCGACCAGACCCCTCCGCCGACCAGACCCCTCCGCTTCGGCCGCCGACCAGACCTCCGCCCGCCGCCGACCAGACCCCTCCATCAACCAGACCCCTCCACCACTCCGCCGACCAAACCCCTCGACCCGCTGGCCGACCAGACCCTCGGCCGACCAGACCCCTCCACCACTCCGCCGACCAGACCCTCCGCCGACCAGACCCCTCCAACACTCCGCCGACCAGACCCCTCGACCCCGCCGCCGACCAGACCCCTCCGCCGACCAGACCCCTCCGCCGACCAGACCCCTCGACCCCGCTGCCGACCAGACCCCTCGGCCGACCAGACCCTCCGCCGACCAGACCCCTCTCCAACACTCGGCCGACCAGACCCCTCGGCCGGGCCGACCAGACCCTCCACCCCGCCGACCAGACCCTCCGCCCGCCGCCGACCAGACCCCTCCCCAACCAGACCCTCCACCACGCCGCTAACCAGACCTCTCCGCCGACCAGACCCCTCCACCCCGCCGCCGACCAGACCCTCGGCCGCCGACCAGACTCTCCACCCGCCGCCGACCAGACCCTCCGCCCCGCCGCCGACCAGACCCCTCCGCCAACCAGACCCCTCCACCACGCCGCCAACCAGACCCCTCCGCCCGACCAGACCCTCCACCCTGGCCGCCGACCAGACCCCTCCATCAACCAGACCCCTCCACCACTCCGCCGACCAAACCCTTCCACCAACCAGACCCTCCACCACTGGCCGACCAGACCCTCGGCCGACCAGACCCCTCCACCACTCGGCCGACCAGACCCCTCCGCCTCGCCGACCAGACCCCTCCGCCAACCAGACCCTCCACCACGCCGCCAACCAGACCCCTCCACCCCGCGCCGACCAGACCCCTCCATCAACCAGACCCCTCCACCACCCCGCCGCCAACCAGACCCCTCCGCCAACCAGACCCCTCCACCCCGCCGCCGACCAGACCCCTCCACCAACCAGACCCCTCCGCCACTCCGCCGACCAGACCCGCCACGACCAGACCCCGCCGCCCGACCAGACCCTCCACCACTCCGCCGACCAAACCCCTCGACCCCGCGCCGACCAGACCCCTCCACCCGCCGCCAACCAGACCCCTCCGCTAACCAGACCCTCCCACCCCGCGCCGACCAGACCCTCCACCAACCAGACCTCTCCACCACTCCGCCGACCAGACCCCTCCGCCGACCAGACCCTCGACCCCGCCGACCAGACCCTCGACCACGCCGACCAGACCCTCCGCCGACCAGACCCCTCCGCCGACCAGACCCCTCGACCCCGCTGCCGACCAGACCCCTCGGCCGACCAGACCCCTCCGCCGACCAGACCCCTCCACCACTCGGCCGACCAGACCCCTCCACCACTCGGCCGACCAGACCCCTCGGCCGGCCGGCCGACCAGACCTCCACCCCGCCGACCAGACCCCTCCGCCCGCCGCCGACCAGACCCCTCCGCCGACCAGACCCCTCCACCCCGCCGCCGACCAGACCCCTCGGCCGGGCCGACCAGACCTCCACCCGCCGCCGACCAGACCCCTCCGCCGACCAGACCCCTCCACCCCGCCGCCGACCAGACCCCTCGGCCGGCCGACCAGACCCCTCCACCCCGCCGCCGACCAGACCCCTCGGCCGACCAGACCCCTCCGCCCCGCCGCCGACCAGACCCCTCCGCCCCGCCGCCGACCAGACCCCTCCGCCCCGCCGCCGACCAGACCCCTCCGCCAACCAGACCCCTCCACCACGCCGCCAACCAGACCCCTCCGCCGACCAGACCCCTCCACCCCGCCGCCGACCAGACCCCTCCATCAACCAGACCCCTCCACCACTCCGCCGACTAAAACCCTTCCACCAACCAGACCCCTCCACCACTCGGGCCGACCAGACCCTCGGCCGACCAGACTCCTCCACCACTCGGCCGACCAGACCTCCGCCCGCCGCCGACCAGACCCCTCCGCCAACCAGACCCCTCCGCCGACCAGACCCCTCCACCCCGCCGCCGACCAGACCCCTCCATCAACCAGACCCCTCCACCACTCCGCCGACTAAAACCCTTCCACCAACCAGACCCCTCCACCACTCGGCCGACCAGACCCCTCGGCCGACCAGACTCCTCCACCACTCGGCCGACCAGACCCCTCCACCCCGCCGCCGACCAGACCCCTCCGCCAACCAGACCCCTCCACCACGCCGCCAACCACCCCCCTCCACCCCGCCGCCGACCAGACCCCTCCGCCGACCAGACCCCTCCATCAACCAGACCCCTCCACCACTCCGCCGACCAGACCCCTCCACCCCGCCGCCAACCAGACCCCTGGGCCACGACCAGACCCCTCCACCCCGCCGCCGACCAGACCCCTCCACCAACCAGACCCCTCCGCCACTCCGCCGACCAGACCCCGCCGCCGACCAGACCCGGCCGCCGACCAGACCCCTCGACCCTTCGGCCGACCAGACCCCTCCGCCGACCAGACCCCTCCACCGACCAGACCCCTCCACCCCGCCGCCGACCAGACCCTCGACCCCGGCGCCGACCAGACCCCTCGGCCGACCAGACCCCTCGACCCGCCACGACCAGACCCCTCGGCCGACCAGACCCCGCCGCCGACCAGACCCCTCGACCCCGCCGCCGACCAGACCCCTCGGCCGACCAGACCCCTCGGCCGACCAGACCCCTCGGCCGACCAGACCCCTCGACCACTCCGCCGACCAGACCCCTCGGCCGACCAGACCCCTCGACCACTCCGCCGACCAGACCCCTCCGCCGACCAGACCCCTCGACCACTCCGCCGACCAGACCCCTCCACCACTCCGCCGACCAGACCCCTCGACCCCTCGGCCGACCAGACCCCGCCGCCAACCAGACCCCGCCGCCAACCAGACCCCTCCACCCCGCCGCCGACCAGACCCCTCCGCCGACCAGACCCCTCCGCCCCGCCGCCGACCAGACCCTCCGCCCGCCACGACCAGACCCCTCCATCAACCAGACCCCTCCACCACTCCGCCGACCAAACCCCTCGACCCCGCCGCCGACCAGACCCCTCGGCCGACCAGACCCCTCCACCACTCCGCCGACCAGACCCCTCCGCCGACCAGACCCCTCCACCACTCCGCCGACCAGACCCCTCGACCCCGCCGCCGACCAGACCCCTCCGCCGACCAGACCCCTCCGCCGACCAGACCCCTCGACCCCGCTGCCGACCAGACCCCTCGGCCGACCAGACCCCTCCGCCGACCAGACCCCTCCAACACTCGGCCGACCAGACCCCTCGGCCGGCCGACCAGACCCTCCACCCCGCCGCCGACCAGACCCTCCGCCCGCCGCCGACCAGACCCTCCCCAACCAGACCCCTCCACCACGCCGCCAACCAGACCTCCTCCACCCCGGGCCGACCAGACCCCTCGGCCGCCGACCAGACCCTCCACCCCCGCCGACCAGACCCCTCCGCCCGGCCGCCGACCAGACCCCTCCGCCAACCAGACCCTCCACCACGCCGCCAACCAGACCCCTCCGCCGACCAGACCCCTCCACCCCGCCGCCGACCAGACCCTCCATCAACCAGACCCCTCCACCACTCCGCCGACCAAACCCTTCCACCAACCAGACCCCTCCACCACTCGGCCGACCAGACCCCTCGGCCGACCAGACCCCTCCACCACTCGGCCGACCAGACCCCTCCGCCCCGCCGCCGACCAGACCCCTCCGCCAACCAGACCCCTCCACCACGCCGCCAACCAGACCCCTCCACCCCGCCGCCAACCAGACCCCTCCACCCGCGCCGACCAGACCCCTCCATCAACCAGACCCTCCACCACTCCGACCAGACCTCCGAACCAGACCCTCACCACTCCGCCGACCAGACCCTCCGCCAACCAGACCCCTCCACCCGCCGCCCGACCAGACCCTCCACCACTCCACCGACCAGACCTCCGCCAACCAGACCTCCGCCACTCCACCCGCCCGACCAGACCCCTCCACCAACCAGACCCCTCCACCACTCCGCCGACCAGACCCCTCGGCGGCCGACCAGACCCTCCACCCGCCGCCGACCAGACCCCTCGGCCGACCAGACCCCTCCACCACTCGGCCGACCAGACCCCTCCACCAGACCCCTCCACCACTCGGCCGACCAGACCCTCGGCCGCCGGCCGACCAGACCCTCTCCACCCGTTGCCGACCAGACCCCTCCGCCAACCAGACCCCTCCACCACGCCGCCAACCAGACCCCTCCGCCGACCAGACCCCACCACCCCTCCCGCCGACCAGACCCCTCCATCAACCAGACCCTCCACCACTCCGCCGACTAAAACCCTTCCACCAACCAGACCTCTCCACCACTCGGGCCGACCAGACCCCTCGGCCGACCAGACTCCTCCACCACTCGGCCGACCAGACCCCTCCACCCCGCCGACCAGACCCCTCCGCCAACCAGACCCCTCCACCACGCCGCCAACCACCCCTCCACCCCGCGCCCGACCAGACCCCTCCGCCGACCAGACCCCTCCATCAACCAGACCCTCCACCACTCCGCCGACCAGACCCCTCCACCCCGCCGCCAACCAGACCCGCCGCCGACCAGACCCCTCCACCCGCCGCCGACCAGACCCCTCCGCCACTCCGCCGACCAGACCCGCCGCCCGACCAGACCCCGCCGCCCGACCAGACCTCGACCCGCCCGGCCGACCAGACCCTCCGCCGACCAGACCCCTCCACCGACCAGACCCCTCCACCACTCCGCCGACCAGACTCCTCGACCCCGCCGCCGACCAGACCCTCGACCCGCCGCCGACCAGACCCCTCGGCCGACCAGACCTCGACCCGCCGCCGACCAGACCCCTCGGCCGACCAGACCCTCGGCCGACCAGACCCGCCGCCCGACCAGACCCCTCGACCCGCCGCCGACCAGACCCTCGGCCGACCAGACCCCTCGACCACTCCGCCGACCAGACCCCTCGGCCGACCAGACCCTCGACCACTCCGCCGACCAGACCCCTCGGCCGACCAGACCCCTCGACCACTCCGCCCGACCAGACCCTCGGCCGACCAGACCCCTCGACCACTCCGCCCGACCAGACCCCTCCGCCGACCAGACCCCTCGACCACTCCGCCGACCAAACCCCTCCGCCGACCAGACCCCTCCGCCCCGCCGCCGACCAGACCCCTCCATCAACCAGACCCTCCATCCACCACTCCGCCGACCAGACCCCTCCATCAACCAGACCCCTCCACCACTCCGCCGACCAGACCCCTCCACCCCGCCGCCAACCAGACCCGGCCGCCGACCAGACCCCTCGACCCTTCGGCCGACCAGACCCCTCCGCCGACCAGACCCCTCCACCACTCCGCCGACCAGACCCCTCGACCCCGCCGCCGACCAGACCCTCGGCCGACCAGACCCCTCGACCCGCGCCCGACCAGACCCTCGACCCCGCCGCCGACCAGACCCCTCGGCCGACCAGACCCCTCGGCCGACCAGACCCCTCGACCCGCCGCCCGACCAGACCCCTCGGCCGACCAGACCCGCCGCCCGACCAGACCCCTCGACCCGCGCCCGACCAGACCTCGGCCGACCAGACCCGCCGCCGACCAGACCCTCGACCCCTCCGCCCGACCAGACCCTCGGCCGACCAGACCCCTCGACCCCTCCGCCCGACCAGACCCTCGGCCGACCAGACCCCTCCGCCGACCAGACCCCTCGGCCGACCAGACCCCGCCGCCGACCAGACCCCTCGGCCGACCAGACCCCTCCGCCGACCAGACCCCTCGGCCGACCAGACCCCGCCGCCGACCAGACCCCTCGACCCGCCGCCGACCAGACCCTCGGCCGACCAGACCCCTCGACCACTCCGCCCGACCAGACCCGCGCCACGACCAGACCCCTCGACCCGCCGCCGACCAGACCCTCGGCCGACCAGACCCCTCGACCACTCCGCCGACCAGACCCTCGGCCGACCAGACCCTCGACCACTCCGCCGACCAGACCCTCGGCCGACCAGACCCCTCCGCCGACCAGACCCCTCCGCCGACCAGACCCCTCGACCCCTCCGCCGACCAGACCCCTCGGCCGACCAGACCCCTCGACCACTCCGCCGACCAGACCTCGGCCGACCAGACCTCGACCCCTCCGCCCGACCAGACCCCTCCGCCGACCAGACCTCGACCACTCCGCCGACCAGACCCCTCCGCCGACCAGACCTCGACCACTCCGCCGACCAGACCCCTCGACCACTCCGCCGACCAGACCCCTCCGCCGACCAGACCCCTCCACCCCGCCGCCGACCAGACCCCTCCACCCCGCCGCCGACCAGACCCCTCCATCAACCAGACCCCTCCATCCACCACTCCGCCGACCAGACCCCTCCATCAACCAGACCCCTCCATCAACCAGACCCCTCCACCCCGCCGCCAACCAGACCCCTCCACCTCGCCGCCAACCAGACCCCGCCGCCGACCAGACCCGGCCGCCGACCAGACCCCTCCGCCGACCAGACCACACCCCGCCGACCAGACCACACCCCGCCGACCAGACCCCTCCACCACTCTGCCGACCAGACCCCTCCGCCGACCACCAGACCACACCGCCGACCAGACCCCGCCGCCCACCAGACCACACCGCCGACCAGACCCCGCCGCCCACCAGACCCCGCCGCCGACCAGACCCCGCCGCCGACCAGACCCCTCCACACCGCCGCCGACCAGACCCCTCCATCAACCAGACCCCTCCACCACTCCGCCGACCAGACCCCTCCACCCCGCCGCCAACCAGACCACTCCCTCCGCCGACCAGACCCCTCCACCGACCAGACCCCTCCACCAACCAGACCCCTCCACCAACCAGACCACTCCCTCCGCCGACCAGACCCCTCCGCCACTCCGCCGCCGACCAGACCCCTCCACCCCGCCGCCGACCAGACCACACCCCGCCGACCAGACCCCTCCACCACTCTGCCGACCAGACCCCTCCGCCGACCACCAGACCACACCGCCGACCACCAGACCCCGCCGCCCACCAGACCACACCGCCGACCAGACCCGCCGCCCACCAGACCACACCGCCGACCAGACCCCAACGCCGACCACACCAGACCCTCCGCCGACCAGACCCCTCCGCCGACCAGACCCCCGCCGACCAGACCCCACACAACTCATATTTAGCTGAAAGACTAAAACAGTGTTCATCTATTAAAATCAGCAAACAATGAGCCTACAGTGGGGCAAAAAAGTATTTAGTCAGCCACCAATTGTGCAAGTTCTCTCACTTAAAAAGATGAGAGGCCTGTAATTGTCATCATAGGTACACTTCAACTATGACAGGCAAAATGAGGGAAAAAAATCCAGAAAATCACATTGTAGGATTTTTTATGAATTTATTTGCAAATTATGGTGGAAAATAAGTATTTGGTCACATACAAACAAGCAAGATTTCTGGCTCTCACAGACCTGTAACTTCTTTAAGAGGCTCCTCTGTCCTCCACTCGTTACCTGTATTAATGGCACCTGTTTGAACTTGTTATCAGTATAAAAGACACCTGTCCACAACCTCAAACAGTCACACTCCAAACTCCACTATGGCCAAGACCAAAGAGCTGTCAAAGGACACCAGAAACAAAATTGTAGACCTGCACCAGGTTGGGAAGACAATCTGCACTAGGTAAGCAGCTTGGTTTGAAGAAATCAACTGTGGGAGCAATTATTAGGAAATGGAAGACATACAAGACCACTGATAATCTTCCTCGATCTGGGGCTCCACGCAAGATCTCACCCCGTGGGGTCAAAATGATCACATAAACGGTGAGCAAAAATCCCAGAACCACACGGGGGGACCTAGTGAATGACCTGCAGAGAGCTGGGACCAAAGTAACAAAGCCTACCATCAGCAAGGGCAATGAAGATGAAACGTGGCTGGGTCTTTCAGCATGACAATGATCCCAAACACACCGCCCGGGCAACAAAGGAGTGGCTTCGTAAGAAGCATTTCAAGGTCCTGGAGTGGCCTAGCCAGTCTCCAGATCTCAACCCCATAGAAAATCTTTGGAGGGAGTTGAAAGTCCGTGTTGCCCAGCGACAGCCCCAAAACATCACTGCTCTAGAGGAGATCTGCATGGAGGAATGGGCCAAAATACCAGCAACAGTGTGTGAAAACCTTGTGAAGACTTACAGAAAACGTTTGACCTCTGTTATATACCCTTTGTTGGCAATGACAAAGTATTGAGATAAGTATTTGGTCAATAAAAGTTTATTTTCCACCATAATTTGCAAATAAATAAATTAAATCCTACAATGTGATTTTCTGGATTTCTTTTCCTCATTTCGTCTGTCATAGTTGAAGTGTACCTATGATGAAAATTACAGGCCTCTCATCTTTTTAAGTTGGAGAACTTGCACAATTGGTGGCTGACTAAATACTTTTTTGCCCCACTGTATATAGTGTACTACTTTTAACCAGGGCTCATTTGGGAGGCACTCAATTGAACAGTATTGACCTCAGCCTCACCATGACAGCCCAGAGTGAAAGGTGACAGTACTAATAGTGCTGTAGTATACAGGCTACATGACAGCCCAGAGTCAAAGGTGACAGTACTAATAGTGCTGTAGTATACAGGCTACATGACAGCCCAGTCTGCTGCTACAGAAGCTATCAGCATGAATAAACCAACACACCTGGGTTTAACATATTTCAAATACTTTGTTTGCTTTATCCTGCCTAGAGTTCCATTTGGGCGGAGTTTGTAAATTGTAACTTCCATTGGTTCCTTTGCGCAAGGCAAATTACAATCCAGCCTAGTGTAAGTATTTGAACCCAGGTCTGAATATATATTTTTTGCTAACACAGGAAGAAAAAGGGTCAGATAGAAGTCAAGTTCCCATGTGATCACTAACAACGTCAGCACTCCGCAGAGAACAGGAAATAGCCATCGGGCTGGATTAGATGATTCAGTTAGTGGAATCAGATCATGTCAAAGGCTAGTGTGTGTTTTTAACCAAACTTTACCAAATAAATATCAAGTTGAAAATCTACTCTTTTTTTTTTTTTAAGTAATTGGAGATGCTACGGATATGATTTTAGTGTTCTTTTTCCAACACATTTCTGTTGGAGACAGTTAAAGTGAGAGCAAATCGAGGTTTGAGATGAAAGGGTGAATGGCAAATTTAATTTATTTTTTGGCAAACTTAGTTAAAAATAAAAAGCCAAAATGAAGGTTTGAAATGAAACAGTCAAAAAAATTAAATCTGAGAGGGTGAGAGGGGTAAATAGCTTGGTTATGGACACGTGAAACTGGTCACTAACCCAGAGGACAGAACGCAGGTCCCTAATTGGTCCACCACTTCCTTCCGTACAACAAAAGTCTGAGTTTTAGTTACTGAATGCACTGTATCACATGGTGATGTTCTATACCCTGGTCCCAGATCTGTTTGGGCTGTAAAGCCCACTCCCATTGGTCATGCCAAACACGATCTGGGATCAGGCTAGCTGTTCTAGGAATAATCCTACAGAAGAGGTTAAAGGGGAAAAAAACCATTTTTCTTCATTAGTCCACTGTTGATTCAGTCTCAAAATGGTTTTGCATGTCAGCAGTCAAGTTAAGATATTGGACTGTCAAGAAGCAGTGTCACCAGCCACATCATGATGATGTAAAAAAACACATTCAGATGCATGTACAGGAAGATTGTCAGTCCGATGTTAATATGGTTAAATGTTATCACAGTGTTGTTATCACAGTGTTATTAACAGTAAGGGTTATTAGCTCAGTAATCATAGTTGAGCTGTGTGGTTAGAACTAGTGTGGTAAAGGATTGTAGATGTGAATATGGTTACATGCACACAACAATACGATTATTGTGAAGTCAGATTGATATAGTTTGATTTAAACGTTTACAAGCGTTGCAAGAAGAACGGTTCCCGAATAATCTTGTTGACATCTGACATCAGGCTACCTGAAAATCGGCAATCAAAATAAACCTTCAACCATGTTATTTTTGTGAAGAATATTTGATTCTGAGTTCGGACATAAAGTTGTGAGAAAGCTATTTCTAAGAGGCATACTTTCCGTTTTTCCTCACTTCACTTGCGCATAAGAGGGAGGCTCGCTCTGCTGGCACACTCTGATTAAGACGTTTCCATGTCCCTAATAATTCCAAAGATTTTTTTTTTTTTTTCCAAAGTGTTTATTTTTTTGCATCGGCGTAAGCTTACTTCGATTCTGACCTGAAGCCGATTAAGATAAGCAGAGAAAGGTGTTTACATGACCAATATCATACTCGGCCTACTGCCAGAAATCAGTTGAATATCAAATTGTTAGTGTGCATGGAAACGTAGTCAGTGATGTAGGAAGCTGAGGGGTAACAGAACAGAAAGCAGCGGATACCTGGGCTGTCTTTTGGGGAGGATCAGGTGACGGCGACTCTGTAAAAAATAAATGGAATGGATTTGAAATGAAATGAAAATGTTGACAATTCTAAAATGGAAAAGGGGATGGAAAACATGCTTATTAATACAATTATAGTAGTATCCCATCACTAGAAACGACATTCAAGAACTTGAAATTGCATTAAAAAAAAAAAGAGAACCTTTATGCCTACTCAACATTAATAAGAATGAAGGAGTGAATCCTAACTTCCATGAATGTTCAGTCTCTCATTGACATAAATGCTAGTGGAAATATGACTTACGTGAAAGTTGTGATTTTCCCTGACTATACATCCAGAGGAATGACTCAGTACAGTAGTATTTGACTATGCATCCAGAGGAACAACTCAGTACAGTAGTATTTGACTATGCATCCAGAGGAATGACTCAGTACTGTAGTGTTTGACTATACAACTCACTACAGTAGAGCCCTATATGTGGACCCTGGTCAACAGCAGAGCCCTATATGTGGACCCTGGTCAACAGCAGAGCCCTATATGTGGACCCTGGTCAACAGCAGAGCCCTATATGTGGACCCTGGTCAACAGCAGAGCCCTATATGTGGACCCTGTTCAACAGTAGAGCCCTATATGTGGACCCTGTTCAACAGTAGAGCCCTATATGTGGACCCTGTTCAACAGTAGAGCCCTATATGTGGACCCTGTTCAACAGTAGAGCCCTATGCATGGACCCTGGTCAACAGTAGAGCCCTATGCATGGACCCTGGTCAACAGTAGGGCACTACATGGAGAATAGGGGGGTATTTTACATACATCAGTGTACTATTTTGCGTGTGCCTATGCCACATGGGAAATATAATACTGCAGCAACAGCACAAATTTAACACCATGCAAGCCTTGAAGTTGTTGACATTCTTTCTGCATTTAATACTGTCATTTTGGGTTTAGCAATGAATGGACTTCCAAATAAAACAAGATATTAAGATCATATGATTTAGCCAGATCCAGTCCCTCGCTAAATCCTATGTTCTTTTCTAAACCAACCTGGATCTTTTTTTACAGAAGGGTTCGGGTGACAAAAAAACCGACATGACATCATCAGTGAGTTTGATCAATCACAGACTGACATTACTGGAGACATAGTGAACACAGTACCTTACTCTGCAAACACATGTAAACACTGACGTTTTCATCACAGTGTGTGTGGGGGGAGGGGTCACGTTTGTTTATTTGGTATATACACATGATATACAGTATGTGGAGTACACAGTGAAACAGAAGGTTTACTTGCTGGTTCACCTCTCAACAATAGGAAGTGAATAAAGGGTAATAGAAAAAACTAAGCTCAGTGTGCGCCAATAACAAAAAGGAGAACTCCATTGAAAACAACCTTCTAGTCCAGGCTAAGTCATCTTTATATGTCAGGGGAAACTCCCAGAACACCACCCACCAGACCTGGGAAACTGGCCCAAATAGTTTTTACTTTCGTTATTACTTTCATTGCATCCAGTTACCCTTCAAGGTCCCCATTGTATCCGTGAGGAACTATTGGATATAAGAGCAATGTCGACCTACCAACATTACGACCAGGGATACGACTTTCCCCAAGCAGATCCTCTGTTTGGACCACCACCCAGGACAATAGACCGGATCCCACCCGGCGACGTTGCAGGACAAGGGGCAGACGGGGCGGTCTTCTGGTCAGGCTCCGTAGACGGCTACGTATCGCACCGGTCCCGAGTATACTAATTGCCAATGTCCAGTCTCTTGACAACAAGGTAGATGGAATCCGAGCAAGGGTTGCCTTCCAGAGAGACAGATTGCAACGTTCTTTGCTTCACGGAAACTTGGTTCACTCGGGATACATTATCAGAGTCAGTAGAGCCACCTGGTTTCTCCACGCATCGCGCCGACAGAAACAAACATCTATCTGGTAAGAAGAAGGGTGGGGGTGTGTGTCTTATGATTAACGAGTCGTGGTGTGATGATAACAACATACAGGAACTCAAGTCCATTTGTTCCCCTGACATAGAATTCATTACAATCAAATGCCGACCGCATCATCTACCAAGAGAATTCTCCTCGATTATAATCACAGCCGTGTATATCCCCCCTCAAGCTGACACATCGACGGCACTGAAAGAAATTCATTGGACTCTATGTAAACTGGAAACCACATATCCTGAGGCTGCATGGTGAAGAAGGCCTGGTACGGCAACTGCTCCGCCCACAACCATAAGGCTCTCCAGAGGGTAGTGAGGACTGCACAACGCATCACCGGGGTTAAACTACCTGCCCTCCAGGACACCTACACCACCCGATGTCACAGGAAGGCCAAAAAGATCATCAAGGACAACAACCACCCGAGCCACTGCCTGTTCACCCCGCTACCATCCAGAAGGCGAGGTCAGTACAGGTGCATCAAAGCTGGGACCAAGAGACTGAAAAACAGCTTCTACCTCAAGGCCATCACACTGTTAAACAGCCATCACTAACATTGAGTGGCTGCTGCCAACATACTGACTTAAATCTCTAGCCACTTCATAATTAAAAATTGGATGTAATACATGTATCACTAGCCACTTTAAACAATGCTCACTAATATATATATATATATATATATATATATACACACACACACACACACACACAGTACTCTATACCATCTACTGCATCTTGCCTATGCCGGTCAGCCATCGCTCATCCATATATTTATATGTACATACTCATATTCATTCCTTTACACTTGTGTGTATGAGGTAGTTGTGAAATTGTTAGATATTACTGCATGGTCAGAACTAGAAGCACAAGCATTTCGCTACACTCGCATTAACATCTGCTAACCATGTGTATGTGACAAATAAAATTTGATTTGAAGGTCCCCATTGTATCCAGGTCCCCATTGTATCCAGGTCCCCATTGTATCCAGGTCTCCTTCAAGGTCCCCATTGTATCCAGGTCCCCATTGTATCCAGTTCTCCTTCAAGGTCCCCATTGTATCCAGGTCTCCTTCAAGGTCCCCCATGCAACATCTCCAGTTCACACAGATAGCAGGCATGTGACTATGTTTCTGTAAGCGGTTTGTCTGTTCAGTCTCTCAGTCATACTCAATGTAAGAAATGTGCTTATGCTTTCACCCAGATTCCAAACTGAAAGGCAGCCGTCAGTCAGGCCACACACAGCAGTGGCGGTCAGTGCCGTTTATGATGAAGACCATTTTCTTTTTCATGAAGATGGCCTTATTTCTATTACAGCATATTGGATGACTGTCATTCATATTCCATTCACCCAGCTCAAAGTAACATCAGTAGGTTTAGGCTACTACATGATACTAATTTTCCCTGTACCCATCATGAGGTTGCTACAGCCTATGAATGAAAGTTTACAATGTCGAGAGAAACATTTGAGATGACAGAAAGTTACACAATAAATACCACTCTTGCCTGCAACCTATCTAGGGTGTAACCATTAATCCAACAGTTGCAAATGAGAGTTTCTATTGGCCAAATTCAGGTATTTTTTTATCCCCGTTTCATTTGCTTCCATTTAAGAAATGTTTTTCAACAGAATCGGTGGAATGAATACACCCTTGATCACGCGTAAACACAGTTCACTTCCATAGCAGCCACGTTGTATTCCTTCTAGCCTCTATGCCCTCTCCTCCTCTCACCTTTTCCCTTCGTTTGTGGACTTCAATGAACAGCACATCAGCTGTATGTGACCAGGCGAAAACACTTTCACAAGCCAAACCATGTCATAACCACTACACACAGCCTACATCGTTGTCACCATATTAGCTAAACGTCCTAGTCAACATAGATCATAGAACTAATACGTTAGTAAACCGCTACAATCATGCGGTAACGGTAGTGTATAGTCAGTAAGCAGTTACACCGGCAGACCCAGTGGCAATAAATTAATAAAACCAAAAGCTTACCTTGACTTAGAGTTCCAGTGCTGTGTTGTCATAGCCAGCTAGCTAACATAGCATCCCTCTGTTTGAGCCAGGGGTAACTAAACTAGCTAGCTGCATTTGCTAGCTAAGTGTAAAAAAACACTTGCTTCATTTTTTCAATAAATTAATTTGTTGGAAACTAGAAAATCGTGCCGGTTTGCTTATTATAAGGAATTTGAAATTATTTATACTTTTGTTATCAGAAAAATAAGAGCCAACAGTGCAGTTCTGCTAAAGAGACATTATTAAACGTAACAATATTGCTTGGCATGACCCCGGGAAAAGTAGCTTTTGCGATACTAACAGCTAATGGGGACCAAAATAAATAAATTAATGATTGGCCGACAATGTGACGGATGTCAAGGATATGGACAATTGAGTGTCAATGATGGCTAAGTAAATTAGATTTCCACTATCTAGAACATGTAGCTTTACTAATGTGTATGTATACCTGTGATTGAGAAACAAGCTTCCGAGGGGTATACTACAAAGTAGATTCAATGAGTTAGCCAGCTAACTTATCTAAATATTCTGAAATAATTTCTTGTTGTTGATAATCTTAAAATGGGACTCAAGTTCAGCTTTCTAATTGAACCAGACACTCAGCAGCCATTTCCTGTCTATTTATTAGAAGGTAGCTAACTCAGTGATCCTGCTTTGTAGTATACCTCTCTGGCTAACTGTCAAAGTCACCATTATTAGTCAGTTGTTCAACTGAAATGTGTCTTCCGCATTTAACCCAACCCCTCTGAATCAGAGAGGTGCGGGGGGCTGCCTTAATCGACATCCACGTCTGCGGAACAGTGGGTTAACTGCCTTGTTCAGGGGCAGAACGACAGATTTTTTTTTTTTCCTTGTCAGCTCGGGGATTCGAACTTGCAACCCTCCGGTTACAAGTCCAACGCTCTAACCACTAGGCTACCTGCCCTTAACTGTGATCTCACCCTCTGGGGCCTGGCTAACAGCTACCTCACCCAGGCTCTATCAAGGGCCAGACTAGCAGGCTAAGGGCTAACTCACCCAGGCTCTATCAAGGGCCAGACTAGCAGGCTAAGGGCTAACTCACCCAGGCTCTATCAGAGGCCAGACTAACAGCTAACTCACCCAGGCTCTATCAGAGGCCAGACTAACAGCTAACTCACCCAGGCTCTTGCAGACACAGCTGTGATAGTAGAGGTTGAGAACGTCAGGGTAGATGTTAGGCAGGTGTTTGAGTGACAGGAGCCTGCGGAGCTTGGAGGAACAGGGTCGTTTCTGCAGCGTCACCAGGTGTCTCTCCTCAGACAGGGTGGTAGGTCTCAACTCCACCTTGTGCTCCTGTCATTACATTAGATCAACTTTATTGTATGCCTGAAATGCAGAACTGTTTTGTGCTAACATTCCACTCCTTATACTGTGTGTCATACGCCAACAAGTACATGGAGTGGAATGTTAGCACAAAACAAACTGGTACCAGGCTACTTTGTAGTCTGTTGACAGAAATGTGCTTTACGTACAGAAAAAGCATAGAATTGACATGGGTAATTCATCAGACATACAAACAACGAACGAAACGAGTGACGTGTCACGTATCATGAAATGTGTGATAGACTACATGACCAAAAGTATGTGGACACCTGTTCATCCATCTCATTCCAAAATCATGGGCATTAATATTGAGTTGGTCCCCCCTTTGCTGCTATAACAGCCTCCACTCTTCTGGGAATGCTTCCAATAGATGTTGGAACATTGCTGTGGGGACTTGCCTCCATTCAGCCACAAGAGCATTAGTGAGGTCGGGCACTGATGTTGGGCGATTAGGCCTGGCTCGCAGTCGGCGTTCCAATTCATCCTAAAAGTGTTCGATGGGGTTGAGGTCAGGGCTCTGGGCAGGCCAGTCAAGTTCTTCCACACCGATCGACAAACTATTTTTGTATGGACCTCGCTTGGTGCACGGGGGCATTGTCATGCTGAAACCGGAAAGGGCTTTCCCCAAACTGTTGCCACAAAGTTGGAATCACAGAATAGTCAAGAATGTCTCTGTGCAGGCCAGTCAAGTTGGAACTATGCATTCGGGCAGGTAGCGTTCTCCTGGCATCCGCCAAACCCTGATTCGTCAGTCGGACTGCCAGATGGTGAAGCGTGATTCATCACTTCAGAGAACGCGTTTCCACTGCTCCAGAGTCCAATGGCGGCGAGCTTTACACCACTCCAGCCGACGCTTGGCATTGCGCATGGTGATCTTAGGCTTGTGTGCGGCTGCTTGGCCATGGAAACCCATTTCATGAAGCTCCCGACAAACAGTTCTTATGCTGACGTTGCTTCCAGAGGCAGTTTTGAACTTGGTAGTGAGTGTTGCAACCGAGGACAGAATTTTTACGCGCTACACCTGTCAGCAACGGGTGTGGCTAAAATAGCCGAATCCACTAATTTGAAGGGTGTCCACATACTTTTGTATACAGAAAGTATTCAGACATCTTGACTTTCCACATTTTGTTGTGTTGCGGGATTATTCTATTAAAAAAAAATCTTATCTACACACAATACCCCAAAATGACAAAGTGAAAACAGGTTTAAGTTTTTAAAAATGTATAAAAAAACTAACAGAAATACCTTATTTACATAAGTATTCAGACACTTTGCTATGAGACTCGGAATTGAGCTCTCCAACTTGATTGGAGTCCACCTGTGGTAAATTAAATGGATTGGACATGATTTTGAAAAGAACACACCTGTCTATGTAAGGGCCCATGGTTGACAGGGCATGTCAGAGCAAAAACCAAGCCATGAGGTCGAAGGAATTGTCCGTAGAGCTCTGATACAGGATTGTGTCGAGGCACAGATCTGGGGAAGGGTACCAAAACATTTATGCAGCATTGAAGGTCCCCAAGAACACAGTGGCCTCCATCACTATTAAATGGAAGAGACTCTTCCTAGAGCTGGCCGCCCGGCCAAACTGAGTAATCGGGGGAGAAGGGCCAAAATTCTCTGGTCTGATGAAAACAAGATTAAACTCTTCAGGCCTAAATGCCAAGCGGAGGAAACCTGGCACCATCCATACGGTGAAGCTTGGTGGTGGCAGCATCATGTTGTGGGAATGTTTTTCAGCGGCAGGGACTGGGAGACTAGTCAGGATCGAGGGAAAGATGGACCTTCGTCCCAGTCTAACAGGACAACAACCCTAAGCACACAGCCAAGACAACGCAAGAGTGGCTTCACGACAAGTCTCTGAATGTCCTTGAATGGCTCAGCCAGAGCCCGGACTTGAACCCGATTAGGGGGATCTACAGAGAAGAATGGGAGAAACTCCTCAAATACAGGTGTGCCAAACTTGTAGCGTCATACCCAAGAAAACTCAAGGATGTAATCGCTGTCATAGGTGCTTCAACAAAGTACTGAGTAAAGGGTCAGAATACTTATGTAAATGGTATATTTCAGGGTTGTATTTTTTATACATTTGCAAAAATATCTAAACCTGTTTTTGCTTTGTCATCATGGGGTATTGTGTGTAGATTGATGAGGGGAATAAGGCTGTAACGTAACAAAATGTGGAAAAAGTCAAGGGGTCTGAATACTTTCCGAAAGCACTGTAATGACACGAGTAACGTTATGCATTATCTGTGGAGCTAAAATGTACTGATTTAAGATTGAATGTAGATCCAGTACGTCACAGCTGTACCTGGAGAACCTGGTCGATGTAGGCCCCCTGGACCTGAGGGAAGAGCAGCTCCTTGACCACCAGCATGGGAACAAACACCGCGCCTGCCCTCATCACATGGGGGAAGGGACACTGCTTCTGGGCCACATACTGCCCCAGTCTCTGGAGCACATTCTGGAGGGCAGCCTGGGTCTCTGGTCCCCTCAGCCACACCTCCCTGGCCCCTGAACCCAGCAGAGAGGTCACCTTCTGGGCCTTTGGTGGGGAGATGGCGGTGGAAGTAAGGGAGATGTCCAGCTGGGACAGCCAGGTTTGGAGCTCTGTGGGTGGGGTGTGGGACACACAGCTGGAGACCAGATTACAAAGCAAGAGGTGCAGCTCTAGGAAGTGCTGTCTGGCTGGACGGGAGCTGCTGTCTGAAAGGGCATGAGGGCTGTGGCTGGATTTGGCTACGGCTGTAGGTTCAGTAGGTGACTGTGGGACCTCTGTAGAGCGGGGAGAGGGAGCAACAGCCCGGAGCATGTTATCTGGCAGGACGATCTTATAGGTGGATAGTTTGAGACATTGAGGAGGGATGTTTTGAAGGTTCAGTTTGGTGGGGGCTGGGTTGGTGGATTGGGAAGGGGTGGATGATTTGGGGTGTGGTGTAGCATTCCGGTCATCGGGCTTATGATGGGCCTGGGGCAGGTGGTGCACGTTATGGGTGAACGCGCCCACCATCCTATGCCTTATTGAGAGGGGTTGGGGTGGAGTTGTTGATTTGGGACGTAGGGTGGGGGTTCTGTCATAGGGCTGGTGGTGGGGCTGGGACAGATAGTGATCGGACAGGGGCTGGGATGGATGGTGGTTAGGTTGGTGGTCAGACTGGGGCTGGGATGGATGGTGGTTAGGTTGGTGGTCAGACTGGGGCTGGGATGGATGGTGGTCAGACTGGGGCTGGGATGGATGGTGGTTAGGTTGGTGGTAGGACTGGGGCTGGGATGGATGGTGGTTAGGTTGGTGGTCGGACTGGGGCTGGTGCTGAGTTTGGGGCTGATGGTCATGCTGGGGTTGATGGTGTTGTGGCTGATGGTGGTGCACGTTGTAAGTAAAAGATCCCTCCATCACACATCCATTTGAAGTCTCCGCTTTGCAGTTAGACACATCTGTAGCCGACATAATAGAAATATATTTATCTGACGCTACTGACAATTTACTGTCCAGTTCATCAGATTCACATTTCTTAATAATATCCACGGTGAGATCACGTACAAACACACCAGTCTCTGTTTCTGCCCCCATCTCCTCCTCCTTAACCACTTTAGTCTGCATGTCGTCAGTCTTCACGTCCACCTCCCACTCTGGTTCCTGCGGTGGCTCCATCGCCTCCTCTTCCTTAACCACTTTAGTCTGCATGTCGTCAGTCTCCACTTCCACCTCCCACTCTGGTTCCTGCGGTGGCTTCTTCTCCTCCATGTTGATCCTCTGGGGGGGTTCCTGCTGTTGTTCACTAAAAACAGGCACTACATGCTTCTTCTGTGTAGTGTCTGATCTGACTACAGTACCCAGCATCCTCTGCTCGACTACAGTACCCAGAATCCTCTGCTCGACTACAGGCCTCTGCTGTTCTGAGGCTGGTCGGACTACATGGTTATCAGTCCTATGATTGATAGATACAGGCTTCTCATCCTCTCGTTTAGGGTCTCTCGCAGGCCTGTGTGGGTCAGATGAAGGGCCTGTCTCCTGTCTGTGTTGATGATGTCTGTGAGGGTCTGATTGGGCCTCAGGTTTGAACACACAGTGTCCAGAAGGATGGTGGTCAGTTCTCTGAGATCCTCTAACAGGTAGAGACAGCATGCCAGCAGCCTCTAGGTAAGCCTTGTATGGAGCCAGGCTGAAAACATTGTTGATGACAGGCATGGGAGGAGAGGGAGACTGACAGCTATCTAGTCTGCCTCCCTCTCCGTTCACCTTCTGTCGTTTCCGATCCAGTTCCACATCAATGACATCATCTCCATTGTCCTGTGTGTGTTTTGGGGAAGGAGAGTCAATGTTGATGTGTCGGTCTGAGTCAGAGACACATCTCTTCAGGGTTTCTGTAACAGTAGTGATCATGGATCCATGCACATTAGACTGAGGGACAGGACTGCCTCGAAGCCTCACTACAGTAGAACCAGTCACTCCCGGACACGTGGTGTTGTGATGGTTAGGTGTAGTTATGTGTTGGCGGTTGTTCTGGTTGGCTGTAGTTGTGTGGTGGTTGCCATAGTTTGCAGCAGTGGTACACATGGCTGTAGTAGCATGGTTGTTGCTGTGGTGGTTGGCTGGGTGGTTGTGATGGCCATAGTCAGCCCGTGACAGTGTGGTGGAGACAGTCAGTGGGGCTCCAGAGGCTCCAGGGAGTGTGGAGTCAGAGTGTCCCCGAGAGAGGTGGTGTCTCCTGGGGGAGGAGACCTGAGGAGAGGTGACTGGAGGTCTGTACTGAGGCAGAGAGTAGTCCAGGGGTCTCTCAGTCCGCTGTAGGTTGCTGGGAGGAGATGGAGAGGCACAGGGTCTCTCTGGGGCTATAGCAGGGGCTCTCATCTGACCTGCTGCATTCAGGGGCATCCTGCACAGTTGATGATAGGAGGGCTGGTCAAAACTCCTGAGGTATGGGTGGCTACTAGGAGCCATGTGGCTGGACATGGGGTTATCAGTACTGTACACAGACTGGGCGACAAGGTAGTGGGAGGGGGTTGGTGTGGTGGGAAGATGAGAAGCTAGGTGGTGTCCTGTCTGGGTGGGACTGGGAGGTAGGGCTCGTTTAGAACCATTAGGGACCGTAACATCCTCCCAGTCTCTGTGCTTTTCTCCTCCTGCACCGTTAAACCCTGCTACACCACCCTCACTCTCTCCCTCCACATTTGCCTGAGGATGGTAGTAAAAAAATGGGCTGTGTGACTGGGAGCTGGCTGTATTTGGCCACATTGGGAGGAGAGCGACCCTGATAAACCTGTGACGTCACCGGAACGCCATGGTGCGAAGGGGTCATGGGTTTGTATGTTGAAGGGTGCGAGGGGCGGGAGGGGTGGGAGGAGACCAAGCTGTGATAGGTCGGACGTTTGGAGGGGATTTCTAAACGGTGGCATTGATCAGCCCCATAGGGGGAGGGGCTTAACCGTGAAGAGTGGGGGGTCACATATAAATGAAGAGGAGGGACCGGGACCTAGTGTGGCACGGGCGGGGGAACATGGGTAACCAATGCTGTAGGTTGGTTCCATGAAGACAGGAAACCTTTGTGCTGATGCTGCTCTGTTGGGGATTCTACTGTGGTGGTGCTGGTGATCCTTGACATCTTTCAGAGGCAATCTGTCTGATAGTCTCTCTGTCTCAACACCGTGCTCCAGCTGCAGAGCCCTGGGCTGCTGGTGGTGGTGGGAGCTGGGACTATACATCCACCCATCATACACATTAAGATGGGGATGGATCCTGTGTACTCTCCCCCTCTGCTCCAGGCTGTGCCTCTGTCCTACAGTACAGCCCAGCTCAGAACAGCAGGGGGAGGGGTGTCCGTAGAGCGGTTTGGGAACAGCCAGACCCAAACAGACAGAGTTCTCAGACTGAGGGGAGAGGCCAACTCCTCCAACAGGAGGCTGCTTCCTCACAGCAATGGGCATAGCGATGTTCCCAGGGCCGCTGGTAGGACTCCTCAGCCCGCCTGGGCTTCTGGTGTAGTAGGTAAAACCCTGCTTGGCTGGAGTGTCCTGAGCAGCAGCAGAGACAGAGTTACCACCACCACTCTCAGTAGAAGAAGCCCGGCTGTAAACGATGTGGTTTCGTAACGACCCCTCCTCCACGCTCTGAGGAGGAACCCCCACATTCCTCCCGTTCAGCAGCAACCCCTTAGAGGGGCTCCAGGAAGGTCGGAGGTCAGGGTCAGAGAGGTCATAGGTGAAGTAGGCCCTGTTGTTCTGTAGAGCCTGGGTCTGGGGTGTGTGGTGGGGGGCAGAGGGGTAGTGGGCCAGGCTGGCTGGTTTAGAGAGTCCCCCTGCCTCTGGAGACGCCATGCTACCAATGATGGGCCCTTCCAGCCTGGGCATCTTGCTCTGGACCAGCGGGTCCACAGTGAAGCTTGGCTGGACTCGTTTACTGCTGTTGCTCATTATGTGTTGACTCTGCGGTAGTCCGATAATACACCAGGATCTGAAACACAGGAGAGAATAGATGTTTACATAGCACATTTCTTACTAGAAATGCTGTTCAAAGTGCTTAACAGATAGGTCATTTGGTTCAAACGATTCAAACGATTTCAAAAAGTTCAAGTTCTAGTCAGTTTCTAGTTCCTCGGTCCCCATTTGATCAACTATGGTAAAAAAAAAATATGATCGATGAATATTCATGTCTTTCAAATACAAGCAAAACACACAGAGTGCTTCTGTTAAAAAGGTGTCAGACATGATGTCACTCAAAAGGTCAACATTTACTTCTGATCTAGCCTGAAATCCAGACCCGTTTTGTGCTAACATTCCACTCCGTGTCATATGCCAAACAGGAGTGGAATATTAATCACAAACAGACTAGGAACCAGGCTAACTCTGTTCACTTATGAGTAACAACAAAACATCTCACAGTCAAATACCAAAGCAAGAATAAGTACATTTGTTGAAAATACAAGCAAAAAGCCTCCTCTTCCTGTTCAAAGAGAAGACAGTATAACAGCACAGGCCTTTGGGAGCTTGTGACTACCAGCGTATGTCCTTGTCAGGAAAAACAAACTCATCACCATAAAATAGCATTTGTTCCAAAATAGTTGGACAAGCACTAAAGTACAGTAGTTTAAAGCAGCCTCTGTTTAAAGTACCACCTTCTACATCTCCAAACAGTGCTGTAAGTCTCCAGCCCATTCCAATCTTGTGTTTTGCTATATAAGGCAATAGGCAACACGTATGACTCATGCCATTTACTGTGGTGAGGTTGGAATGTAAATTTTATATGTGTTGTGTTCTGCCGTCTGTCATCTCTGCTTCACACACACAAACGTGATTAAATCACCCTATACCACAGAACTGTAACCTGAGAACATCTTGAGGGGGGAGTAAACTGAAGAATGTATTTCAACCTTCAAGGAAGCACCGCCGAATACTGAGATGTGTTATCAACCTCTTCGCAGAGGACATGGAAATACCATCATCAAGTAAACAGTCACCTACATTTAGCCTAGCTCATGTGGGCCACAACCTAACCACAGAAGTAGACAGGTCTCCCCATCTAGCGCACAGGGGTATTCTACAGCCCCCGCTGAGGCGTTCTACAGCCCCCGCTGAGGCGTTCTGGCGTTCTACAGCCCACACTGAGGCGTTCTACAGCCCCCGCTGAGGCGTTCTACAGCCCCCGCTGAGGCGTTCTACAGCCCCCGCTGAGGCGTTCTACAGCCCCCGCTGAGGCGTTCTGGCGTTCTACAGACCCAGCTGAGGCGTTCTGGCGTTCTACAGACCCCGCTGAGGTGTTCTACAGACCCCGCTGAGGCGTTCTGGCGTTCTACAGACCACGCTGAGGTGTTCTGGCGTTCTACAGACCACGCTGAGGTGTTCTACAGACCACAGTTAGGTATGCCTCAGCCTCAAGCTGCAATTTCCTGTGTACTATAGACAACCATGTGAACACACACGCCACGTGTTTACATCTCATTACTGTCTTAACACTCTGCACAGTGCCCTGCCTACAGATCTAACTCCCGGCACACTGGGACTGACTGCACCCTGCTCTCAGATGTTACAACCTGGCCTGGTCTGCACAACACCCTGCCTGTGCTGCTGTTCAATATGTAATCAGTCCATCTGGTTGACAGACACCTCTGAGTGGAAACTACGTTCTTGTCTCATCTCTCCAACACCTCAGGAGGGACTGGTGGTTAGCTAGCCACACGTCAGGAGGATAGAGCAGACACACGCTTGGTGTGAGATGTTGGATCATGATTACCTATTCGCACGTAGAAAAGCATGTTCTAGTATGGGGTCAGTCTGACCAGTGTGACCACCGTCAGACTGCAAATAATGATATATGATGGAGAATAATCATCCTTCCTGCAGTGATTTCCAGTCAGGGGTGGACCTTAAGAGTTCATTGTGCCTGCTGCCACACATTCTCTTCAATAGAACATGCCGCTATCAGTGAAACAAAGCAGGAGGAAAAGGGTCACATTGATTGACCTATACCAAGGAAGGCAATACGACTATTGGCCACAGTACATTGTGAGGCTACATACACTACCCAACCATGTATGTGCACACCTGCTCGTCAAACATCTCATTCCAAAAATCATAGGCATTAATATTGAATATCCCCTTGGCTGCGATAAACAGCCTCCACACTTCTGGGAAGGCGTTCCACTACATGTTAGATTATTAGTGAGGTCGCGCACTGAATTAGGGCGATTAGGCCTGGCTCGCAGTCGGCGGTCCAATTCATCACAAAGGTGGTGTTCGATGGGGTTGAGGTCAGGGCTCTGGGCAGGCCCGTCAAGTTCTTCCACACCGATCGACAAACTATTTTTGTATGGACCTCGCTTGGTGCACGGGGGGCATTGTCAAGCTGAAACCGGAAAGGGCCTTCCCCAAACTGGTTGCCACATAGTTGGAAGCACAGAATCATCTAGAATGTCATGGTATGCTGTAGCGTTAAGATTTCCCTTCACTGGAGGGGCCTAGCGTCATCCACGAAAAACAGTCCCGAAACATTATTTCTCCTCCACCAGAATTTACAGTTGGCATTCGGGCAGGTAGCCTTCTCCTGGGTGTTGCAACCAAGGACAGACGATAATTACACGCTTCAGCACTCGGCGGTCCAAATTTTGAGAGCTTGTGTGATCTACCACTTCATGGCTAAGCAGTTGTTTCCAGTTCACAATAACAGCACTTCCAGTTGACCCGGGCGGCTATAGAATGGCAGATATTTGACAAACTGACTTGTTGGAAAGGTGGCATCCTATGACGGTGCCATGTTGAAATTCACAGAGCTCTTCAGTAAGGCCATTCTACTGCCAATGTTTGTCTATGGAGATTGCATGGCTGTGTGCTCGATTTTATACACCTGCCAGCAGAGTGTGGCTGAAATAGCCAAATCCACTAATATGAAGGGGTGTCCCCATACTTTTGCATATACAGTTGAAGTCGGAAGTTTACATACACCTTAGCCAAATACGTTTAAACTCAGTTTCACAATTCCTGACATTTAATCTGTATCACAATTTAATCCTAGTAAAAATACCTGTTTTAGGTCTGTTAGGATCACCACTTTATTTTAAGAATGTGAAATGTCAGAATAATAGTTGAGAGAATGATTTAGATCAGATTTTTTTTCTTTCATCCCATTCCCAGTGGGTCAGAAGTTTACATACACTCAATTAGTATTTGGTAGCGTTGCCTTTAAAATTGTTTAACTTGGGTAAAATGTTTCGGGAAAACCCATTTGCAACCAAGCTTTAACTTCCTGACTGATGTCTTGAGATGTTGCTTCAATATATCCACATCATTTTCCTCCCTCATGACGCCATCTATTTTGTGAAGTGCACCAATCCCTCCTGCAGCAAAGCACCCCCACAACATGATGCTGCCACCCCCGCGCTTCACGGTTGGGATGGTGTTCTTCGGCTTGCAAGCCTCCCCCTTTTTCCTCCTAACATAACGATGTTCATTGTGGCCAAACAGTTCTCCAAAAAGTATGATCTTTGTCCCCATATGCGGTTGCAAACCGTAGTCTGGCTTTTTTATGGCGGTTTTGGAACAGTGGCTTCTTCCTTGCTGAGTGGCCTTTCAGGTTATGTCGATATCGGACTAATTTTACTGTGGATATAGATTCCTTTGTACCCGTTTCCTCCAGCATCTTCACGAGGTCCTTTGCTGTTGTTCTGGGATTGATTTTCGCTTCAAAGTACGTTCATCTCTAGGAGACAGAACGCGTCTCCTTCCTGAGCGGTATGATGGCTGCGTGGTCCCATGGTGTTTATACTTGCGTACTATTGTTTGTACAGATGAATGTGGTACCTTCAGGCGTTTGGAAATTGCTCCCAAGGATGAACCAGACTTGGAGGTCTACAATTCTTTTTCTTAGGTCTTGGCTGATTTCTTTTGATTTCCCCATGATGTCAAGCAAAGAGGCACTGAGTTTGAAGGTAGGTATTGAAATACATCCACAGCTACACCTCCAATTGACTCAAATTATGTCAATTAGCCTATCAGAAGCTTCATCATTTTCTGGAATTTTCCAAGCTGTTTAAAAGGCACAGTCAACTTAGTGTATGTAAACTTCTGACCCACTGGAATTGTGATACAGTGAATTATAAGTGAAATAATCTGTCTGTAAACAATTGTTGGAAAAATGACTTGTGTCATGCACAAAGTAGATGTCCTAACTGACTTGCCAAAACTATAGTTTGTTAACAAGAAATGTGTGGAGTGGTTGAAAAACGAGTTTTAATGACTCCAACCTAAGTGTATATAAACTTCCAACTTCAACTGTATATTATTTAATAGATGATGTCTTCACTATTCTACAATGTACACAATAGTAAAAAATAAAAACTTTTCAATGAGTAAGCATCCAAACTTGACTGGTCCTGTACATACACTATATGCTAGACATGCCAATGGAGTGTAGATAGTGAATTTGCATGTCTACCTCTGACGTGTCATTGTCATACCTCCTGCTGCAACAAAGAAAGGTTTGCAAAGAAGCTCCACTTTCTAAAATGGTGCATTTGCAAATAGGTAGGCTACCTTTGACACAGAGGAGGCTAATCGCTGTTTGCATGAATAGCCTCTTAGGGAAAGTATGCAAATGTCACTATGTAAAAACATGCACAGGTTTATAAGATTCAACCAACTGGTGCAGCCATCCTGGAGCTCCCTTGATCACGATTCTCAATTCCATTCTACAGAGTGTTTGGCTGAAGGGGTCTTCTGTCCAGGGGAGTTTTGTTAAGAGCCGCGACGCTCGGTCTTAACATTAACAGGCAGAGCTTGTTGTTTTGAAAGCATACGGACATCATCTTTCATATCAGCAAGAAATAACAATACAAAATAAAATAAAAAGTTACATTTATACACCTTTATAGGGTTAAGGTTCCCACACGGGCATATTTCCATGTTACAGCGCTTGTTTACGGAAAACAGACGGAAGACAGAGGACTGACTACCTGAGGTAATGACTTATCTGTTTCTCTGAACACCTGGTTAAAACAGAGGACTGACTACCTGAGGTAATGACTTATCTGTTTCTCTGAACACCTGGTTAAAACAGAGGACTGACTACCTGAGGTAATGACTTATCTGTTTCTCTGAACACCTGGTTAAAACAGAGGACTGACTACCTGAGGTAATGACTTATCTGTTTCTCTGAACACCTGTGTGTAAATGGAAGACAGACACCACAAACCGTGTTGTCACTGAAAAATACTGTCGGCTACAACTGTTAAAAACAGTGAGCAGTAAATGTATTTTTGCATTTGTGAAATGATTTTGATGTGATATGAAAGTAGAGGGAGTCATGTTTCTAGAACCGTTCCACATTTGAGAATCGATTCATGTTTAGATGGAGTATTTAGCTGTTTTGGCTTCCAGAGCCGATTCGCCTTTAACCAGAACATGTAGGTAGCTACGGTCCTTGGACTAGAAAGGAATAACGTTAGGCTCCTGAAGTCCACTATTGGACTAGGAGCAACAATATATTTGCAGGAAAACTAAAACACCATCGTGGTAATGGGGTAAGCCTACTGTGTTACAGCTCGGACAATCTGAATCTAGCATGCATTTCTTAGATGGACTTGATATACAATTATATCAATGCAACTGAGTAACAAATATTTGCTTAATTTTGGGTTGTTGACATTGACAAATTCCCAAGATATCGGACTTGCTACCTGGTTGAACGCAGCAGGTGTATAACTACAACCAATTAGCAAGTCGGAAATGTCCGAGTTTTGTAGTTCCAACTAGAAGTGAACACGGCATAAGGCACCCAGTATCTGGCCCGGTGCGCCGGATGGGCGTAATTCCATTATTTAGACCATTCCATTGGTCATTCGGTGAAATCTCCGTCCACCCGGGCACCCGGCCATGCAAAACCTGCCCTGGTGGCCGTTGGGCGCTTCCAACACCGCTGGGAAAATCAGAACGTCAGTGATCAGGTCGGGAAGTCAGAGCCACAGAAAGATGCAGAGTTCCCATCTTGGAATTCCGACTTGGAGGACCGTACAAAACCAATTGTCTGAGGTCGCCGTTTTCCGAGTTGCCAGTTATTTTGAACGCGGCAGTTGTTGCGACAGTTTTATGACTGTATCCATCGATACAAAGTATCAGCGTTACTTTTCACGTGGCTGCGCGCACCAATGGGTCACTGAAGTTCAACAAAATATTCTCTAATCAAAAATAAATCCACATTCTAATATCGTGATTGGCACGATCAATCCTCTTCAAATAATCATTTAGCGGTGCAAAATCGGTAACGGACTAATAACAAATACACTATAGTCACAAACCGTCAACTCACCTCTTTATTCTGAGTAGGCTACTGAACTAAGTTCCCGAAAGGAATCCATGAAACAGTCAGATAAACTAATCGAAAGTTGACTGGTTCCGAGTGCACGGCGAGGGTTTACCAGACCAAATGTCAGCTTAAAGAATCGGAACGGTGACCGCGATCTCTGCAGCCTTGCATGCCGTCTAGACATTGTAGTACGCCGATGTGCTTTCATCATCTGGCCTGTTAACTGCTCCAAGTCCGCTGGGGTCGGAGGGAAAGGATTCAACCAATAGGCGAAAGACAAGACGAGGGAGGGAGGGAGGGAAGGTCTGGGATCTAGCCTATAGGCGCGGTTAAAGGGTCTATAGGCGGAGTTAAACATTACAACTACACTAACTCAAAGTTAAAGGTCCAATGCAGCCTTTTTTATCTCAATATCAAATCGCTTTTGGCTAACAATTAAGCACCTCAATGGGATTGTTTTCAATTAATATCCTAAAATAATTATAAGCTTCTTAAAGAGCAATTTCTCCAGGAAGAATTTTGCAAGCAATGTCTGGGAGTGGGCCGAGTGAAAACTAGCTGTTATTGGCAGAGAGGTTTGGAACTCTCTTTCTTATTGGTCTATCAACTAATTTACTGCCTGGTGATGTCACCAAAATTCCATCCCACTAAAACAGGTTCAAATTTCAGGCGTTCTTTTTAAACAGCTCTTACACTATCATCATTTTTACAATTTCACAGTTTTATTCTAACGTCATAGTGTGGAGATATATAAAACTCTCTGGGCCTTTAACTACACAGGGCGCTGACTAAGCTAGGACTATTGGTCTGTTTCTCATTGCAGGGTTAGGGGACAGATTATTTCAAACGGTTTAAAAATATATATTATTTAACTAGGCAAGTCAGCTAATAACAAATTATTGTTTAAAATGACAGCCTACACCGGCCAAACTGTGCACCGCCCTATGGGACTCCCAAACACAGCCAGTTGTGATAAAGCCTGGATTTGAACCAGGGGGTCTGTAGTGACGCTTCTAGCACTGAAATGCAGTGCCTTAGACCGCTGCGCTACTCGGGAGCCCTGACTGTGAGGTTGGGGAATAGATTTAAAAATGGGTTTGTTGTACTAAGTCCAACAGTCAATCTTATGGTCTTTACATTCATGTATTGTAATGTATGCAGTCTATTCAGGCTATAGTCTATACCAGGGATGTTAAACATATGGTCGTCCAGGGAGTCCAATCTGGCCCGTCAGTGGTTTGAGTAACAAAACAATGTACTGTACATTCATACAGTTTCTTGACCTGTTTCCAGCTCTTAGAAATCACCCAAATTAAATGTTGACACTCAGGGAGCATCAACAATTCCAAAAACAATAGATAGAAACATTTTTGGCTAATTTTGACGGCAAGAAAATATGACAAATTTTCAGTGCAGCCTTCAAGACTTCGCTAGTGACCGAATGTGGCCCCCGTGTCAAAATCAGTTTGACACCCCTGGTGGCTTCCTCTCCTCCTCCTCCTCCTCCTCCTCCTCCTCCTCCTCCTCCTCCTCCTCCTCCTCACTCCACCTCCTCCTCACTCCTCCTCCTCTTCCTCCTCCTCCTCCTCCTCCTCCTCCTCCTCCTCCTCCTCACTCCACCTCCTCCTCCTCCACCTCACTCCACCTCCTCCTCCTCCTCACTCCACCTCCTCCTCCTCCTCCTCACTCCACCTCCTCCTCACTCCTCCTCCTCCTCCTCCTCCTCCTCCTCCTCCTCCTCCTCCTCCTCCTCCTCCTCCTCCACCTCCTCCTCCTCCTCCTCCCTCCTCCTCCTCCTCCTCCTCCTCCTCCTCCCTCACCCTCCTCCTCCCTCACTCCTCCTCCTCACTCCACCTCCTCCTCCTCCTCAATCCACCTCCTCCTCCTCCTCACTCCTCCTCCTCCTCCTCCTCCCCACTCCTCCTCCTCCTCCTCCTCCTCCTCCTCCTCCTCCTCACTCCTCCTCCTCCTCCTCCTCCTCCTCCTCCTCACTCCTCCTCCTCCTCCTCCCTCCTCCTCCTCCTCCTCACTCCCTCCTCCTCCTCCTCCCTCCTCACTCCACCTCCCTCACTCCACCTCCTCCTCACTCCACCTCCTCCTCCTCCTCCTCCTCCTCCTCACTCACACCTCCTCCTCCTCCTCCTCACTCCTCCTCCTCCTCCTCCTCCTCCCTCACTCCTCCTCCTCCTCCTCCTCCTCCTCCTCCTCCTCCTCCTCCTCCTCCTCAATCCACCTCCTCCTCCTCCCTCACTCCTCACTCCCTCACTCCTCCCTCCTCCTCCTCCTCCTCCTCCTCCTCCTCCTCCTCCTCCTCCTCCCTCCTCCTCACTCCACCTCCTCCCTCCTCCTCCCTCCTCCTCCTCCTCCTCCTCCTCCTCCTCCTCCTCCTCCTCACTCCTCCTCCCTCCTCCCTCACTCCTCCTCCTCCTCATTCTCCTCCTCCTCACTCCTCTTCCTCCCTCTTCCTCCTCCTCCCTCCTCCTCCTCCCTCCTCCTCCTCCTCCTCCTCACTCCACCTCCTCCTCCTCCTCACTCCTCCTCCTCCTCCTCCTCATTCTCCTCTCCTCCTCCTCCTCCTCCTCCTCACTCCACCTCCTCCTCCTCCTCACTCCTCCTCCTCCTCATTCTCCTCTCCTCACTCCTCCTCCTCCTCCACCTCCTCCTCCTCCTCCTCCTCACTCCACCTCCTCCTCCTCCTCCTCACTCCTCCTCCTCCTCATTCTCCTCTCCTCCTCCTCCTCCCTCCTCCTCCTCACTCCTCCTCCTCCTCACTCCACCTCCTCCTCCACCTCCTCCTCCTCCTCCTCCTCCTCCTCCCTCACTCCTCCTCCTCCTCCTCCTCCTCCTCCTCCTCCTCCTTCATCTGCACTAATGGGAAAGAAACAGGACACATGTACAAGCCACCTCGCTTTCTCACAGGAAGTTTATTTTGATGACATACAGCAAGCTTATTTTAACTTAACCCACAGGCATTGCACATAGCTTGAACATTATAGATATGAACATTTTAAAGAATGATTTCATTGTCTCGTGGACCTGGTGAGATACTGGAATCCGGAATAGGCAGATGAACCTGAGTTTTATGACGATACTTTAGACAAACAAGGAAACTAATGATTAAATTGGCTGTGACCCAAATGGCGAATGATCCCAAAATGTAACATAACACACCCTATTCCCTATATAGTACACTACTTTAGACCAGGGCCCTATAGAACCCTATTCCCAATATAGTACACTAATTTAGACCAGAGCCCTGTATATAGGGTGCCGTATGCACCCTATATGCAGTAAATAAAGGTAATAAGAAGCCAAGACACTACCCAGTGTGTAACCAGTTCAGTTCTGGCCTCACAAGACTAAGGTATATTAGACTAGTACATCAGAGCTTGACCTTTTGTCAGTCATTGGTTTTTAGATCATTAGCTCATTAGAGAAAGACCCTCAACAGGTATTTAGGAGTGTAATTTTAAAAACTGTAGTGACGCCTCTTGCACTGAGCTGCAGTGTCTTGCGCCACTCGGGAGCCCATAAAGTGACATTTCAGTAATGGAATGTAATTTCAGTGACCTTTCAGGCATTTTAGAGATGACAGAGACACATTTAGTTTAGATTATTAACTAATTACAGGAAAAGCCCTCACCATGGTATGTGAAAAGCCCTCACCATGGTATGTGAAAAGCCCTCACCGTGGTGAGTGAAAAGCCCTCACCATGGTGAGTGAAAAGCCCTCACCATGGTATTTGAAAAGCCCTCACCATGGTATTTGAAAAGCCCTCACCGTGGTATGTGAAAAGCCCTCACCGTGGTGAGTGAAAAGCACTCACCATGGTATGTGAAAAGCCCTCACCGTGGTATGTGAAAAGCCCTCACCGTGGTGAGTGAAAAGCCCTCACCATGGTGAGTGAAAAGCCCTCACCATGGTATGTGAAAAGCCCTCACCATGGTGAGTGAAAAGCCCTCACCATGGTATGTGAAAAGCCCTCACCATGGTGAGTGAAAAGCCCTCACCATGGTGAGTGAAAAGCCCTCACCATGGTATGTGAAAAGCCCTCACCATGGTATGTGAAAAGCCCTCACCATGGTGAGTGAAAAGCCCTCACCATGGTATGTGAAAAGCCCTCACCATGGTGAGTGAAAAGCCCTCACCATGGTATGTGAAAAGCCCTCACCATGGTGAGTGAAAAGCCCTCACCATGGTGAGTGAAAGCCCTCACCATGGTGAGTGAAAAGCCCTCACCATGGTATGTGAAAAGCCCTCACCATGGTGAGTGAAAAGCCCTCACCATGGTGAGTGAAAAGCCCTCACCATGGTATGTGAAAAGCCCTCACCATGGTGAGTGAAAAGCCCTCACCATGGTATGTGAAAAGCCCTCACCATGGTATGTGAAAAGCCCTCACCATGGTGAGTGAAAAGCCCTCACCATGGTATGTGAAAAGCCCTCACCATGGTATGTGAAAAGCCCTCACCATGGTGAGTGAAAAGCCCTCACCATGGTATGTGAAAAGCCCTCACCATGGTATGTGAAAAGCCCTCACCATGGTGAGTGAAAAGCCCTCACCATGGTATGTGAAAAGCCCTCACCATGGTGAGTGAAAAGCCCTCACCATGGTATGTGAAAAGCCCTCACCATGGTGAGTGAAAAGCCCTCACCATGGTATGTGAAAAGCCCTCACCATGGTGAGTGAAAAGCCCTCACCATGGTGAGTGAAAAGCCCTCACCATGGTATGTGAAAAGCCCTCACCATGGTGAGTGAAAAGCCCTCACCATGGTGAGTGAAAAGCCCTCACCATGGTGAGTGAAAAGCCCTCACCATGGTGAGTGAAAAGCCCTCACCATGGTGAGTGAAAAGCCCTCACCATGGTGAGTGAAAAGCCCTCACCATGGTGAGTGAAAAGCCCTCACCATGGTATGTGACGAGAAAGTGCAGAGAACACAAATCAGAGTAACCTGCTGTTCAGAGGACCGTCCGCCAAGACCAGGAACGGGAATATTCTAAGGTGGAATACAGGAGTGGATGAGGTCTACGTCCCAATAAGAAGCTTATTCCCTACATAGTGCACTACAAATAGAACCGTATTCCCTACATAGTGCACTACTTTTGACCAGAGCCCTGAAATACTGTACCATATTTGACAGTAGCCATGGTTGCACCTTGCATTAACATGTGGTTGTCATCATTATCTGATCGATATTTGTTGCGTCTACACATGGTAATAAAATGTGTATTTTATCTGTTCACTGCGTCCGTATTGTGACCTTGGACCTCCTTATACAAGCTGTATACATCGACAGAAAACAGCATAGTTGTACCGGCAATCGTTTTAAACTCAGCCTATGTTTGTTATCCAACGATTTAAGACGTGGCATAATAGGCTACTGTCCCAATATCCTTGACCTGTCCACAGCCGAAACAATAACGATTACATCCTTGACCTGTCCACAGCCGTAACAATAAATATTATATCCTTGACCTGTCCACAGCCGTAACAATAAAGATTATATCCTTGACCTGTCCACAGCCGTAACAATAAAGATTATATCCTTGACCTGTCCACAGCCGTAACAATAAATATTATATTATATAAAGGAATAAATACTGTCTTTATAAAGGAATAAATACTATGTCTTTATAAAGGAATAAATACCATGTCTTTATAAAGGAATAAATTATATTTCTTTATAAAGGAATAAATACTGTCTTTATGAAGGAAGAAATACTATGTCTTTATAAAGGAATAAATACCATGTCTTTATAAAGGAATAAATACTGTCTTTATAAAGGAATAAATACTGTCTTTATAAAGGAATAAATACTGTCTTTATAAAGGAATAAATACTGTCTTTATAAAGGAATAAATACTATGTCTTTATAAAGGAATAAATACTATGTCTTTATAAAGGAATAAATACTGTCTTTATAAAGGAATAAATTCTATTTCTTTATAAAGGAATAAATACTGTCTTTATAAAGGAAGAAATACTATGTCTTTATAAAGGAATAAATTATATTTCTTTATAAAGGAATAAATACTGTCTTTATGAAGGAAGAAATACCATGTCTTTATAAAGGAATAAATACCATGTCTTTATAAAGGAATAAATACTATGTCTTTATAAAGGAATAAATACTGTCTTTATAAAGGAATTAATACTATGTCTTTATAAAGGAATAAATACTATGTCTTTATAAAGGAATAAATACTATGTCTTTATAAAGGAATAAACACTATGTCTTTATAAAGGAATAAATACCATGTCTTTATAAACAAATAAATTATATTTCTTTATAAAGGAATAAATACTGTCTTTATGAAGGAATAAATACTATGTCTTTATAAAGGAATAAATACTATGTCTTTATAAAGGAATAAATACTGTCTTTATAAAGGAATAAATACTATGTCTTTATAAAGGAATAAATACTGTCTTTATGAAGGAAGAAATACTATGTCTTTATAAAGGAATAAATACCATGTCTTTATAAAGGAATAAATACTGTCTTTATAAAGGAATAAATACTGTCTTTATAAAGGAATAAATACTATGTCTTTATAAAGGAATAAATTCTATTTCTTTATAAAGGAATAAATACTGTCTTTATAAAGGAATAAATACTATGTCTTTATAAAGGAATAAATTCTATTTCTTTATAAAGGAATAAATACTGTCTTTATAAAGGAATAAATACTATGTCTTTATAAAGGAATAAATTCTATTTCTTTATAAAGGAATAAATACTGTCTTTATAAAGGAATAAATACTATGTCTTTATAAAGGAATAAATTCTATTTCTTTATAAAGGAATAAATACTGTCTTTATAAAGGAATAAATACTATGTCTTTATAAAGGAATAAATACTATGTCTTTATAAAGGAATAAATACTATGTTTTTATAAAGGAATAAATACTATGGCTTTATAAAGGAATAAATACTATGTCTTTATAAAGGAATAAATACTGTCTTTATAAAGGAATAAATACTATGTCTTTATAAAGGAATAAATACTATGTCTTTATAAAGGAATAAATACTATGGCTTTATAAAGGAATAAATACCATGTCTTTATAAAGGAATAAATACCATGTCTTTATAAAGGAATAAATACTATGTCTTTATAAAGGAATAAATACTGTCTTTATAAAGGAATAAATACTATGTCTTTATAAAGGAATAAACACTATGTCTTTATAAAGGAATACATTCTATTTCTTTCTAAAGGAATAAATACTATGTCTTTATAAAGGAATAAATACTGTCTTTATAAAGGAATAAATACCATGTCTTTATAAAGGAATAAATACTATGTCTTTATAAAGGAATAAATACTATGTCTTTATAAAGGAATAAACACTATGTCTTTATAAAGGAATAAATACCATGTCTTTATAAAGGAATAAATACTATGTCTTTATAAAGGAATAAATACTATGTCTTTATAAAGGAATAAATACTATGTCTTTATAAAGGAATAAATACTATGTCTTTATAAAGGAATAAATACTATGTCTTTATAAAGGAATAAATACTATGTCTTTATAAAGGAATAAATACTATGTCTTTATAAAGGAATAAATACTATGTCTTTATAAAGGAATAAATACTATGTCTTTATAAAGGAATAAATACTATGTCTTTATAAAGGAATAAATACTATGTCTTTATAAAGGAATAAATACTATGTCTTTATAAAGGAATAAATACTATGTCTTTATAAAGGAATAAATACTATGTCTTTATAAAGGAATAAATACCATGTCTTTATAAAGGAATAAATACTATGTCTTTATAAAGGAATAAATACTATGTCTTTATAAAGGAATAAATACCATGTCTTTATAAAGGAATAAATACTATGTCTTTATAAAGGAATAAATACTGTCTTTATAAAGGAATAAATACTATGTCTTTATAAAGGAATAAACACTATGTCTTTATAAAGGAATAAATTATATTTCTTTATAAAGGAATAAATTCTATTTCTTTATAAAGGAATAAATACTATGTCTTTATAAAGGAATAAACACTATGTCTTAATAAAGGAATAAATACTATGTCTTTATAAAGGAATAAATTCTTTTTCTTTCTAAAGGAATAAATACTATGTCTTTATAAAGGAATAAATACTGTCTTTATAAAGGAATAAATACCATGTCTTTATAAAGGAATAAATACTATGTCTTTATAAAGGAATAAATACTGTCTTTATAAAGGAATAAATACTATGTCTTTATAAAGGAATAAACACTATGTCTTTATAAAGGAATAAATACCATGTCTTTATAAAGGAATAAATACTATGTCTTTATAAAGGAATAAATACTGTCTTTATAAAGGAATAAATACTATGTCTTTATAAAGGAATAAATACTATGTCTTTATAAAGGAATAAACACTATGTCTTTATAAAGGAATACATTCTATTTCTTTCTAAAGGAATAAATACTATGTCTTTATAAAGGAATAAATACTATGTCTTTATAAAGGAATAAATACTATGTCTTTATAAAGGAATAAATACCATGTCTTTATAAAGGAATAAATACTATGTCTTTATAAAGGAATAAATACTATGTCTTTATAAAGGAATAAATACCATGTCTTTATAAAGGAATAAATACTATGTCTTTATAAAGGAATAAATACTGTCTTTATAAAGGAATAAATACTATGTCTTTATAAAGGAATAAATACTATGTCTTTATAAAGGAATAAACACTATGTCTTTATAAAGGAATACATTCTATTTCTTTCTAAAGGAATAAATACTATGTCTTTATAAAGGAATAAATACTATGTCTTTATAAAGGAATAAATACTGTCTTTATAAAGGAATAAACACTATGTCTTTATAAAGGAATAAATTCAATTTCTTTATAAAGGAATAAATACTATGTCTTTATAAAGGAATAAATACTGTCTTTATAAAGGAATAAATACTATGTCTTTATAAAGGAATAAACACTATGTCTTTATAAAGGAATAAATTATATTTCTTTATAAAGGAATAAATTCTATTTCTTTATAAAGGAATAAATACTATGTCTTTATAAAGGAATAAACACTATGTCTTAATAAAGGAATAAATACTATGTCTTTATAAAGGAATAAATTCTATTTCTTTATAAAGGAATAAATACTATGTCTTTATAAAGGAATAAACACTATGTCTTTATAAAGGAATAAATACTGTCTTTATAAAGGAATAAAGTGTCAATATGAAAGTAGCCTAAAGAGTCCTTCGTATCGTACATCACAATGGCCCCGCTCATTCTTATAGAAAGCTATGTACCTTTACACATCAGGTTGGACATATTCTGCACTTTATCGCTAGCGATTTGTCTGGAAAATGTTCAAAGATTCACAGAAAATAATAAAATGGAAAAGGATTGCATTCAAATCAAATCAAATCAAATCAAATGTATTTATAAAGCCCCCCTTACATCAGCTGATGTCACAGAGTGCTGTACAGAAACCCAGCCTAAAACCCCAAACAGAAAGCAATGCAGGTGTAAAAGCACGGTGGCTAGGAAAAACTCCCTAGAAAGGCCAAAACCTAGGAAGAAACCTAGAGAGGAACCAGGCTATGAGGGGTGGCCAGTCTTTTTCTGGCTGTGCCGGGTGCATATTATAACAGAACATGGCCAAGATGTTCAAATGGTCATAAAACAGGCAGAACAGTTGAAACTGGAGAAGCAGCACGGCCAGGTGGACTCGGGACATCAAGGAGTCATCAGGCCAGGTAGGCCTTGAGGAATGGTCCTAATGCTCAGGTCCTCAGAGAGAGAGAGAGAGAGAGAGAGAGAGAGAGATAATTAGAGAGAGCATACTTAAATTCGCACAGGACACCAGATAAGAGAAGAAATACTCCAGATATAACAGGCGGACCCTAGCCCCCCAACACATAAACTACTGCAGCATAAATACTGGAGGCTGAGACAGGAGGGGTCGGGAGACACTGTGGCCCCGTCCAACGATACCCCCGGACAGGGCCAAACAGGCAGGATATAACCCAACCCACTTTGCCAAAGCACAGCCCCCACACCACTAGAGGGATATCTTCAACCACCAACTTACCATCCTGAGACAAGGCCGAGTATAGCCCACAAGATCTCCGCCACGGCACCTGTAAGCCAGTGACTCAACCCCTGTAATAGGGTTAGAGGCAGAGAATCCCAGTGGAGGGGAACCGGCCAGGCAAAGACAGCAAGGGTGGTTCGTTGCTCCAGTGCCTTTCCGTTCACCTTCACACTCCTGGGCCAGACTACACTCAGTCATAGGACCTACTGAAGAGATGAGTCTTCAATAAAGACTTAAAGGTTGAGACCGAGTCTGCGTCTCTCACATGGATAGGCAGACCATTCCATAAAAATTGAGCTCTATAGGAGAAAGCCCTGCCTCCAGCTGTTTGCTTAGAAATTCTAGGGACAGTAAGGAGGCCTGCGTCTTGTGACCGTAGCGTACGTGTAGGTATGTACGGCAGGACCAAATCAGAAAGATAGGTAGGAGCAAGCCCATGTAATGCTTTGTAGGTTAGCAGTAAAACCTTGAAGTCAGCCCTAACAGGAATCCAGTGTAGAGAGGTTAGCACTGGAGTAATATTATCACATTTTTGGGTTCTAGTCAAGATTCTAGCAGCCGTGTTTAGCACTAGTTTATTTAGTGCTTTATCCGGGTAGCCGGAAAGTAGAGCATTGCAGTAGTCTAACCTAGAAGTGGCAAAAGCATGGATACATTTTTCTGCATCATTTTTGGACAGAAAGTTTCTGATTTTTGCAATGTTACGTAGATGGAAAAAAGCTGTCCTTGAAACAGTCTTGAAATGTTCGTCAAAAGAGAGATCAGGGTCCAGAGTAACGCCAAGGTCCTTCACAGTTTTATTTGAGACGACTGTACTACCAGCATTATTTTCCCAGAGTCAGATTCTGATGTAGTATTTCCCCAAGCAGGGCAAACACGTTGATTTCTGCTATATCGTCTAATTCCATCAACCGCAGCACGTTTTGGGACTCATTCAGCAGGTTTAACTGATTAAGTTCAATACCATTGGGAATTCATGTTCAAAGTTCAATTTATTTTCCTATAACTTAAGTTGAATATGATGCTGTTGCTGCTTCCTGTTGACAAGACATTTGGATAAATAGTCCAATGTCCAAATCAATAACCAATATGGAGAAACAGTTTGTGATATATTGAAAACCTAAGTAGAAAACGTACTATCTGTACCATCTACACATACATGTGGAACAATAGTAATCATATTACTGGTATTTTGAAAAACACCTTATAAACTGAACACGCACCAAAAACACTTATTTTGACAAGTGGCAAGTCATCACTCAAATTGATTAGGGGGGGGAAATCAGGTTGTACACTCTGTTGAAACTAACACAACTTAAAAAAACTCGGAAACTGGAGATATGTTTTACTTCACTGGTTAGAGGACAACCTGCAGAGGACAGTCAGCTACATTGGAGTGATGCATTTTGGGGGTAGTCAAAACGGAAAGATAAACACAACACTTATTTATCAATCACTCATATTGATATCACATTGCATTCAATAGAATAAGAGGTTCAGCGGAGGCTGGTGGGACGGTGCTATAGGAGGACGGGCTCATTGTAATGGCTGGAATGGAATGAATGGAACGGAGTTCACTGTGATAGCGTTTCATGTATTCAATTCTAGCCATTACAATGAGCCCGTCCTCCTATAGCTCATCCCACCAGCCTCCTCTGGTCAGTTTGCACGTCCTGTTCAAACTAACCTTACTAAAGAAATGCACAGAATCTGGGAATAACATTTATATCACTGGTTAGTTGTACAAGACAGCCAGCTGCATTTTGGATTGGTGCAAAAAATCTTAGTGGTTGAAGAATTGTTCCGATTTGAAAAGCACTTTCCTTAACTCTGTCATAGAATATCAACATTTTACAAGGGTTGACTGTTATTTAAGTGACAGTTTGACTCTCAAATCCGTGTGTTGGTGTGTGGTCAGCAACCCCTTATACTAGAGAGACCGCCCAGAAATGATCCCCAGGCGCGTATGACAGTAACAAACACCAAAGATAAGAAATGAATCTTGTGTCATCGTGCCGACCGTAATCTTTTTTACCAACATCACCAATCCGAGGTCAAAAGGATGTGTAATTCTCCCCAATTCCATGTGGTCAAAACTTCAGCCTGTGATGCACTTACGCAGTATTGTCCATCATAGGAGGAGGATGGAGGACGGGCTGGTGGTAATGACTGGAGCAGAGTTGGTGGAATGGTATCAAATACATCAAAAACATGGTTTCCATGGTTTCCATGTGTTGGATGCCATTCTATTTGCTCTGTTCCGGGCATTATTATGAGCCATTCTCCGCTCAGCAGTCTCCTGTGCTGTCCACATCATG